>CM060945.1:877500681-878750681 GCA_030765085.1 Allium cepa | reverse complement strand
TATGTGATAGGACACTTGTTAATGCTCATAATTCCACAGCTATTTTTTATAGTTTAATTTTACAGCTAAGGTTAAAGCAACTGCATTGGTTTCTCTTGCTCTGCAATTGTTAAGTATCAAGCAATCATGTAGTTAGTTCAAGTAGAAACTAGTCTATTTTTCCCATATATCTTTCACATTTTACACTTTACAGTTAAAATTAAAACTATAAGAAAGATTCAATAGGACATTAACTGAGGGAAATTCAGCTTAACCATACATAAAGGCAGAGAATTAAATTCATCCATTAATGTACTGGCTATTAAAAGTCGACTTTCCATTGCAAATTTGTTAATAATTATTAATCAAGGGAATGAAGTTTACATATGTTCTATTTTGCTAACAGTTGTTACCTTCATATTTATATTTTTTGGATGTTCCAGGAGCATAGCAAGTTGTGAATAATGATTTAGTTTTCAACCATTCACCCGAAGCATTTGGTTTGTTAAGAGAGCAGAGCCAACGAACTATTTGGGCTGGGTTATGGAAAATATTATTCACTCGGTTCAAACTATCTGTAATAGCCTATAAAAATTGGGTATTTTTTCTACCAGATTTGCTTGCTACCTTAATGTTGTTTTTGATGACAGAGGCAGTTTATTTTTAGACTATATCTGTTTACCTGAAATACAAATACAATTGTTTTTTTTAATTATCCTTACTTCCAAAAAATTTAAACAAGTTTTTTTAAACTAAAACTGTTTTTAGACTAAAACTGTTTCCTTAATAATTGTATTTTAATTTCTACACTTCCAAATTGTTTTTAGAAATTTTGTGGCTTTCTAGAAGCAGAAGACTTTTTAAGTAAAAGAAAATTTACTTCCGTTTTTAGTTCTTAAATAGACTTTTAGCTTCAGGTCAAGCATCTCGTGTGTCAATTTCAACAAGTTATGTCAACCTTCTACGCTTCAAGGACTCTTCAGTCTTCGCGTATTATAAGGTTTTGGGTACCTCAATTTATGGGCAGTATTTACTATAATGTTGGCTTATTGGAATAGTTCTTGCATATGGTTTATACTTACTACTTATCTTAATCAAAGCGTAAATATCTGGCATTTATCATGGATAAATGCACATAAATATCAGTTACGTTTCCAGAAAAGAGAAACTCATGTTTTCTAACATTATATCCCAAGTGAACTAATTAAACTTTTCCACGAATTCAAAAATGATTTAGAAAAGTATGGAAATTAAGATAAAATGATTACATTATTGAATGGGAAAGAAAGAACTAAAGGCAGTGTACAGTGCATGTAGAGATGTCTAGGGATAACTTGAAAGATACTCTAAGAAATTATTGGTGATACTTAATGTGATAGAATTCATATATGCATGCCAACAAAATTATTCAAGAACGCGTAATCTTCTTATACGATTACTGCACTTTCAAAGTTCCATTTTCAGAGTTATTCAATTTAGTTGAAGAAATAAACTAGTACTGATATAAACCTTTCTTGAATGCGTTTTATGACAAATTTGAGAATCCTTAAATGACTACAAAGTGTTGGCATACTACAAAAGAATGCAGCAAATATTTCTGGTGCTTAGTGGAGTGACGAGCAAGACCTCACCTACAATAGTTTAATACATATTTTGTATATGTATTAAATCCATTATGTTGCATAGTGGGAGTGACGAGTAAAACATAATAGAGGGTATATGGACTCTTGGAATTATGAAATGATGTAAAACATAATAGAGGGTATGCATTAAATTTTGTAGAATGCATTTATACTTGTCGTTTATAGCAAGATGAAATTGCATATAACCGTCTTGTACCGAATGAAGTATATTTAAAGAATGTAACAAGAGAAATTTCACCGCAGTTTGGTCTATCATGTCAGTAAATTAACTATTCAACATATTTAAAAGAAATAATATGATGTCACAGTTATCAAATCAGCAATTGTGTTCTTCCGAGGAATATTTGAAATGATTTGAATGAATCATCACAAATCTATGTTTCTCTTTAATAATAATGTTGTGATGTGCATTACAGTGTATACTTTCTTGGAATTACAGTGTATATTCATGATGGAGAAATACTGGTTGTATTCACACAGGTAATAGGATAATATACAACTAAATACACATCGAAAATTTTAAAATTTTAATATTACAATTAGTATTTGTGTGTCTATTTTTCATCATAGAACTAGTATAGAGTACCGACAAGGAGCATGGAATTTTGTGCAATCCGCGAAGAAAAAGTTAGCAGTTGTAGAATTTTTTTTATATCCTTGCATAGATTGTCGAAATCTTACTCATCATCATGACAAGATTGTGTTTGAGCATTTGGTTATAAAAAGAATGGATCCTACGTGCAAATGCAGTAGGTGGTATAATCATGGTGAACAAATAAATATAGTTGAAGAAATGGATTTGAATGACATAAATTATTTATTCAAAGCCGTTCACCATGAAGATGAAGATTTTGTCGATCATACCTTTTTTGCCGACGATAAAGATAATGTTGATGCACAAAGACGAGAAGATGATTTGATAAAAAATTTGGAAGATGCAGAAAGTCTATTGTATCCCGATTGTGCAGGTCATACAAAATTATCTACTATCAGAGCTTTATATAATCTTAAATATGAGTGCGGTTTATCTGATACTTGTTTTGATAAGCTATTAAATGTGGTACATGTATTATTGCCGAAGGATAATGTACTTCCCAAGACTATATGTAAAGTAAAAAAAAATTCTTAAAATATTTGATATAGGTTTTGAGAAGACTCATGCTTGTAGAACGATTGTTTTCTTTTTAGAAAAGAATAAAAAGATTTGAATAGTTGTCCAAAGTGTGGTTCTTCAAGATGGAAGATAAATAAGAGTACAAAAGAGATCATGCAAGGCATCCCTGTCAAAGTGTTGAGATATTTTCCAGGCATTCCAAGATTCAAGAGAATGTTTAGATCCAAAAAAATGGCAGAAGATCTAAGATGGCATTATAGTAATAAAAGAAATGATGGAAAAATACGTCATCCTATGGATTCTGTGACTTAGAATATAGTGGATGAGAAATATAAATCATTTTCAGCTGATGCATGCAATCTCAGACTTGGTCTAACTACAGATGGTTTCAATCCATTATCCATTAAAAGTTCTAAATATAGTTGTTGGTCAGTAATGCTAGTGACATATAATCTTCCGCCTATGTTGTGCATGAAAGAAGAAAATATTATGTTAACATTGGTGATTCCTGGTCCAAAGCAACCGGAAAATGATATTGATATTTATATATATGGCATCACTTGTAGAAGATTTACATCATTTGTGGCTTAAATGTGTTGATATTTATGATGCATTTAGTAAAACTTTTTTAATTTAAAAACAATCTTACTATGGACGATAAATGATTTTCCGGCTTATGTAAATCTTGCTGGATGTTGTATAAAGGGTAAAAGAGCTTGTCCATTATACGGTGTTAACACTCATAGTCGATGGTTAAGTCATAGTTGAAAGATTGTGTATATGAGTCATAGAAGATTTTTACCTCCTTCAGACTCATTGAGAAAATAGAAGACTTGGTTTGATAATACGGCGGAGAAAGACACCAAGCCTAGGATTTTGACAGGTAGAAACATTTCTACTATGCTTCAAGATTTCCCTAATGATTTTGGACAAGATAAGGAAGAAGAAATAAAAAAAGAAAAAAGTAGCGGGACGTGTCAGGGGAGCAAACACTGGATCAGGCAGTGAATTTATTTTGTGCAACTGTTCAATATTTTGTTGCACAATAACGCCTAACATAGTTTATAACCATAAAATGTTTAGTGTTTGCATTATGAATCCGATTTAACTTTTTGTACACTTTTTGAATAATTGATTCTCAAGCATTACTTTTACTTTTACTTTACAGGTAGATAAATGACCTGATGCAAAAAAAGTTTGCAACGAATTATGGATCGAAATTATTTTTGCTGCTAGAACTACTTTTTGGTTTTAACGTATGTACTACTTGCTTTTGTTTTGCTATTGCTACTTGTTCTATAATTTGTTTTCGAATTATTGATGAGACAAACTATTTATGTTTGGTGTAAGAATATTGTGTATTTTGATTATGAAATTCCGTACGTTGGTTATCAAATATGTGTCCAAAATGTGGTATTGATATGATATGTTGATTTTGAAATGTGATATTGATATAATATGCTAATTTTAAAATGTGGTATATATGCACATTATGGCGGATGTTTGCTGAAATGGAATCGAAACATTCCACGGGGTTTTTAAAACGCAGTTAAAACATTCCACGGTGTTTAGTTAAAACATTCCACAGCTTTTAAAAGCAATTAAAACATTCCACAGCGTTTTTATAAAGCCATTGAAAGTTTTAACAGCGTTCAAAAATTGCCGTTAAATTGTATCTAAAAACATAAAACATGATTTATGGCAAGAAGGAAACACTGTAAATAAATATCACAGCATTGAAAAAACCCTATAAAATCTTATCTTAGCACGAAACAAAAGCTAAGAAAGATCTATAACAGCACCCGACCAAACGTTGTTAAAAGCTTTCATGGCACCAGGAAAACGCTGTTAAAAGGAACATTTAACAGCGTTTATTTCTTGTCATTGTATATCCCAGACATATAACTGCATGTCGGTATACAGCATACGTAAAAACGTTGTTAAAAGCTTTTATAGCATTTTTAAAACGCCGTTAAATGTCCTATTTGTTGTAGTGCATGGAAAAGAGAACTCTTTGTGAAACAGCTTGGCCCAACTGCTGGAGGTGGTAGCGAACTAGTCCAAACCGCTGGAGGTGTTAGCGACCTTATTCAAGCATTTGAGAACTCTGTATAACTTCAAGTTGAATTGAGAAAATGCTTGCCAAGGTGGAGATCTGTTAGATGTGGCTCGCATTGTATTAGAGTGGGTGTGTAGATTGGATTATGATTAGTCTCACATCAAAAGATATTTTAAAAGAGATCAACATATATATGAGATTGGCAGCTTGTAACAACAAGAGATTTCTTTTGTTACAAATAAATGTTGCCATGAAAATATCTGTTCTCTAGGAGATGTAGGGATATCCAATCATGACGATGACATCAAAAAAGCTTTGTTTAGTGGTCTTGTTTCTTCTAAACTAAACGAAGTACGCGCATAGCGGAAGATGCGAGGGGGTGCCGAAAATTACAACATTTCTAAACAGATCGTTATATATTGTTCTATGTTTTTATGTCAAAATGCTTTGTATATCAAAATGTACTTCATATATAACGTACAATAGAATCCGACATAGTAAAATTTCTTATTAAAATTTCAATGCTGTAGAAGACGGTATATTTGATCTTAAATAATGTTCTACGTTAGTTGTTTCATTGAGTAGGACTAATTTTACAAAATATCGCCAATTTCTTCGCTGATATAAATGAAATTGTAATGATTTGTACCGGTTTAACCATTTTGTTTGTAAATGAAAATTAGCAGTCTAAAATATCTCAAAAAAACTACCTTCAAACTAAACAACTCATGCAATGTAACTAATATAGTATTATCCTATGATAAATAACACTGAGACTATAAATCCAGCAACTGTCCGTTTACGGGTTCCATTCTAGTAATAGATATAATATGTTTTTTTTTAAATAAATATATATATAACATGCACTAAAATCTGCCAACAAGCCTGACAGGTAACAACAGATTGCAAAATCTAACAGAGCGGAAAGAAACGCAAAACAAATACAAATGAAACAAAAATAGCATGGAATAGAGAACCCAACACCAAAACAGCGACAGCCAAAAAAGCAGTCTTCTGAGAAAGGAAACAGCGCAAGAGAAAGAAGATGTGCTTTGGAAAAACCACCACCCATCCGACATCATCATTGAGCTCCGGTAAGGCCACCGCTCAATGATGATGTAAGAAGAATCTCCAACTGAGCACCAAAGGCACAGAGGGAACATGGGCCTCACAAGAAAGCTACAGGCTTATGTTTTGATTTGCATTTCTGGTTTTGAAGATGATTTTAGATAGTTGAATTTTGATTTGGTTAGAGGAAATACTGGTTTCAGACTTGTTTTTGAGGGGATTTACAGGTTTTGTTCTGAACATAATTTTCTGGTTTTATTGAAGATTGATCATAGATTTTAGATTTTTGGTTTGAATGTTGATTACAGATTTTTCAACTGAAGTTTTTCTTAAGTTTTGAAAAAGAATAGAAAAAAGAATAAAGGTGAGAAGAAATTTGTTTATATAAGTAAATTTTTGATTTAATTAAAATAAAAGAAAATGAAAATTAAATAGGACACTTCTTTTTAAGTTTAACATTTGTCACATTGTTTAATCTATTACTGAACACATGTCATTAGATGTCTTAAGGAATTTACACATGTCTTTTAAGTATTTTATTTTAATTTAAATTGTTAATAAAAGCTTTTAACTTAATTTATTACTTCTTATGTATATGTATATATAAATTTCTCTTTTTAAAAAAAAGAAAAATGTAACAAAACAAATTATAAATAAAAGCTTATCCAAATATTTTTAAGTATCCATTCTTTTGAATTTCAAAAAATTAAATTCAAACTCAAATTAAATTATAAAATCCAATTTAAAAATCAAGTTATACATATACATATACATACACACACACACACACACACATATATATATATATATGCATATATAACTACCATTAAAATTTGAAACTAACAAATTCTATTTCTATAAAATCTATTTATGTTTATAAAAACTAAGTATTATAATTATTATTTGAAAATAACAAATTTGACAATTTTAAATAATTTATGAAAGAGATTATAGATTACTTCTATTATTAAATGAATTAATATGTCATATGCTATATTGCATTTTAACTTCTAATTTTAAATCATATATATCAAGTAATATTTAAAAAGAAATAAAACAAACCTTTTATTTAAACTTAAGCTAAAACTCTATTTTTTAACAATTAAACATTTATCTTATGTAATTTAAAACTATATAGTTATTTATTAAATAGCTTTGAAAAACTTAATATTAATTTAAATCATAATTTCCAAATTACTAAAAATATTAGAATTAGAAAATTGCTTTATTTACCAAATTCCAAACCAATGCTTATCTATTTACAATATATACAGTTATATATATATATATATATATATACTAAATAGAAAACAATTTATTAGCTTTTAAAAGATAAATTATCAATTTAATATTTATTTAAAAGAAGATTATTAAATCAATTCAAATTTATTAACAAAGATTATCAAATCCATTTAATTTTTAACACAGATTATTAAATTTATATTGCCAAAAATTCTTGGATATCACAAAACAGTAACAAAATCTCAAAGAAAATAGAATCAAGAATTCAGAAATCATCAACACCAGTTCAAAGAAAGTGTCATTCTAAGAAAAACTCATCAGAAAACTTCATTACCCGAGTCTATCTGGTTGTAACAAACCTGTTTGTGTTCTAATCATTGTTCTTGACCCAGTTTCTTTTCAAGAAGTTGCAGTCCTTTGTTTTTTCTTCATTTTCTCTGTTCTGTTGAATACATAGATCATCATGTCAGACGAAGCCCACTCTAAAATCCCAATCGATGGTAGTGAATCTCAGCACATCACATCAAACGCCGTAAAGCTTGTCAAGATTGTAATATCAAAGTCAACTGATTACAGTCAATCCCAATGAAGAAAAATATCTCCTCTGGAAGTTACAGGTTAAAACTGCCCTTCAAGGATATGGTCTTGAAGGATTTATTCAAGAAACCATTCCTATTACCCCAAGGTGTATCATTGATCAAGAAAACAATATTATTAATAATGAAGAGTATGTGCTTCATCGTAGACAAGACAGACTTATATGCTCATGGTTTAGCAATAAATGCGAATTTACTGGCACATGTGATGGGTTGCAAAACTGCAAGTGAGATTTGGACAACAGTTGAAAATGTTTTCAACTCACAGTCTGCTGCAAAAGTAATGTTTCATAAAAGACAACTTCACAGTATCAAGAAAGACAGTCATAGCATGAGAGAGTAACTATTCAAGTTAAAGTCAATATGTAACACTTTAGAGGCAGCAAATCAGAAAGTCTCTGATTCAGAACAAATTATGACAATTCTAGATGGACTAGGTGATGAATATGAAATTGTAGCAATTATAACATCTCAGAGAAATTTACCATCAATTGATGATGTGCTTCTGTTTTGTTGTCACATAAAGCAAGGATTCATATCAAGAAACCACAAGAATTTGATTTCTTTACTAATTTTACTGCTAACTACAGGGTTAAAAGCCAAAATAATAAAAGTGGAGACCAATCTACTCAAAGAGGGGAATATACAAATAGATCAAGAGGAAGAGGCAGATGGAATAACAACAACAGACCCAAATGCCAAATATGTGAAAAACTTGAGCATACAGCAACAAAATGTTATTTCAGATTAAATCTCAACTATATTCTAGGTCAGGGACAAAATGCACAAAGAAACTCAAGCTACAGTGCAAACATGGCACACATACAACAAGAATCAAGCAATCGGTTGGATGTAAAAAGTTATCAAACAGAAACTACAAAGTCAGATCACATTCAAGATAAAGATTAGTATCCAGACTCAGGAGCAACTAACCATAACACTAATAACTTGAGAAATTTAAATCTTGGAAGCCAAGAATACAAAGGTATGAATGCAATACATATGAGTAATAGCAAATCTATTGCAATTACACACAGTGGTAAGTCATATCATTGGAAGAAAGCAATTATACCTAAACAATTTATTGAGAGTCCAACATATTAGGAAAAACTAATTAAGTGTGTCGCAATTTGCAGGAGATAATAATATTTACTTTGAGTTTTATCCACAATACTGTTTAATTAAGGACATCATAACTAAGGAAATACTTTTACAGGGTAAACAGTGTAAGGGATTGTCTAAGTTCAGTGTGGATATCTTAAGAAAATCGAATTTTAAAAGAAATTGGTGTAATAATTATGAATTCAAAAGACAAGAAATCAGTGAGATATTTGATAAGTGGCATTGTAAACTTGGACATCCAAATGCAACTATTGTTAAGCATGTATTAAATAAAACAATATTTCTTTTAATAATATCTCTTTACCATATATATACACATATTGTCAGATAGGCAAGAGTCATAAATTACCTTTTTTAGATTCAGAAACTCAATATAGTAAACCTCTAGAATTAATTGCTACTAACTTATGGGGACCTGCCCTAATATATATTGACTATGGGTATAAGTATTATATATCATTTATGGATGCTTTTTCTAGATTTGTGTGGATATTTTTTAAAGTCTAAGTCTAAAACTCATAGTGTAGTCATGCAGTTCATAGTACAGGTAGAAAATCAAATAAATTACAATGTTAAGATCATGCAAATAGATGGTGGAACAGAATATTTGACACTAAAGGAGTATTTTCTGAAAAGGGGATCAATCGCAGAACAACATGCCCCTACACTTTAGAGAAAATGGACTTGTTGAAAGAAGGCACAGACAAATTGTTGAACTTGGGCTTACCTTGTTGGCCCAAGAATCCGTGCCACTAAAATTTTGGCCAGATGCTTTTTCCCTAGAAGTTTATTTACTTAACAGACTGCCATCAAAGGTTTTAAATTTAAAAGTCCAATAGAAATACTATTTGACACCAGCCCACACTATCACAGTCTCAAAGTATTTGGGTGTTTATGTTTCCATATATTAGATCCTATAATGTTCATAAATTAAATTTTAGGTCATCCCCATGTACCTTCTTGGGCTATGCTGCTAATAGAAAGGGGTACAAATGCGTAGACAAATATGAGAAAATATTTATCTCTAGACACGTGGTATTCAATGAAACAAATTTTCCATTTAAAGAAACAAATACCAAAGTTACTAGTAAAGTGTATAATATAAAAGAGTCTTTATCACCAATACCTATTCCAGCAATAGAGATGATAAAGGCTCAGGTAGAACCTTTTCAGAACAGTATCAATCAAAGGGAATTTCATTCTGACTCATAGAATATAGAATCTAGGCTTGATCGAGTAGATGATCAGATAGAGTCACCTAGTGTACCTGATCAATTATCTCAACAAAGAGCAACAGTGCAACACACTCCCCATCAAGCATAAACCAACACACAAAGCACTAATTCAAATATGCAATTAGAAATAGAGAGAGCAAGTCAATAATAGACCACAAACAGAATCAGCCATCACATGGTAACCAGATGAAAAAGTGGCATATTCGAGCCAAAGATTTTCAATGCTGTCCTGGATACAAAGGAGCCAACCACACATGATCAAGCCATGCAAAATAAAAATTGGAAAGCTGCCATGATTGAAGAATATGAGGCATTAATGAATAACAAGACATGGAATCTTGTTCCCAAGCCAAAAAATAAAAGTAACGTGGGATGCAAGTGGAATTATAAATTAAAAAGAAATGCAGATGGTCCAATTTCTAAGTATAAGCAAGACTAGTAGCTAAATGTCATTCACAACAAAGTGGATTTGATTTTAATGAAAAAATTTCACCAGTTGTGAAGCCTACTACTATCAGAGTTGTTATTACAATTGTCTTATATAGAAATAGGAGCATTAAAAAATTAGATGTATATAATGCATTCTTAAGTGATGTTTTACAGGAAGAAGTGTATATGGAGCAGCCATAGGGTTCCAGGCAGAAAGGAAACTTATATGTGCAAATTACATAAAATAATTTATGGTTTAAAGCAAGCACCAAAATCGTGGTTTGAAAAACTGTAGAAAACAATGAACAGATTTGGCTACTACGCAACAAAATATGATAAATCTTTATTTACAAAATTTAACAAAGGTATAATAATATATATACTAATATATGTTGATAACTTTATTATTACAGGCAATAGTGAGCAGGATATCAACAGTCTAATAAAGCATCTTAATAAAGAATTTACTATCAAGGACCTTGGCAATCTAAACTATTTCCGACGTATATAAGTTAAAAGGATATCTAATACATCAATTCAACTAAATCAAAGAAAATACATAATAGAAATTCTACACAATGCAAAAATGCATGAAGTTAATCGAATTTCTACTCCAATGGTCAGTAACATACACTTGTCTAAATATAAAGGGGAAGCTACATCAAACAACAATCAATATAGAAGTATTGTTGGTGCACTTCAGTATGCTACTATCACAAGACCTTACATCACTTATAATGTGAATAAAGCAAGACAATATATGAAAAATCCAAAATAAGATCACTGGAAAGCGGTGAAAATGATACTAAGATATCTCAAGGGTATTTTAAGTTCCGGTTTAACTCTTGAAGCAAGTAAGACAATCAGTATCAATGGCTATGCTAATGAAGACCGAGCTCAGACCCAGATGATTGGAGGTCTACAACATGGTAATGTATATACTTAAGTAACAACCCTATTTCTTAGTCCTAAAAAAACAACCTACAGTCTCTAGATTTAGCACCGAGGCCAGGTTTAGAAGCGTAGAAAATACTACTGCATAAGTTATGGGGTTAGAGTCCTTACTTGGGAAACTACAAGTCAGGACTGAGCATAAGAGAACTATTTGGTGCGATAACTTAAGTACAATACATCTCATTGCCAACCCAATATTAAACTCCAGAACAAAACATGTCGAATTAGATCTCTATTTTTTTCATGAACAAGTAACAAGAGGGAAATTAAATGTAAATCACATACCTTCCACTTAGCAGACCGCCGACATATTGACTAAGCCTCTTTCAATGACCAACTTCACTTGATTCAGAGAAAGGCTGAGAGTCAAAATTCTCAGTGATAATTCACAAGTTAAGAAGCAGATGAACATCAAAGATGACAGCTTTTGAGAAGATATCAAGTCCTCAAGACAAAATTATTGAAGTAAAGAAGAATTTGCTGTTGACTCTTTGATCGATGTCAGTATTCCTTGATCCGCTCTCATTTTATGATCCTCTCAACTAAATTTCATCAAGTTTATGCTCAATTGAAGTGGAGGAGAATTTGTGTGAAAATCGCAGCAAACCCTAGCCGAAATAGGGTTTACGGGGGAGTATTCGAGAATGAAAGTAATACGGCTATTCACAGTATATATTAACATATCAAATACAAGATAACATCTCATCCATTCATCAGCTATCCAATGGTCTACTATACTTCTTCCTTACAGATGTGGGTCTGGTCCTACTGAATGAGGCCCAGCATACAAAATGTTATATATAACAACGTATCATGTGCAATGGAGCATGTATTGTATCAAGTATCAAAATAGTTTGTATCTGATCATTAAAAAAAATCATTTCTCTTTTCTGTTTCAAAATTTCTTTAATTCATCTGTAATTTTTCTATAATAAACAATCCAGCTTCTTCTTTGGAAGCAAGAGCATGCATGCCTTATGCTCTACCGATTAGTTTGGAGTTTATATCGGGTGTTTTAGTAAGTGGTTCTTCGATCATTACCAGTGATCCAAACCCAAATTGTTGGTGTTTGGTGGTTTTGTTATAACTAAAGAAGTTGGGGAGTCTCCTGTAATTATGTCGCGTAAGTAGAAATGAACGTTTGTTTTCTTCTCTCTGTAACCAGATGCAAAGGAAATGGAGTATATGTGTAGGAAAGTTATTATGATACTTAGCAATAAAGCCATTGGTGTAGGTTGATGAACTTGGTTGGGAGAATTTTAGTATAATTGTCAATAGATAGAACCTCAGCAGCTTGTCAAGAAATTTGGCTTTGAAGATTCTTAGAGAGCTTCACCAAGAACAAAAGGGCCAACTGATATTTTCCTTGATAACAATGGTACAATTGCAATGACAAAAAGTCCACCTTTCCATGGGAGGATGAAACATATTGACACCCAGTTTCATTTCATTCGAGATTCGGTTGTAAATGGTGAGGTTTTATTGAAACAACGATGTACATATGAGTGGGGGCTGATATTCTTACAAAATCACTTGCAAGAGATAAATTTGCTTATTTTAAATTACGCCTTGGAGTGTGTAAATTTGAATCAAGGGAGAGGGTCGAAGAATGACTCAAAATTAGTGGTCCTGCTGTGTAGTAGATAAGTATTCTTTTGTTAGTTAGTCTGTTGTTGTGAGTCATGTTTAGTGGATTAGAGCATAATTTGATATTTTCTTACTTGTCTAAGTGCGTACTTTATCTCCTTGCAGCAGATAATGGATGTTTTGGTTATATGCTTATATATTGGCAACATAAAGTTGATAAAAGCATGCAATTTCTTTAATGTATATTTTTTGTTCAAGAAAAACTCTTCTTGCTTCTCTTCCCGGCACTTTATATGTTGGTGAAGTTGTGATTTATTCAAGAGATGATATTATATGCCACTATCGAGGTGTGTGTGTAAGTCTAATATGAAGTTAATCTAATTTAGTAGCACACAAAGGATTTTTTTGAAGATCGCTAAGGAGGTTAAAGCATAAGGAAAATTGTACAATAACAGTATATATTTGTCCTACTTTGAACATAGATGATAAGTAATACCGGGAAATATGTAAAAAGAAATGTCAACTTTTATGAAAAACCATGAACCTAAGCTGAGTGATCTTATGCACGGCCTAAGTCCTTCCGGTATTGGAAATCCATTACTCGAGCCTTACTTACCAGACTGGTCCATTGGTTAAAATCTGTATACCTATATTGAAATATTAATAACATAACCATCATTTTAGATTGTAATTTTTTGAGAAGGGGGTGTCTAAACAAATTTTAAAAACAAAATTGTTGGTGGTGACAAAACAATTTTTCCATACAAAAGTAGATAAAGAATTCTAAGTGTGAAAAGTAAATTATACGAAAATAATATATACATTCGTATTTTCGTAAAATGGACTATAATCGAATCGAGTCCACCTTGAAAAGACATGAAAACATACTCGATTTTAATAATGATTGGATGGTCCCCAGATCTGGGTCTGAGTAATTAAAGTTTTTTTTGAAAATAATAAAATGGCCAAAGGACCATTAACAAACCGGGTAAATTACCCATATAGTTAAAAAAAACATCATAACCCATAGAATTATAAAACAGCACAACCCGTATAGTTAAAAAATAGCATATCCCTAGGGTTACAAAACCACACAACCCGTATAGTTACAAAACAATGCCATGTACGACTCAACCCTAGCTGCACTTTTCATTACCTCTCGTTCTCGAATTATAGCGAATTCCTAATCTAAAAACTAGGGTTAAGCAAAATTTGGATGATACAATCATTTCCCAATTTTATGATCTGCTCGTGCTTCAGTGAGGTGCAAATTCTCTGCTTATTGCTGATAGATCTCCAAAGATCTAATTCTGGACCAATTGTTTCTGTTCCACTGTTTTTGTTGGAATTTTTGTAATCGCTTGCTCTTAGCTTACCTTGCTCTTGAGGCTTGCTACTTTCTCCTCTATTCCATATAGATAAGTGATAAATTTGGTTGGTAAGCCTACTTCTGTAGTAGCTTTCATCGATTGTTTAATTCCAGTTGTAAATTTGCATCTTGCTGTACGCATTAAAACTCCTTGGACTTGAAGTTGGGCGTACGGTAGCTCCTGCGCAAAGCAGGTGAGACAGAGACAAAATTAAAATTATTTCTTCGATTGTATAAAGTATTAACATATCTAATTATTTGTTGACTTCCCTTGCAGGAGTGCATTCTGTTTTGGGCATTGAAGTGGCCGCCTCCAGCTGAAGTGCCATTGGGATTGTTTTCACCCCAGCTACTTATTTTTTTAACAGTGTCTCTGTTTGAAGGATTTTGTCTTGGGAAATGTCTAAATTGACAATCCTGCTTTGTTAGTATGCCACCATTCTCTCCTCATAGTTATCCATCTTCCTTATGCCCTAATTTGCTAATTGTGCAATTTCTGAATACTTGTTTGCTTTCTGGAATATGATTTGAGATATCGAATTGATAATTTTCCATAATTGCAAGCTGTCCATTTCTTTTTTGCTTATGCTATCTTAAGGTTCTTTCTTTCCACATGTGAAAGATGACTGCAGTTAAAGTAATGCTTGCTTAGATGAATTCCTTTGCTTTAGCCTTTTACTTTTGCTGAATGTATTAGATACTTTGTTTAATATTTTGCACTGCTTTAACTTGACTGAACTTTAGATTTTCTTTTGCAATAAACCAAATGTGTTTTGTGTATTCACAATCAAAGAATAGACGCATATGTTTTCAACTTCATTTTTGCAAAAGAGAGACTTAATTTCTCTTTTTTTATTCCATTTGTGGCATCTGTCCATGGTTGGAAAGCCTATTAATTAACAACGCAAAACAGATATAATGTGCCTTTTTTGGGCAGTTTGCCCTATTACAAATGACATTGTGCCATTCCACTTCATTTTCATCATCTTTAATATATTCCTATGTTTTCTTGAATGATAATTTTCATGTAGAAGTGAGTTTCCAATTCCATGCATCTTTTTGTATACTTGAGTCACTTTACATTTTTTTGATAGCCTCATTAAAGATTGAGGCTACTGGGTGTAGAGTAAAATTCCAGCAGTGATATTGCATTATGCTTTTTTACAGTACCATTTACTCATATATATATATATATATATATATATATATATATATATATATGTATATATATATATATATATATGTATGTATGTATGTATTCCCATGTAGCATTCCCAATACCCTAGGTAGCGTACTTGAAGGAGATGATGAAAGTAGGTGGAAGAAGGTAAAGAGGAAGGGGAATGAGAGAAATGTTTGTGGAAGCACTTAACAAAAATCGTTGGTAGCCAATCCAGAACCATTCTACAAACCCAAAATCATGGGTAGAAGCCTTGGGGAATAAAATTAAGATGAAAGGAAAAGTAGATTTTATGAACCTCAATATGATGGCAAAGAATCGATTTAATTGATAGACGATGAGGACTATGCAGAATCCAAAAGCATGTGGAAAAACTCGATATATGTTTACTGTAAAATGCCACATTTTGTTTACTTCAATACATACATCAAAAGGGTATGGAATTCTAAAGGTTCATGGGATGTCTTTCTGAGAGATATTGGATTTTACTTGATCAAGTTTGAATGTGAAGACGATTATTATCGGATTCTCAAGGGTGTCCATAGTTCATGGACAACAAATTGATATTCATGCACCACTGGGAAGCATATTTTAATTTTGAACGTGTTATGCTTAGAACATATCCAGTTTGGATTAAATTCAATAATCTAAACCTAGCTCTCTGGAACATGAGATGTATTAGTAAACTTGCAAGTTTAGTGGGCAAGCTTTTGGATATTGATGAAAACATCATAGTGGTAAAACATACTAAATATGTAAGTGTATAAGTGGAAATAATGCAAGCTCAGAGATCCCTGAAACAGTTAAATCCATGGACAACAAGGGAATGTTTATACGTAGGAAGTGGAGTATGAATTTGTGCCCCTCCCGATGTGGCGATTATAAGTGTTCTGGACATATCAACCAACATTGTAATATTAACATAGATAAATCTAAGCAGTTTGGATGGAGAAGACAAAAACCATCACTCCAAAAAGAGCTACACAAGATCAATCAGAGACTAGCGGTTTAAAAAATAAGGCAGCAACAAAAAATAATGCACAAGATGCTGCAGTTAGTGACACCACCCTACCCTATAAACAACCTACAGTTAATGAGTTGGGCTTTGAATCAAAGCGAATAATTCCTCCAACTCAGGAATAGAAAGCCGAGGAGATTCCTCCTAATGTAAATCATTCCCCATATACTAATTTGACTGAACCATCTGATGGCAATCTGTCGAAGTAGAAGGTGCTGTGTGAATCTCTGGAGGAAATTCATGAGTTGAATATACACTTGGAATCATCTGAAGAAGAGGAGGATGAAGAGGAAAAAAATTGTTAGTGTCTATATATAAGAAAATGTAGATTATGACAAACAATTCACATCGAAAAATAGGAAAGCTACTGATAAATCAGTATTGAAGATTCTGCTCCTATAATTAAGAGCAAATCCACCAAACATTAATGTCAATCATCTGCTGGAGTGCAAGGTCTAAATAATGACATACGTCAATTAGACCTCCACAATATTAAGGCTAAGTTTAGGTCTTCTATCTTAGCAAATTAGAAAATAAATTTCCTGAAGAGAATATTGAAATGTTTAAAATTTACATGGGGGATCATTGGAGTTTTATTCACAATGGTACTAGTCAAGTTAAGGGCAGTGATTCTTTGGGAAATAATACTTGGGCTAGTATAGTTGTTAATAAGGATAACTAACAAATTTCGATGCGTTTTAAAAATATAAGTGGCTTGGATATCATTATCAGCTTTGCATATACTAGAAATCTTGCTTCAGAAAGAACCAACCTATGGAAACAATTTATAGAAAATTCCAAAATCATTACTCAACCTTGCTTGGTTACTGGGGACTTTAATGCAGTGTTAAGTACTAGCGAAAAGAAAGGAGGTCTTATATTTCCTAAGTTGTAGAATTCAACAATTGTGTACTTATAAGTGGACTTGTGGAGGCATTTCATTCTGGCCTGATATACACATGGAGAAGTGGTGAGGCTAAAAAGATAAATTCTAGATTGGTTTGAGCTTTAGAAAATGTAGAATTACTTAACAAGATTCCTAATGTGAAAATTATCGTACTTCCTAGTTCTACCAATGATCATTGTCTCCTTCTTATTCAACTTAATAACGATGCTATTAATTCAAAGGGAAAACCATTTAGACATGCTAATCATTGGAATTTAATAGATAGTTATAATGAAGCAATAGATTTCACTGTAGTTCACATTCCTCAAGGTGCTCAAATGTATCAATATGTTATGTTGGTTAAAATAATGAAGAATAGATCGAAGGTGTGAAACTGGAGAAGACCAACACATGATAATGAGATAACAAACATTCAAAGCCAATTAGAAGACATTCAATTACAATTGGATGACGACCCTCTTTATGAAGGACTTAAAGCCGATTTCTATTCTCTTCAAAGTAATCTTAAACAAGAACTTAAAAGGCAAGCTATTGATCTTAAGCAAAAAGATAAAGAAAAATGGCTTCTACAAGGAGATGAATCCAATAAATTTTTTTACACTAAAATGTCACAAAGGTGGCATCATAATAATTTTCTTAATTGTCTCAATGAATAATGAAATTCCTCTGATAATATTAAAGAAATTGAGAACAAAGCAATCGATTACTTTTTAGAACTATACAATGGGGACTACAATCAAAACTTACCAGCTGTGCAAAGTAGAAGATGAATATCCAAGGTGGGATGTGCTATGCCGACAGCTCGGATTATAGAAGTGGAACTGAAGAGAGCTGCCTTCTCCATTCATAGAGAATACAGTCCAGGCCCCGATGGAATGGGGGCAAACTTCTTCAAAGTGAACTGGATACAGCTAAAAATTAGATGTTAAAAGCTTATCAAAAAGCTTTTGATGCCGGTGAGTTCATTCAAGAAATTAATCACACTTTTATCTCACTCATCCCTAAGGTTAAAAACGAGAGGGAATAGAAGAGTACATGCTAATTGTAGGTTGTAATGTCACTTAGAAAATTATTGTAAAATTATATGCATGAGAGCGAACAAAGTGCTTCCAGATCTGATCTCCCAATGTCAAAGTGTTTTCATTAAGGGTAGATTTATACTAGCAAATTCACTTATGGATCATGAGTTAATCAAAGATTTCATAATGTAACAACGCGACATTTCGACCCTTGAATATGGACACTAAATACACTCACGGTATTTGTGTACCGAGCACCCAAGTGTCGAAAAGACAGAAAGTTAAGGTAAAACTAAAAAGAAAAAGAAATAGAACAGGAAAGGAAGAACACGCCATTATAATCTCATAGCGAAATGATAATTTATAATATAAAAAGAACAGTACAAAGAATTACCTTGAGTACAAAATTTTCAAGGTTACAAAACCTAAGTACTATCATCAGCCTGAGAAGTTCTAACTACCTATCCTCACAACGCTGTTATATGTACATAGCTAATATGAAACGGTAGAAATTAAATGAGATAAATAATGAAAGCCTCTAGCTCATTTTCTAAACTCTGAAGCATCCAAGGTAAAACCCGATAATCAGCCTACTCGAAAGAGTATGCAAGGGTTTTAGGGAAACAAAAACCAAGCATTAGACAGAAGCCTGGTATGAGAAAACTCGAGATACATGAATATATGTAACAATGACTATTAAGAACGTACGGATTCCTGTAATAGTTTTTCCCTCAAAAGAAACCAACCATTTATTAAGTTTTGTATAGTAATATGATTGATAATGTCTAGGGTGTAGGATATAATAATGTCAAATAGCTGAGGTGCTTACATTGGTCATGCCAAAACATATTAGGTTACATCCAAAACCGCAAAGTTTCGTTCTCATAAAGTAATTTCCATGAAGATCTCCTTGGGGGAGCTAAATCCAATCTCCATGCACAAGGTTCAAAAACTACCTTTCGAGCGCCATATATGTCTAGATAGAATATACCGTAAGGTAAACACAAGCGACCCATCATTCGAATATAAACACGAACAACGTGAACCAAATATCATCAACTTGTCCTAGCCAAAAATTGATAAGTATCTCTAGTTATGGAGTTGATAACATCTTGACATGGGTCGTTAACCCTAGGTTATGCATCCTCTATCTTTAGCCATTTGTGATGTCGAGGTTACATTTGACATCTTCCACACGAGCCTTCATCACTCGAACAGAACACATATCTCAGATTAGAGCCTTTCATCTCATATAGATGTCGAAACCACACATGCTTCCCATATCTCAACAGATCTCGGAATCACATATAGATTCCTATATATTGAGTAGATCACGAACACCTATATGTGTCCGAGCATCTTAAACCGACCTCCAATCTCACATAGATTCCTTATTTATCAACCGCTTTCAGAATATAGAAATCATGTACTAGTTTTGAAGTGGTATTCAGTAAATATAACACTTATCGATCCCGGATTCTTTAAAACCAATCAATGAATTTCCGGTAAGGCTCAATTCCAATTCTTTCAGAAGTAAGCAAAAGTTGGAGACGTTTCGTACCAATACTCCTCCCCGGGGGTTCTTATTGATATAAAATCATGAAGCATTTCGATAACTTCCTAATTTAATATTAGGCAAGTTCGATAACTGCCTAATCAATTATCTAATCAAAGCAATTGTTTATACAAATCATGATTCGTATGCTTAACTCGTTTCTGACATTCCAACTTAACTATTCCTTGCCTAAGAGAAATGCCAAGTAAGTTTGGGCGCTGGTTGCTCTAAGCCTTGCCTAGACCCTTCAGTCATGGATCTTATAAATAGATAAATCTACCTAGTCGATTTAGTATTAAGTATAATATTAATGATTTCCATAAACAATAAGAAATCAACTCAATTAACACATTTTTGATATTTTTCCACTTACATATTCCTCAGTTAAGAGGGAATCCTGGTAGGTTATAGCTTTATTATTCCATCCTTACTCAACATCAATCTTGACTCATACAGATAAGATTACTTCATCGGCTTATTAGTGCTAAACGTAGTTAATTAATTTTCTAATAAGTAATTAAAAAATAAACCATTTGACCATTTAACAAATTTAAGCCCTTTTTGAAAATATTTAAAATACTTGAAAATACTTATAGTAGTTTTTAAAACATTTATCCGAAATATTACTTAAAAATAACAAGTTTGAAAAATCAACAAAACTTGAAATAAACATGTTTTATTCTAAAATTGCATTCTTTAAAAATTCATAACTAATTCTTAAAAATTCATACATATCTCAAACTACTTTTAAATTACTCTAAAAATAGTCAGGCAATACTTTAAAAAGAATGAAACAAATCGCTCGAACTTAAAGTCATTTTTGTAACAATTGAAGTCCAAAAATCAAGATTAAATAGGCAGCTTTGCACTATTTGTCGTTTTCGAGATGTTACTTAATTTTTTACTATTCAGACTTTTAATAGCAACAAACATGCATATAAAAACTAGTAAATATGATAGGAAATCCCTATGGATCTCTCTACAAAGTTTCATAACAATTATAAAAAAAACAAGACGACTTTGAACTGCATCTATAGCGACTATCGCTATAAGTGCACTTTCAAAATCCAAGTCATATCTCAACCTAAATTCAACTACAACTTATGTGCTTTGTTCAATATCTAGTCATATGTCATATAAGTCTATTCAAGTCCATTAAAGTCCATATATGGATCCTATGTGTCACTTATTTTCAAAACAAGAATCCAAATCAATGTTTTCAACATATGTCACTTAACAATTCAAACAATTTTAACACAACAAAATATAATCATATGTGAGTTATATTATCAACTCGAGTGGTGATTTAGCTCATCTAAAACACAACAAAGCTTAAGCACTCAAGTTCAGATCCAAGCTTGCAAACTCCTTTCTCACCTTCCTTTCCTTGCTTTGCCTTGCTCAAAACCTCTTACCCTCTCTAGATGCTCATGACCTCTAGCTATGGGGGTGACTTTGGATTTAGTTTTTCACAATCTAACTAAGTAGAAGGTGTTGTTATGTGATGGTAGGTCTCACTCCAAATTTGATGTGACTTGGAGATGGTTTGCAAACTATTTTCTTTAGAAAGTCAAGAAGAAGATGGCGACGAAGACATTGAAATTTTATCTCAAAACTTAGGAACATTTTTGATATATTTCTTAAGTTTAACCCTCCTTATATAGGATTAGTAATGTCAAAGGGAAAAGACCAAAAAGTCCCTAAAACCCTAATGCATCAATTGCTTCTTATCATGATATCTTTATGTCACTTCTCCTTTATTCATTTTATCATTTTACCCTTACCATATAATATCCCTTATTCTAATAGAAATTTCAAGAAATTCCATGTGTTATGAAGAGAAGGTTCATTTGATCATTAGTTAAATGCATGATAGTTCGAACAACTTATATAGATCGAAAAGCTGTTTATCAGTAAATCAATTTTCGGCCACATTATCGATTTTGCTTTAGAGAATATATTTTTACAATCACTTTTCAAAAATAAGCTTCTTATCATTATTTATTAACTAAATGATATTGAACAAGGTTATAAAATCATATTTATTACACTTAAATATATCTTAAAGTGTATTGATATTCAAGACGAAGTGTTTGAATTTCAAGGTCGCTAAAAGTAAACATGGAGCATACAAGTTATGCTTAAAAGTAGATTTGCATAAAGCTTATAAAAAAGTTAGCAGACAATTTATTATTCATATGTTAAAGTCCATGGGGGTTCCAGATAAACTCTTAAAGATAATTGTTGACTGCCTCAATACTCCTACATATTCTATTCTTATAAATGGGATTCCTAAAGGCTACATTCAAAACAGTAGAGGGATTATGCATTTATCCCCTTATTTGTTTGCTGTTGCTAAAGAGTGGTTCTCCCTTCAAATGGAACTCGCATGTTTTCCTTGTCAGATCAGTTCAGTCTATAATCTACAACAGGTTGGTTTCTCACCTTATATATGCTGAAGATCTCATTATTGTGACTAAGGCCAGTCTAACTACTATTGATAAAACCAAAAAAATATTTAAAGGACTGGAAAAGACAGCTGGATTGAAACTTAATGAGCTTGAAAATAAATGTTACTTCAATAAATTCTGTAAGGATAAACAAAATTACTAGGGAAAATTGATGTTGTAGAGGGTTCTCTTCCTGTCAAATACTTGGGTGTTCTTTTATCAAACAATACTATTACTGATGGTGAATATGGGAAATTGGTTGATAGTACAAGAGAGAAGTTGCAGGGCTAGAGATCAAAATTCTTATCATTTGCAGGAAGGATTGAGTTAGTTCACATAGTTATTACCTCAAAAGTTAGATTTTGGTTACAGACATTTCAAGCTCCAAATTATTCTATTGAGAAAATTAATGATTTTTATGCAAATTTCATTAAGAGGGGTGGATTGCATAAAGTCAGTTATAAAGATCTTTGTAAACCAAAGAAGGAAGGAGAAGTTGGTCTCAAAACTTATTTGAACTTAAGAAGGTGTATGAACTCAAATTAGCGTGGAAGATATTTGTTTTAGACAATTTAGGGCAAAATGGACGAGAGCCAGATATCTTAAGAACAACTTCTAGACCACTAAAAGTGATAATAATGCTTTTGTAACTTGGAAAAACATTCTGAAACTTAAGGACGAGTTGAAATCTTTAATTGAGTGACACATTGCTAATGGTGAAAACATTGACCTCTTGAAGGATCCATGGCTCAATAATAAAAGCTTTATAGATAGAATGGGATGGGAAGATTTTTCTGCTTATGGAACCCCAACTTGCAAGGTGACAAATATCTTTAGTGGAAAACAGAATGAGATTGTGATAGATTGCCTCTTGCAAGGAATTTCAAGCAAGAAATTGGAGAAACCCCATATATGGTGATAGAGCTGAAGAATCATAGGCTTGAAAAAGTATTATAAATGGCCAATATAAATTCAACAATGCTTGACTAAAGGTAAATACCCAATTGTATCACGACATAAACTGGTATGGAGTAGATCAAATAATCCTAAGATGACGCATATCCTCTATAAAGCTTTGATGAACAAACTACCCACTAAAAACCATCTTCACAATTGGGGGATACTAGAAGACACGACTTGTAACTTATGTAATATGGCGATAGAAACTCATGAACACTTATTTTTTGACCGCCCTTATAGTAAGAGTTTGAAGCATCCAAAAACTTAGATATGTTCAAACTGACGATGTTAGATCATTAAAAGAGGAGGTGAATTACTTAAACGAGCGCCATCACATGTTGGACTTGATGCAAGAATTGACCAAAAGTGGTCTTACAATCATGCCTCTGGAGAGAGCGAAATGACCGGACTTTTAACAACAGAACGAAGGAAGTGTTAGCTCTTACCACTCAAATTAAATGAGACATCAGTATCATAATTGGAAGAATTTCAAATAGAAGATTTACCAACTTAATGCTGCAAGAAGCACGAGCACCGGAGAGTATGAGCTGGATGGCAGTGAGTGGAGAAGATCAAGCAAAGAATTGGAAGCCATTATAGCTTGATTTTTTGAATCCTAAACAAGGAATGTTTGAGTTAAAGTATGTCTTTAACTTAAAGTTTGTCTTTGTATTTATGTGGAATGAACTTTCAGTTGTATTTGTTTTGAGCCGCACTGCTCATCTAAGAATGCAATAAAATTAACAAAGTTTTTAAAAAAATAATAATATTGTTCCAGCCTAATAGATTGACTAATAAATTTCCATTAATTCATGGGTCAAACCACAGGCTGGTCTAGTTTCCATTCTTTAGTTTTCTTTCAACGGGTTTCCTAACCTTTTCACTGTACTAAGTATATTTTTTCATGTAAAAGTGCGATGACTTTCAACTGTTGCGGTCCAAAATTTTCTGTTTTTGAGATATTTTCCTTTCATCCACTTTACCCATAATTATTTGCCTTCAAGAAATTTCCAAGGTAATTTGAAGTTACATGCTTCACTTAAGTCTTCAATGTTTCTTAATCCCAAACCTTCTGCTTTTTAAGTTTGCATATTATTTTCCATGCAACTTTATGTCAATTTTTTTGATTGCTTTTGTTTGAATATTGTGAGATTGAAATTGTACTCTACTAGTGATAAGAGAGTGGATTAGGACCCAAATTGGACCAAAACCGGTATCATATCATTAGCGGGCCTAACTACGTGTATGATGAGAGCTTAAGCATTGTCACCGCTCTTAGTAATTTATGCGCGAAAGTAATTTACATTCTGTCATGGTGGAAAATAACAGTGTTGAAAGAGCTCAGTATATATTGTTAAAATTGAGGCTTGTCTTACTAATTAGGAGCGATACAGACAAACGTATCTAGCAAAATGATTGAAGAAAAATAAAAATAAATTACAAAATAACGTTAGCTTACTATGTTTCGGCAAACATGATTCTTCTCTTGTTGCGTAGCAATTTTGTTTTAGTGAAGAAAGTTCATAAACCAGGGCAAATATTTATCTTGTTCCATCTGCTGATAGAATACTCAATCAAGAATTCCATCCATTAACAGTTCTATTACAATTCTCCCAATCAAGTTCATCAGCCTACACCAATGGCTCTTAGTATCATAATAATCTTCCTACACATCTCCTCCATTTCCTTTTCAAGTTGCTACAAAGAAAAGAAAACAAACCTTCGTTTCTATTTACACGACATAATCACGGGAGATTCCCCAACTTCTTTGGTTATAGCAAAACCACCAAACGCCAACAATTCACAGTTCGGGTTCGGTTCACTGGTCATGATGGACGAACCACTTACTGTAACACCCGATATAAACTCAAAACTGATCGGTAGAGCACAAGGCATGTATGCACTTGCTTCCAAAGAAGAAGCTGGATTGTTTATGTTTTTCAATATTGTGTTCGTTGCAGGTAAATTTAACGGGAGCATGCTTGCAATTCAAGGAAGGAATCAGGTATTTAGTGATGTTAGAGAGATGGCTGTAGTTGGAGGAAGTGGAAAGTTTAGGTTTGCAGAAGGATACGCTCTAGCAAAGACCTATGATTTTAATCTCACTACTGGAAATGCCATCGTTGAGTATGCCCTGCACGTTTTGTGTAAGGAAATTTGACCGTTTTGTAAGGAAATTTATGTGGTACATTAATGGACCGTTTCTTTCCTCATTATGTGGTACATTAATGAACCGTTTCTTTTCTCAAACGTTTCCTTGTCATTATGTGGTTAATAGAATCTAAAAGGTTTTTTCTATTAATATGCTAAATAAATAAAACGGTTATAATCTAGAGCGTTAATTTCTCTTATCTTGATCTTGATGGACGATCAAGATTAAGTCTACAAATCTGGAAATTTGGTTCTCTCTCTACCTATAAATATTAACATTTGCCCATCACAAATGATATACAGAAAACACATAAAGAAATATATAGGAAAAGAGAGAAAACCATTTTCTTTCTCAATTGAAACATCATTCGATAATATCCATTGCTGATTCGTATACAATATGTGGAGGTATGTTTTATTAATTCTTTACATATGTGATAATCATGTAATTCTAGATCTTAGGGTTTATATTATTCGCAAGATATAGATTATATGTGGTATCGGAGCGAGATTTTAGAATTCATGATTATCCATCAATATATAAAACGAAATTACTATAGATCTTTGATATGATGTTTATAATTTTACTATGATAATGATAATGATTATTAATGTTAATATGATTCAAGTTTAATATTCATATTATTTAAGTTGCTGCAGTAATCATGATTATCAATAATATTCTATTTACTGTATTCTTAGATCTGGATCTGGAAAGTTTATATTTCCGCAAAAGTTGATTTTTTTTCTACTTTAATATTTGACCTACTGTATAATATGGAACAACTTATTGTATGCGAATACTTTTCAGAAAGTATACATATTGAAAACAATTGTTTTCTAGTTTGACATTAAATTCATGACCTGGAACTTACAAGATAATTGTCTATATATGATTTGCAAAATAATTATTTATATGTTAAATTCATGTATGGAATTTACTTGGAGTTACTAGACATTTATTATCCTTGTTGTGGATTACTTGAAAGAATGACAAATGTTTATAAATAAAAAAAACAACATTAATGTTTATCTCTTTTCTCTCTTGTTTTATTTTACGCTTCCGTGCTTAAATTCCTTTCTGGTCTGATGCATGCAGTCCCTTCCACAGGCGGCTACTGTTTGCACAATAACGCATGAAACATTAATGTTTATCATTCTTTCATGAGTAGGTTCTACTGCCTACCCACAGAAGGCGCTAAACCTAACCTCTTATTATGACATGTGTTTTATTCTAATAAAGAAGCCTACATTTCTTTTATGCCTGCAGTTGCAATGCTCTCAAACCTTAATTCGTACGCTATGTCTATCGTCAAACTCAATGGAACCAACTACTCAGAATAGAAAGAGCAAGTTGAGTTTTCTTTAGGCGTACTTGAACTGGACATGACTCTCCTTAAGGAAAAGTCAGCCCCACTTACTGACACAAGTACGCCTGAGGAAAACAAACTCTATAATGATTGGGAACGATCTAATAGGCTCAGCATAATGTTTATGCGAATGGTGATTGATACCAACATCAAAACCTCCCTACCCCAAACTGAAAGCGCAAAAGAATATTTGCAATCCATTGAAAATCGGTTCAAGACTGCAGACAAATCCCTTGCTGGGAAACTTATGGCAGATCTTGTAACCATGAAGTTTGATGGTTCTCGCTCAATGAGCGCTCATGTCATTGAAATGATTAACCTTGCTGCCAAACTTAAGAACTTGGCATTAGTTATGGACGATGCTTTTCTCGTCCAATTCATTCTCACTAGCTTACCTCCTCAGTATGAACCATTCAAAATTCATTACAACACTATTACGGAAAAGTGGAGTCTGAATGAATTGACTAACAAACTGGTTCAAGAGGAGTCTAGGCAAGGCTCGCAAGGCATTAAAGTTGCTTATTTCACTCAAGGGGTTGGAAAACAAGCTGACAAAAAGAACAAATCACAGCATAAAAGAGCACCACCCAAATCTGATGACGCCACTCAACCATCCAAGAAGAAAAAGAAGGATGATGTCTGCAAATTCTACAAGAAACCTGAACACTTCTAGGCAGATTGCATTAAGCGCAAAGCATGGTTCGAAAAGAAAGGTAACCCAATGGGTTTCGTAAGTCATTTCGAATCAAATCTTACTAATGTACCTTCTTCTACTTGGTGGATTGATACTGCTGCTAACGTTCATGTTTCGAATTCTATGCAGGGATTCATTACGATCCAAACCACAAACCCAAGTGAGAATTTCATTTTAATGGGGAATAAAGATAAAGCTCCAGTTGAAGCTATTGGAACTTTTCGTCTTATTTTAGATAGCGGTTATCAGTTAGATTTATGTCAAACTCTTTATGTTCCGTCTATTTCCCGTAATTTGATTTCTGTAAGTGTACTTGATAAATTTGGATATTCTTTTGAAGTTGGAAATAGAAATTTTAGTTTATTTAAAAATTCTAGTCTTATTGGTTCCGGAATATTAATTGATGGACTTTATAAACTTCATCTTAAACAAAATGCTGAAATCCAACTCACCCTGCATGTAAAAGAAAATAAAAAAAAGTCATCCAATAATGATTCTTACTTCTTATGGCATAAAAAACTGGGTCACATATCCAGTGAAAGAATCAAAAGGTTAGTGAAAGATGGTGTCCTACCGGATCTAGACTTCGCTAACATTACAGCATGTGTTGATTGTATTAAAGGAAAAACAACAAAAAACACAAAGAAAGGAGCCACAAGAAGTACACAACTTCTTGAAATAATACATACAGATATTTGTGGACCTTTTGATGTTCCAACTTTTAGTGGAGAGAAATATTTCATCACTTTTATCGATGATTTTTCACGTTATTGCTTTCTTTATCTGTTGCATGAAAAATCTCAGTCAGTGGACGCTGTACAAGTGTTCATTACTGAAGTCGAAAGGCAATTAGAAAGAAAAGTGAAAATCATTAGGTCAGATAGGGGTGGTGAATTCTATGGAAGTTATGATGAAACGGGACAACATCCTGGACCTTTTGCTAGACTTCTTCAAAAACATGGAATTGTTGCACAATACACAACGCCTGGATCTCCATGGCAGAATGGTGCAGCTGAAAGGCGAAATTGTACATACATGGAAATGGTTAGATCCATGATGAGTAACGCAAATTTACCCATATCATTATGGATGGATGCATTAAGAACAGCTGTCTACATCTTAAATAGAGTTCCAAGTAAGACCGTTCCAAAGACTCCTTTTGAACTTTGGAAAGGATGGAAACCTAGTTTAAGACATCCCCAAATTTGGGGTTGCCCAGCTAAAGCTAGACTGTACAATCCAAATGAAAAGAAATTGGATTTTAAGACAGTCAGTGATTACTTTATAGGTTACCCAGAAAAATTTAAAGGATATAGATTTTATTGTCCTAACCATAGTACAAGAATTGTTGAAACCGGAAATGCCAAATTCTATGAGAATGGTGAAATCAGTGCGAGTAGAAAACAACAAGAAGTGGTCATTGATGAAATAAGGGTACCCATTATCTTACCCTCTATTTCGAAAGATATTGGGAATCATCCCATTGTTGAACATGTTCACAATGAGAAAAACCCAATAAATGATCAACAATTCCATAATGAAATTATCACCAATCATAATGTTGATGAAGTACCACAGGAACTAACATTAAGAAGATCTCAAAGACAAAGAAGATCAGCTATTCCTGATGATTACATGCTTTATCTAATAGAATCTGAAGGAACTACGGACCCAATTTCTTATTCACAAGCCATTAAGGATGTTAATTCTATTAAATGGATTGATGCCATGAAAGATGAACTGAAATCTATGGATAATAATCAAGTTTGGGAAATCGTTCAATTACCGCAAGGACATAAAGCAGTCGGTTGTAAGTGGGTTTTCAAGACCAAACGTGACTGCAATGGTAAAATTGAACGATATAAAGCTAGACTTGTTTTCAAAGGTTTTAATCAGAAAGAAGGCATTGACTATAATGAAACTTTTGCTCATGTTTCCAGAAAAGATTCTCTTAGAATTATCATGGCATTAGTAGCTCATTAAGATCTCGAGTTACATCAAATGGATGTGAAAACAGCCTTTCTAAATGGAGATTTGGAAGAAGAAGTCTACATGCGTCAACCTGAAGGCTTCATAATTGAAGGACAGGAAGACATGGTCTGCAAACTTAAGAAATCAATATATGGACTGAAACAAGCTTCTAGACAATGGTATCTAAAGTTTCATGAAATCATTACCGCTTTCGATTTCACAGAAAACATAGTTGACCCTTGTATATACCTCAAGTTCAGTGGGAGCAAGTTCATATTTTTGATTCTGTATGTTGATGACATATTATTGGCTAGCAGCGACCTTGGTTTATTACGTGAAACTAAGGATTATCTCTCAACGAACTTTGAAATGAAAGATATGGGTGAGGCATCCTATGTGATAGGAATAGAAATATTCCGTGATAGATCACAAGGAATTCTAGGATTGTCTCAAAAAGCATATATTGACAAAATTCTTGAGAGATTTGGCATGACGAATTGTTCCTCTAGTCCTGTCCCACTGCAGAAAGGAGACAAACTTGTTCTTGAGCAGTGCCCAAAGACTCCTATGGAACGAGAAGAAATGACCAAATATCCTTATGCATCTCTTGTAGGGAGTTTGATGTATTCACAGGTCTGTACAAGACCTGATATCAGTCATGCAGTTGGCATGCTGGGTAGATTTCAAAGTAACCCAGGAATCGCTCATTGGAAAGCTGCAAAGAAGGTACTAAGATACCTAAAGGGAACAAGGAATTACATGCTCACCTATAGAAAATCAAGTTACCTACAGGTAACTGGTTATTCTGATTCAGACCTTACTGGATGTCCTGACACTAGGATCTGCACTCTTGGCTATGTGTACCTCTTATGTGGAGGTGCAATATCATGGAGAAGCCAGAAATCTGAGATGCTTTTCGGATCCACCATGATGGATGAATACGTAGCATGCTATGAGGCTTCAATTCAGGAAACATGGCTGCGTAATTTTGTCTCACAATTTGGCACTTTAAGTTTTATCTCTAAGCCACTAACTGTTTATTGCGACAATGAAGCTGCAACCTTTTTCTCCAAGCATGATAGGATAACCAAAGGTTCCAAACACATGGACCTTAAATACCTACTACTGAAGCAAGATGTTAAACTAAAGAAAATTATTGTTGAATCAATAAGTACAGACTTACAAGTGGCAGACATATTCACGAAAGGACTACCTCCAAAGACCTTTCGGAGACATACTGATAGCATGGGTCTTGCAGATAGTTCCTAATTATCTTCTTATTATGCCATTTATTTTGTACTTATTTAGACATAAAAATTATTGAGCTCTTAATAATTTGGACATCTTTTATTTCTGTTTTATAATGTGTACACATTTATATTTACATAAATGATAACAGAAAGTCTTTTGCTTCAAGACATTATGTGACCATTAAGTTATGCTCATCTACGGTCTAGCTATGAAAGTTGTCAATGTCATAGAACATGGAAGTAAGCATGTTGCAAAATAATGTGTACACGTCATGACTTCCATTGACCACTAGATTAGCCAAGACACTTATGATAACCGACTAAAGAAAAATTTAGCATATCATGCGCGCCTTATGACCTTAATACGAAAACATTAATAGATTTTACTATTGACCAAGTGGGAGACTGTAAGAAAATTTGATCGTTTTGTAAGGAAATTTATGTGGTACATTAATGGACCGTTTTTTCCTCATTATGTGGTACATTAACGGACCGTTTCTTTTCTCAAACATTTCCTTCCTCATTATGTGGTCAATAGAATCTAAAAGGTTTTTCCTATTAATATGCTAAATAAATAAAACGGTTACAATTTAGAGCGTTAATTTCTCTTATTTTAATCTTAATGGACGATCAAGATTAAGTCTACAAATCTGAAAATTTGGTCCTCTCTCTACCTATAAATATTAACCTTTGCCCATCACAAAGGATATACAGAAAACACATAAAGAAATATATAGGAAAAGAGAGAGAAACCATTTTCATTCTCAATTGAAACAGCATTCGATAATATCCATTGCTGATTCGTATATAATATGTCTGAAGGTATGTTTTATTAATTCTTTACATATGTGATAGTCATGTAATTCTAGATCTTAGGGTTTATGTTATTCGCAAGATATAGATTACATTTTGCACGAGTGAAAGTATTTAATTTTGGAATCTTGAAAGTATACGCGAAGACCAAATCATTCGTATTTGGTTTCGGTTTCTGTTATAATTGCATGTGATTTTGTGTGAACTGTGAAGTCAACCATTGAGGATTTAGTAGAAATCACACTTGCTCCTACTGTGTTTCATTGTATAGCTAGTTTCAATAATAAAGTACGCACAAAACACACATAATGGTGATATATACATATTCAAGGTATAACTCTTTCATTTTGATATTCATTAACAAGCAGGAATCCCTATAATATCAGTAATTAATGACAAATGCAAAACAACATTTTACAACACTAGTTAATCATTTAACAAATAAATATACATATTTCTGGTATGCAGACATAACGCTTCCCTCTGTAGGTTATGAAATGTGTTCAAGTGAAGCATGTCAAGTGTAAACATACCATACGGCATATATGCACAAAGGCATTTGACATAGGAAGATCAGTGTGAGCACATGGGGAAAAACAGATTAATTGAAATAATCGTAGAAACAAACCGTTTCAATTTTAAGTGCAGTGTAAAAATTGGTTATGATATGAGAGAGAGGTATATGTATTATCACATGCCAGAAGCGATCGCAAGGCTGAATTTTTTTTAATGCACAAATGGCCGACCGGATAACAAACGCTGGATCCGAATTTTGAGCCATTGACTTGTTATTTAGTTCCTGTGGGCAGAAATTCTACACCTTCTGCTTTTACCAAAGGGCTATCAAAGTTTTATTTATCTGTCTCTTGAAAGCCATTTCTTTTCACAGCGTATTATATGTAGTATTGGTTGAGTAAAAGCACCATTCATAGATATCTTGAACGCATTAAGCTAGTCCAAAAAAGTAAGAACATATCCAGCTGGGCGAATCCAGGATTACAGCTGAGAGGGATCATAATATAAATAACAACAAATCATCACAAAATTATATTGATATGCCAAAGTTTTTTATTCATTTCCATACATAAAGATAAGGTTACACTGACTATAATTTTTTGATTACAATTTTTAACGTCGGGATTTCATAGATTGAAATCATTGCATAATTGCTTCATTATCAATTTCTCTAAAAATGTCTTTCTCAATATACGTAATCAAAAAAACATTAAACATAGCAGAGAAAGTTTTTTCAACGATTGCAATCGCTGCAGGTAAAGTCAATGCCAACACAGCGAGTTTGTATACAAAAGGATATATTACTTGTGTTTTTCTTTTAACCATTTTCTTTGCAAAAGTAACAATATCTTTAATAACCAAAAACTCATCATTTGAACGCATATTCATAATGTAAGTTTCAAGTTAATTCTCAAGTACCACAATATTATAAGTAGAAAAATCTTTCGGATGAAATCGAGCAAAATTAAGCAATTTTGTAATGTTGAAAGCATAATATGAGTCGATTGGATTAAGACTTTCCATAGACAAAAACAACTTACTATCTTTCTTGGTAAAACGGTTGTTTAGCTCTGAAAGTTGCAAATCTATAACGGAGTTGCAAACTGCAACTCATAGCTGAGGTAAATTTATAATTTTTTCAGCTCTATGTCATAAACGTTTACGAGCTACATAATCATCACATGTTCGGTGCAACAATTTCGTTCAACGAAAAAAATAAAGACACTTCCTCAAACCAAGATTCTCATTTCTCATTATTACTTCTCATCTCTTGTAGGCTTTTTTTGATATTTTTACCAAATTCAACACATTTTGAATCTCTTGATCTTTTTTTTTTTGCAATTTCAATGACAAGTCATTAGTTATCCCTAGGTTATTCTTCATCCAGCGCATGGTATACACAAAATCATATGAATGCTTTATGTCTAGCAAAACTTGTGCATCAACCTTTTGTTCCGAACTAACACTGTCATCCATAATAATTTCCAGCACATCACACATAGAATAGAACAAGGTAATAAGTCTAATAAGTGTACCATACACTACACCAAATACTGAGATTTGCAACTAACCATCCGCGCATTTGGCAACGGTTATTAACCGTTGCCATTTAGAAACGGTTAATCACCATCTTGGTTTAGTTAGCAACGGTTTTTTATCGTTGCTAATTGGAAACGGTTATTAACCGTAGCTTCTTTGGAGACAAATGATGGCGGTGAATTTCATCCTTTCGCGCCATAATTTTTGACGCGCTTCATTCCAACTAGCAACGGTTTATAACCGTCGTAAATGTTGTGGCAAATATTGGCGCTAATTTTGTGCCAAATATTCGCTGGGAGCCAAAAAGAATTGGCCCATCACTTTTCCTTCCCTCCTTTCCTTTGATATTCGTTTCGTCTTCTTTCAACGAAAAGAAAACCTAAATAAATAAAAAACCCCAATTCCACCAATTCGATTTGCTTCAACCTGCTCATCTTTCCATCTAATCGTGAAATCATCTTCCATCCAACCGCGAACCCATCTTTCCACCTAATCGTGTCCAACTGCGAACTCATCTTCCTTCCAGCCGCACCAGTTCTTCCTTCATTCAACGCCAATCAGTGGCCCTCTCAGATTTGTGTTCGGAGAAGTATTACAACGTGAATTTATCGAATACCTACTCCAGGTTGGGTACTCATTTTTAATTATTTGGTTTTCTATTTTAAATTTGATTTTGTTTCATACTTGTATTATAAAATCTAATTTGAAATCTTAATTATATCAGATCTGTGTATCTTTGATATTTGGTTCCTCGAGTTTCATTGGCATAATCGAAGAGAGCGCATAACTGCCAGGTACGCTTTGTTTTGTAATAATACTTGTTGTCAATTGAAATGGAAACTCTGTGTACATGTATTTGTGGTGCATTGTTATATCACAGTACTTATGTGTAGAATTAATAGAACCTTTAACTTCATACGTTGCTCGGCTAAGTCTTGAAGAACCTGGTTCAAATTTAATGTGAATATCTTCATGGTGATAAGATAAACTTTTAACTATGTACCAAGGATTTTCTTATTCTTCTCGGCCAAAAATTTGCCACCTTTTGCTTATTCCATGTCGCTGAAAAGAGATTTAGGACGAATGTTACAGTCACCTTGAAAATTGACTTATCACAACTTAGTTAAAAGATTGTCAAATGCAATGATAATAAATTAATCTGTAATCCACACATGATTAATAGAAATCAGTAAATTATTTGGAAAACAATCATGTGTGTTTCTACTCAGTGCTTTATATGTATTATCGACGACTGGCTATCTGTACACGGTGAATCCATTCGTTTCTACGGTTGAATAATAGGAAAAGATTACATGCTTATATTTGTAGTTTATAATAATAAAGAAAGGGATGCAACACAAGTTAAGGAACAGTTTATTCCCTATAATGCTTGCTTATGGGTTTGTTTAGTGTTACCATATAAGCTGTCATTTGAGTTCCATCATTATCTTCATCTTTTAGGATTGATGTATCATTAAGTTTTTAGGGATTGATTATAGTCAATATCTACTACTCTTTAACAGTTTGCCAAAGTAGAGATGCACCTTCTAATTTGAACCATCAGAATACGTATTTGATGTTTTAAGTGTACAGTGTTAGAGAACCAAGAAATAATTGGTTATGCAAAGGATGATCTTTTTACATTTATATATGATTTGTTTTACAAATTGTACAATGTGAGATAATCTAACACGTCCCCGTACGTGTGGTGTATCATCAGCCAAACATTGCAACATGGAAGAGAAGCGAAAGAAAAAAGGAAGCGAGGCAAACAAAATAGATCAATGCTCGAATATGGTCATCATTCGGGACGTAAGAGTCACGCTATGATTACTCAAGAAATGGTATGTGTCATTGAATTGGTGCATCACGTTGCATGTACCATTAGTTCCAAATATAATTTTAGGTCATTGTATGCATGTCGATCCAAGTAGTCCGAGAACAGAAGTATCACGTCTTCAAGTATGGGAAAAAACGCATAAGAAAAAAGATGGCAGCACGTCAGATACGACATCTTCCTACTTTGTAAGTTAAACAAATAATAACGCCTCTAAATTAAATTTTCATTATTCATATATATGTATTTACTTTTTAGGACAAAATTGAAAAAGAAAAGGAAACGACGAGTGGTGGTGATGAAGCCGTCTTTATATCAGTGTTTGGTAAAGATGTAAAGGGCAGGAGCCGAAGTATTGGGACCAATATAGCTCCTAGCTAAGTTAAGAGTGATGCCATTCCATGCAAACGGGTCAAACAGGCCCAAGGAGTATATGAGCAGCGACTGTAAAATGTGGAGCAAAAATTGATGAAGCTAGACAATATGGATGATAAACTGGAACGTCTTCTCAGCATAGCCCAAGATAATCGTCAAGTAGGCAGTGAAATCGCATCTTCTCAGTTTGCCACTTCGAACAATCAGTTAATCGACCAAAGATGTGAAATCCTGAACTTCAAGGACGAAGTAATTGCAACAGGTACTATTTTAATCGACCAATCAGTCTTTTTGTGCTTCAACCGAGTTTACTGCTCTCTATTATTGTGCATATAAACAAATTAATGAGTATTAGTGCATGTGTATTTATAGATTCCAAATTATCTTTTGTTATAGAAAAAGAGGTTAGGCAACAAAGGTTCACGTTTGACATGTACGTCATAATTAGGTTCACAAGAGGTGTATATGACATTTTCAAATCCAAATTAATATAATCATAAGATATAAGAGAATATTTAGCAATATTTATAATGCTATAACCATAGGATAGAGCAAATTAAGCAGTTTTAAGTAGTTTTAGCAAATCAATAACAATGATCACATGGATAAGTTCTGGTGGGCACAACCTTCACTAAATTGTTGCTTGGCTGAAAGTACAGTGTTATTTAAAAAAAGGTTATGTTCATGATTAGATTTGAGAAGCAGTGAGAGATAGCAAGAAATGATGAAGAATCACGTAAAAGTTCAAAATGCTATTGCAGAGCTGGAGTTTGAGACAGCGAATGAATGACAGAGATGAGAAGGAATTCATTGTCAATAGTGATCTAGTTTGTATACTTATACTCATCGTAGTCTTTATCTTATATCTGTTTTGGTTTCAATTTTCATTGACACTCACAATAGCCATTATGTCCAAAAATAAATCAGTAAACTCCAAAACAAAAAAGGATATAGAAGGACCATAAAAGTTTACACCTTCCATTCCAATCTTGCATGATTTTAAAGATCGAATATCGTATACATAATGGGTCTAGGAATTGTGTAGCTCTGCCCAATGGTCTTAAATGTTTGGGAGTTTATTAGTTCTGTAAATGTGATTCCATATATTCACTCCAGAAATGCTTATATAACAGGTACTATATGCCGAGATTCCACAGCATTAGTAATTCATGGAAAACCAGTACCACCCACATATGAAAAAGGGTTGTTGGACAAAATTTTATTGCCGGATGAGCTAACCGCCAAAATATATCGACAATTTACCGAGACCTTTGGGGATGTTGGAGCCGGAGGTTATGTGAGCCATCAAAAGGGTTTGATACGATATCTTTAGTCGGAGGTATTGATATTTCTGACTTGTTCTTTGCATATATTGCTGATTTTCTTTTGTTTGCTGTATATGAAATTTGCATATGCAAATGCATGTGTATTTTGTCCTGGTCTATCTTGTTTACAAGATAATCGACAATTTATCAAATACTAGGAAGTAAAGTCAAAATTCAAGGACAAAATCAAAAAACAAAAAACATGATCAATGTGCCTGAACGATGAATGGAGGTCCGATAAACTAAAAATTGATTAGATAAAAAAAATTATGTGTGTATCGTACTAATTGGGTTTAATGGGTGGTAAAATAATTTGGTAATGATGTAGGGGAGGGGACTGAAATGGTAGGAGACTGGAATGTTTGGTAGGGAACTGGAGTGGTTACTGGAGTGTTTACTGGTGGTTGGAGTGGTTGATACTGGTGGTTTGTGGTAGAGTTGGTGAATAGGAAGTGGGAGGCAGTTTGTAATGCTGGAGTTCATTGCAGAATGTGGAGTTAGAGAGATTGGTCGGGATAGTTGAATTATGCTGACAGTGTTATGGTTGTGATTTGGTTTGAAGAGGAAATGAAATGTGTAGTGATTGGTTTGAATAGGAAATATGGAAATGTTGTTGGAGCGCAGGCAGGTTTGTAGGTTGTGTTTGATGGCTTACTGGTACCAAGGGAACCAGGTTGGAAGTGTAAATGGTGGATGAAAGGGAAATTGAAGGCTGCGGAGCAGTCAAAAGAAGACTGTTATAGTTTTTGTGATGTGATGTGAATGTGCAGTTGACAGGGGATTGGTTTTGAAGCAGACAATAAAAGGAATTACAGTTGTTAGAATGCATATAATTGATTTAAAAGTTATAACTGTTAGAATGCATATAATTAACTCGTTTAATCAATGTTGGATTACCAGCAGAAACACTCGCCGCATTCGCAGACATCTCTTTTGCCTGAGTACTGAGTAGAACCAAACCTGTACTTGGCTTATTTATGATAACGAGGCTATGTGCAATATCCTTTTGTTTTCATATATTCTAGGTGAAATCAATCATAGATTAAGCATACATAATGTACACCTACCGATGAGGTAATAACTTAAAGGTATACTGCAATATAGCTTTTGTTGGATATTAATGGTGCAAAATTGGTACATACTATTAACATCAAGCAATATTTATTGAAAAACCCATTATAAAATGTTTGGATTTAACTTGATAGGTGTGTGCACGTACAAACTTTAAAGATTATGGATTTAACAATACCCGAATGAGATAATTAAGAAAAATAGTAGAATCAAATGCATTCGGAGGAGGTGGACATTTAAGGTTAGATATGTCCGAGCAACTTGTTCATATTACTTGATTTCTGGCTCAGTACAAACGGTGCAACATTGGACAAAAACCCAAAAATAGTGTAGTACTTAAGTGTAGTACTTGACCAAGTTAATGGTGTATGTTGTTGACAGGCAATAGGCGGTAGGGGGTGTGATGTAGTACTTAAGTGTGGATGAGATGAAAACAGAGAAAATGAGGAAGTGCTGTAGTGTGTAGGAGTGTGGTTGTGAGTGGAAGTGTATAGCAGAGGGGATGGGATGAAGTTGAAAGGAAATTTTTTTTGTTAGTGTTGTTATAGTTGTTTAAATGTTTGCTGCCACTTTTACTTGTGCATTATTATTGCTTACACAGGAATTCCGTTGCTCTATTAACTGAACTTGACCAAGCTAAAATTCACTGTATGATTTGAGTTTAAAACCTGTTTTTACTTTTGCACAGGAATTGGATAGAATACTGTATGCACCACAGCATGAGCCAAAGAAATATCAGCTTCGGCTAACCTGCTCAGCATCCTTTTAATGTTTTTATTATATGTAGACTTCACTGCTTGCAAAACAATGTAGTGTAATTAATGAAATCTTTGTAGTGTAGTGTAATAAACAATGCAGTGTATAAGTATGATATTCCGGCACGGTAGCATTCTGTTTGCAAAACAATGAGTGTAATTATAAGTTTGATAATTTTATATGTATGGTATATGTGCGATATTTTTATAGTGCTTGTGTACCAATATTTTGATATTATGGCATATTTTGATATATATTGATATTCTGGTATATATACTTAGATACGCGTGTAACGCAGTAGCGAGTTACATATGTGATTTTGTACGACCAGGAGCAAACACTATGTGCAACGGGTGTTAACCGTTGCTTTTTGTGTGACTTTGGGCATAAAGCAACGGGCTTTAACCGTTTTTTACTGGACATAAAGCAACGTTTTTTGGCCATAAAGCAACGCTTGCACCCGTTGCTTTTTGGACAGAAAGCAACGGTTTATATCCGTTGATTTTTTTCCCATTAAGCAACGGTTTGTACCCGTTGCCTTTTGTCCATAAAGCAACGGTTTATACCCGTTGCCTTTGGCCCAATTTGCAACGGTTTATACCCGTTGCCTTTGGCCCAATTTGCAATGGTTAATACCCATTGCCTTTGGCCCAGTTTGCAACGGTTTATACCCGTTGCCTTTGTCCCAATTTGCAATGGTTTATACCGTTTGTCTTTTGGACATAAAGCAACGGTTTTCTTCCGTCGCTAAATTCAACCACTCCTGTGTTGAAGACGGTTTTTACCCGTTGCTTTTGGACTTAACAACGGTTTTTATCCGTTGTTAATAGCTTATAATGGTGTAGTGATAGTGTGATCCCCATCGAGTGTCGCCCGACCATTGTAAACTTGTTTCTTTATTCAATCATTTTCCAATAAGAGTATCTCCTTTAGTCAATGCTTTAAGTACCTTTTATATCGTTTAGCTAAGATTTTTCAAGATGCTCTAATAGTATTCATTATTCTTGAAGTTATTTCGAAAGGAAACTCCACTTGACAATGATTTTTTGCAACTTAAACAAGAGCCAACTGATGTTGATGGGAAAAACGGTGGACATAAATAGTAGATGGATTCTCATTTAAAATAAGTGTTTTTAAACTTGCAAGTTCATGTAGCAGCTCCATCATAGCCTTGACCACGCAAACTTGACATCCTTAAGTAACGGCGAGGTAATATATTTTCAATAGAATTCTTGAGAGATAGAGATGTTATATTAGCTACATGTTCAATGCCAATGAAGCGCCGAACTATTATCACTTTCTGTTTACGTTTGTTCTTCTATTGACATATCACAAGATTCGTCAACCAATAGAGTAATCGTTGATTCGCTAATGTCCATAGTAATAGCATTAGTTGTATCAACAGCGGCTGCAATACATAGGTCCATTTAAATATTAGACGAAATCAATTGAGAGTTTCCATGAGCATTTTTAAACGATGAACTCTTAATCCGTGATTATGGTGGCCAAACAAGAGGAATAACTATAAGTAATTTCTCTAGTGGTTGATGATTCAGATAATCATGACCACGAAATGGCAAACCTTATTATAATAGGAAGCTAAAGTAATCTACAACAGCAGCCAATCGAGTTCTACATGCAATTTTACGTTTACTTGTGTTACTAGTAAATAAAGATGAAACACTTGCTGTAATCTTTTGACTCGTGAGATCCAAACATTGTTTCGTTGCTTGGTTGTGGGCACTATTATGTTCAAGATTCTCTTTTCTTTTCCAATTTCAAAAACCAACGTTGAGAAATACATCACCGCCACCTTAGTTCATTTTAGCTTTTAAAATTAAATAACAATAAAGACAATACACCGAATCTTTGGCTATACTATACTCCAACAATTAACATATTGTTCGAACCAATCCTTATTGAATCTTCTCAAGTCATTCATCATGACTGTTTGAGGAAAATTATATTGGTGGAAAGGTTTACAAGGACCATTTTGTAAGTATGATCGTCGAACACAACCTCTATCATTTGAATTTTAATTCCATATAGAACATTGTAAATCTGAGTCCGAAGGAAGGTTTTCATAATCGACCACAACACGATATCTTTTCGCTATACTTTCGGGCACATCTTCTGTCAAGGAGGAAACCGATTCATTTACCGTGTATTTTTTTTAGTTACAAATTTGTCCAATGTGAATGCTATATTGAACTACAGTAATTTGCATGTAATAATGTCAATTTTTATGATAAAATCTATTTAATTCAAAACTTGTTAAAATAGCTCATGAAAAATTTGGCAGTAACAACTAGAGCATTAAAGATTTTACATATTAGAAAAACAATTACAAAGCTAAAAAGTAGCAAACTCTCTATAATTCTATTCCTAATAGCATTTTTTTTCTTGTTATATCACACACAACATTCCGAATTTTTTTACAAATTAGAAAATTTCTTGTTGTATCACACACAGTTAACATTTCTTACAGCTAAGAAATTTTTATCACACACAGCACTTCAAATTTTTTTTGTCATGGCTTGTTTGTGTATCACACGCTCTCTTTAATCAATCACTGCACTACTGCCCTTGTTTCTATGCACAACAATTTGGAGATACATCAACAAAGATTAGAGATTTAAACATATTAACATGTCAATTGAAACAACTTTCACAAAATTACACTATCTATGATCTAAATAATTCCCTACTAGAAACACAATATATTACGACGCCCGTTTCTGACAGCCGTTGACGGCTCGTAATTTTTTTCCAACGGTTGGAAATCGCCGTGGCATTATTAAAAATAAAATAAACTAGCTGCCTGCAGTTATTGAAAGCCATCGTAAAAATATCCATCGGCGGCCGTTGGAAGCCATCAAAAAATCGTAAGTACTTCAGCCCATGCTGACACTTCTTCTTTATTATCTAAAATCTAAATTTCCTTCCCAAATCTCACCTCCACCACCTCCTTCACCTCCTCCACGCCATCAACAAACCTCCATGGCCCCAAGACTATCTTCATCTTCAATTTTCAAGTCTCTCCAATAGCTATTGCTTTTCAAGAAAGTTTAATTTATAAACCTTATTTAATTTCGATTTGATAAATTAGGGTTAATTTATCGTTACAGTTGTTTATAATACCCCATTGATTTTTTGTTATACCCGATTGAATGCTAAATATGTTGTTATTACAATTGTTTATCATTTAAATGTTGAGAAAAATAATTTTTTTAGTGTATGTGTGCGTTATATGGTGTATATGTGTTGATTAATTAGTGCATACGCGCATTAGGGCTAATTTGGATTAATTAGAGTTGATGCTCAAAATTTAGTGTATGCGTTTTTTAGATGACGCAACGACGATTTAGTGTATGCGTTTCTTAGAATGTAAATAAATTATTGTAAAAATTATTGTATAATACGCTTTACTTTTTATAAATCTCTTAGATAGTTTTTGGTCCCGTTTACAAATATTGTATATAATCGTTATATACATATTCGTTTTTATCACAGAAAGGACATGTATATTCATCTGATTTAATACTTGTTGGATTTGTCCATGTATTGGAAAAGTTACAAAAATAATAATGTAATTGCATTTTGCAAATCATTTCATTTTAAATGGTTCATAAAATTTTGACAACACTTTCTTTTTGTTTCCTATGCACCCGAATATGTGTACGATACAGGGAACAAAGGGAAAGTGCTGCCGAAATTTTATTGAATCATTTAGAATGAAATGAGTTACAAAATATAATTAATATCGTATTTGTAATGTAAAGTAGGATGACCAACCATCCAAGTGTAAAACAATAAGCTAAAACTTTAAGATTATATTCATATAATTTGTGTAAATCTATTTGAAAATTAAATTAAATAGAATAATATTATATATTTACGAAAATTTAAATGTATGATTTAATTAAAAAATAAAATGTCGATATGTAAATGATTAGTATATTTTTATGTTTTAAAGTAGGAAAAATTATCAATTATTTTATTGATCGGAGCTGGATGTACCAACAAAGAAGAGAAATTGGAGGCTTAATAAGTGAACATTTTCAAAATGGTGTACACGTCTTTATTGAATTCGTTTTAAGTAATAATGAGAACGACGAAGAAATTTGTTGTCCATATAGTAAGCGCAAATTATTGAAGCATTCGATACCGAATATGATAATAGTTCATTTGCGTCAATATAGTTTCGTGCCGAATTATTTGTAAGCCCGTACATTCGAAGGAGGAGGTGGATAATTAAATTGTTCTGATGAGTCTCATAGAAGATATGTTGAAGATGCAGCTCGCTCAATGTTCCATACTATTGAAGTTGATAGTAACGATGTTAATGTCGAAAAAGAACTAAGTGTTGGAGGAAAAATAATAATGATTTATTGGACTGATTAATAGTATAGTGTCGAAAAATAATAATTTAGATTATTGATGTTACATTTTTTTGTAAGTTGTATGTGATTATTGATGTTAACTCATGATATGTTTACTTTTAATTGAATGATGTGTTCTACCATAATAAAATAATATGTACATGATAGGCATTATAGAGTCTTTGTTTAGGCATCGGAATTCTTCGCAGTCTAGTTCTCCTACTTCGTCTCAGAGATGGACCGTCCACCGTAGAGATTATGACAGCGGCTTGTCGCAGGAGGCGCTGCGTATGGTGGTCAAAATGCTACCAAAGGCAGATTGATCGTATGTATTAGATTTACTTTAGCATTATAAATATTTTATATGATAAATTAATCATGTTTTGTCTGTATCATTTTTAACGCTGGGGTTTTGAGCTTGAGCCTTCGAATATAGTTCTCAGCATTTCTAAGCAGGCATACATGAGTCGTATGACTGCATGCTGGCCTAAATGGCGTAGGATCCCAGTACATGTACATGAAAGCATCTGCAGGACTTCTTGGTAAGTGTATATTTATATATCATTATATATAATCACTTTACAATTTGCTGACTAAGTAAAAATATATAACTTATATTTTTTCAACATACAGAGGACGATAGACCTACAAGAAGACGACGTTTCTCTTTGCCAACACTACTGGAACTCTATCGTTGCCAAAAATTACCGAGATATGATGTCTATCATCAAAAAATCTAGGAAGAAGCCAAACTAGATGGGCGCCAACGTATGGGTTGCTTGGGTCACATGGTGGAGAAGCGATGAATTTAGGGTAAGTCTATCAGATATTACCTTAATTTTTTCAGTAGAGAATACATAATTTATACCTGTAAAATATGATCTTAATTTTTAATTTGCAGGCGAAGTCAGAAAGAAACTCGACGAACAGGCAGAAAAATCCAGTCACACACCATGGTGGCTTGAAATCATTTCAGCATCATTGCGAGGACCTAATAAATTGATTAATTGCAATTACGAATAGTTATTACATTTTTTATATAAATTTGTACGAACAATAATAATATATACCAATTATTTTTGAAAAGAGCGCATGGTGCTTCAGTCTTGTAAATGAGCGTATTTGCACATACCCATGTTATCAGGCAGACCAACGATGATGGATGAGTGACGTATGAGGATTATAAAGCATACGAAACATATGTAAGCATGTTTTAAGTTATTAGTAATTATAATTTTAATTAATTAGTTATAAAATTTTATAATAATGTCATGTAATATTTAAGTGTATTTAATTTTGCGTTGTAGGAAAGATTTATGCAAGCACGTGCGTAGATGCTCGAGCAATTGGGACGAGAGAAATTGACCCATAATGAGGAGCATGCTATTTTCGACTCCGTTACGGATCTGACATGGTGAAATAAGCGCTATAGCCACGGTAATCAAGTGGTAATTTATAAAAATTAACTAAGTTGTAAAAAATTGCATAATTATTATAAAAGTTACATAAAAATTTAAACATATTTCAACTTGTTTTATAGGCTCGGGCCCCACAAAAGGCTTATCAAAAGGCTCAGGATAAAGCTGTGATTAATGAGCTTCGATAGTAGACTGCACACTTAGCAGAGCAGGACTACCTTCAAGCAGTGCAAATGGAAAAACTGAACTAGTGTTTAGCTGAGTACATGGAGTAGCAAGGAGCATTCCCTTCTTCTGGTGGTTTCGGAGACGAGATGATGAGTCATGAGGTACATTTTGCAGTGTTTTTTTTGAACTTATGTATATATACAATGAGATATGGTGAGGTTGATTTGTGGACATATGATGCTTGATGTAGTGTTTGATGTTGATTTGTGAGGTTGATTTGTTGGACTGATGTGTTTGGCTAGCATTTTAGACATTGTGCATGTTGTATATTAACGTTGGATGTACATATTGATGTTGGATGTGTGAGATTGATGATGAACATTTTTTTTGTATTGATGGTAATGTTTGAGTTTGAGATTGAGATGGTAATTTTTGAGTTCTATATTGTTATTGATATTGATTTTAGCTTATATATCTGATATATATTGATTTTGATGTGTTGTAATATATATTAATATTGATGTGCTATTTGGAATTCGAAAGGCTGTTATAATGTAAAAAAATCATTCGGATTTCCGACGACTGGCGGAGGTTTTCGATGGCTAAGACCGCTCCAAACAGTTTTTCGGCAATTTTGCAAGCAACGTAGACATCTTAATCATCAGCAAGGCTACCGAAATTGCCGTCAAAACAGCCGTTGGAAGCCATAGAAGAAACATCGTTCTCGTCGGAAAAAGACAAAAGTCGTGGTCTTTATACCAATGACATATCCGACGGCTCCCGACAGCCGTCAACGGCTCGTAGCCATCACAAATCACTGTATTCCTTATAAGGATTAAATCTAAAACTAAGACCGACTTAGAGTAGAACAGTAGAGTAGCAGCGGCAATTAGAAAACAAAAGAAGAATTACAAAGCGATTTTGAAAAAAATAACTAGGGCTTACTTGATTTCACATTTGCATTTTGAAGAGGAATGTCAACGATAAAGAAATGAAATTGGATAATCAAGCTGTTAGAGAAATGGAATTGCGGTTTTACTTATAAAACCCTGTGATTTTTATAAATTGAGAGGGGTCAAATTTATAATTTTTTTGGTCCTTGGTGCAAATTTAAGAGGATTGAGAGGGGTCAACTGACCCCCTTTAAACACAAGTATATTCACCCTTGATTCCTAGTAATTGCTTTGTTCACTTTATACGTTTATATCGAAAAAACTAAACAAAACAACCCCACACCATCAAAACAGCCATAAACCTTCGAATTAATTTTTTAAATAATATTCGCGTATGAAATAAATCAACCTGTACGCATTAAAACGACAATGTTGTTGTCTTTTTTAATGCATTATGTATTAAAACAGCAAGGTGATTTTCTTTTTAATGCATGTCACACTAAAACACAAAGTAAGTGTCATTTTAATGATCAGTCTGTTGTACTACTTTAGCAGTCACAGTAAAAGTTTATGGCTTTTATCTAAACTAAATAATCCACATCTGAATGAACATACTGTAGTTTGTTTATTATATATTTTCAACTAAACAAGTCATTGCTGGGTTTGCAGTAAAGAATAGATGTTTTGGAACATATAAACCATACAAAGTAGTAGAACTCCAATGGGTTTGCAGTAAAGAATAGATGTTTTGAACATATCAACCATTACAAAGTAGTAGAACTCTTTGGAGTTTTTCCTTTGATTTATAGTCATGCATACAAACTGGGTTAGCTTCTTCATAATTTATACATTAACTCTTGAAATATTTTTCTCCCCTTTAAATTTGTATAAAATAAAAATGTAATATAAGTTACAGCTCTGATTATGGAACGAAAGTGATAAACAGTATTAAAAAAATGTGCAGTGCATAAAAGCGATGAGAGTGAAGATTTTTCTATATATTTGGATGAAAAAATATAAATAAAATATAATAAATTTATCTATGTAATAGAGCTTTAGGCGCCATTTGTAGACAAACAAACACATTTGTGTGTGTATGTGTGTGTATATATATATGTGTGTGTGTGTGTGTGTTTTTGTGTGTATATATTGTAAAATTGATGCTAGCTGATGTAACGACCCGTATTTTTACGGATCGAAATACTGTTATCCTTAGATAGTTGTGTTGTTAAACCATCCAGAATCTAAGTCGTTCAGAGCTTAGGTTGTCCAGAGTTGAGTCGTGTGGAGGTATGAGTCGTGACCGACTTATAGGGGATTAAGAGGCTTAAGGTGTTGAACGGTTTATAGGTGTGGCCGAGTCAGGGAAGTAGCCGACTTAGTGGTGTTGAGCGACTCATGGTAGTGGCCGACTTAAGGTAGGTAGCGACTTAAGGAAGGTGGCCGAGTTAAGGAAGCTAGTGGTAATAGTTAACGGCTTAGAGGATGGCCGGCTTAAGGCATGGCCGACTCATAGGTGTTGCCGACTTAGAGGTGTGGCCGACTCATTGTGTGACCGACCTAAGGGATAGTGATCTAGGAGTTAGTTCGCGTAAGCGACTTGGTGAGGTAGTTAGGTTGTGTAGTGTTTGGGTCGGTAGGGCGACATAAGGAGTTACCGACCTAGGGGATGGAGCGGCTATGTGATAGGTCGCATGGTGTTTAAGTCGTGGCCGTGTAGTTAGGTCGTGGGACGACCTGGTTAGGTTGGCAGGGTAGTTAAGTCGGTAGGAGTTAAGTCGCTATGCTGCGTCCTAGTTAAGTCGTGTGCGTGTTAGGTCGGCGCTTGAGTTAGGTCGTGAGTCGTAGAGACCTTGTGTCTATGATAGACCGGGGTCTGTTTTAGGTCGTTATGTGGTTGGGTCAGCTAGGTTGTTGAGTCGCATGAAGCATGAGTCGTTAGGCCGTGTTAGTTAGGACGTTGGGTCGTGCGGGGTTGCTAAGTCGTGAGTCGACTGCAGTTAGGTCGGCGACGACCTAAGGGGGCGACCGACTCAGGGGGATTTCCAGCCTATAAATAGAAGGGGTTTGCCTCACTTTTTGGCACCGGATTTTGAAGCGACGAAGTGCTGCCATTTTGAGAGCTCGACTACAACACTTCTTCACTTCTTTTCTCCTCTCTAATCTAGTACTTACATCCATCCAAGATCGAAGATCCAAGAGCCATAGTCGAAGATCTTCATCCATTCGAGAGGGATTTCATCATTTGAAGCGGAATCTTGTCGGATCAAGCTTGGTTCTTCGCTGTCCAGATCTGAAGTGGGTTTCTTTTTGAGGTGTTTAAGTGATTTGGTGAGTGGTAGTTATCTCTCACACGGAATCAAAGGAGTATATTGGATCGGTGGTTTGTTTATGTGTTAAAAAGAGTGATTTCTTGCATTTTCCTTAAGTCTGCATGTAGATCTATCACCTATGAAGTTTTGATATCTATTTTTCTACATGTTCACTTATGCAAGTTCATTCATCAAGTTATAGAGACATTTGCCTATGATTCATACTTCTTAGATTTGGACACTTTAATTACCAAATTGCCATTATTGTTGTAATTGCTTATTAGATCTTGTTGAATGTTTGATTGCTTGGATTAATGATTGATTTGATTGTTTCAAATTAGCTAGTAGTTGATTTGAACAAGTTGGTCGAAGATGATTCAAAAGCTAAGTGGAAAGGCTCTTGAATGGTGAAAGCTGCTTGTGGCATATGAAGCGGATGTGGAAGCTCATATGGATAGATTCGATGATGATGGACTTTGCCATGATGCGATAAGGCAAACCATAATGTGAGATGGGACTTTGCTATGATGTGTTGAATCAAAGCATGATGTGTGAAAGCCTTGGTTTAATCCAGACGGGATCATCCCAAGTATGTTGATAACTCGGTGATGCGGTCCGGGTTGGTTGATAATGGTGGGCTCGAGAGGCGCTCGGGCCAGTGTGAGAATAGTCGTCGAGGAGGATGACTAGGAGGCTTGGATCTTATCGTTATTGAAGGTTCTAGCATGCTCAAAGCAAGAGTACGTTGGAACGGGTCACGATGACGTTCCAGACACGGGTCATGATGACGTGTTAGTACTCTGGGCAGATGCGATAGTCGTAGGCACGGGTCATGATGACGTGCAGAGTTATGTCTAGAACCGGGGTTGCCATTAGCCCTTGACGGACGGCTGAGAGAAGGTACCGGTCATTCAATTAACGGTGATATCGAGGAAATGTTAACAGTGATAGCCAGAGTCATGGATGTTTGGATGTTTGGTTGTATCGTCGCTTGGGTCAAGAGCGATGTTTTCAAGGTGCTTATCTGATCTTGGTTTAGGCCTTGGGGGTTTGTACTTGGAAAACACCGACCTTGACTCGAGTGATAATTACTTTACTTAAATTGTCTGCTTTGCCATGCTTGTTTATGCTTAGTAGGTCTGGGGGCTATCACTGTAGAATAAATGTGACGACCGCCCATGACTCCCGCACCAAAACAAGGAAATAGTGCGGTGAAGTGCGTGCCAGGCAGCCATGGACGATGGTCAAGGTAAGGTAAAACAGCAAACTCTATCGTACAACTCACAGCGCATGGACAAAATACAATAGAGAAATATCTGTATATAGTAAAGCTCATAACAGAATATCATCATATAGACTTCATAAAGGTTTGATACGAGCATCTGAACAATTAATACATCAAGCCTCACTACATAACACTCAAACATATACAAGCAGCGGAACATCCAGTACATATAGTAAGAAAACTAATATGCTAGCCTCCAGCTCGTCTTCGTCATCAACAACGTTGGTAGCCAAGAACAATACCTGTCACCTACTACCTAGTCTGCCCATCCCAACATGGATGAACAACCCAAGGTGATAAGAGTTGAACATAAAACCTTGAGTCAGACAACAGTCTTAGTGAGCAGTAAATTAACTACCAAACATACCAAAAGAGCATAAAGGATAAAAGGAATAGGAACTCAACCATCCCACTCCACCTCATTCTACAGTGATAGCCAGAGTCATGGATGTTTGGATGTTTGGTTGTATCGTCGCTTGGGTCAAGAGCGATGTTTTCAAGGTGCTTATCTGATCTTGGTTTAGGCCTTGGGGGTTTGTACTTGGAAAACACCGACCTTGACTCGAGTGATAATTACTTTACTTAAATTGTCTGCTTTGCCATGCTTGTTTATGCCTAGTGGGTCTGGGGGCTATCACTGTAGAATGAGGTGGAGTGGGATGGTTGAGTTCCTATTCTTTTTATCCTTTATGCTCTTTTGGTATGTTTGGTAGTTAATTTACTGCTCACTAAGACTGTTGTCTGACTCAAGGTTTTATGTTCAACTCTTATCACCTTGGGCTGTTCATCCATGTTGGGATGGGCAGACTAGGTAGCAGGTGACAGGTGCTGTTCTTGGCTACCAACGCTGTTGATGACGAAGACGAGCTGGAGGCTAGCATATTAGTTTTCTTACTATATGTACTGGATGTTCTGCTGCTTGTATATGTTTGAGTGTTATGTAGTGAGGCTTGATGTATTAATTGTTCAGATGCTCGTATCAAACCTTTATGAAGTCTATATGATGATATTCTGTTATGAGCTTCACTATATACAGATATTTCTCTATCGTATTTTGTCCATGCGCTGTGAGTTGTATGATAGAGTTTGCTGTTTTACCTTACCTTGACCATCGTCCATGGCTGCCTGGCACGCTCTTCACCGCACTATTTCCTTGTTTTGGTGCGGGAATCATGGGCGGTCGTCACATTTGGTATCAGAGCTTTGGTTAATCGTTTTAGCCAACGCTCGCTGACGTAACTACGTATGAGAGACGTAATTGTATTTTGATGGATGATTACTATATTTATAATATAGTAGTTTAGAAGGATTTGAACTCCTTAGGTAGTTGTTTCTCAAGGTGTTCTAAATCATTCCTTTTTGTAGATATTAAGGATGATTCGAAGTGGGAGACAAGCTGCTAGGGAAAGCCGTGCTGCTGGGGGAGCTACTGACTATGCTGCAATGTTCGAAGCTATGATGACTTCGATCATGAGAAGGATACCAACTTCAGGACCGTCAGTAGATGTTGGAGTTCAAGTTCAAGCTCCAAGACCAGTGGATTTTGCTAAGTTGTGCAAGGACTATACTGCTTTTGGAAGAAAGGTTTTCTTGGGAACAGAATCAACCATAGAAGTCCAGAGATGGATAGATGCTTATAGAAGGATTTTTGGTGACTTGGGAATTGAGGATGCAACTAAGAGGAAGCTTGCATCAAGGCAGCTTCAAGGGAGAGCTTTGGATTGGTGGAACTCTATCACCATTGATACTCCAGAGGAATAGATTACTTGGGAGCAATTCCAAGTTAGATTTGAAGCTAAGTTCATTTCTACGGCTCAGAAATCTGTTTTGTTTAAGAAGTTTGTGGAACTCAAGCAAGGTGGAAGATCAGTTCTTGAGTATGTTTCTTAGTTTGAAGCTTTGTCCAAGTATGCCAGATCGTATGTTGAATCTCCCTATCAGAAGAATGAGAAGTTTGTGACAGACTTGGATAGTTATCTTGGGAGACAGTTGGTGGATCACCTGGACGATCCATTTGAGAAGCTTGTGGAGAAAGCTCTCAGGCACGAGAGTTTGTTTCCTAAGGAAGGGTCTGTTGTTGCTGTGATCAAGGAAGAGTCCAAACCACAACAGGGTGGAAACAAGAAGAGGAAGCAGCAGCAACAGAAGGGTAAGGATGGCCAGAAGAAGCCAAAGGGTGAAGTGACCTGCTACAATTGTCGGCAGAAGGGCCATTTCTCTAGGGATTGCAAGAATCCAAAGGTGCAGTTGAAGTGCCACAACTGTGATAAGCTGGGGCATATCAAGAAGGACTGTCCAGAACCGAGAAAGGACAAGCAAATTGTGCAAGCTTATGCTTTAGAGGCTGTGCCATCGTCTTTGAAAGCTCCTACTGCTGAAGAGAAAGGAAAGAGTGTGGTGGTTCAAGGTATTCTTTCCATATGTGGTGTTCCAGTTAGAGTGTTGTTTGATACTGGAGCGTCGCATTCTTTTGTTTGTAATGAACTTATAGGCCGGTTGGGTTTGGAACCGGACATTGTTGATAGACCATTGGCGGTGACTAATCCAGTTGGGGGTTCGTCTTGTTTGTGTATGATATGCCATGGTCTAGTTGTATCGAGTCATGATTGCTCTTTTGTTTGTGATTGTTTTGTTCTGAACTTTGCGGGGTTTGGAATTATTTTGGGTATGGACTGGCTTAGGAAGTATGCGGCAAGGATTGATTGTGAGAGGCTGGAGGTGACAGTCGAGAATGTGGAGAGGCGAAAGGTTGTGATACGATGTAAGCATGAAGAAGGCGTCTTCATGAGCTTCATGTATTCGCTGGTTGTTCCACGGGATGGACTGTCATCGGTGCCTATTGTGAATGGATTTGAGGATGTCTTTGACGAGGTCAAAGGGTTACCGCCGCATAGGGAGATCGAGTTTCGTATCGATCTAGTTGAGGGAGCTAGACCTGTTGTGATGCCTCTTAGGCAGATGGCGCCTAGGGAGCAGCAAGAGTTGAAGGTGCAAGTTGATGACCTTTTACGGAAAGGATTCATTCGGCGTAGCGTGTCCGAATGGGGTGCACCAGTTGTGTTCGCAACCAAAGCGGATGGATCGTTGAGGTTGTGTGTGGATTATCGTGAGCTGAATAAAGTGACTAGGAAGAACAAGTATCCATTGCCGAGAATAGATGACTTGTTCGATCAGCTTCACGAAGCTAAGGTGTTTTCTCAGATGGATTTGGCAACGGGATTTCACCAGTTAAGAGTGGCGAAGGATAGTGTGCCGAAGACTGCTTTTAGGACACCATCCGGTTTTTATGAGTGGCTGGTAATGCCGTTTGGATTGACTAACGCACCAGCATATTTTGTGGATCTTATGAATAGAGTGTTCAGAGATCAGTTGGACAAGTTTGTACTTGTGTTCGTGGATGATATTCTGATTTATTCCAGAACTGAGGAAGAGCACAAGACACACTTGCGTATTGTTTTGGGAATCTTGCGGAAACATCAGCTGAAGGCTAAGTTTTCGAAGTGTCACTTCTGGAAGAGTGAAGTGAGGTTCTTAGGCCATGTTATCTCTGGAAATGGAATAGCGGTTGATCCCGCTAAGGTGGCAGCAATCCAGGATTGGATTAGACCTAAGAATGCATCTGATGTGAGAAGTTTTCTTGAATTAGCAGGATATTATCGTCGGTTTATCAAAGACTTTTCCAAGATAGCTGCACCGTTAACAGGATTGACGAAAAAGAATCAGGTATTCATATGGAATGATAAGTGTGAGCAAGCTTTCGTAATCCTGAAAGAGCGACTGACAAGTGCTCCTGTTTTGACTATTCCAAGTGGGAATGATGAGATGGCGGTTTACACCGATGCATGTGGTACTGGACTTGGAGCAGTGCTAATGCAAAAGGATAAGGTTGTTGCATATGCAAGTCGACAACTGAAGCCGCATGAAAGGAATTACCCGACTCATGATTTGGAGTTAGCGGCGATTGTTTTTGCTCTGAAGATGTGGAGACATTATCTATTGGGAGTCCGATTCGAGTTGTTTACGGATCATAAGTCATTGAAATATCTGTTCTCCCAAAAGGATTTGAATCTTCGTCAGCAAAGGTAGCTAGAGTTTTTAGCATCATATGATTTTGATATAGCCTATACTCCGGGAAAAGGTAACGCAGTGGCAGATACGTTAAGTCGGAGACATGCAGGTTTGGGAGCCATGTTTTCGGAATGGAAGAATCTTGAGTATTTGGCTGGATTTGACTTCGGGCCTAGATGTGAATTGGAACCTGAGATGTTGGCAAACTTATCAATAAGACCTACTCTGGTGGAAAGAATTGGCGAGGGCCAAAAGCGAGACGATAAGCTTGTTAAGATTATCCATGATTTGGAATCTGTATTAGATCCAGAAAAGGATAAAGGATTTGAAGTCGATCGAGAGGGTTGGCTTCGGAAGCAAGGACGATTAGTTGTTCCCGAAATAGATGGATTGAGAGATGAAGTTCTGAGGGAAAGTCATCACTCGAAGTTGACAATTCATCCAGGTGGAAATAAGATGTATCGGGATATGAAAAGGACTTACTACTGGGAAGGTATGAAGAAGGATGTTGGAAATTTTATTTCCAACTGTATGAATTGCCGGTTGGTAAAAGCCGAACAGAAGAAGCCTAGTGGATTGCTTTAGCCATTAGAGGTCCTACATGGAAGTGGGAGCAGATATCGATGGATTTTATTGATGGTTTACCTAGAACCAGGGCAAGAAATGAAGGGATTTGGGTCATCATAGATCGTTTGACTAAGAGTGCAAAATTCATTCTTGTTCGATCTACCAGGACTGCATCGAAGTTGGCTGAGTTGTATGTTAAGTGGGTAGTTCGATTCCATGGTATTCCGAAGAGTATAGTGAGCGATCGAGACCCATTGTTCACTAGTGAATTTTGGAAGAGCTTCCAAGAAGTTTTGGGAACCGAGTTGTGTTTGAGTACAGCTTATCACCCCCAAACAGATGGACAGACCGAGAGAGTCAACCGAGTTTGGAAGATCTCCTGAGAGCATGTGTTTTGGATTTCGGAGGATCATGGGAAGATCATCTTCATTTGGTGGAATTTGCATATAATAACAGTTACCAGTCAAGTATTGGTATGGCACCGTATGAAGCATTGTATGGAAGACCGTGTAACTCTCCGACATGTTGGTTGGAAACTGGAGAAAAGTTGATACTTGGGCCAGAAATGATTCGACAGACTACGGATTGTATAGAGATCATTCGGCGACGAATGAAGGCAGCCCAAGATCGTCAGAAAAGTTATGCCGATAAGCGTCGTAAGGATTTGGAATTCGACGTAGGTGATATGGTTTTTGTGAAAATTTCTCCACTGAAGAATGTTATTCGATTCGGGAAGAAAGGAAAATTGACTCCGAGATTTGTTGGACCATTCCCGATCATCGAGTGAATTGGAAAGCTCGCTTATAGATTGGAGTTGCCGGAAAAGATGGCGGGTGTGCACAATGTTTTTCATGTATCTTATCTACGGAAGTATGTGCACGACTCGAATACGGTGGTTTCTGCTGATAGCTGTGAAGATTTAGAAGTTGATCCAGTTGTTACGAGACCTCGTAAGCCACTTCGTCTTGTTGGAACCGACACGAAACAGCTTAGGAGGAAGACGGTTACGTTGCTCAAGGTACAATGGAGTGATGATGTTAACGACTGTACGTGGGAGGAGGAAGAGAGGATGAAAGCAGCTCATCCTGAACTCTTCAAGGTATGGCCCTAAGGTGTCGTGACATCTCACGAATTTGTAGCTTGTTCTAAGTCTTAGAATTCTGCATGCTAGGCTAGTAATTGAATGCATGGTTTGTTGATTGCTGTGGATGGTAGGCATGCAGAATAATTTTGATTGCTCTTGTTTGTTTGGAATTTCGGGGGCGAAATTCCTAAGGGGGAGAGAATGTAACGACCCGTATTTTTACGGATCGAAATACTGTTATCCTTAGATAGTTTTGTTGTTAAACCATCCAGAATCTAAGTCGTTCAGAGCTTAGGTTGTCCAGAGTTGAGTCGTGTGGAGGTATGAGTCGTGACCGACTTATAGGGGATTAAGCGACTTAAGGTGTTGAACGGTTTATAGGTGTGGCCGAGTCAGGGAAGTAGCCAACTTAGTGGTGTTGAGCGACTCATGGTAGTGGCCGACTTAAGGTAGGTAGCGACTTAAGGAAGGTGGCCGAGTTAAGGAAGCTAGTGGTAATAGTTAACGGCTTAGAGGATGGCCGGCTTAAGGCATGGCCGACTCATAGGTGTTGCCGACTTAGAGGTGTGGCCGACTCATTGTGTGACCGACCTAAGGGATAGTGATATAGGAGTTAGTTCGCGTAAGCGACTTGGTGAGGTAGTTAGGTTGTGTAGTGTTTGGGTCGGTAGGGCGACATAAGGAGTTACTGACCTAGGGGATGGAGCGGCTATGTGATAGGTCGCATGGTGTTTAAGTCGTGGCCGTGTAGTTAGGTCGTGGGACGACCTAGTTAGGTCGGCAGGGTAGTTAAGTCGGTAGGACTTAAGTCGCTATGCCGCGTCCTAGTTAAGTCGTGTGCGTGTTAGGTCGGCGCTTGAGTTAGGTCATGAGTCGTAGAGACCTTGTGTCTGTGATAGGCCGGGGTCTGTTTTAGGTCGTTAGGTGGTTGGGTCAGCTAGGTTGTTGAGTCGCATGAAGCATGAGTCGTTAGGCCGTGTTAGTTAGGACGTTGGGTCGTGCGGGGTTGCTAAGTCGCGAGTCGACTGCAGTTAGGTCGGCGACGACCTAAGGGGGCGACCGACTCAGGGGGATTTCCAGCCTATAAATAGAAGGGGTTTGCCTCACTTTTTGGCACCGGATTTTGAAGCGACGAAGTGCTGCCATTTTGAGAGCTCGACTACAACACTTCTTCACTTCTTTTCTCCTCTCTAATCTAGTACTTACATCCATCCAAGATCGAAGATCCAAGAGCCATAGTCGAAGATCTTCATCCATTCGAGAGGGATTTCATCATTTGAAGCGGAATCTTGTCGGATCAAGCTTGGTTCTTCGCTGTCCAGATCTGAAGTGGGTTTCTTTTTGAGGTGTTTAGGTGATTTGGTGAGTGGTAGTTATCTCTCACACGGACCCAAAGGAGTATATTGGATCGGTGGTTTGTTTATGTGTTAAAAAGAGTGATTTCTTGCATTTTCCTTAAGTCTGCATGTAGATCTATCACCTATGAAGTTTTGATATCTATTTTTCTACATGTTCACTTATGCAAGTTCATTCATCAAGTTATAGAGACATTTTCCTATGATTCATAATTGTTAGATTTGGACACTTTAATTACCAAATTGCCATTATTGTTGTAATTGCTTATTAGATTTTGTTGAATGTTTGATTGCTTGGATTAATGATTGATTTATGATTGATTTGATTGTTTCAAATTAGCTAGTAGTTGATTTGAACAAGTTGGTCGAAGATGATTCAAAAGCTAAGTGGAAAGGCTCTTGAATGGTGAAAGCTGCTTGTGGCATATGAAGCGGATGTGGAAGCTCATATGGATAGATTCGATGATGATGGACTTTGCCATGATGCGATAAGGCAAACCATAATGTGAGATGGGACTTTGCTATGATGTGTTGAAGCAAAGCATGATGTGTGAAAGCCTTGGTTTAATCCATATGGGATCATCCCAAGTATGTTGATAACTCGGTGATGCGGTCCGGGTTAGTTGATAATGGTGGGCTCGAGAGGCGCTTGGGCCAGTGTGAGAATAGTCGTCGAGGAGGATGACTAGGAGGCTTGGATCTTATCGTTATTGAAGGTTCTAGCATGCTCAAAGCAAGAGTACATTGGAACGGGTCACGATGACGTTCCAGACACGGGTCATGATGACGTGTTAGTACTCTGGGCAGATGCGATAGTCGTAGGCACGGGTCATGATGACGTGCGGAGTTATGTCTAGAACCGGGGTTGCCATTAGCCCTTGACGGACGGCTGAGAGAAGGTGCCGGTCATTCAATTAACGGTGATATCGAGGAAATGTTAACAGTGATAGCTAGAGTCATGGATGTTTGGATGTTTGGTTGTATCGTCGCTTGGGTCAAGAGCGATGTTTTCAAGGTGCTTATCTGATCTTGGTTTAGGCCTTGGGGGTTTGTACTTGGAAAACACCGACCTTGACTCGAGTGATAATTACTTTACTTAAATTGTCTGCTTTGCCATGCTTGTTTATGCTTAGTGGGTCTGGAGGCTATCACTGTAGAATGAGGTGGAGTGGGATGGTTGAGTTCCTATTCCTTTTATCCTTTATGCTCTTTTGGTATGTTTGGTAGTTAATTTACTGCTCACTAAGACTGTTGTCTGACTCAAGGTTTTATGTTCAACTCTTATCACCTTGGGCTGTTCATCCATGTTGGGATGGGAAGACTAGGTAGCAGGTGACAGGTGCTGTTCTTGGCTACCAACGCTGTTGATGACGAAGACGAGCTGGAGGCTAGCATATTAGTTTTCTTACTATATGTACTGGATGTTCCGCTGCTTGTATATGTTTGAGTGTTATGTAGTGAGGCTTGATGTATTAATTGTTCAGATGCTCGTATCAAACCTTTATGAAGTCTATATGATGATATTCTGTTATGAGCTTCACTATATACAGATATTTCTCTATTGTATTTTGTCTATGCGCTGTGAGTTGTACGATAGAGTTTGTTGTTTTACCTTACCTTGACCATCGTCCATGGCTGCCTGGCACGCTCTTCACCGCACTATTTCCTTGTTTTGGTGCGGGAGTCATGGACGGTTGTCACAGCTGACTTGAAGCTCAAGCCAAAAACAATAATTTTATTGAATTGTAAATAATTTTTAAATAAACGATTATAAAATAACTTAAAAACTGATCGAAATGAATTATTAAAACTAATAAAAAATTATTTTTGAAATTTAAAATTATGTAATATTATTAAATAAAATTTAAAACTAATTTTGAATTATATTAATATATATATACACATAATCAATTTCTAGCTAAATAAATAGTTGTATTAATATTTAAATATATAATAAACATAAATATATATTAAAATAAAATAAAATTTGCAGGTTAATTATTGTTGTGCAAAACTAAAATTTTGGAGACTTTAAAAATAATTATCATATGATTTTAATCTTTATGATATAATTTGTTAATCGATAAAATCATATAAAATATTATTTAATTAAAAATGGTTTTATTAATTATATTATTTTTAGGGCTTGAATTTTATACCAATATACGTAGAAAATAATTTTTTATTTCATTTTTATATATAAATGCACCAATATATTCATCCATCCAATATGTGGTAGTACATAGATACACTAGATTCATAATATAGTCTCATAACCTACAATATATTACAATAATAGATAATAATATTAAATTAATCAGTAAACAAGTTGAATAGTTTTCACAAAGGCCTAGGAATCTCACATTGAAATGATGAAATGACTCCTCGAATCAAATTTCAAGTTTTAGAGTTGCTAGGTCCCGGACTGCTTTATCACCAACGATGGAATCGAAGAGTTTTGATGTGATTTGTACTTGGATTTCTTTTTGGTTAATTAAGTTTTGCTGGTCGAAATTTATGGGAGGAAGTATAGCAAAAAAATCTCAAAATAAATGGTGTAGAAAGTGTCATATAAATAGGAAGGCAAACAGAGAGAAAAGTGCATCACATCCCTATCCCTCTCTTACCAATTCCACTCTTTTAAACCATTCAAAGCCTCCTTCTTTTAACCACATTTGGATAGCCTATCCAAGCTATTTTGAACAAAATTTGCATGCCTTATATAGGCCTTGAAACCAATTCCAGCCCAAACAATGTCTGTCGCATTTAAATCTAAATTTAAACGTGTACCGATATTGTATATCAATTAGTATATTTATAACTATTATAAATACATTGTTTAACATTCCTCAACACATCAAATACAAAATTTTGTAATTAATATTCCATAAATATTAATTAATTTAATTAATTTATACAATAATAAATTAATTAAATCAGGTGATAAAAGCAGTATTCATCGTTCGGTTTTAATATTTAGATTTAAGTATAACTTAAATTTATAGCTATTATAACGAATATATCAAATACATTCATTTATGTGAAGTGTAAGTGCAGTATGTAAGTGTTTTATATACATGAAAACAAAACATGTATAAATTAATTCAGAAAAAGATTTTTTTTCCCATCTTTTATCATATGAAATTAACAGAAAGAAGATATGGCAATGAAGAGGGAAAACCTTTCATTTCTCTCCCTATTTAATTGTAATAATCAATACAATAAGTAATATTTATAACTTATCAACTATATTTACACATGTCTTTGTTGTTTGTTTTGATTAATGAATATGCATAAATCGATAATAATTATAGATAGATAGATACATACATACATACATATATACATACATATGCATGTACGTACATACATACATATATAGTGAAAACCTCTTAATTGTTTTAAATAATTTGAAATCCGAAATTAACAATAACTGGAAAGATTCCAAATAAAGAATGGTTTGACAACAAAATATTACATTATCGCGCAAAATCCTCATACAAATTTGAATTGAACATGTACATTTCCATACACATGATTATTACAATTTAATAATTTAAATCTAAACAACATATATTTGCAAACATTGCTGCATATGATATTTGTATATATACGTTTATACGAATAAGTTTTTATTTTAAAGTTAAAGTTTTCATTGAACTTTTAATTTAGGAATGAAACAATGCTTTAGATTTGCTTGAGACTTTAGATATAGAGAGCAACAATGAATTAAAGTTTGCACTAAAGTCTGATTATTAAGTTTTCTTTATTTGAACAAGGATTGAAACAACTACACACAAATATTTACCATATCAAATTAAAGATCAATTTTAAAGAATAGTTGATAACTTAACATATACAATTTATTTGCATTTGAGTATGTAAATGTTATATAATTATATCAAAAAATCTCATTTAAAATCAATTTTCAATTTCACAAGTTTCCAAAATAAATTAAAGGAAATTGGGCCAAAGTTGGCACATGTAAATTTATGACAGAAATTTATGGATCTAAATAATATAGAATTCAAAACATATCAATTTATCATAAACATACACTAAAAGGAGAGTAAAACAAAAATAGATCTGAATCCAAATAATAAAATAAACATGCTTTAATCAAATAGACATAAGGGAGATTTAATTTATATGTGGCAAGATGAATAACTAAAACATGAGGTGAATCGTACAAAGTCTAATTATACCAAATGATATAAATACATTGGTGAATTTAGATAAGAAAATTATCTTTGGATGCAGCCAATGAATCATATCTTGAGCAATGAATCAAAGCCCCAAGATTTAAAATCAGCCTCTAGATTTTGCAAGGATCAAGAGAGATAAACCACTTTTAATTTATAGTTTTGATTTGTATTTGATTTTAGGAATTTTTCAAGCTGTGGAAACTCTTATATTTTCAGCCATTAGAGAGAAGAAAAGAATCGAAAAGTATAGAAAAGGAAAATAAATAGTAAAAGCTGATGAAAAGAATGAAATAAAGAAGGCAATCAATGCCAAATTAAAGTGAGACTTTTTTCCTTCTTTGTATTATTATTTTTTCTTTATTAATTCTTTTGAAACTTATCTTCTCGCTCTTTCTCTCTCTCTCTCTTATGTGGCCGACCAAATATGAAGGAAATACGGGCCTTGAGTGAACCCAAACCCACTTAGCATTTATTTCATTTAAATCCAATTTAAATAACTATCGATATCGTACATTGAAATGTGCGTCTAACTTTTACTTATGCACTTTATTAAATGCTAATGGTATGTAAGCAAATGAAATAAAATTTAATAATTAGCGTTGTAGAAATACTAATTGATTTAATTGATTTACAATGATTATTAATTTAGTTAAATTGTGTGCCTTCATTCGTAGTATTCACCATTACGGTTGTGTGACTCAAAAGTGTAAATTCAATTAGTGATAAATAATGAACAATACGAATATTAACATTCACACATTATCTTAGCTCACTACAACAAAAATAACCTATCACAACGTCCTTTTTACAACGGGCATTGGTTGTCCGTTGTAATAGAAGTCTATTAGACGGTCCATTTGCATCCGTTGTAAAAGATGCCATATATAACTCCCTTTTTACAACAGGCATTGCTTGCTCGTTGTAATAGATGGGTATTACAATGGTCCATTCAAGCCCGTTGTAATAGATGCCAAGTTTACAGGGTCACATGCCTGTTGTAATAAATTTTTAGCCCGCCCAACATCAAATAATAAAAAACTGTCCCTTTTTTTTATTTCTTCGGCTGCATCTTTACTTGTGAAAAATGGCGATCGTCCTCTTTGCCAAAACTAGGGTTTTTGGGAATTGAGTTGTCGCTTCAATTTGTTGCTGATGCTTCGATACATGAAATCATTTCTTCGCCTTGGACACATGAAATCATTTCTTCTCCTAAGGAACGCGAAATCAAATCAAATTTCGCGATTTCGAATTCGCTCTGCCTCCTCATTATTCAGGTACGAATCTCCTTTTTTATAACCCTGTTTTCAAATAATTTTAATTTGTGTGTTTTCTTCTTCCTTTTTAACTTTTCACAATTTGGGTTTCGCGATTTCATTTTGTATTTTGTTCATCCGTGAAAAGTTAGGGACTGTACTTGAGAACAGAACAATGAAGAGAGCATCGATGATCACAATTTCTATTGTCACTTTTTTCTACTTCTATTGCGGAGGTTTCGGGTATGTTGCTTTTGGAGATAAGACTCCGTATAATTTTCTTACTGGATTCAAAGAGCCATTTTGGTTAGTCGATTTGGCTAACGTTTTCATTATTCCTCACCTCCTGGGAGCATATCAGGTGATACTGATTTTTCATTTCCCTTACACATTAAATTTTTTTTTTTTTCTGTATAATAATTAAATGTAGTAAAAGAAATACAAATCTGTGGTATAGCACAAAACTTCTGAATGAAATTTGACCAGAATATCCTTGGTTTCTAGCATGATTTTTTCTCAATTTTAATTTTTTTTGTTTCTTTTGTATTTTAAGACATTGAACACTGTTTTATGATCTAACAGATGTGCATCCAACCTGTATTTTCATTTATTGAGAGATGGTTAATCAAGAGATCTCCAAACCAAAGATTCATAAATCATTTTTACATGATCAAAATCCCAGCTTTACCATCCATAGCTACTAAGATTATGCTACCGAACACTTTTGTTTCATCAACTACATGCAATTCCTGCTATGAATGTGTAAATGGGTTATGAAATTCATCTATTCTTTCTTATATACAAGAAAGAACCTTTTTTCAAGATAAAAATATCAACGATGATATAATGGTTGTAATTATTTTCTTGTTATTAGAGCTAATCATTCCCAAGGCAGTAGCAAAAGTTGGATTTATTTTAATCATTTCAAGAAGAACAGCTAATTTTATTCATTTTTTATTTATTTATATTCTCAGGTTAGGATGAGCTTAGGAATGGCATGGCCGGAGGAAGCATATCAAGTTGTAGGATCCACATGGTATACGCAAATGGAAGTCAGAGGTAGAATTTAATTACAACTCCCTAAGGAGGGATAATATTCAATGGTATTTGTGGTTTCTCATAAGGAGTTTTATATATGGTTTTGTTTTGTTTAATGTAATCTGCTTTTTGAAGCATAATCTACCAGAGTTCCTTAGTTATGGGCCTTTGTGTAGAGATCCGAATCTTAGAACGCTTTGGAGGGTGGTAAGATTTCAACTATTCCTCAATCAGTATGCTCACATTTTTATTTCGAAATCGGATTGCCATTTTGTAAGATATGAAAGAAGAGGAGGCTGTAGTTGATGAACTACTCAATGCTACATGTAATAAGCTATAGATGTATGATTAAGCAGTATTTTGATTTCCATTTTATAAGAGAATATCAGTTCAATGGGTTTTTTTTATTGCAGGTTGACATAGAGAAGATACTTCTAATCAACTATATTGGCAGCCGCAAACCTCTTACTCCACAACAGTATCTCCAATACAGGCCTTAATAATGATATCTGCTGCTTCAACCATGAAGAGAGAAAATGAGAATTAGTTGTGTTGCCATTGAGTTTGAAGGATAAATTCCCACAATTATTAGCATTAACAACGTAAGCTTTTATGGTTTGCATTTGCATGAATTTGTATCTGATTTTGTAGGTTCATGATTGGATCAAAAAATTATGTAAGTGGATTCATTTAACCTAAGGATTTGTGTTTTGAAGTATAAACTTTCAAATATAACATGAATGTGGGAAAAAGCCCTTGAAATATGAAAGGAACAATATCAATTTATGTCTAGAATATTAGACTAGAACTTTGGCTTGATAGAGCCTTTACCACCATTATCATGGTCTTTGAAAGATACGTGGTGACCTAAAATATCTATATTTCCCAACTTATCATCACAATGTTGAGATTCAGAATCCTGAAGCTGTGTATTAATCTTCACATTTTATATGCTTATTTCATATGATCTTATTAAATCTACAATTTAGGTTGCTGTTGGACATGCTGCGATGCTGACTGCCATTCAAAGATATGCACCTTCTATGGTCCTTCTCATATTCTAATACAGTAAATTGTCCATAGCACTTCTTTTCTCCCTATTTCTTAGACACGAGCCTCTTTATTTGTCTAAGATTTGTTAATTCTTGTTCATTTTGTCTGTGTCATTATGCAATTACCAAATTATCTAAAATTAAACAATTTAACAACTTGTATCTTATATTTCCTACATCTGATTGTATCGTCATTTATGGGAGAATCAAGATATAGTCTGCTTAGATCGACCTAGTTAAATAATTTTTTTGGTTTATGAGTAAAGCAATAATACGTGCACCTGATATTGTAATGCTTTTGTTCTTTCAACTTGATATTTATGATTCTCAATGTAAAACAACACACAACTCACTGTTCCTATAAAACAGACTACTTATTGTTTATGATCTTGATTTTAAATCCAGCTTATGTAATATTTGATAGATACCATCTACTTATGGTTCAGAAAAGGCTAGAACCCTTGAGGCAACCTGAGAAAGTAAAGAAGACGGAAATTGTCGAGATGAGTTCTGATGAAATCCATATCTTAGCTGCTACATTTTAATTTGACTTTAAGATTGTTGTCCCGCAATTGATTCAATTATGTGTTAATGGTTATGTATTTGGCTGTTACGTAACTAGTTGTCATGTGTATGTTAGAACTATGTCAATTTAAACTTATCTAACTTTTTGGAATGTGTTGGAGTTTTATGACTCTAGCTTTATTTAAACTTTTGGTATGTGATTTTGGTTGTTTTATGATAATATTTATTACTCATTAGATTTTACATTACTGGTATGGATGTACTGCATGGATGCTGCTGTAAATTTTTTTAAATTTGCATTTATTTTGCAACGGTCAGAAACCGTTGCAATATCATGTATTACAACGGGCGTTGCCCATTGCGAAATCCATATTACAACGGGCATTACCCGTTGTAAAGTATGGTCGACCTATTACAACGAGGCCTAATACAACGGGCGCATGCCCGTTGCGAAATCCATATTACAACGGGCATTGCCCGTTGTAAAATGGCTATTATGTTGTAGTGGCTACTATTGTGACGTTTTGGTTGAATTTACCGCTTACATATTTTTCATAAAAATACAGCTTTACTTACTACCCGATAGGGACAATCGTTTACACCAATTCTCTTCATCAAAACTATTTCACTTTAGACTTGAGAATTTTGGTAATGGTCGAAATTCCAATATCAAACATATTTAAGTTTACAATCCAAATATAAAGTCCTTTGTTCAATAATAATAGTTATCATTACCTAAAATGCTCCGACTAGAGACTTTGACTTTGAGTTGACTTAAATTATTCATGATGCTAACCTCATATAAATGAGTAGATGAATCCTCTTTTGAATAGTGTTTCACTTTCAATGCTTCCACTTAATCCAACTATAATCCTTCGATGGACGTCGTTCTATAACTTAATTATAATCAAAGCGAAACTTTCGCAATAAAGATCAACAATATTCTTAAGTAAAATATCTATGTAATTTTATCGCTTCGATATTTTCTATTTGACCTTTGTCACATAACCAATAGAAAACTATCGATCGAGTCATTCTATAGTTATCCAATAACTATCAGTACGTAACCCTTTGGTGGCCCATTAGTTATAAGTAATAAACTATACAACATTTGAAAAGTGTTAAGTACTCTATTCTCAATAGATGCTTCGATATCTAGTCTTGATACACGTTGACTATGAATATCTAAAATATAATCTGTTAATTTCATTATGGTAGATTACTTATAGTTACAACATCTTGTAACTATTATCACAAAACATACCATTTATGGATTTTCTACGTGGTACACTTTTAATTAAAATAATCAATTAATATATCTCATTATATCAAGTATCTAATAGGAAGAAAACATCTTTTATTTCGAACAAGATTGGTTATCGAGTTAGATGTATGTAATAAGTCACATAGTTGCCCCCTTAGGGAACATCTCTAGCTCTATCAATCTCCCACTTATACTTGAGGTCAATTATGGAATCTCCATCTCATCCCTTCAATTACTTTGATGTGAACCAATCAAGTTAGAGCTTTTTTGAATTTATCTACTACGTTGGTTTAATTATCTACCCTATCAATCAACTCTTTCCTATGTTGGTAAAATACATTTATTATGTGGAATCATTCTTTCTCAACTTATGGCGATCTCTTATTATTGCATTGTTATCATATAACAGTGATTAGTGTTCTTAATACTTGAAATCACTCCTTGTTGGGTTAAAAATTTGGGCATTTATATATAAAATTTGCTTTTTACTGTGGAACTTTTCAAGGCAAATTACGTGATATTTTCATTAAATAACCACAACGTTTCGTTTAGAACATTTCCAACTTAAAACTTCTTAATTTGTGTAATAACCCTACTTCCTGTGTTATTGTGATAAATAAATTTAACTGAAATTAAAAATTTTGAATTTGATTTGTGGATAATTTTAATTTTTAAAATATAGTTTATTTAGTTTTAATGATAATCGGATTTTTAAATTAATAAATAAAAAATGATACCTATAGAAATTATAATACATTTGAATAAAATAGATACAATGATTATGATGTAAATTTTTTTTTATAGTTGAAATAGATGAAAAGAAATTTATTCGACATTCATAAAATAAATAAGTTAAGGAAGATAAAATAATTATCAAATTTAAATGTTTTGTGCAATCAATTGAAGTATATTTTGTAGAAATATTAATTTAAATTGAATCAAAGATATATTAACAAATATTTGATAAAATTATTTATTATGAATATAGAAATTTAATTCGCAATTAGAAGGGGTAAGTTGAAACTTATTTATTTTAAAAGAATTAATTAAAAAGTAAAGAGAGAAGTAATAATAACACATGGTAGTAACCATTCTTTCTCTACTTCATTCTTGATTAATCTTTCTAGAATTCTCTGGAGCCCAAGCCCATGCTTGCTTCTCTTTAACTCCCTTAACCCAAAGCCTTGCATAGAAAAAATAACGAACAAAACGTGGAAAATAAAAATGAAATTGAAGCCGCCACAATCCGAGTGGCATGGAAACATCTGGACGCATTATAAGAAGGATGGACGACGTCAGGCATGGAGGCTGCGATGATGGGTAGGGCATTGGACTTAGAGCTGGTTGGTGACGTCGGGATTCAGGCATGCACGATGTCTTCTGGTCAAGGCGAGGTGACCTTGTTGTTGAGAAAGTGGAGGGGATGCTAATAACGAACGATAAATAAATAAAACTTTTGGCTGAATTGAAAAATTGAAGCAATCAGAAGCTTAATTAGCTTAATTGCTCAAGCTCGAGGCTATAAAAGTGTGAGTAAATTGTATTTACTTACAACTGTGCCCTAGTAATTATTGAATGTCAGATTATATTGTTGTTTTGATGGCAATTGTTTGGTTTCATGCTTATTATCAAGCAGTTGATAGGATTTACTCAAATATTGCATAGCTGCTATAAGAAATCATATTGATGGGGTATAGTTGAATAATGTGTGAATTGATGCGGAGTTGCTTGTATATTTTTTATTATTTTATAGTTGAATAGATGTTAGTTGAATGGTCACCAATAATTGATTGAAAAAGGGAAATTAAATGAATGCTTTTCAAAAGAGTTATTGAAATTGCTTGAATTATTTTATATTATTTATTTGGAAAAAAGAGAGATGTTGGAAATTGAGATTTATGTATTAATTTATAAATCGAAATAAAAATTTTATATTTAAAGCACCAATATATATAAATTACTCTTTTAGATGTTAAGTTGTTTAGTTTAAAATAAAAAAAGAAAATTATATTCGAATTAAATATTTTAAGAAATGTTAAATAAAAATTAGCTTTTGAAAGCTTAAATTATAATATTTTGATTATAATTAAATTTATACATAGATAGTAAATTTCTTTATGAGTATATATAAAAAATTAAGTGATTCTACTGTAGTTAGATAGATTTAAAGATTTCTATTTCGAAATGGCCAGATTCTTCCATTGCTTTAAAATAAATGTGAAGCTTTGTGTAATTATAATTATGTGAAAAAGTAAAGAGTTTTGAATATGTTATAATTGCGAGCTTACTTAATGCAAATCTTTTTAAAAGGAAATGTTAAGTTTTTTTTAATAGTAAGAAATTTCCTTTTTAAAAACCTTTTTTGGTATTATTTTAAAAGATAAGAAATGTTTATTAATAAATTACTTTTCAAAAGCGATCTAAAAGAGTTTGGAATAGAATGATAATTTATAATTTAAAACCTCTCTAGAATTATATATCAATATTTGAAATTAAAATGATGATTACGACTTTATGTAATAAAATCCCTTTTTAATCAATAATTGGTTGTATGTTGTGTAATTCTATACTGAGTGATATAAGATGTTTGGTAATATTTTTTGGTTATTCCTTTGACTCGTTATATAGTATATTATATGACTACATTCAGTGTAATTCAGGAGCATTTAGTAAATGATTGAGTAACACGGAGTGGAATGAGACACTCAAGTGATATATTTTTAATTGCTTTTGTAAGTAAATGTAACTTATCGTTGAGGGATAGGAATTTGTGTAATCATCTAGAGATGATTTATATGATTTTAGTAGTCAAGAGGTCGCTTCCCCTCAAAGGGCTATGGTTGAAGATATATTGGGATTTACATATTCATCCTCTAAGGAATAACTAATCGAGTATTATTATTTACCCCAAGGACTAGTAATAGAGGATTAATGATATAATAATACTCTCATTGGGACTAGTGGAGTCGAGAGTATTTGTTGTGAATCTACATTATAGGGTTCATGCCACTATGGAGAGCACGTGGTTAGGACTCTCTAGATAGCTAGTATCCATCCAGTGGTCCTGGTTGCAGGGTCGCCCCCTAGATTCATGATGTCAATTTGATGAGTTGATGAGGCTGAGAGATATTACTCTCATTAGAGTGATTTCCCAGGCATCACTTAAGGACAAACAGTCCATTACTAAGGGCAAGTAAGAATCATGACCAAAGCTTGGCATAGTTTAGCAATGTGTTTATGATATGCAGATGGATATATGTGCCGCGATTCTGGCAGTAACTAAGGGACTGTAAGAAATGGACTGGGGTCAATAGCATTTCCTAGAGCGGTGCTATGGTACGTCAGTCTCCCATCTAGATGACTTAGGCAGATCCACTTCTAGTGAGCTATTTGATGTTATCACCTATCCAAAGACGATGATTACAAGACGTTAGAGACAAATTGCACCCTCGTCTGTATCTAAGACAGCCTAACACTAGGCTAACTACGTATCGCCTTTCCATATGACGTTAGAGGCTTGTTGTGTGCTTTTCTATCTTTCTCCTTTAGAGCCATAGCTGAGGGATATTTCAATTTGATTTACTATATCTATCTCCTAGGGCCACTCAATCTAGAGTTCTTATCTCTTATTCGGGCAATTGGTCGAGATAGATTAGTGCATTTTGTTGTGTGCTATATCATAATTGTGTCCTACATTATGAGTATGTTTATCATATTATATGCGTATCTATTAGGGCCATGTAGTCGAGTGCTTCTCTCATTGGGGTCGATGGTCAAGGTATACATCACTGGATGTTGTAGTTAGCTGGTAGTTTGGTTATTTAGTTGTTATTTCACCCATCTTACTTTTGTGCTATTCAATGTGATGATTATCTATTCTTTATTATGAGTAGTGTACTATGTAAATGGTATTAGATGACGTTAGTATATTGCCTTAATTTGTACTTTTTTATACTGTTGCAGTGGTTATTATATACTATCTAACCCATGTGTTATTTATATAATACTCAGGTCAGTCCATGACATTTTAGGTTCAGGGGTGAAGTGACCAGCTTGTGGTTGTTGGGCATAGATTTGGAGCATAGTTTTATTAGGACTATGTATTAGATATTCACTCATGTATATAGTCCTTTGTGTATATGTGGATGGCATGGTGAGATGTATTTGATGAACATATACTCCGTATATTTGAAGCCAGTGGTTATTTGACTATCTTTGTAGACCTACTCAAACTTGTATATTAATCTATTATATTTTATCACTATACGTTATGACTCTATGATCTCTATGATTTATTTCATACTATGTATTGTTCTATTTTGGAAACATACCTGCTTATTGCTTTGTACCAATACTAATAACGTTTGGTAAGTTGTTTATGATTTTTTTCGAAATATGTACCGATGTTAGCCTAAGGTAATATTCATCTGTGATTGCCCAATATTACCTTATTCTTCATATTATCAGATGGTATTACCCAGTAATACTCATTGGTAATATGGGTATGAGGTGGGGTTTTACAACTTGAATTTATTATTGATATATTATATTCAATATCAATTATAAATTTTGTGTATGAACATTCCTTCGTACAGGGCTCATTGTCTATATAAACAATTCTCTAGTATTTCATAAATACACGAGAACGCTTCAAACAACAATTTAGTGATATCAATTCAGATTTCATATTTGCTTCATTACCATATACATAAACAAATCATGACATTGTAAACAATATAACATGTGTACTAATTCCTACTGCCAATGCACAAGGAATCAATTTCACATGTTCGTTATTAAACACTTTAATAAGGTGTTTATACATATTGTCTGAGACATTCTCAATGCCCTTTATACTATCTATAATAGACATCATTTGCAAATCCAATGTCAAGTATTAAAGCGACTAAAGCAAATTTTTACACAAATATATCGTTAACAATTAACAGTGTATTGTTTATCTATGGCTTAGAAATATCTATGTACCTTCTAACTTTCTTTCACATGAACACGTGCTCCCTCTGCACTTTGACTAACATCAAACTATTTGATATTTTTATCAAAACACTTGTTCAAGTTCGATGCATATTGAATGATACTTTTATATCTTTTCTTGGATCATATCTAAAAAATTACAAACTCGGTATCTTTCCTATAGACTTCGAGACATTTTGGTTGTTATACAAAATGGTCAATTGTAACGACTATGTATCAAAGGAACGTAAAATAATAGTAGTTTATTCATGTGAAGTCATATGACTCTATAATTTTAGCAAATGACTACTAGGAAAATTTCCTACTTAATTTTTTTTATTAAGTGGTTTTCGACCTTGAAAACACTTAAAAGGTCCATAACTTTTAGTAAGAGTTGAATTAGGGGCTAAAACCACTTCCATTTGATCAGGATGGTGTTTTACATTACCAAAAAATTATTATATCAAGAAAACATACTTACCATTTAAGAGATATGACAGTTTTAAGTTTACTTGCTGCTGGACTGATTTGTGGGTAATTTGATAGGCCCAAACCCAAACCCATTGGCTTAATTCGGATTTGGAGCCTATGGGGGACATTGGATGCTAAAGAGAATCATTTTTCACTTTGACAAAACATTTCCAAACCTCTATTTATCATTTTCCTTCAAAGAGATTCACCTTTTCTTGTTTAAAACTAGCTAAATCCATTATTAGGGAGGTAGTTAGTGGAGAGAGATAATAGATTCTTTTGGTAATTGGAAAAATTTATATTTGCTGTCATAATTCAGTTTCGGATCAAAAGTTGGTAATTTGGGTACTTGATGAGTGGTTTGATCCCTCATTACACTATGCATGTGCATATAATACAATTTAATGTTTTTAAGATGATATTGGTTATAAACCGTTTTCTAACTTTAATTGCACATTCATGAATGTTTATGGATGATATGCATATTTGCATGTTATGTCGTGGTATGGTTTACTATAGCTTTTAGATGGTTAGGAAAGAGGTTGTCGATTTAGGCAAAACAACTCCAAATTAGATGAAACTTGGAGTGGCTCTGGAGTACGAACGGAGTTAGTGGTTCAATTCGCATCAAGTTTGGATAAGGGGAAGTGGTCAATGAAGAGTGGTTTTAGTCAGCAATTATTGGTTAGAATTGGATGAAATTTTGAGGATGGGCTCTGGAGCATAGGGAAGTTTATGTTTCAAGTCGTATCGAAATCTGGTTGGTAGGAAGCTCAAATGATGAGTGGTCTAATGGTCAGTGATGAGTGGTTTTTGGTCAGAATTGGATAAAGATTGGAGGATGGGCTCTTGAGCATAGATGGAGCTTATGTTTCAAATCACATTGAAATCCAATCGGTAGAAAGATATGGTAACGAGAGGTCCAATGGCTGACAAAGAGTGGTTTTTTGTTAGCAAAAGTTGTCTGATTCAGATGAAACTTGGAGGATGGGCTCTGTAGCATAGGGGAAGCTTTTATTTCTAGCCATATCGAAATTCAATTGGTAGAAAGCTCTAGTAATGTATGGTCCAGTGGCCGGCGATGAGTAGTCCACTGGTCGGAAATTAGTGGTCTTATGGTCGATAGAAATCAACTAGGCAGTACTTTGCTTCATGTCTTTGCAAAGGAATAGAGTTAGGTTCCAATGATGGTGGATCGGTGTTGAAAGGAGTCGTGTGTGGTTGTTCACAAAGGGAAGATTCTAGGAAGTGTAACCCTTGGATAGAATATTGAATAGTTCTATCGTGGAAAGAAGGATGTGCAATGGATCCTTGAGGATAATGAAAACTAGTTGGAGCAAGAAAAGGGATTAGATGTACATGCTAAGAGATTGTTGACAATCGAAGTATTTTTTGATGTATTCGAAGGCAGGGGTATGCGAGTGCACTAATAGGTACTTTGAAAGGCTACCATATATCACTTGAATGGATCCACATACCCTAGACCGAGGAAAAGGTTCTAGTATCAATATTACACTGAAAACTGTGATTTCCCTTAATCCTTGCAGGTGAACATATAAGCATTATATATCCAAAGCACATTAAGTGTAGGTGAGGATTGTTTGATTGATGATATGATTTTTTTGATTGTTTACTTCTGTAGTCTATCACTCTAGGAATGTCACTTGAGATAAGCATTGGGGATAGGGATATTTAGACACCCTCCATTGTACTTTGGTTGCGGTTCACTTTTATGATGTAGTAGGGTAGCATATTATACTTGTTACGTGGTAACTCTTTAGTTGCAGGGACATGTCAGGTATGTTTCGTATACCCTTGTTCCTTACTGTATTTCCTTACTTTATTGACATGTATAATATTTTGAGATCCATTTATCACTCATACCGGACTATCGTTTGACTCAAGATTCTATTCTTTACTTCTTACTATCTTGGAAACTCTTGAACGAGTAGGCTAGATAACAGGTATAGGTGGGATGCAGTTGTTGTGCAGAAAACGAGATGGATGGAGCTATCTCGTATTATATATGAATATTATGTTTATTCTGTTATGCAACACTGTGGAGCCTAAATAATGTTCATCTGATTATTATGAGAAAATTATCTGAGTTTATTTTTGATTTGTATAAACTAAAGTACTATTATGTATAAATCGATGGATCTGTGCATTGATTTTGGTCCACTTACTGCTCCCTTGTTTTATATCTGTGATGTATATTATATTTTATTTCATGCACCATGAGATATACGACAGGTTCTGTGATTGGTTTTCTTCTCTTTCAACCCCTGACAATTTTCCTACATCGACCGGACGTGACAGCAGCGCACTATTTGGTTATATTCGGTACTAGTGGTGTAGGGAAATCACCATATTTGGTATCAGTGATTAGGTTGCATAATTAACCTAAGTTTATACTGCGATCCAATAGAGATAGGAAAGATTTATCACAATAGACGTGATCGATAGTATAAACAAGAGAGCGTAGTTGTTATATGTTATGATTTTTAAAGCCATATAGTAGTATATATTTTTATAGTATAAGTCGCACTGCATACACAGGTACCATAAATGCAGTTTTCTTCATGAGAGAAGGATCATTCTTGCTATAGATCAAGAATGATCCTATATACAAGAAACACTGCAAGGAACTTCACTTCTATAGTTGATGAAGGAGCAGGTTCAAGGGCTTCTAACCTTGTATCTATGTTCAATACATGATGGCAAACATGCTGCAAAATGCCCAAGCGGTCTCTCCAAATGTTGTTGTTGTTGTTGGTGCTCTAGTGCAAGAACCTAGAGCTGATTTTCTAAGGCAGAACAAGAATTTTTCCAGTCTTACTAGCAAACCATTCCAAGGGACAAAATCAGCAATGGAAGTGCATGAGTGGTTAGACACCTGCAAAAGAGTTTTTAATGACCTAGAGCTTGATGTTGCTATAAGGAGAAGGTAGGCTTTCCATCAGCTTCAAGGGAGAGCCATGAATGGATAGAATGCAACTAAGGTTGCTACACTCGAGGATCAATTTACTTAGGATCGGTTCAAAACTAGATTCGAAGAGAAATGTGATGAACGGGAATTTTTGACCCTAAAAAATCGACACAAATACATCTTCGGTATTCACATGCCGCAAATTCATGTGCTAGAAACCTAATCATTAGGGGTAAAAATAAATAAAGATAGAAGATAGATTAAACAGAATCTCACTTCACATTAAAACACTTATAATTTTACATATGGAACATTGCATACATTCACTTCAAGTGATTTATCAGAGTTACAGTACTAACCCATCTAGGATAGTTATGTTTGTCTATCCTTACAAGTGTTAATAGATACATAATACAGATACAACGAAATATAGGTAACTTCTTCGAAAGATCCAATATGCTCCTCTCTCCATAATCTATTGCAAAATGCTCCAAGCTTTCCTAACTACTTAATTGTTCGAGAAAAATTAGGGCATCTAGAGTTTCAAAGAAAGAAAATAAACTCTGGATCAGTCATGGGACTGGTGTAAGAAACTCAAAATACGTGTTTTGAAAACAAAAAGAGTACCTCATAAAACCACTCTGCACATTAACATGGAGCATGTTTTTACCTTATGATAACCAAAACATTTGCTATGCGAAATGATTCAGTAGAATTTTTAACGACGTTCTTTGAAAACATTTGCAAGTAAACTTATTAATCTTAGCTGAAGCTGTTACCATTATTAAATTCCGAATATGTTAGGCTCTACAAAAAAAATTCTACATGTCTCATTTGAAGAATGGATTCCATACAATGGCAAGGTGAGGACTACCCTTCCATACAGTATACCTCTAGAGGGATATACCAAAGGTCTAGAAAGTGAACTCCTATACCAACACAGAACCGACCTATCCCTTCAATGGATAGTACCGAATATGACATCATCCCGATCGTTACCAATGTGTAATGGGATACTTGAGCATGCACCACATACTCGACATATAGAGAGTAATCTAGAAAGGTGATGACTATCTCCTAATTGGTGCGGCCTACATAGCTCTACCGTATCTACCCTGCTTTAGCCATTTCCATTTGATGAGGCCCGAGGTAATGTTTTACCATTCACAAAGCACGTTCCACTTTGAATGCCACACTACCATTTCACGATCACGTAACTGATTTCTATAAATGTATAACTCCTAAGCTCATACATCTCAGGAAAGAGTGTTAAGCTAATAAAAGTTGCCTTCTCTGTCACCAAACAGATGATACGTTCATAGAGATCAACCAATGTGAATAGAAATGCAACATCGGACATTCATCCATACAAGTTGTCTAGGAATTGGACAACTTGCAAGCACTCTCCTACCGTATCCTATCAGGAGTTAAACCTAGGATTAGCAGTGACATGTCCTTACATCGAAGCTCTTAATGAAGAACTATTGCCACAATAATAAGTTATAGTAAATTTTCCCCGAGGGTCAGTGACAGGAAGTCCAGCATTCCATCTTCCAAATCATATACATAACTTCACTTTGAATACGTAAATTGGTTCGAAGTGGTCTTTGGACATGAATTACCCAAATCCGACCCCGGCTCCTCCGAACAAATCAGTGATAAAAGAGGTCAAGTGAACAAGAAATAATTCTTTAATTAATTAAGTTCTTTTATCAAAATCTCTTTTGAAAATATACATTTCAAAAACATTATTTTCGGTATATATGGGATTGCTAAAAATCTCTTATTACTGCTTTTGATTTCCTAAAACCTTTTTGCACTTAACTTGTTTCTGACATTTTGACCTTACCTATCCTTCACCAAGGGAAGAGGCCAGTGGGCCAGAGCACTAGTCGCTCCTGACTCCTTAGTTTAAGAACCTCACATCCAGATCTCATGAATAGAAAAATCCAGTCTACTCATCGGCTTTTAGAGCCAAGATTAAACCACTTAATTTGTAATTGCTTTTCTTTAAAACATTTATTTGAATTCTTTTAAATAAACTATAAACTTTCAAAAACTCTTTAATACACTTAATATACTTTTGAAAACATTTATAAGGGATTTGGAAAAGAATTGTTAAGTTTAAAGCTATATTTCCTAAGTTATAGAAAAAGTGCGGCGGAAAAGTGTTGTGGAAAGTGCTCATTTAAGCTATGTCGATCAAAACAAATTCTTATTGTTTGAAAACTCAATTTAACTATTCAAATCAATTTTAATTTTTTTTAAAAGGTTTGTACTATTTATTCCATTTTTAAATAATTTTAAAATATCATTTCAAAAGAAATCCAGCCCTGGATTCCAAACTACAAAACCGCGATTTTTCAAAAACTTGTTTTACTTATATTTCAAAATCTACTTATTGAAATCTCAATTTTCTTTCTTCATTGGAAAACTATGGATATAATAGCTTGGACAATTCTTACAGCTATATTCTTCTACAATTGTTTGACTTTTATAACGCGATGTCGCGAATTGCCGTTACACGACGTGCCTATTTCTGATAAATTTTCAATTCTCATTCAAACTTCACCAAAACACTTTTGAATGTTTTTAAAACATTTCAAACTCATTTTAAACCATTTTGAAAAAGGTTCAACATTCCATATACACCTTTTTATTAATTTAAGGAAAGTGATTTCCTTTGTGCTTATCGACGTGTATTTTCATGATTTGCATACATATTCAATATTCCTACGAAAACATCCAAACTTGATGATCAAAGAATAATAAACATCCATTTGCAAAAATCATATCCTCATCCAAATATAATACAATAGTTTAGGGGTTCTCAACTTAGGTTCTAAACGATTTAATTAAAAATTTGTTATAGCTGTGCTACTCGAGTTTCGAAGCTCGCTATTCTTTGGATTTTAGCTCCCAAATGCCTCAACCAAGACTTGAGGTACCTAGGGCTCACGGCCTAGGGTGGAGCAAGGATTGTGCTTGTCCTAGTGATGGAGTTAGGTGGAGTTTCTGAAGAATAAGGAGAAAAGTGGAGTTTTTGGATTCTTTTGAGGTGTTTAACTATATATTAAAATTTAAACGCTTTTTGAAATTATTTAACATTATATCTCTCAGAAAGGAAGCCATTAATGTGGAAGAAAAAGCTTAGAAATATGAAGAAGAAGAGGAATAAAAATGAAGAGAAGATGGTAGGATTTATATAAGAAAAGAAGAGTATAAAGGAAGACATGTACACATCACCTTTTGCAACACCATTTCAAGGCTTCTCCTACACACCTCCCCTCCTCCAAAGCACGACTAGAGCCTCCCCCATATGCACATCACTTCCATCTTCTCATGTACGCATATGTTGACTTATAAAATCTTAAGGAGTAAGTTTGCTTAAAATATCATATATATTTCTATATTATTTTCATATATGTATGTTTATGTGTATGTTATAAGTATGCATATGTAAATGTATATGTGTTTGTAGCATATTCCTACAATGTTGCACAACTTCCACATGTAGTATCGTTACAAATCCCGATTCCGTTTTCGATCATATTTTCTCTTTTGAATTAATATGCATATTTTTATAAATAATTTTTGAAAATAAATTTTCTTATTATTACCGACTAATAAAAATGATCACATTTTATTTATAAATTATATAAATATTATAAATAATTATTTCAAAATTATTTGTTTTATTGATAAGCTAAATGATCATTTATTTAAAGTGATATATTTACGGGTCATTACAGACTCCCCTCCTTAAAAGAATTTTGTCCTCGAAATCAGGATAAAAGAAAATAGCTCAAAATGAAAATATTCGATATGATGAAAATATACAAAAATATGCATAAGTGACTGCACAACGGGCAGCGAGTAAATTACAACAACGTGATTTATGTAGTTCATTCCTCCATCCTAAATTCTAGAATGCCTTCTTCATTCTATCTTCCGTTTCCCAAGTGCAGTCCTCGGCATCTCCATTCCATTGAACTTTGACTAACCTTACTACCTTTGCCTCCTTGATTGTTTTTCATCACAATTAACGATTCAAACAGGTAGTCTAAGAACTGCCAAATTCAGTTCCACTTCCAAGTCTTCCCGAGTAGTTGTTTCTACGATTTGCTCTGGGTTCTTAAATGAGATACATGAAAAACATTGTTCACTCTTGCCAACCTTTCTGGTAATTGCACTCAATAATCTAGCGGGACGATTCATTTAAGAATGGAAAATGATCCGACATATCGAGTGCTAATTTCCCAGCTCTTCCAAATCTCACCACTCCTCTCATCGGAGAGGCTTTTAAAGGACTAAATCTCCAACTAAGAACTCTAGATTTCTGTGACTTTGCTCTGCATAACTTTTCGACCTGCTCTGTGCTTCCTTTAGCTTCTTCCTAATCATATCGACCTTTTCTGAAGCTTCTCTTATCATTTTAGGATCGAGTACTAACCGATCTTCGGTTTCGATCCAATATGTTAGTGACCTACACGGACGACCATATAGAGCTTCATACGGTGTCATGCTGATACTAGCTTGATAACTGTTGTTATAAGAGAACTCTGCTAAATGAAAATGATTTTCCCAGGAGCCTCCAAAGTCTAGAATACATGCCCTAAGAAGATCTTCCAAAATGCTGTTGACTCTCTCTGTCTGTCCATCGGTTTGGGGGTGATAGACAGTGCTTATATTCAACCATATTCCTAAAGTGGTTTGTAATGCCTCCCAAAACTTACTAGTGAAGATTGGATTCCAATCGCTTACTATACTACTTGAAAATCCATTCAATCGTATAACTTCTTTCATATAGATAGATACATATTTATATTTTCTAGGCCTGCAGCGGTCCTTATTGGCTTAACTGAAATGAAACGTGCACTTTAGTTAATCGATCTATGATAACCCAAATTCCTTCGTTCCCTTTCCTCGTGCGAGGTAAACCATCAATGAAATCCGTTGACGTTTGTCCCACTTCCGAGTTGGAATCTCTAAAGGTTAAAGTAACCATGCATTTTTCTGTTGGTCGCTCTTGACTTGTTGACAATTGGTGCATCTGCTAACATAAATTGATATGTCCCTTTTTATGCTTTTCCACCAAAATACGCGCTTCATATCTTTGTACATTTTTAATTCCCAGATGAATGGCTTTGTGACATTATGCTAATATCTCTTGTCTATGATTTTCTACATCCAAGACACAAATTCATCCATTCAGTCATAAAACTACATAGCTATCAAATTTAAAGCTTGAATTCTACCCTTGGCATACTCTTTAAAAAATCCCCTTTAGCCGCTGATCTTATTTTTGCTTGGTGGCGATTCTTTTGAGAAGAGTCAGGGTAGCAAGGTAAGCTATAATGGTATGCTTTCTACTCAATGCATCCGCTACTACGTTGGCCTTCTCGAATGTATATAAGATATCAATGTCGTATGATGCGAGAAATTCTAGTCAACGTTGTTTTCACATGTTCAAGTCCTTCTGGGTGAAAATATACTTCAAAGCTTTGTGATCTGTGAACAGCTTAAACTTTTCTCCCAGTAGGTAACGTCTCCATATTTTTAATGCAAATACAATGGCTAATATTTCTAAGTCGTGTGTTGCATAGTTCTTCTCATGAGTCTTCAGTTGTCGCCTTGCATAAGCGATTACTTTCCTATGATGCATTAAAATTGCACCAACGCCTTCTCCACAGGCATTAGTATAAACCACCACTTCTATCAGCAATAGCTAAAATAGGAGCACTGGTCAATCTTCTCTTCTACTCATTAAATGCTTCTTTAGATTTTGACATCCATTCAAATATAACATTCTTTTTTGTTAACTTTGTAAGATGGGAGGAATTTTTTTAAAGAAATCCTGGATGAACCTCCGGTAATATCCTGCCAATTCTAAAAAACTACGGATGTCTTTTGGAGTTTGGGGTGTCTTGTAATCTTAGACTGGTACAATTTTCCCTGGATCAACTAAAACTCCTTCTCATGATACTACATGCCCTTGGAATCTTATTTCTTTCTCCCTAAAATAGAACTTCGAGAATTTGACTTTGAGCACACTCCTTCTTATCTCTAATACAATCTCTAGATGCCTCTCGTGTTCTTATTCAGTCTTCGAATATATAAGAATAACATCTATAAAGACTAACAAGAATTTATTTTGCACATCTATGAATATTCTATTCATGAGGTCGATAAAATAAGAGGGCACATTAGCTAGCCCAAAAGGCATCACTTACCACTCACAGAATAAATCTAGACCTTTGAATGCAGTTAAATGTATGCAGTCTTCTACTATTCTAAGTTGATGGAATCCTAAGGCTAGATCCATTTTTGAGAATACTCGAGCACTATGAAGTTGATCGAACAAGTCATCTATTTGAGGTAGAGGACACTTGTTCTTAATTATTTGCTTATTCAGGTCTCGATAGTCTAAACATAGCCTTAGGGAACCAACAGACTTGGTAACGAAGACTACTGTCGCTCCTCAATTTGGGCGACTTGGATTTAACAATCTTTTTTCAATAACTCATTAGTTTTTTTGCTTAATTCATACATCTCTCTTGGAGCTATTCTTTGCTTTTGGTGAACAGCAGGTCTTGCATTAGGAATCAAATCGATGTGAAACTCAATTTTCGGATGTGGGAGCAATCTTTTTACCTCTTCAAAAACATCTGAAAACTTATTAGCAATCGGTATGTTCTCCAAATTTTCTTGGGGTGAATTAGGGGCATACTGGAAACTATCCCTTACTGATCTGGGCTTGTTGCAAAATATTTCTATAAATTTTTCAAAGCTGGTCTATAAAGATACCATTCTTTTAATGCAATCAAGGACAACTTTATTTTTTGATAACCAATCCATACTGGGTAATACTTCAAATCTGATAAAATCGAGGACAAATATGTCACATGAAAAACAATGAGAAAGGTTGGTAACTTGGACCATTTCACAAATCATACAAAGGTTTGTTTTACCACTTATGGGATTTAATATATGAAAAGGGTATCTGCTTTTTTTGTGGTAAGCTTCAATTTTTCCACCAATTTTTTGGAAATAAAATTGCGGAAAGCCCTAGTATCAAATAATCCTTTAACCATAATGCCTTCAACACAAATAGCACCCTCCAGAACTCCTCTTTCCCTTGTCACTTTCGAAGCTAATGGTTCTTCTTCCATGGTATAGGTCTTAACTGACTGGACAATCTCCATAAATGGACAATCCATCATCATATGCCCTTATTGGTAGCAATTAGAGTGGAGAGCCTTTTCTCTTTGCCCCTTCTCATTCCAACAATCTTCCATAATACGTCCTTTCTTTTGACAATTTCCACACCTGGTACCCATTAGATTTTTTTTTCTTTCCTCCTTGTCAACTTTTCGCCTTTGGATTGAATTCCTTCTCACTAAGATTGTTGCTACTATGGCTAATATTTAGTTCTGATACCGACTTCTCCTTACCAAGAAATTATCGCAAACCCATAACTATTAGGTTCGTGAATGTTCCCTTTAGGTGAGCAGTAATTATATCATAAAACTCTTTTCTCATCCCAGCCACAAACATTTCATTCTTTTTAAGTGGAGTATCAATCAGCCCAGGCCTAAAGGGAGATAATTCATCAAACTTTCTTAAGTATTCTGCTACCAACATTTCTCCGTGCTTTAGATCCATGAAGCCTTTATAGAGACGGAACTTTCTAGCATTGGGTAGGCATCGTTCTTCAAAAACTTCCTTAAATCTTTACCATGAAATATCATCTTTTGGTTAATTAATGGTAATTAAGTTCCACCAAGCCAAAGCCCCATTTTGCAATTGCTAAGGTGCCAGGAAGCGCTTTTGCTCATCCATGATGCCCAACCTTTAAAGATTCTCTCACATGAGGTGAACCAATCCCGAGCTTCACTAATTGATTCTGTACCCCTGAATAGTTTCCTACCCTATTTGGTAAAAGTTAGGCAGAAATTTGCAAGGTTAACTTGAGATTGTACAGAAACTATCATTTCTTCAACCCTTTTGTTTCCCTTTCCTCATCCTTTTTTTAGTACTCATTTCCTACCACCTGAATATAGTAAGGAAATTTCTTTAGGATTAAAGACAAAATTTATAGGAAATGCGAATTATGGATCTTAAAGTCGGATTAACACTAGCTGGGGGTGAATAGTGTTTAATGGATTTTATAGAATTTTTGAAATATTTTCAAATTAAATACATATAGATGCAATTCACTAACACAAAAACATTCATTGAATAATACACATATGCAAATTGTAAATAAAAGTAGCAAAAGGAAAGAACACACCAGAATTTTATACTAATTCGGAGTTACCCTACATCCAGTCCCACATAATTTCTTGTGCAGATTTCTTTCCAAATATAATATCGATACAACCTTGATTTCAAGGCCATGAGATACACCCTCCTGCCTTCAAGTCTAGGGCAAACTCTCTTGATCTAACTAGGCTACAAGATCAACTAATTGATTTATGGGCTACAATCACACCCAACTAATTTACAGGCCATAATCACATCGTTTCTAATATCACTTTAATATATAGAGAGACTCGATACACTTCTTTGATTACAAATGATCTTATAACTCTGAATAACACTGAGATCTTTGAGAGAGAGCAGCAGAGAACCAAACTAGAGACAATCGAGTTTGATTCACTTAGAATTTCGGCAATGTTTTGTTAAAGCATTTGAAATATAAGAGAATATTTGAGTGGAGAAGAAGGAGTGAAGAAAAAAGAAGAACTATCTTGAAATTCGTTGAAAACAACTGGTATTTATAGAAGAATAACAGTCATGTCCACTCACGAATGGTAATGATGAATAAATATTTCTTTTGAATTGAATTTTGAATTCTACAGCTACCATATCAACATGGGAGGATGGGGGGATGTCGACATGCCTATTTTTTTTTGAAAATTATTTTTCTTTAATATGATTCTATTCTAAAACTTGTCAAAATAGTTTCTAAACTTTGTACACCATTTTCAATATAGTTTAAACTTATAAAAGAGATTTAAAAAGTAAGTTTAAAAATATATAGTCTATAATATAAAAGTACCATTAAAAACTAAGTATAGATATATTTTTAAGATTTTAAAGCTATAATATTAAAACTAGGAGATAGTTTAAAAACAAGAGATGATTTTGAAATCAAAATATAAAAGATGATAAGAATAGTTTAAGGCTAAAATATTTAAACTGAGAGAGATATCTTTTAAAAAGATATTTTTTGGAAAAATAGTTAAAATAAATCATTTTGAAAATTTCGTGGATTCCATTCCACTAAAGAAGGTCGTGGGTTCCATCTCACTAAAGAGACCGTGGATTTCATCCCACTATTAAAGCGAGAAGATGGATTCCATTCCATAATAAAAATCCGAATAAAGATTTTAGTGCTATTATGAAGTTTTAACCAAAATCTAGACTCTATTACATATCTTGATATCTTGAACTCTTGAATGCTTGGTATCTTAAAATCTCGGTAACTTGAACTCTTAATACTCATGAGTCTTCAGTCTCGACTTCTTCAATCTTGAATTCATCAATCTTGAATCTCTATACTCAGCCTTGAATCTTTATATTGAACACTCTTCATCTCAGTACTTGCATACATATATATCTTGCATATACATATATATCTAGACAATAACATTATTATTTATATTTTATAACAAATCCTAAGGCTGTTGTCATCAAAACCATCATCTCAGGAAGTAACAATCTCCCTCTTTTTGATGATGACAACCTTTGTTTATAAAATCTTTTCCACAAATTTCGATTCTGCTCCAACTCCCCCTTATTCCAACAACTCCCCCTTAATCTACTAACTCCCCCTTAATCTAAGCCTATCTAAACTATTTTATAATTCTCCTCCTTTGTCATCAACAAAAACCAATCCTGGACTATATAACTCCCCTTAGATCTTATAATATAGAAATACATAGGACAATAATATAGTATAGTAGAATATAAATGGGACACGTAATAATATGAGTAAAATATAGTAAGGTAAATGCAAGAGATATGAAAATTTCGAACATAACCAATCAATATATTTATTAAACTACACCATTTCTATCATATATTACATACCACGTTCGAATCAATTCAAACAATTCAAATCAAGTCAAATCAAACCAAACAATTCAAATCACTTCAAACCAAATCAAAGTAAATCAAACCATACAAGTCAAATAAAACATTTCTTGGAACTTCAACCCTTCACCGAAGATAGGATCTGCCTTTATAGAATTCCATTCTTCATTATCCTTTTTCATAGTTCCTTTTGGATTTGCATGGAGATCTTCTTTGTTGAGGGTGGAAACCATCCATCGAATGGCACCGAGGTGCCTTTCTTATTCCTCTATCATCTGCATTTGGTTTAATTCTAAGTGTCATTGATTGCGAAGGATAAAAGTAAGTTTGTTCTTGAAAGATTTGAGGGTTTCTTCAAGATTCTCACTTATACTATGAATAGGAGAGGCCAATATTTGATAAAATATAAAGAAATTCAATAAAAAATAAGGAGAATTGAAATGTACATTTTTCTAGAAGAAACAGGTATTTAAATAGATAGAAAGTAGTTTGAAATGAAAATACACAAGGTAGTTATGTCTATTTCAAATTCAAAACAAAAATTACCTTCTAGCCATTATATGTTCATATGGGAGGTAGGTGGATGTCAACATGCCCCTGCTTATTTTGGCAATTTGCTTTGTTTCTTTATATTATGTTCAAGTCAATATATATAAACATATATAATATAATAACAAGCATTCTAGAGATATTTTAGAGCTAATGTACAAAAATAAATGATTTTCATTGATAAATTTTAGTTAACATTACATAAACTATACATAATATTAACTAATTGAAAGATACAAACTAATACAACCTGAAATGAAAACTTGAATTCGATAGAGGATGATGAAGGTGATGATAATCCAAGTTAGCAACTCACTTTCCCAAAGAACTTGTTCATTCGGTGAAAATTTTATCCAACTATTTACTAAAGGATCTTTTGAAAATCCATTGAATTTTCAACTGTTATCTTTTGGTTTTTGAGAAGTGTCTTGTTGGATGGATTGCTGGGAGTGATAGGGTATTTAATACTTTCAAATGATGTCTCTTCCTCCTCCTTTCCTTCTTCTTCAATCTCCATTTCCTCCCCTTCTTCTTCCTCCTCCTCCTCCTCTTCCATTTCTTCATGAGCCAACCTTCCATTTTTTCCACAAGTGTTTTATATGGTTAAAACACAAGTGGGATTTTAAAAAGAGAGATATTTGCATGGTTAAACACTTTTTGAAAAACAAACTCCTCTCTCTTATAATCAACTCCAAAATAGTTAAAAATCTGAATAAGATAAATTCCATGATACAAAGTGTTTTCTCCTAAGGTAAATTTTTTAGGATGAAGTTCATCCAAAATTACTTGTGCCCACATAGTGTCGTAATGTCAAAAAATTGTAAATAGAGCCTTACAAACTTTTAAGATCGGGTGATTGAAATTTTCCGATCTTGGAGTTATGATATATTGCAAAAGAAGGTTAACAATTCTTGCTTTAGGTTGGAAATTTTGATTTATAAACTCGAAGATATCATCCAATTCAAAAATATGATGAAATGTCTATCAATCATGTTTATCAATTTGAAAATCCGAAAGATTCATTCCCCTATACTTATAACCCAAAATATTTCCTAAAATATTACTGTTTAAAACAGTTCTTGTTCCTTTAACACTACTTCAAAGTTCTCCTTCATTTCCTTCATAAAAACTATGATTCAAATTTGCATAAAACTTTTTAACAAGATTAGGATAACAAACAAAATCATTTTGAGAATAATCAATTGAACTAAAAATTTGATTCTCTTCGAAAAGAATATTGAGTTTATAAGAAGAAAAATCATTAAAAATTTCTTCCGTATGGACTTTTCCAAAGTTTACATAGCTTATGTAAGCTTTGATAGCTTCCGGGTCATAGTAGAGGAATTGTTTGATGGTCTTGGAGAGCTGAATGATGGATGGGGTATTTGAGGAAGCAACTTTTGAAGAGAGTAAAGAGCTTGAAAGTTTGAAAGAGAGTTTGAATTTTGAAATGAAAGCGAAAAGATAAGATAAAATTAAGGAGATAAATAGATATTCAATAGTCATTTTCTGTGGTCAAGAGATACCTTTTCAAAGCTTTGGAGTTGGTGAAAAGGTGGTGGAAAATTCAAAGTTTTGAATTCAAATTTGAATTTCAAATTTCTATAGGGATGTCGACATAGGGGGTAGGGCCATGTCGATATGGGTCCTATAATACATGTGACTTATTTTTCCTATTTCATTTAATATATATATATATATCCTATAAACTAATTTATATTTTATCTGAAATAATATTAAATATAATAACAGTTTAATATTAATATTGTAATATTAAAAATATTAATAAAATAATATTATTTTGAAAATCAAAATTTTAAATTCAAACGTAAGAAATTTCAAAACATGCAAACAATCAAACATTCAAGCAAACAATTTCAACAAATATAATTTAAATGCGTATCTATTTTTAAATCCATATTTTTGAGATCATCAGATTTGTGAACAGCTATAAAACATATGTTTTAATTTTCCGTCTCTTGATCTTCATCACTAGAGAATGTCTGAATCGTCTAGTGCAGCAGTATACGCTTTCTTACTTTTCTTTGATGAATCATTACTTGAAGGAAATTTCTGATTATCCGGATGCGGATAGTCTCTTTTTAAGTGCCTTGGTTCATCACAATTGTAGCATCTGACATTGTTGAGAGTCTCATTATTATTTCCAGAATTCTTGTGATCATTTCTTTTGTAGTTGTTCATCTTTCTGTATTTTAGAAACTTTCTAAAATTCCTTGCCATCAAGGTTATTTCTTTATCATAGTCACTATATGAGTCTGAACCATCTGTAATTGCACTAAACGCTATTGACTTCTTTTCTAAGGCCTTGCTTTCTCTTCTCCCTTGCATTTCTACTTCAAACGACATCAAATTCCCTATTAATTCTTTAATTTCCAGTGTACCGATATCATTAGCCTCTTCAATTGCTAAAGTCTTCTGATCCCATTCTGAAGTGAGTGAATTCAGAATTTTTCTAACTTGATCTTCTTCAAAAAAGTTCTTTCCTAATGCAAGTAGTGAATGCACAATGTCTTGTAGCAGATTATACATGTCTGAAGTGGACTCTTTGGATTCATCTTGAATAATTGAAACTGATTGATCAAGATGTATATTTTGGTCTGTTTAACTTTGCTTGTTCCTTCATCAGTAACTTCCAAAGTTTTGCAGATATCATATGCATACTTGCAGACAAACACTCTATTAAACTCATTCCTATCAAATGAACAAAATAGAAAATTCATGGCTTTGGAATTGTTTTGTGCAATAGTCTTTTGCTTAGCGGTCCACTGTGTAAAATTTGTTGTGTGTTCAATGTACTCAATTTGTGTGATATTCCAAGTGTCTAACCCTATTGATTGTAAATAGATTTTCATCCTACATGCCCAATATGCATAGTTACTGTCACTAAAAAGTGGTGGTCTGGCAGCGGACTGACCCTCTACAAATGAACTAATGGTAGTATTACATTACCAGTGTTGGCAGCCATTTGAAAACTTTAAAAAAATCAGATTATGAAATCTTTGAAAGCAAATGCTCTGATACCAAATGTAGGAAATTCGAATTATGGGTCTTAAGGCTAGATTAACACTAGAGGGGGTGAATAGAGTTTAATGGATTTTATAGAATTTTTCAAATCTTTTCAAATTAAACACATACATAAGAAATTCACAAACACAGAAATAAGCACAGAATCTGACACAGATGCAAATAGTAAATAAAAGTAGTAAAAGGAAAGAGCACACCTGAATTTTATACTAGTTTGGAGTTATCCTACATCCAATCCCATACAATTTCTTGTGCAGATTTCTTGTCAAATATAATTTCGATATTACAACCTCGATTTCAAGGCCATGAGATACACCCTTCTGTCTTCCAGTCTAGGGCAAACTCTCTTGATTTAATCAGGTTACAAGATCACCTAATTGATGTACCAGCTACAACAACACCCAATTGATTTACAAGCCATAATCGCACCATTTTCACTATCACTTTGATGGATGGAGAGACTCGATACACTTCTTTGATTATAAATGACCCTGTAACTCTGAATGGCACTAAGAGCTTTGAGAGAGAGTGGCAGAGAATCAAACTAGAGACAATCGAATTTGATTCACTTAGGATTTTGGTAGAATTTTGTTAAAGAATTTGAAATATAAGAGAATATTTGAGTGGAGAAGGAGCGAAGAAATGAGGAAAAAAAACTTGAAATTCGTTGGAAACAACTAGAATAGCAGTCATGTCCGTTCGCGAAAGATTGTGACAAATAAAATCTTCTTCTGAAAATTTTAATTTTGAATTCTACGGCTACCATGTCGACATGGGAGGATAGGGGATGTCGACATGCTTATATGTTTTTTGAAAACTGATATTTAAAATGATTCTATTTTAAAACTTGTCAAAACAATTTCTAAACATTTTACACCATTTTCAATATAGTTTAAACTTGTAAAAGAGATTTAAAAAGTAATCTTAAAAATATATAATCTATAATATAAAAGTAATATTAAAAACTAAGTATAGATATATTTTTGAGATTTTAAAGCTATAATATTAAATCCAAGAGATAGTTTGAAAATAAGATATGATTTTGATCAAAATATAAAAGATGGTAAAAATAGTTTAAGGATAACATATTTAAACCGAGAGAGATATCTTTTAAAAATATAGTTTTTGGATAAATAGTTAAAATAAATAGTTATGAAAATTTTGTGGATTTCATTCCATTAGAGAAAGTCATGGGTTCTGTCCGACTAAAGAGGTCGTGGGTTCTATCCCACTATTAAAGCGAGAAGTGGATTCCATTCAACAATAAAAATCCAAATGAAGATTTTAGTGCTATTATGAAGTCTTAACATAAATCTAGACTCTATTACTTATCTTGATAACTTGAACTCTTGATATTTTGAAATCTTGATATCTTGAACTCTTGATACTCATGAGTCTTCAGTCATGATTTCTTCGATCTTGAATTCATCAGTCTTGAATCTCTATACTCAATCTTGAATCCTTATATTGTACAGTCTTCGTTCTTAACACCTGCATATATATATATATATATATATATATATATATCCTGCATATACATATGTATTTAGACAAGAATATTCGTATTTACATTTTATAACAAGTTCGAAGGTTATTATCATCCAAACAATCATCTCAGGAACTAACAAGATTGTCCTAGGGAATAACATAAAACTCGAATATATGGATAAGATTTTCAAATGTGCAATCTCTCGGACTAAATTCATTCTAGGGTATTGCTAACTTTATCTCTAATGAGTTAACCCCAACCGAGCTTAAGTATTCGCTCAACCATAAACTCTGATACCAAATGTGACGAGCAACAATTTTCGACACTTGAAAATCGACACTAATACATCCTCGCTATTCACGTGCTGCAAATTCAAGTGATGGACCCAATCGTTAGAGGCAAACACTCGGTGCAACCTCTGACAGTCATCCTATGAAATACCTTGCCAACTAGGCATACATAGCACACATGGTTAAATAGTTATCTAACAAAAGAAAAGGTAGAAAAAAACGAGGGCTGGGGCTTCGCACCAATTAGGACTCCATTCACGGATAATGTCATGAGAGAAAAATGTCCTTAGAAGTTTATGATTCCAACTATGCAATCATACAATGGGACTACCAATCCTAGGCAACATTTACTCAAGTATGAAGGCGATGGACGCTATTCGGTGTAGGTGTTTCCCTATTCTCTTAAAAGGAGTTGCATGGATGTTGTTTACTTGGCTTGCACTGAAATCCGTATCAACTTTTGATAAGTTAGTTAGAAAGTCATTGGAGCGATTTTGACTTCATGTTACCCAGCCTAAGGATGAGTTGTCCTTGTTGAGCTTATTTTAAGGACCCAAAGAGTCAATAAAGGGTTCTTGAATCGGTTCAATATTTCTATGATGTAAAGAAGTAATGTAAATGAGGATCTAATGTTCATGGCATTGGTTCAAAGAATTCACGTAGATACATATTTTGGTAGATGGATGAAGATGAAGCAAACCTACAACCATAAAGGAGTTTTATCAAAAGGCTAATCAATTCCTACATTTGGAAGATGCAAGTCTAGATTCAAGCAATGTCGATGATGGATAGTCAAAGAAGGTTATCTAGAGCAATGTATTGGTAAAAAAATCAGAAGATGGCACTGGTGATGTGACACCTAATGTTGGAAACTCTGGTAACCAAAAGAAATAGAATAAAAGCCTCGATGGTAGGCGTAATGACAATAAGAAATGCCCAAGGAACGTGAAACCGGAAGATTACATACCTTTGAACGATACATTTGAAAACATACACCTAGGTACTTAATGAGCTGAATGATAAAAATAGCCACTTGAAAGAGAGGCGATTGAGCATGAAAGGCGCACTAGAAAGTTTTGTCATTTCCATGAAACTCATGGACATAATACAAATGAGTTCCGACATTTGAGGATCTTATTGAAGAACTTACAAGGAAGAATAAGCTCCAGTCGTATGTTAAAGAGCTACAAGAAGTTGGTCGAGCTGTAAGACCCTAAGGGCCACCTTCTTAGGGAATTCAACCTAGATCAAGTAGAGAAAGGCCCATGTGAAATGATGGGAAGTTAACTATCAACACAATAATTAGAGGACCTCATCCAGCAGACAAAACTTGTTGGAAATGGACCTGTACACGAGCTCGCTGAAGCAAGTAACATATGAGGGTAGGTTAGCTGTAGAAGATGGAGGTTCATACAAGCAGTAGAGGATGATGACCAATGATATTGTATCCAGAAATAGAAATTTTTATGGACTCAAAGCACTAACATTCGGCCTCATGGTGGTAACAGTTGGAACTGTATTAGCAACTATATGTCGAGTCATAGTAGACACCGAGAGTTCGAAGAGCATACTGTTTAAGTGGACATTTACTCAAAAGAAGATTAACATTAAGGAGGTTACAACTTGCAAAACTAAGATTCAAAGATTTATAGGTGAAGCAAAACAGCTAATTGGGATGATTGATTTGCCTATGGATTCAGGTGAAGGAGATTGTAGGATAGTCCAAATTTAGAAATTCATTATAGTGGACGAATACTCGACATATAACATCTTCTTGGGATGACCGCTCTTTACCGACTTTAGAATAGCACTAGCTCCTTCGTTTTTATAGATGAAATTCCCAATGGAAAATGGGGTAGGAGTGGTGAAAAGTGATAAGAGAGCTGGAGGAGAATGCTATGTTACGGAACTAAGAGAAGCGAAGCGACACGGGAAAGGTAAGAAAATGGAGAGAACTCTCTACATTCAGTATTCACAAGCATAGCAACGAAAGCCTAGACCATGACTTGGTAATTATAGCCGATTTGATAAGGCTATGGATCCCATGAAGTAGTCATGGGAAGGGTGACTGACACCAGAAAAATTGACGGAGAATGTTTCAATTACCGTGGATGATCCTACTCGGGTCCTGAAGATTGGATCTTAACTTAACGCAAACTTAAGGAAAGAATTGGTGAATTTCCTCAAAGGAAATTTTAAGGTATTCGCTTGGAAACGTTCGAATATGTCAGGATATTATCGAAGATGGTGTGTTATGCATTGAATATTGGTTCAGAGTTCACCTCAGTAATACAAAAAGGGTGCAGTCTGGGTTTTGGAGCGATCCACTGCATAGAAGGAAGAAGGGATAAGCTAATAGAAAACTACTTTATCTATGATGCTTTATGCCCCGATTGGGTATCCATCCCCGTGTTGGTCAAGAAGTCAAATGGGAAATAACGAACTTGTATCAACTACTCGAATTTGGATAAGGCATTCTCAAAGGATAGCTTTCCTTTGCCCGAGATCGACTAACTAGAAGATGGAACCATAGGACATGGGTTGCTTTTATTTACAAATGCTTATTTGGGCTATAACCAGATTTCAACGCATATACCAAATCATGATAATACTGGTTTTATAACGAATTTGGGATTATACTACTATCAAGTTATGTCATTCGGTTTGAAGAATGTTGCAGCCACATACAAGAGATTGGTAAATTCTATATTCAAGTATCGAATTGGGTGGAAAATGAAAGTATACATTGAAATCATAAGTATCTTAAAACCATCTGGATGACCTTCGGAGATGTTCATAGTCTTACGGAAATATAAAATGAGTCTAAATCCGTTAGTACTTTCGAAGTAGCATCAAAAAAATTTCTAGGATTTATCATGAATGCATGGGGCATCGAGGCCAATTATGAACAGAATGACACCCGTTTCCCATGAAACGTACAAACCGGATCAAAGTGGTTTTCGAGAAATAAATCTCGATCCCGGTCTCTTCGAAACGATCAACGTATTTGTCCAATATTGATAATCGGTGATTTAACTATCAATTAATATTCACAACCATCCATCAAACAATAAATAATCTCCCAAATTATTTATTAACCTCAAAATATCTTCACAAGATATATTTCCATTTTCAACTCTTTGAAAATAGTTTCAAACCATTCTTTCCTTTTCAGAATAAACTTTTCCAAATATTTTCTATCTCCACTGAAATCACCAAGCACAAATCAAGATTTTTAAAATAATTTAAAACGCTTTGCTTTGAAATATACTTTAAAACAATTAAGTTAAAACTACTTCAATAATTTTGTTAAAAATACATACTATATGAATATTTGAAAATAAGGTTACTTAATAAAATATAAACCTAGATTTTCACTTTTAAAACAAAATACTAAGTCACTCCTTAAATAATTACTGCTATAATAAATTAAAGAAAATACTTACTTTAGAATTTAAATATTAGAAATAATAAATTTTCCAAAATATGCTTTTTTTAAACAACTTTATCACCTTTAACTTATATTTAAAAATTTATTTTGAAAACGTACTTGGTTATTCAAGGAGAATTTCCAATCTCAAATACTTAAATCAATTTCCAAATTGGTTTCCAATTAACCTCATTTATTCCAAATTCCATTAGCTCCAGATTTAAATCCTTAATTATGATTTAAAATATTTTTAACTGAAATACCAATTTAGATTTCTCAAATTACTTCTTTATTCTTTTGAATAAATTTTAAACTGTGAATTTTAAAATAATTCTTTATTTCTTTAAATAATATCAATTAATTTTACACTTCATTAATTTCTGTTTATTCAAAATCTTTTTCTTTTCATACTCGTAGTTATTCATTATTATTTTAATATCACTTCCAATTCTTTCAGTTTATTCTTAATTTATTCAAATTTCCTATAATGATTTCGCTTACAAATTCACTTCTTTTATTTTCTTTCCAAAATCCAATTTATATATTTTTGGTAATTCATTATAACCAAATATATCCAATCAAACCATAACATTCAATATTCCAATATAATTCATCATAGAATATCAAATAATCACAACAGAGAATGTTAAGTAATTTAAATAAATGTTGAGGGACCCAGTTGGATCCCTCCAACCTATTTTTTTTTCCTACATCCACAGATGTTAGCACAACATAACATACCAATTCCACTTCGAAGTGGAACACTGCAGTATATGGGTTTCGATATAATATTTGCCATATAATGCGGGAAATCAACATTCCATGATATAGTATATACTATAATATAGCACATCAATCAATTCAACCATTCAACCAATTATTTAAATTTAAATTATAAATTCAGCTGAGTGAGGTTGACTCGCCTTTTATTTTTGTTAGGCAATCCATTTTCATCCGGCTTGATTCTCCATAATTTAAGACCTTGTATAGACATCAGATGATTTTATGAATATTAGAACAAATCGAATTATCATTTATTATTTAATAAGGTTATTTTAAATTAATGATTTATATTTAAGCTAACATTTTCTTTTTATATATATATATTACACCTGACGACCCTATCCAATTTCAGGAGAGTTGAATCAATAATAATGATTTTGAGCATTTAAACTTAAAGGTTAAGGAAATTAAAACTACCTTAGCACGAAATGGAGATGAATCAGCGAGCTTCAGCGCTATCCAAACACGCACGAAACCCAACGTCAACGAACCTTTATCATCAGCCGACTTCGCCCTCTGCATCGAGTCCCTTCTGACCGTGCGCATGAGAAACCTCCATCTCGAACGACTCTCCAGATTGCTGCTACCTTCGAGAACGCGAAATCGATATTTCCCCCTTCTCGCCGCGCCTTCCCACGATCTTCCTACTCGCCCTCACGACTTCGAGACGTGAAGCCCTGCCACAAACAAACGCAACCCCGGGCTGGTCTGACATCTGCCATCCCTCGCGACACAACCACCCGATTGCGACGCCAACCCCCAACAACCATCAAAAAAAATTGAGGCCGCGACCTCAATTCGAAAAGCGGAAAGGTCTAAGAATGGACCGCGTGCAATCAAAACGAGGCAATCGAACTCTATTTCGATTTGGGAAATAAACTTCCATGATTCTTAGCCTAGGTTCGGAAAGAAAAGAGCTACCTCCCCCTTTTTTTTAGAATTCTGAAGTGTTGGGTTTAACGTGTGGTTCACTGGAAAGTGGGAAAAGAAAAACTGAAAGTGGAACGTAAGTGAAGAACACTGATTTCGTTGCTTTTCCCTTAACAAACATTTTCTCGAGCCACCTATTTGTCTGTACGAAGGTGAATAAAGAAACCAAGGGGAGAGAACGAATGCGTGCTTATGGTACAGTGAAAGGATAGGATGTATAGTTGAAGTGAAGAGTTGATATAACAATATATATATATATATATATATATATATATATATAATATATAATTTTCCAGTTATTATATTAAATTCTCGATTCAAATTTCAGCGCTTTTACTTACTGTATGCTCTCACAACAACTCCGAACACTATAAAAATTGAAATCTGATACATATACACTATTACGGATCCAATGGAACTAGTTTCGTCGAATTCCGAGACTGTGCCTTGGAAGGCTATTTTTAAATATCAATTTAAATGATATATTCTCAAACCTGAATAAAACACTTTTAATTCAAATTTTAAAAGTTCTATCACTTTCAGTATTATTGATATGAATTTTATAAGCCTTCAAATTTTTTTTAACCGGCTTAAAATTCCAGATTCAATAATTCACCTAATTCCGATAATTAAATTTAACAATTAATTATACTATAAATATTGATATTTGAAATTCAAGTTAAAAATTAACATTTAAATATTTAAAATCAATTAAATATTCTAATTTCAAATATCCATAAATTCCGAGTCGTCACATTCCTCCCCCCTTAAAAGAATTTCATCCCCGAAATTGCTAGTTAGGAAGAATGGTCAATAACCCATTAACTATTCCCTCAATAGTTTTTAACTACTTGCCAAAACAAATCTTTTTATCAAAGACACACTAATCCCTCAACCTAACCTTTCAAATTATCCATTAGTTCCGACAATATTACTTGCTTCACAATTCAAATTTAAATTTCAAATCCAAATTTGAATTATCAAAATTTTCTCAAAAATTTTTCAACTCCCAAATTTTCGAAAATTTTAGCCAGCGTCTCCTTTGTGCGGCTAGCTCGGTACAACAACAAAATGGCTATACGGACTCCCAAATCCAAAAAAGAAACAAAATCCAAGTGGCTAGATCAAAAACCCAATCAAATTCCATTCAGAAATTTCAAATACATACCTTTTTATCGAGCAATTCAGATTTATCTTCAAAAATCCCAATTTCCTTTTGCTTTTATACACCTGTATCTTACTAAGCAATAACATCCAATTACAGCTTTAAAACCATTTTATACATTCCTTTACAAATTTTCAATATTTGCTTTACTTAAATACGTGTGATGCACATATATCATCCGTACACAATGCTAAATCTGGTCACTCACTCGATCACACCATTTCACTTCCGAACTAGTATCGTCCACCCGACTTCCTAGTGCGGACTTAGATCTGGTTTTCTTGATCAGAAACCGTCATTCTCCTTGCATAGTCATAACTATGATAGAGAATTTCCAAAATCAATCAAAATTCCATATACAGGGTTCGCCGTCGAAAATCGAGTGAAAAATCCTAACTTGGATCGATATAACTATCTCGAAATTCTATGCTCGAATCTGGATCAAATAGCTATGCGAATAAAATAATATACGTACATCCTACATAATAAATTCCAATTGATTATCAATTATATCAATCCCTTTTATTCACATTCATTTTGATTGTTATTCACTTTTCCCACGATCCTCACATTCACAACTATCAATTTCAACCTTCATTCAATTATTCACTTAACATACTTTCAATACCAAATTTACTTCAGAATTCACTATTCATTACTTAAGTTCAATATAAATATTTTACATACTTCTTATATTTGCTTTCACCTTACTATTTAAGTTTATATTCATTTCTATTCACTTTGCCATTACAATTCCACTTGAATTCAATTTGCTTCCACTTTGAATATTGAATTAGTTTCACATACTAATTAATTTAAATCTCAAATAAAAGTTTATTGCAAACTCTTTCCTTCTCTTAGTTTCTTTGAACAATTTCTTTGATTTCACCTTACTTTACAAACTTAAATTAGATTTCAATATTCAGTTTCAATTCTATTTGCTTACAAATTTTAATTCATTTGTTGTTAGTGAAAATTTACAAAAGATTCAAAAAAAATTCCAACTCCCAAAATTTTGAATTTTTTTGGTAGAGTTCCCTTGTACGGAGGAGCTTTTGCAATTTGACAAAAGATATAAATAAATATACATCGACCCACATGGTCGAAAAACAGAAAAATAGTTCATATTTCCTATTTGTATTGCATAGACGTATCTTATTTAGCATTTTTAAGCAAGCGGCTTATTTATTTTAGCATTTAGCGCGGGCAAAACCAGCCAACGACTTCCAAAAACCTGTACTTACTCAATTTAAACATGTAAGTGACAAATATACAAAGCTTATTAACATTTCGCTTAATTTCAATAGCTAAACACATACGTACATAAGCAATATCCACTAAACACTTACCATAAGCAAATTTATTAGGCTCCAACACAAATTTAAATGCTTTCAATCCATATTCAAACCATCATATTCAATTCAAATGATTACACAACTCTCTACTTAACTCAATTTCATTCTTAGTCCAAACAAACTCATTTAAAATGAATTAATCCCAAAAGCAATCCAACTCCCATTTTTTCGAAGTCAAATTCTCATTAATATAACTTACGTTAATTAACTCAATGACTAATTTCATTTCATTTACCAAACAAGTTTTATTTAAAATCATTTCATGAAACTCGACACCCCCATATCTAAATTTACTTAAGTCAAGCTTTTATTCGAATATTACTTAAGTTATTTTGTTTTTCGTCAAGTTATTTCAACTTTAAAACTCAAGTTATATATATATATATATATTTTATAAGAACTTTCCTATTTAAATCCTTAATTTGATTTCAATTACCAACCAATTTCATCTACTAACTAATTTAAATTAGTTTATTCAATCAACCATTTTGAATTTCATACTTCCAATTATATTCAATCCACCGACAATCCACGCTGAATTCATTTACACTTCATTGCTTATATTCAATTTATTTTTCATCCAAACAAGATCATATTTATTACAATTGGTTCAAAAACCAATTTTATTGGCTTCTGTTAATCCATAGAATTTATATAATCTCGTTTACGTCAAACGACAATTGCAAATTCAGTGAATATTTACTTAAAGAATATCCATTCCTGTTTATAACTATTTTAAATTAATACCACTTTAATCTATAATTGATTTGATTTCATTTTAATTGATTCCGTTCAATTTATTTCGCATTCCATATCCACATTCAATGTATTTAAATCCATTTATTAATCTTGGAACATTCCATATTGGTTACATCAAATACTCATTTCATAATTTATTTACAAACTAAACATTTGAAACGTTAAATTGGTATTCGACTTTCATTTAACCAATTCAAGTTCCATCTCCATATTTCATTACCAATTAATTATTGATTTGTTTATTCAAGTTTTATTCCCAATATTTGATTTTTATCTCAAAACCACTTGAAATATTTTACTGGAGGTTAATTTATTTTATAATTTAAGTTTTGAATTTTCATTCACTTCCTAAAATTCAAATCAATTTTATTTTGGCTTATTTATGCCACTTCTAAATTTCATCAGTCACAAACTTATTTATTTTCATACTTTCATTAATGGACAACCAATCCCATTCACGTTTTACTTTTTGACTCGAAATTATACATTTTATATAGCCAATATATTTTTATTTCACAAACATTTTTAAATATGATTCCAAAGTCTAAACAATTTCCAAAATTTCAAAATCACCTTTGAAATCAACTACATCTCAAAATACTTTGCATTTCTAAAATCAACCCCAGCTTTTTCAAACAAACGCCGATCCAAAACATCCAGGTAGCAAGCCCTCTGTAGGAAACTCGTAAATGAACATCGATGATGCTGCAGTCATCACCGAAGTTATTTCTAGCGACCAAGAAGAGTTTAGTGCTTTTATCTCTTTGAAAACATTTTCAAATATTTTAATTTCAAATCTCCCAGATTTCAAATTTAACACAAAAATATTTTTGAAATAATACTATTATTTCTCCAAAACCTTTGAAAACCACTATCAAATCCAATGGAATTTAAATTTTCCCAAAAATTCCAAATTGCAATCCCTTTAAATCTATATTCAAACATTCTCTGGAATTTTATCTCATTTTAATTTCAAATTTTTTTTTGGTATTTTATTTCAAAATTACAATCTCATCTGCATATAAAGTTATTTCAAATTCCATTTTGTTATATAAATTTATTATTTCAACTTTGGTTATAAGTTTTCACTTTCTTATTCAATTTCACTCTTAATGATAATGAATAAATATTATCACTTCCTAACAACCAAAAAACCAAATACTATAATAATTTACAAAAATTATTTCCTTTATATACAAAATAATTTGGGTAAAATTATTTCATTTACCCTTTTTAAAACAATACTGTGTCGAATTGTTCTACTCAAGTGTTTAGAGATCCCTATCAATAACGTTAATTACTCGTATTGACCAGAATCCATAACTACTCAATAAACCAATCAACACAATATAAAATCATTTTATATTCACTAAAAAATACGAGCTCATATCTATTAATATGCTCAAACTCATCCTAGAGTACTATTGACTATATTTCAATGAGTAATTCCCACCAGAGCCAAGGTTATCACCAACCTGGCTCTGATACCACTATAACAGCCCACAAATCCGTACTCCTTGAGTCAACACTATTCTACAACAATCAACTCAAGTTGCACAGAAATGCGAACCACTTAGGTTAAAGAAGAAGAGGAAGAAGAAGAGAAAACAGAAAACAACAACAGAATCTTACCATCGCAGCGGAATAAAATAATATATATATATATATATATATATATATATCAATGATCTTTACACAAAAGCAAATATAACTATTTATACATACATCAGAGTACATCATCATTAGAGTCCAAACATCAATAACATACAACTGGACACACCCTATTTATTTCAAATTCCATTAACTCCAGATTTAAATCCTTAATTATGATTTAAATATTTTTAATTGAAATACCAATTTAGATTTCTCAAATTACTTCTTTATTCTTTTAAATAAATTTTAAACTGTGAATTTTAAAATAATTCTTTATTTCTTTAAATAATTTCAATTAATTTTACACTTCATTAATTTCTTTTCATTCAAAATCTTTTTCTTTCATACTCGTAGTTATTCATTAGTATTTTAATATCACTTTCAATTCTTTCAATTCATTCTTAATTTATTCAAATTTCCTATAATGATTTTGCTTACAAATTCACTTCTTTTATTTTCTTTCCAAAATCCAATTTATATATTTTTGGTAATTCATTATTGTGATGACCCGGAATTTTTAAGCCTTTAAATCGGAATATTTAATTAATTTTAAATAGAAAATAGAGCAATTCTAACTTGAATCAAGAATGTTACAATTTATTTGATAATTAAATTATTGAATTAAACAATTTGAAACCGAGTAAAATATTGAATCTGGAATTCTAAGCCTATTAAAAATAATTTGAAGGCTTATAAAATTTATATTGATGTTAAAGAAGATAGTAAAAGTGTTAAAATTGAACGTGGAAGTGGTTTGTTAAATTTTGAAATTTATATCGTCTAAATTGAATTTAAAAATAGTCTTCCGAGACACAGTTTCGGGATTCAACGAAACTAGTTCCAGTAGGTCCGTAATATTGAATTATTATCGGATTTCGAAATTCGTATTAATCGGAATTAGTATGTGAGTGAACGATATATAAACGCGTTGAAAATTTAGTTGTTAATAATCTAATTTAATTTAATTAATCATGCTTCTTCTATACGCCTTCTTCTTGCCATTTAATCACATACTTTCCCAATTCTAAGTCGTTCAATCAACTATCAAAATGCTCGAACTAAAACAAATGATATTAATCATAATAATATTAATAATAATAATAATAAAAATCAAGAAAGAAGCTTCTTATGGAAGCCGTATCATAGAACAAGATATAATAACACAGGCAACACGATAAGGACCGAAGCCCTTCTTTTCTTTTCAAACCCCATCCCTTTTCTCCTGTTTCATTACAGTTAAATAAATTTCATTACCTTCAAAAACCGAATACTCAGCAAAAAAAAAAAAAAAATGGCCGCTGGCCTCACTCGTTCCTCTCCCCCACAATTTCAAACCCCTCTTCTGATCGAGATCGATTCGCCTTCGAACCTTTGGAGTTTTTGGGGTTTGGAGTCGCGATGTATCGCGCGTGGTAGTTGGGTTGGTGCTGGCGCGTTCGACCGCTGGGTGCGATGGGGGGAAAGGCGGCGCTCACTACGGTCCAAGGTGGGAACGCGTTCGCGTTGTGGCAAGGCTGAAGCACTCATGCTTGTTTGTGGCGATTTAGGGTAGGAATCTCGAGTGGATTCGCGTTAGAGCACGGCGAAAAAGGAGAGCGCTGTCACGTTTGTGCTCGCGTTAAGGGGTTGTGCTGGTCAGGAGATGCAGGGAGGTGTTACGGTTAGCTGTGAGGTATATACTCTGTTGTTTTATTTAATTAAACGATTATATACAAATTGAAAAATATTAGCAGTAACATTTATGACTGTTTTATAATGATTTTATTCACTGTTTTATCGTTAAGATAAACAGGGAGATTAATTTGTTTGGTACACTTATTAAATTTTTAGTAACTAAAAATATTTTATTTTATAAAAAATAGAAATGTTTAAATGAAAATATAGATTACTTTTGTAAGCATGTATGTATCCAGAAATGAATATACATATTATACACTTACTAGTTTATTTTCAAATGGTAAGTGATTTTTCAAGTAGTCCAAATATTTATTTAAAGGAAAATTTATTTATAACCAAATTAATAGTTAAAACCCAAGTTAGGAATTAATCGATGGGTTAATCCAAATATTAATAAACTGCAAATATTTATACAAGGTCCAAAATTGGGAGATAATGTTCGAGATGGGAATGGATTGCAAATAAAATCAAAGGTGAGTTAATCTCACTCGGTTTAAATTTAAATTTAAATGATTAAATTTAAATAATTGTTTGAATGGTTGAATTGTTGATGTGCTATTGTATGCTATATTTGGAAATTGATGCATTATATTGTGCTAACGTCTGTGGATGCAGGGAAAACAGGTTGGAGGGATCCAACTGGATCCCTCAACATTTATTTAAATTATTTAATTCCCTCAGTTGTGATTATATTGATATTCTATAATGAATTATAGTGGAATATTGAATGCTATGGTTTGATTGGATATAATTGGGTATAATGAATTACCAAAAATTTAAATTTGATTGTTGGAAATGAAGATAAAAGAAGTGAAATTGGAAGTAAAATAATTATAGAACAAATTTAAGAATGCATTGGGAAGAAATAAAGCGACTGAGAAGTTTTAATAAATAAAACTAGAGTATAAAAAGGAAAATTTTGAATAATAAGAAGTTAAATGGATTTTAAACTGTAGTGTTATTATTTTAAAAGAACAGAACATTTATTTAAATTCAGGATTTAAATTATTGGAAAGAATAAAGAAGAATGTGGGAATAACCTGAATTTGGTATATTCCAGTTAAAAGGGTTTGAAATCACATAGAAAATAATAATAACTAAGTCCCTAACTAATGAATTTTTGAAATGAACTGATAAGTAAAGAAATTGATTTCAAATAGAATAAAATTGGAAATCAATTTGGGAAATTGATTTAAATGGTTGAGATTTGAAAATTCTCCCTGAATAACCAAGTACAATTCAAAGTAATTTTTTTAAATATAAGGTAAAAGATGTTAAAGTTGATTTAGAAAGTATGTGTTGTAAAAATTTATTATATTTTTAATATTTAAATTTTAAAGTAGGTATTTCTTGTAATCTATTATAGTAGTAATTACAAAATAAAAAAATGACTTGGTATTGTTTTAAAAGAGAAAATCTAGTTTTTATATTCTATAAAATAGCCTCATTTTAAATATTCTTAAAGTATATATTTTTATAAAGTATTAAACTAATTTTTAATTTAAATGCCTTAAAGAATAAGTTATAATAAGAGTTTTAAATTATTTCCAAATCTTAAGATTTGTGCTTGGTTATTTCCAGTGAAAATTTATATTTAGGAGTCCTTTCCATTGGGAAGAGAACGATTTGAAATTGTTTTTCAAGGGATTAAAATAGAAATATATCTTGTGAATATATTTTGAAGTTAATAAATAATTTGGGAAAAATTATTTATTGTGTGATGGATGTTGTGAATATTAATTGATAGTTAAATCACCGACTGTCAATATTGGACAAATGCGTTGATCGTTTCGGAGAGACCGGGATCGAGATTAATTTCTCGAAAACCACTTCGATCCGGTTTGTACGTTTCGTGCGAAAAACATGTTCGGAGTCGAAGATGGAGCAGTGAAGTGCAAGGGCTAGTCGCTACTAATCCTGAGGATATTTCCAAAATGGATGTAGTAGGAATAGTGCCTTCGGTTCCGTTCGAACCCGGGACGGACTTGTATGGACGAATGCTTGCGAAACATCGTCAGATGGACGATGGGCATTCTAAGTGAAAACGTTCTAAAGGTAACGCTTAGCCTCAAGCCTCATCAATCGGGAATGACTGAAAATCAGGGGTTATGCAGCAAGATTAGGTGGGTCATGCCCAAGCAGGACAAGATATTTCCTCTTTCTAGATGTCCCTTATATATCTTTCGGCTTAGTGCGTGGTTGGTCGCGCCAACCACGGGGTTTATCTTGTTCGGGACTGTTCAGTAAGGAATGGTTCCGGCCTTGTGTTGCAGGGGATGAAGGGAGTAATCCTCGGTACGGTGATCTAGGCCCCGTACTGTGACAGGTGGTACCCCAGTGCCTAGTCATTGTTGGAAATCCATTCTCCCTACGAGCCTTGTACGAGTTTTGTTTGTATTACCCACTCTGTGGCTAGTAGCTGGAATTTAATGAATGTAACAATTTCGGCTATTTTATAAGTATTTGTATATAGACCCTATTATAATATCAGAGGATTTCTATAAAAATTGTTTTAGCTATCGTAAGGTAAAAACCCGACATGTTTATTTGTGGCGTGGTCTTACGAGATGCTTTTGTTTTCAAAGGATTTTTAAAACTTTAATAATCAATTGGGTGTGATTTTCTCACGCTGGTATTCCAGACTGACTCGGGTGTTATTTAACTGTAATGCTCGGGTCAGACCGAGTATTATAGGATACAGGATATGATGCTATGGAGCTCAGGAGACGAGCTGGATGACGATACATATTCTCGTACTTGTATATATATATATATTTCCGCTGTGTTGAGTTGTTGTGTACCCATGGTATGTTATTGATGTGAGCTGTGACTGATGTACTCTGATGATGTAATATATGTAAACTGATATATTTGATTTTGAGAAAAGATTATTTATTCTCTATTATATTTTATTCCGCTGCGATGGTTAGATTCTGATGTTGATTTTGTTTTCTCTTCTTCTTAAACCCAAATGGTTCGTATTTCTGTGCAACTTGAGTTGATTGTTGTAGAATAGTGTTGACTCAAGGGGTACGGATTTGCGGGTCGTTACAGTTGGTACCAGAGCCAGGTTGGTGATAACCTTGGCTCTGGTGGGAATTACTCATTTAAATTAAAGTCTGTAGTACTCTATAATGAGTTTGAGCGTATTAATAGATATGAGTGCGTATTTATTAGTGAATAAAAATTGTTTTAATATTGTGTTGATTGGTTTATTGAGTGGCATATGAACCTTCGTCGACACAGTCTGCGCAACTTTATTGAAGGGGTTTCTAAACACTTGAATAGAACAATTGACGCGGTATTGTTTTCAATATGGGTAAATGGAATAATTTTACCCAAAAACATATTTTGATATAAAGAATAGTTTTTGAAAACTATTTAACTAATATATGGTTGCTTGGATGTTAGAAATGATAATATTAAAGTATTATCATTATTAAGTGAAATTTAACTAGAAATTGAAATATAACTAAAATTTAGGGAAATAAATTCATTATAAAATGAAATTTATAAATATGGATTATGAATGTAATTTATGAATTAAAATAAAATTAAACGGAAATTTGTATAGGTATGAATTATACAAATGATTTTGTAGTTAAAATGGATTTAAGCAGGATTTGGTAATTTGAATCCTGGAGATTTTGAAGTATTTGAAGCTAAATAATAATATTATTGTTTTGGAAGTATTTCTGAAAGAAAATGTGTTTCAAATGGATCTGAAAGTGATATAGCATTGAAATCACTTGGATTATTGGAAAATAATTCTGATGATGACGGCCGCATCATCAGTATTCATTTTCGAATTTCTAAGTGACGAATTGCTACCAAAGTGATTTGTTCTGAAAGCTAGCTGTTTTTGAAAATTTCTAAGGAAATTTGTTGGAAATAAAATCCAGAATTGGTTTAAAATTTTTGAGAAGTGTGATTTTGAGATGTTAGAGATTTCAAAATGATTCGAAACCAAAGTCGGGAATTTAAAAATCCTGATAAGATAAGTTGTAAGCTTATAAATGGAAACGATTTTTAAATCAGGAAGAAATTTAAGCTTTGGATAGTGGAATGTAAATATAAAGTGAAGAGTTAAAATAAAATTAACTTGGATTGATGAAATAAAAATATAACTGGATTGGAATTAATTGGATAGGCTGAAATTAATATCCAGTTGTATTCGAAGTAAGTTGAAATTGAACTGAGTTAAATAAATTGGAGTAAACTTAAATTGAATTGGAATAAGGATTCAATTGAATTAATGAATGGAATAAAATTCTTACCTGAACAAATGGAAATAAGTTGGATAAGGATTAAATTGAAATAAATAAATCAGGATAACTTATAGGAGAATTAAAAATCCATAGAAATAAAATATGCTTGGGCTATAAATAAATGAAGGCTTGAGTTAAAAAAATAAAATAAATAAATAAATAAATAATAATATATTCAAGCCTATAATGGATGGAATTGTGTAAATAATAAGTTGTGGCTTATAAATTTTTGAAAGTCGAATAGAAAAATCCAAAATAAATGTTCTTTGATGTTTCGCATAATGAAACGGAAATCCAAACTTGAATTATTAACTAAATTGAAACAAGAAAATTAAATAAAGTGATATTTGAGGTTAAAGATCAAGTATTGAACTATAAATAGGAGAGAACTAATTTGTTAATAAATTGGTTAATGAAATGTTAAATAAAATTGAATTGTGAGTTTATGATGAAGTTTGGAAATAAGATCAAGTTATAAAATTAAAATTGATTCAAATTGTTGATGAAGTGGAAGTAATTGAGAATGAAGTTGAATTGGGAGTTCATAAAATTGGGTGGTAAATTGAAAATGGATAGTGGATTCAGAACTTGAGTTATTAATTAAAATGTAATGTGAAATGTTAACAAATTAAATATAATTGGAAAGGTATCGGAAAAAAATGGAAATGGATTTAAATAGTAATGGCTTGGATTGAAAATAAAATCCAAATATGTGGAAATAAATTGGATATGGCTTTGTAATAAATTGAGTTAAGCTGAGTATAAAAGAGAAAATTTACTTGTAAGATGAAAATGAGCTAAAGTGTAAATTTGAATAAATTGAAGTAAATTGACTTAAGCTGAATAAATCGAAGAGAGTTGAATTTAATTCAACTTAAACCAAGTTTAATGATATTGGATTAAATTTGAATCAAGTATAAATAAATATGGATTGAAATAGAACTTGGTGGGTTGTAATAATATTTAAGAAAATGGAAAATTCGAAATGGATTGAGTGGATAAGTTAATTATATTGGATAAGTGAATGGATGAGATAAATAAGAACCAAAGGAAGTATGGTTTAAATAAGTTGAGAAATGGTTATTGAATGAAATAGATTGGATCGTCTTCGAGCTAAATAAAATAGTTTGGAATAAACAAATATGGAATGAAATGTAAATAAATGGATTGTAAATAAAATTGAAATGAAATGTGTCGAGCTAAATAAATGGTTGTGAATGAATTAAAATAAAGAGGAACTTTAATTGGTAATTAAAATGAATCTAAATTGTTAGTGGTTTTGAATGGACTAGTTTGGTTAATGAAATTGAAATGCAATGAAACTGAGAATATATGGATTGTGAATAAATCCGAAATGGAATAGAATTAAGTGTAAGTTGAGTCGGAGTCAATTTATATTGATTATAAAACTCAAATACTTATTTATTCACATAGGTCTTGTCAAATTGCAAAGAATAAATTATCATTGGATGTAAATGGAAGTAATTAAAATTCTATGAGTCGATAGAAGTAAAATAAATTAATTTTGAAAGCAATTGGATTAAATATGAGTTCGATATGCTTAAGAATAAATTAAAAGTAAGCAATTGAGTTCTAAACCATTCAAATTGATGGAGTTGTATACAAATGAATCGAAAACCGTCCGAACTGAGTGAAAATGGTTATAAATAAATTGGAACAGTTGAATTAGCATGGAAACTATATAAATTGCTTACAGGAAAATGTTTGGTATGAGTTTCATTTAGAATTCATATGTTTTAACTATTGCAAGTAAGTGAAATGTGTTAAACTTCTTATATTTGGCACTCACAAGTTTAAATTGAGTAAGTACAGGTACCTGGAAGCCGTGAGGCTGGATTGGGTTGTGCTATTTGCTAAAAATAATAAGCCGCTTGCTTAAAATGCTAAATAAGGTACGCCTACGCAATTAAAATAGGAAATATGAACTGTTTTTGGTTTTTCCGACCGTGTGGGTCGTTGTATATATATTTATCTCTTTTGTCAAATTGCAAAAGCTCCTCCGTACAGAGGGGACTCTGCCAAAATTTTTCAGAAATTTTGGGAGTTAGAAAATTTTTGAAAATTTTGGAAAATTTTGTTAACGACAAAACTATTTAGAATTGGAAACTAAAATAAGTTAGTAAATGAAACTAATTAAAGTGATGACCTAAAGTAGTTATAAATGAAGCATAAAATCTAAAAGTTCAAAGTTGAAAATAAATGAAATACATATGTAATGTGGAAATCGATTTGAATAGAAATAAGTATAAACTAAAAGAGGTAAAGAGAAATAAAGATAAGAAACATATAAAATGTTTATACTAACTTAAGAAAGGAATGGTAAATTCTAGATTGGAAATTGATATTACAAATATAATCTAAGATAATATTGAAATGAATAGATATTGACATTTTGTAAGAAAGTCGATAAAATGTTTTAGGATATTGTGATTGGATATTAGTGCTAAGCAGGATATGCAGGTATTATAAAAGGAAAAAGGAAATTGGATTTGATTTCAAGAGATAAATTTGAATTGCCCGACAAAAGGCACGCATGTAAATTTTGGTATGGAATTTGATTTGGATTTGGATTTTGATCGAGCCACTTGGCGTTTTGTTTTCTTTTTGGATTTGGGAGGCCGTAGAGCCATTTTGTAGTTGTACCGAGCTAGCCGCGCAAAGGAGACGCTGGCGAAATTTTTCTGGAATTTAGGGAGTTAAAAAAATTTTGAGAAAATTTTGATAATTCCAAATTGGTTTTAAATTGAAACTTGAATGATTAGGCAAATAGGTTTGTTTGCAAATTAGGGAAAGATTTGGAAAGGTAATAAGAAAGGTAATGTGACTTTTATTAAAAAGATAATTGGTAGGATGTTAAATTGTTGGTTTGAAAAAAAAATATAGTAACGGGTGTTGAACCATTCTTCCTAACTAGTAATTTCGGGGACGAAATTCTTTTAAGGGGGGAGGAATGTGATGACCCAGAATTTTTAAGCCTTTAAATCGGAATATTTAATTAATTTTAAATAGAAAATAGAGCAATTCTAACTTGAATCAAGAATGTTACAATTTATTTGATAATTAAATTATTGAATTAAACAATTTGAAACCGAGTAAAATATTGAATCTGGAATTCTAAGCCTATTAAAAATAATTTGAAGGCTTATAAAATTTATATTGATGTTAAAGAAGATAGTAAAAGTGTTAAAATTGAACGTGGAAGTGGTTTGTTAAATTTTGAAATTTATATCGTTTAAATTGAATTTAAAAATAGTCTTCCGAGACACAGTTTCGGGATTCAACGAAACTAGTTCCAGTAGGTCCGTAATATTGAATTATTATCGGATTTCGAAATTCGTATTAATCGGAATTAGTATGTGAGTGAACGATATATAAACGCGTTGAAAATTTAGTTGTTAATAATTTAATTTAATTTAATTAATCATGCTTCTTCTATACGCCTTCTTCTTGCCATTTAATCACATACTTTCCCAATTCTAAGTCGTTCAATCAACTATCAAAATGCTCGAACTAAAACAAATGATATTAATCATAATAATATTAATAATAATAATAATAAAAATCAAGAAAGAAGCTTCTTATGGAAGCCGTATAATAGAACAAGATATAATAACACAGGCAACACGATAAGGACCGAAGCCCTTCTTTTCTTTTCAAACCCCATCCCTTTTCTCCTGTTTCATTACAGTTAAATAAATTTCATTACCTTCAAAAACCGAATACTCAGCAAAAAAAAAAAATGGCCGCTGGCCTCACTCGTTCCTCTCCCCCACAATTTCAAACCCCTCTTCTGATCGAGATCGATTCGCCTTCGAACCTTTGGAGTTTTTGGGGTTTGGAGTCGCGATGTATCGCGCGTGGTAGTTGGGTTGGTGCTGGCGCGTTCGACCGCTGGGTGCGATGGGGGGAAAGGCGGCGCTCACTACGGTCCAAGGTGGGAACGCGTTCGCGTTGTGGCAAGGCTGAAGCACTCATGCTTGTTTGTGGCGATTTAGGGTAGGAATCTCGAGTGGATTCGCGTTAGAGCACGGCGAAAAAGGAGAGCGCTGTCACGTTTGTGCTCGCGTTAAGGGGTTGTGCTGGTCAGGAGATGCAGGGAGGTGTTACGGTTAGCTGTGAGGTATATACTCTGTTGTTTTATTTAATTAAACGATTATATACAAATTGAAAAATATTAGCAGTAACATTTATGACTGTTTTATAATGATTTTATTCACTGTTTTATTGTTAAGATAAACAGGGAGATTAATTTGTTTGGTACACTTATTAAATTTTTAGTAACTAAAAATATTTTATTTTAGAAAAAATAGAAATGTTTAAATGAAAATATAGATTACTTTTGTAAGCATGTATGTATCCAGAAATGAATATACATATTATACACTTACTAGTTTATTTTCAAATGGTAAGTGATTTTTCAAGTAGTCCAAATATTTATTTAAAGGAAAATTTATTTATAACCAAATTAATAGTTAAAACCCAAGTTAGGAATTAATCGATGGGTTAATCCAAATATTAATAAACTGCAAATATTTATACAAGGTCCAAAATTGGGAGATAATGTTCGAGATGGGAATGGATTGCAAATAAAATCAAAGGTGAGTTAATCTCACTCGGTTTAAATTTAAATTTAAATGATTAAATTTAAATAATTGTTTGAATGGTTGAATTGTTGATGTGCTATTGTATGCTATATTTGGAAATTGATGCATTATATTATGCTAACGTCTGTGGATGCAGGGAAAACAGGTTGGAGGGATCCAACTGGATCCCTCAACATTTATTTAAATTATTTAATTCCCTCAGTTGTGATTATATTGATATTCTATGATGAATTATAGTGGAATATTGAATGCTATGGTTTGATTGGATATAATTGGGTATAATGAATTACCAAAAATTTAAATTTGATTGTTGGAAATGAAGATAAAAGAAGTGAAATTGGAAGTAAAATAATTATAGAACAAATTTAAGAATGCATTGGGAAGAAATAAAGCGACTGAGAAGTTTTAATAAATAAAACTAGAGTATAAAAAGGAAAATTTTGAATAATAAGAAGTTAAATGGATTTTAAACTGTAGTGTTATTATTTTAAAAGAACAGAACATTTATTTAAATTCAGGATTTAAATTATTGGAAAGAATAAAGAAGAATGTGGGAATAACCTGAATTTGGTATATTCCAGTTAAAAGGGTTTGAAATCACATAGAAAATAATAATAACTAAGTCCCTAACTAATGAATTTTTGAAATGAACTGATAAGTAAAGAAATTGATTTCAAATAGAATAAAATTGGAAATCAATTTGGGAAATTGATTTAAATGGTTGAGATTTGAAAATTCTCCCTGAATAACCAAGTACAATTCAAAGTAATTTTTTTAAATATAAGGTAAAAGATGTTAAAGTTGATTTAGAAAGTATGTGTTGTAAAAATTTATTATATTTTTAATATTTAAATTTTAAAGTAGGTATTTCTTGTAATCTATTATAGTAGTAATTACAAAATAAAAAAATGACTTGGTATTGTTTTAAAAGAGAAAATCTAGTTTTTATATTCTATAAAATAGCCTCATTTTAAATATTCTTAAAGTATATATTTTTATAAAGTATTAAACTAATTTTTAATTTAAATGCCTTAAAGAATAAGTTATAATAAGAGTTTTAAATTATTTCCAAATCTTAAGATTTGTGCTTGGTTATTTCCAGTGAAAATTTATATTTGGGAGTCCTTTCCATTGGGAAGAGAACGATTTGAAATTGTTTTTCAAGGGATTGAAATAGAAATATATCTTGTGAATATATTTTGAAGTTAATAAATAATTTGGGAAAAATTATTTATTGTGTGATGGATGTTGTGAATATTAATTGATAGTTAAATCACCGACTATCAATATTGGACAAATGCGTTGATCGTTTCGGAGAGACCGGGATCGAGATTAATTTCTCGAAAACCACTTCGATCCGGTTTGTACGTTTCGTGCGAAAAACGTGTTCGGAGTCGAAGATGGAGCAGTGAAGTGCAAGGTCTAGTCGCTACTAATCCTGAGGATATTTCCAAAATGGATGTAGTAGGAATAGTTCCTTCGGTTCCGTTCGAACCCGGGACGGACTTGTATGGACGAATGCTTGCGAAACATCGTCAGATGGACGATGGGCATTCTAAGTGAAAACGTTCTAAAGGTAACGCTTAGCCTCAAGCCTCATCAACCGGGAATGACTGAAAATCAGGGGTTATGCAGCAAGGTTAGGTGGGTCATGCCCAAGCAGGACAAGATATTTCCCCTGTCTAGATGTCCCTTATATATCTTTTGGCTTAGTGCGTGGTTGGTTGCGCCAACCACGGTGTTTATCTTGTTCGGGACTGTTCAGTAAGGAATGGTTCCGGCCTTGTGTTGCAGGGGATGAAGGGAGTAATCCTCGGTACGGTGATCTAGTCCCCGTACTGTGACAGGTGGTACCCCAGTGCCTAGTCATTGTTGGAAATCCATTCTCCCTACGAGCCTTGTACGAGTTTTGTTTGTATTACCCACTCTGTGGCTAGTAGCTGGAATTTAATGAATGTAAAATTTCGGCTATTTTATAAGTATTTGTATATAGACCCTATTATAATATCAGAGGATTTCTATAAAAATTGTTTTAGCTATCGTAAGGTAAAAACCCGACATGTTTATTTGTGGCGTGGTCTTACGAGATGCTTTTGTTTTCAAAGGATTTTTAAAACTTTAATAATCAATTGGGTGTGATTTTCTCACGCTGGTATTCCAGACTGACTCGGGTGTTATTTAACTGTAATGCTCGGGTCAGACCGAGTATTATAGGATGCAGGATATGATACTGTGGAGCTCAGGAGACGAGCTGGATGACGATACGTATTCTCGTACTTGTATATATATATTTCCGCTGTGTTGAGTTGTTATGTACCCATTGTATGTTATTGATGTGAGCTGTGACTGATGTACTATGATGATGTAATATATGTAAACTGATATATTTGATTTTGAGTAAAGATTATTTATTCTCTATTATATTTTATTCCGCTGCGATGGTTAGATTCTGATGTTGATTTTGTTTTCTCTTCTTCTACCTCTTCTTCTTAAACCCAAATGGTTCGTATTTCTGTGCAACTTGAGTTGATTGTTGTAGAATAGTGTTGACTCAAGGGGTACGGATTTGCGGGTCGTTACAATTATACCCAAATATATCCAACCAAACCATAGCATTCAATATTCCAATATAATTCATCATAGAATATCAAATGATCACAATAAAGAATGTTAAATAATTTAAATAAATGTTGAGGGACCCAGTTGGATCCCTCCAACCCCTTTTTTTCCTACATCCACAGATGTTAGCACAACATAACATACCAATTCCACTTCGAAGTGGAACATCGCAGTATATGAGTTTAGATATAATATTTGCCATATAATGCGGGAAATTAACATTCCATGATATAGTATATACTATAATATAGCACATCAATCAATTCAACCATTCAACCAATAATTTAAATTTAAACATTAGATTTAAATTATAAATTCAGCTGAGTGAGGATGACTCACCTTTTATTTTTTGTTTGGCAATCCATTTTCATCCAGCTTGATTCTCCATAATTTAAGCCCTTGTATAGACATCAGATGATTTTATGAATATTCGAACAAATCGAATAATCATTCATTATTTAATAAGGTTATTTTAAATTAATGATTTATTTTTAAGCTAACATTTTCTTTTATATATATATATATATATATATTGCCTGACAACCCTATCCAATTTCAGGAGAGTTGAATCAATAATAATGATTTTGATCATTTAAACTTAAAGATTAAGGAAATTAAAACTACTTAGCACGAAAAGGAGATGAATCAGCAAGCTTCAGCGCTATCCACACACGCACGAAACCCAACGCCGACGAACCTTTATCGTCAGCCGACTTCGCCCTCTACATCGAGTCCCCTCTGACCGTGCGCGCGAGGCACCTCCATCTCGAACAACTCTCCAGATCGCTGCTAACTTTGAGAACGCGAAATCGATCCAATCGATATCCCCCCTTTCTCGCTGCGCCTTCCCACGATCTTCCTACTTGCCCTCACGACTTCGAGACGCGAAGCCCTGCCACAGCCAAACGCAACCCCAGCCTGGCCTGACTTCCGCCACCACTCGCGACACACCCACCCGATTGCGACGCATCCCCCCAACAACCATCAGAAAAAAATTGAGGCCGCGACCTCAATTCGAAAAGCGAAAAGGTCTAAGAATGGACTGCATGCAATCAAAACGAGGGAATCGAACTCTATTTCGATTTGGGAAATAAACTTCCATGATTCTTAGCCTAGGTTCAGAAAGAAAAGAGCTGCCTCCCCCTTTTTTTAGAATTCTGAAGTGTTGGGTTTAACGTGTGGTTCACTGGAAAGTGGGAAAAGAAAAACTGAAAGTGGAACGTAAGTGAAGAACAACAATTTCGTTGCTTTTCCCTTATCAAACATTTTCTCGAGCCACTTATTTGTCTGTACGAAGGTGAATAAAGAAACCAAGGGGAGAGAATGAATGCGTGCTTATGGTACAGTGAAAGGATAGGATGTACAGCTGAAGTGAAGAGTTGATATAACAATATATATATGATACATATATTTTTTTCCAGTTATTATATTAAATTCTCGATTCAAATTTCAGCGCGTTTACTTACCGTATGCTCTCACAACAACTCCAAACACTATGAAAATTGAAATCCGATACGTATACACTATTACGGATCCAATGGAACTAGTTTCGTCGAATTCCGAGACTGTGCCTCGTAAGGCTATTTTTAAATATCAATTTAAACGATATATTCTCAAACCTGAATAAAACACTTTTAAATCAAATTTTAAAAGTTCTATCACCTTCAGTATTATTAATATGAGTTTTATAAGCCTTTAAATAATTTTTAACCGACTTAAAATTCCAGATTCAATAATTCACCTAATTCCGATAATTAAATTTAACAATTAATTATCCAATAAATATTGATATTTGAAATTCAAGTTAAAAATTAACATTTAAATACTTAAAATCAATTAAATATTCTAATTCCAAATATCCAAAAATTCCAGTCGTCACAGTTTGGGTCTAAGCCCATTATCATTTTAGCCTGTAAAAAAATGAGAATTTCTTCTCACATACATTCATTTCTCATTTTACAGTAACAGAAACCAAAATAAAGAGAAAGAAAGAAAACGCCACTCTCCTTTAAACCTAGAGCTAAAATCTTCAATTTTCTTCAACAATTTGTTATTTCTAGCAAATCTAAAGAGAAATCCAAGGGTAATCCATTCCAAAACTGAATATTTTATCAAAATATAAAATTTTAAGTTGGGTTTGTATGTAACAATCTCTTCTTTGTTTGCATGTTTCTCTTTTGCTAACTTATAGGTTATGGAAGCCAAATTTTGCACAAAGCTTCTACCTTTCAGCGAAAAATTCGGGTTTTGCACTTCAAAAACAAGGTGAGTATCAAAACTCACAAATGATAGCCGAAGCCAAGCTTCAAACTGCTATAAACTATGAAAAATTTACTTTTGTATCTTGATTTATACGCTGTTTTGTTTTGCTTTGCTAAAACTGTTCTGACTTTACTTTACATGTTAATTTATTGCTATTCCGACAATGAAATGCTACTGATTTTCTTCAGTTGATAGTCCATCTGTTGTAGTATAAATGCAAAAAATGCCATAGAAAAATGCTATCATTTGATACCTGAAATCTTTGCTGCAAAATCAATGCGCAGCTTGAAAATAAATGTGTACACATTATTGTTTTGAGTTGCTGCAAACATGGCCTGAGTCCATGTTTGAGATATCATATCTCTTTCATTTCTTACTAGAATTCATCGATCCTTTTTTTTTGAAAGATGAAGTTTTGTAGTATAGGCATACCAATTTTCAGCTTAATATGAGGTAGTTGGACTTTTCTTTTATGCCTGTAAGTTAAACCCAAGATGTTTTTTTACGCCTGGGCATGTTTTATCTGAACTGTTGCAAACATGGCCTGTGTTCATGTTTGAAACAACGCAACTTTTTCATTTCTACTTAGAATTCATCGATTCTTTTTTTTGAAAGATAAAGTTTTGTTGTATTATTTGCATATTAATTTTTAGCTCAATGTAATGTCATTTTTTCCTCTGTTTCAGGTCAATAAGTTGAACCCGGGATGGTTTTTAGACCTGGACACATTTTTGTTTTTGAGCTGTTGCAAACATGGCCTGAGTCCATGTTTGAGGCAATGCAACTTTTTAATTTTTCGTCGGAATTTATTTATACTATTTTTGTTTGAAATCTAAGTTTTCAACTATGTGCGCACCAACTTATAGTTTAATTGGAGGTTATTTGGCCATTTTTTTCATGTCCGAAAGCTGAATCCATAGAAGATTTCAAACCTATGTATTATTTTACCTATGCATTTTTACGTTCCTTTTTTGTCCTACTTTTGACTTTTACTTCATGTTTTTGTGATATTTCTAAAATGTTTTAAGAGCTATGACGCCATCAATAGGCTATCCAAGTTTTGATGAATTTGAAATTCAAATATGAATTGAATTTGAATGACGGTTTTGAGTGGTTCCTTTGATTTCGAGCACATATTTTTCCAAACAATTTAAAATAATTTTTAAAATAAATTGGCATTTAAAATACTTATTATGTAATATTTTTAAATTATTTTAAGCTATGAAGTCTATTTATTACCTATAATAAGGCAATTTTCAAATATTATCTTCAAATTTGATTTCGGAAAATGGTTTTAAAAGCTTGTTTTCTCAAATAAATTATTTTATATATAAAATACATGTTTTTCCACTATTAAAGAGAATGAGAAAGAGAATTAAATGGTTTGATAAAATATATGGTATGGGGCATGTGTGTTTATCTTATCGGTTAATTCCCGACTTGTCCGTTTGATCGTTTTGACCTTCAGGTCGAGTTTACTAATTAGATGAGGTAAACATTTTACTGCTTTGAGTGTGAAATTTATTGGTGGTTAGTAAACCGTTTAGTGTGAACTTGTGGTATGAGATGCATGTTAACACTATTCGGGTTCCTATTCGAGAGCTTGTGACACGTTTGGCTTTGCGGCGTGCCAGTACTGAACCTTCGGGTCATTGCTATTGCGGAGTTTGCCATCGCGACGTATTTGTCTTTGAGGCATTTGCCATTGCAGTGTTTTCCATTGCGACATATTTGCCATTGTGACGTTTTTCCTTCGGACGAGGTACCTATTTGAGATAATATTACTTGGCAAGGCTTCGGCCACACGCACGTGCAAATTCTTTTGAGATGGTTTCTTTGACAATTTTCCGAGTGTATCACCCCTTTTGGGAATTGGTCATTTGAAGCATTCGATATATATTTATGGCGATTACCTTTCGGGAATTTGAACTCTTGGGAGCTTTATTTTTGAGATTTGAATTACTTACACCGGCGTTATTATAGATTTGCCTTTTGGTGACATTATATGAGATTTGCTCTTTTGGCATTTATTTGAGCTTATATTATCCCTTTTGGAGATATATTTGCCGAATGGCATGTTTGAGATAAGATCTCTTTATGCATGTTTTGAGTTTGCTAAGATGGCGGGTTTATGTTTTCCCCTAAACCATATTTGATGTTTTGTGAATGCCAATGATATGAGGCTCGCGACTTTTAGCACTTTATGGGTTATTTTATCTTTTTTGAGAATATATATTTGTGTTGTGATCGCATATTATCACTTGATGTAATCATACACTTTAATTGTTCCTTTTCACTTAAGAATATTATCACATTATCCTTATGCTCATTTATTGCTTATCCTTATTAACTAATTTGTTTCGCTATACTGATCCTTGTATTTTATATTCAGGTCAGACCGAGGCGTTTCAGGTTAGGTACATGTGAACTTAGCCTATTTTGCTTCTGCGTGGACTCTATTCTGCTAGCTTTTTTATTATAGCTTTTTGTGTAGTCCTTTTTGGTTTGCTAATGTGATACGTATATTCTTTTGACTCGTTTGTATATTGTGGTTGCTATACCACTTAACATGTATCATTTTGTATACTCTATGATGTATTTGTATATGTGTATATAATGATCTACTGTTTTGTGATGTGTTTTGCATTCAAGTTGTTGTATTTTGTTTTGATATATTGTATAGCCACCTATTGCTTGTATTAAGTATTTATTCGATATGTCGATCCACTTGAGATAGAGAGAAAAATAATATAGAGCATTTATCGACGTATTCAATAGATATTTAAGACAAGGCTATAGATGGTCGCTCCTAAACAGCCCTATTCTCCACATTAGAAGATGATATTACCAAGTAAAACTCTTTCTTAATGTAGGTCTTGGGGTGGGGCGTCACAGCTTGATATCAATGTTGAATTCAGAACAAAATATGATAAACATAGAACAGAAACACATACTATGGTACATCTAAGTTTAATACAAGTGTTATGAATCCCTGAATCATCGTGCCTTTGACCTTTTCTTATCCTTTGGGGTAGGTAGAAGTTTGGGAATGCGTCTAGGAAGGCAATTTTAATTCCGTAATATTCCATATTTGAATTTATGATATCACCATGTGAATAATCTTTATCTTAACTTAACTTTTAGCTAATGGCTGAAAGAGGCAGAGGACGACGCCCGGATGCAGGGCAGTCCAATGGCTCCTATCCGAACGGCGTTTATATGTCGGACGATCAGTTTATGGAGTTATTTAGGAGCACTCAGCCTCCAGCTCTTACTCCAGCATCTCCTCCGCACAAGTCTGCCTTTGCACGCATGTGTAGTGATTTTTCTCAACTCGTAGGCAAGTCGTTCAAAGGCTTCAAGTCTGTATTGGAAGTTCAAGCCAGGATTCACATGTGCGAACAGATATTTTCTCGCATGGATCTTTCTGACTATCATAGAGTTCTTGTAGCATCTAGCATATTGCAAAAGCATGCCCTTGACTGGTATGAGCTTCTCATTGTCGAGCTTGATGATTCCACTCTCTCTTGGACACAATTTAGGGAATGATTCGAGCTTAAGTTCTTTCCCAAATCAGATAAAGCTTTATTAGCCCGTCGCTTCCTCGAGTTGAAGCAAGGGAAGTCCTTAGTTTTTTATTAGTTTCTTTATTCGAGGCCTTTATCCAAATATGATCTTGAATATATCAGCACTCCCTATAAGAAGAATCTGAAGTTTTTCTCCGGTCTTAAGAAGTTTCTGATGCTCCAGCTTATGCTTTCTTTTGAGGAGTTGGTCGACTTGGCACTTCATGTCGAAGCCATCGAAAAGGAGTGTGATAGTGGTGATGAGGTTGAGGTTCGCAAGAACCCCAATAAGAAGAAGTTCCCATTTCATAAGTCGAAATTTTTTCCTCAGAAAAAGAAGAAGTTTGTTAGTCCTAGTTCTCAGCTTAGTGGAGCACCTCCTACTCGAAAGGGGTGTTTCAATTGTGGTTCTCCTGGCCATATGATTCAAGATTGTCCTAAGCCTCTCTTCTGTCGCTATTACAAGAAGGAAGGCCATATTATTTCCACTTGTCCTATTACTCCGAATAATTCTATATCTAGCAAGCTGAATATAGTGGATGCTTCTAGAGGTTCTTCTCGGTGCAGAGGTACATCTCCTTCTATCCTTGAAGGTTCTTTGTTGTTTCATGACCGATCTATTCGAGTCCTCTTTAATATATGTGCATCGCATTCATTTGTATCGAAGGAGCTCGTTGATGCTGTTCCTTTGGATGTTTCTCGTTTGGTTACTTCATTGAGGATTGCGAATCCTATCGGGGAATCTGAAATCTTAGCATGCTTTGTGATGATGTTGAGATTGTTTTATATGGCTTTTCTTTTCGTGCTAGTTAGCACGTTATTTCTTATTTGGGATCTGATGCGATTTTGATATGGATTGGCTAGTGCGATACGATGCCAAGATTATTTATTTCGAGAGAATTTTATATCTTCGACATCTAGATTCATCTACGAAGCTATCATTTTTCCTTTGGAATGTAGGTAATTTCAAAGCATCTTTATTTTCTCTCGATTCATGAGATGATGATGATATATCTCATATTCCTATTGTTTGTTATTTCTCTGATATATTTGAGCCTGTTTCAGGTTTGCCACCCAAGCGAGCGATTGAATTCCACATTGATCTTATTCCAAGCGCACAGCCAATTAGTCATCCTCCCACGAGGATGTCTACAAAAGAAAATGAGGAACTCAAGAAGCAGATTTTAGAGCTTGAGTCTAAGAAGTTGATTCAATCAAGTTCTTCACCATGGGGTGTCATGGCCGTCTTCGTGAATAATTATGATGGTACTCTTAGGCTTTGCATCGATTATCGCAAGCTTAAGAGGTAACGATTGAGAATAAGTATCTGTTGCCTAGGATCGATGATATATTCGATCAATTGAGTGGTGTTAAGGTCTTTTCTCAGTTAGACCTTGCCACCGACTTTCATAGCTCCGAGTGGTAGAAGATAACATACCACTTACAGCATTTCGCACTCGCTATGGATCCTATGAGTGGCTCGTTATGCCATTTGGTTTGACGAACTCTCGTGCTTTCATTTTCGATCTTATGAATCGAGTATTCCAGGAATATCTCGAAAAGTTCGTCCTTGTGTTTAGTGATGACATCCTTGTCTATTCGAAGTCCGAAGCTGAGCATGCTAGTCACTTAAGAATTGTCTTGAGTATTCCTTGTCGGCATTAGCTTAAGTCCAAATTCTTTAAGTGCCATTTCTTGGAAAATAAGGTTAAGTTCTTAGGCCATGTTATTTCCTCCGAAGGCATTTCGGTCGATCTTTCGAAGATCGAAGCCATCCAAAATTGGAAGAGGCCTGAGAATGTTCTTGAGATTCGTAGCTTCCTCAGATTGGCGGGTTATTACCAATGATTCATTAGGGATTTCTCTTGTATTGTTCTTTCTCTCACTAGCCTTACTTGGAAAGGCGTTCAATTTATTTGGCCCAACAAGTGTGAAGCTTCTTTTCAGCAGTTGAAGGAGCTTCTCACTAATGCTCCTATTCTAGTGGTTCTCGAAGGGAATCAAGATCTTGTTGTCAACGCCAATGCTAGTCATTGTGGCCTCGATACCGTGCTTATGTAGATAGGTCGGGTAGTTGCTTATGCTTCTAGGCAACTGCATCCGAATGAAGTACGCTATGCCACTCATGACCCCGAGTTAGCCGCTATCATCTTCACCTTGAAGATTTGGCAACATTATCTATTAGGCGAGCACTTCATTCTCTGTACTGTTTACAAGTCCTTAAAGTATCAATACCTAGAAGGAGCTCAATATGTGGAAACAGCATTAGCTCGAGTTCCTTGCCACTTATGACTTCGATATCTAGTATAACCCTGGAAAGGGTAATCGTGTTGCTAATACGCTTAGTCGCAAACATTCGTCTGTCGTTTCTATGATGCTAGCCGAATGGGATGTTCTTGAGACCTTATCTCTTTGTGATATTCATGATCGAGCTCCATCTTCTGATTTTCCTATTCTATTATTCGGTTTGGGAGCTCGACCCGGCTTATTGGATCGTATTGCCAATGTTCCGCAGCGTGATCCCGATCTTGTGTACCTTATCCAAGTTTGTGAGTCTAAGTCCCGTGACGAGGAGTTGAGGGATTTCAGCATTGATTCTCATGGGATTCTTCGTAAGAAGAACCGTCTAGTCGGGGCTTCTGATTCTGCACATAGGCAGGACATTCTTGATGATTGTCACCATTCTAAGTATACCATCCATCTCGGCAGTAGTAAGATGTATGTGGATATGAGTCGCTTTTATTACTAGGAAGGCACAAAGCATGACGTGACAAGTAATGTGAGTAATTGCATGACTTGTCAACTCATCAAAGCCGAGCATCAGCTTCATTTTGGTCTTCTGCAGTCTTTAAAGGTCCTATTATGGAAATAGGATCAGATTTCGATGGATTTCATTGACGGTCTACCTTGTTCGAGATCAGGCCATTCTAGCATTTGGGTTATTGTTGGTCGCCTCACCAAATCAGCTCATTTCATATCTATTAAGTCTAATAGAAGTGCTTCTCATCTAGCTAAGCTATATATCAAAGAAATCGTGAGACTTCACGGTGTTCCTAGCTCGATTGTTTGCGATTATGATCCGCTATACACGAGTCATTTCTGATAGAGTCTTCAGCAAGCTTTGGGAATAAAGCTTAATTTCAACATAACATATCATTCACAGTCTGATGGACAGACATAACGGTTGAATCGTATCTTAGAGGATCTTCGTCGTGCTTGTATTTTGGATTTTAGAAGTAGTTGAAAGGATTACTTACCTCTTGTGGAAGTCTCCTACAATAATAGCTTTCGGTCTAGTATCGGTATGACTCCTTTCGAAGACCTTTATGGAAGGCCATATCGATAACCTTTATGTTGGTTGGAATTCAGAAAGAAGCTTATTCTAGACCCCGATTCTATTCGTGATTCTTCGAGAAGATTGTTCTTATTTGGAAAAGAATGAAAGGGGCGCAAAGCCATCGAAAATCCTAAGTGGACAACTGTAGGATGCCTCTTGAGTTCTCTATTGGTGATCTTGTCTTTATTCGTGTGTCTCCTTTGAAGGGAGTTAAGTGTTTCGGTATGACTGAGAAATTGGCTCCTTGCTTTATAGGACTATTTACTATTACTGAACGTATTGACCCTATGGCTTATAGAGTTTCGATTCCAGCTCATCTATCTGGCATTCATGACGTGTTTCACGTTTCTCGGCTTTGGAAGTGTCTTCGAGAGTCGGATTATGTCATCGATTCTCCTGATTTGCAAGGGCTTGAGATCTCACCAGACCTATTTGTTGTGCAGCAGCCTATTCGTGTACTTCCTTCGGAGGTGAGACGCCTTCGAAATGAGAGCGTATTGCTCGTCAAAGTTCAATGGTCCGCTAATCCCAATGACAACACTTGAGAAACCAAAACGTTTAGTGAGCGATCCTACCCTGGTTTTCTTTCTTCGTATAGCAACGATTAGAATCTTTTTATCTCAAGCTTTTTTTTCCATCTGACTAATGAAATAATTGTGTCAATACAAACTCTTTTCTAGAAATTGCGAGGACACAATTTTTATAAGGGAGCAGTCTATAACAACCCTGGTTTTAGTGATTACCTGTAAATATTAAATTAAAACGATGGTTATAATACCATTATAATTTAATATTTTGAATTAAAAACAAAATTGGAGATTTAAATTGTTTATTTGGAATAAACAATGAATTTTGAAAATAAAATATGAAAATAAAGTTTGACAACTTTATTTTGTCTTTTTGGGTTAATAATGAATGGAAAATAATTTTTATTTAGAGAAAATGCAATAATTTAATTATTGCCAATTACTTCTTTTAATAATTTTTAAAGAAAGTATTTGATTTTTAAAGGGTGTTTATTTAAATAAAAAGGGTGAAATTTGATATAAAAATAAGTTTTTGTTATAAAATTAAGTTTGAAATTGTTTGTCATATTTTCATATGCAAGAAAATAATTTTTGTAGAATTTTTGAAGTTAAAAATAAGGATTTATGCATTTATTTGTGTTAATTGTGTATTTTTATAAAATAAGAGATTTTAATAATAAAAATGTTTTTAAAATTATTTGTTTATATGATGGAAAATATTTTATTTAATATGTGTGTAAGTTTACATATTTTATTTGTGTAGAAACTTGAAAGAAAATGCATTGTTTTGACATAACATAGGTGTATATATGTGTCTTTGAGATAATTGATTTCTTTAGCTAGTTAATTTAGTTTGGGTCCCATTATCATTTTTTCCTGTAAAGAAATGAGAATTCCTTCTTCTCACATACGTTCATTTCTCATTTTACAGTAACAGAAACAAAATAGTGGAAAAGAAAGAAAACTCCGCTCCTCTTTAAACCTAGAGCTCAAATCTTCAATTTTCTTCAATAAATTGTTGTTTCTAGACAATCTAAGATAAATTCAATGGTATCCATTCCAGAACTGAATATTTCTTCGAAATGTAAATTTTTAAGTAGGGTTTATATATAACAATCTCTTCTTTATTTGCATCTTTCTCTTTTGCTCATTTACAGGTTCTTGAAGCCAAATTTGCACAAAGCTTCCACCTTTCAGTGAAAAAACCAGGTTTTACACTTCAAAAACAAAGTGATTATCAAAACTCACAAATGTTAGTTGAAGCCAAGCTTCAAATTGCTATAAACTATGAAAAATTTGCTTTCGTATCTTGTTTTATACGCAGTTTTGTATGTGCTAAAACTGTTCTGACCTCTACTTTGCATGTCATTTTCTTGCAATTCCGGCAAAGAAATATTACCGAATTTTCTTCATTTGATAGCTCATGTGTTGTAGTATAAGTATGAAAAATTTCATAGCAAAAAGCTTTCGTTTGACACCTAAAATCTTTGCTGGAAAAATAATATGCAAATTGGAAATCACCTATACACATTGTTTTCTTGAGTTGCTGTAAACATGGTCTGAGTCCATGTTTGAGACATCATACCTTTTTCAATCCTTTCTAGAATTCATCGATTTTTTTTTGTTCGAAAGATAAAGTTTTATAGTATATGAATATCAATTTTCAGCTCAATATGAGGTAGTTTATTCTTCTGTTTCAGGCCTGTAAATTGAGCCCAAGATGGTTTTCAGGCCTGGGCATTTTTTTTGAACTGTTGCAAACATGGCCCTAGTCCATGTTCGAAACAGCGTGACTTTTCCATTTCTAGTCGAAATTCATCGATTCATTTTTTTAAAAGATGAAGTTTTGAAGTATATGCATACCAATTTTCAGCTCAACGTAATGTCATTTGTTCCTCTTTTCAGGCCTGGGCACATTTTTGTTTTTGAACTGTTGCAAACATAGCCTGAGTACATGTTTGAGACAACGTAACTTTTTCAATATCTGTATGAATACATTGATAGTTTTTTGTTTGAAATTTGAAGTTTTCTTCTACGTGAACATCAATTTATAGTTTAATCAGAGGTTATTTGGCCATCTATTTCCTGTCCGAAAGTTAGACCCAGAGAAGATTTCGGACCTGGGTTTTATTTTGCCTATGCGTTTTTATGTTCTTTTCCCATCCGACATTTGACTTTTACTTCATTTTTTTGTGATATTTTCGAAATGTTTTGAGGATAGGATTCCTATCAATAGGCTAGGTAAGTTTTGATGATTTTAAAATTCAAATTTAAATTGAATTTGAATTAAATTTGAATGACATTACTGTGTGATTTCTTTGATTTCGAGCATAGATTTTTCCAAACAGTTTGGAATAACTTTTAAAACAAATTGACATTTAAAATAATTATTATGTAATATTTTGAAATTATTTTAAGCTATAAAATATATTTATTCTCTATAATAAGGGAATTTTCAAATATTGTGTTCAAAATTGATTTTGTAAAATGGTTTTAAAAGCTTGTTCTCTCAAATAAATTATTTTTTATATAAAATAATTGCACTATTTGAATGAATGAGAAGGAGAATTAAATAGTTTGGTAAAACATGTGGTATGGGACACGTGCGTTAATCTTATCCTTAAGTCTCGACTTGTCTGTTTGATCGTTTTGACCTTCGGGTTGAGTTTACTGATGAAATGAGGTAAACTTTTTACTACTTTAAGTGTGAAATTTACTGGCGTTTAGTAAACCATTTAGTGCCAATGTGTGGTATGGACGCACGTTAACACTATTCGGATTCCTATTCGAGAGTTTGTGACACATTTGCCATTGCAGCGTGCCAGTACTGGACCTTCGGGTCATTATCATTACGGCGTCTGCCATTGCGATGTATTTGTCTTTAAGACGTTTGCCATTGCGGCGTTTGCCATTGCGGCGTATTTTCCATTGCGGTGTATTTGTCATTGTGACGTTTTTCCTTCAGGCGAGGTACCTATTTGAGATAATAGTACTTGGCAAGGCTTCGGCCACATGCAATTGCAAATACTTTTGAGATGGTTTCGTTGACTATTTTCCCTAGTGTATCACCCCTTTCCGAAATTGGTCCTTTCAATATATATTTGTGGCAATTACCTTCGAGAATTTGAACTCTTGGGAGTTCTATTTTTGAGATTTGAATTACCTACATAGGCGTTATTTGAGATTTGCCTTTTGGCGACATTATATGGGATTTGCCCTTTTGGCGTTTATTTGAGATTGCATTATCCTCTTTGGAGATATTTTTGCCTAACGATGTGTTTGAAATATGATCTCTTTATGCATGTTTTGGGTTTGCCAAGATGGCGGGTTTATGTTTTCCCCTAAACCATGTTTGATGTTTTGTGAATGCCGATGATATGAGGCTCGCTACGTTTAGCATCTTATGGGTTATTTTATCTCTTTTGACATTATATGTTTGTGTAGTGATACCATATTATCACTTGACGTAATCATACACTTAATTGTTCCTTCTCACTTGAAAATATTATGACATTATCCTTATGCTCATATTATCGTTTATCCTTGTTAACTGATTTGTTTAGCTAGACTAGCCCATGTATTTTATACTCGGGTCAGACCTATGTAGTTAATGTCCTGCTATTACCCTGCTACGACCCCGCTATATCTCATAGCGGATTTCTACCGCTACGATTTTTCCATATAGCCCCAAATATAGCCTTTCCGCTTTAATCCCCGCTATTTCGACTATATCCCGTTATTCCCGCTATATTTTACTATTTCCGCTATACCTTCTTTAATAAAATGAATTAAAAATTTGCATTTATACATTATAAAAATTATGAAACTAATTTATTTGATTTAATTTTTAATATATTTTCAGAAATGAGAATACTCTAATATTATACTACATTCAATTATGTTATATAACAGTTTTACGTTTATTTAAAGTATATTCGCACATATTTTTTGTTTCAAATTATTTATGTATTAATTATAATTCAATTGAATGATATTCTTTCATTTAGTTACCATTTATATACTTGTAAAAACATTAAGTACGAGTTGTATATGCTATTTTAGAGTCATCCGCTATATACCGCTATATCCTCGCTGTATCCCCGCTATGACTTTTTGCACCTCCACCGCTTCGAATCTGCCGAGCGCTTTAACTGCACAGGGTCAGACTAAGGTGTTTTAGGTTAGGTACATTTGGACTTAGCTTATTCTGCTTCTGCATAGACTCTATTCAGCTAGCTCTTTTATTATAGATTTTTTTATAGTCCTTTTTGGTTTGCTACTCTGATATATATATATATATATATATATATATATATATATATATATATATATATATATATTCTTTTGACTCGCTTGTATATTGTGATTGCTATGCCACTTGACATGTATCATTTTGTATACTCTGTGATGTATCTGTATATGCATATATATGTATATGTGTGTGTGTGATGATCTACTATTCTATGATGTATTTTTCATTCAAGTTGTTGTATTTCGTTCTGATAGAACCTATAGCCACATACGGCTTTGTATTAAGTATTTATTGGATATGTCGATCCACTTAAGATAGAGAGAAAAAATATAGAGCATTTATCGACGTATTCAATAAAAATTTAAGACAAGGCTATAGATGGTCGCTCCTAAACAGCCTTATTCTCCGCATTAGCAGATGGTATTACTAAGTAATACTCCTTGTTAATGTGGGTCTCGGGGTGGGGCGTCATACTAAGTTTAATATTAATTCTTTGATTCACATCATTTTTTTCATTTCATAAATTAAAGTTCATATTAATAATTTTACTTAAGTAAATTTTATTTTATAATTCTCATTTCTATTAATAAATTTTCTTTTCTCATATTATATTTCATTCAACTTATTTAACTTCATCTTATAGTTCATATTCAAATCTATATCATTAATTTATTTTTTTACTTTAGTGAATTTTGTTCTTATACTCATATTCATATTAATAAATTTTTCTTTTTATCACAATTAATTTCATTCAATTTTCTCTGGTCAACTTCCATCTTTAATTTATTTCATAAACTTATTTCATATTCAATTAGTTACTAACCAATTTATTTAAACTCACTCCACTTACAATATTTATTTACATCTAATTTACAAGTTCAATTACTCATATAAATTTTCTTACATCCATTTATTTTTATCCAATTTCTTTCGCAACTTGAATTACATTCATTTTAAAATTCAAGTTCGTAATCATTTTTTTAATTCACTTTATAACTTAAGTGGACTTAATTCACTTTACTAATTTATCAAGTTATATTCAATATCCAATTCAACTTATCTAATATTAATTTAAACTTCATTTCATTTTAATCCATTACTCGGTTTATTCAACATTATTTAAGTTAAAATTTTATTTTCCTTTCTTATCATTCACATCGACAAAAGTTAAATTTGTTTTTAGCTAAATATTTATCAAATCTATAAGTTACACAAACTAATTTACTTAAAATTCGTTTCATTTTTTTATCTAACTCATTTCAAGTACAATTTATTTTTATTTAAGCTTTCTTAAGTTGAACTTCATTTTATTTTATTTTTTTCATTTCATTAACTCGGTTTATTTGACACTTCTTGAGTTAATCATTTATTTCATATCTTAAACTCAAATTTTCTTTGGTTTGCTATACCAAAATATTTAACCATTTTAAAATTTAATTTTTCTTTCCTGTTTAAATTAGTAAGTTATAAACTTCTTTTTTTCTATATATTTTCAATTATAAGTTCAAAACTATCTTCGTATGTTTTTCAAATCACCATTGGAATAATTTTCATAATTAAAATATAATATTTAAATGCAAATGAATTTCTTTGGTAGCAATTCTCACCTAGAAACTCGAAAATGAATATTGGCGATGCTGCAGTCATCTCCAGGATTATTTCCTAATGACTAGAGCGATTTTAATGCTTTATTCATTTCAAATTATGTTCAAAATATATTTCTAGTCAAAATAATTTCAAATAATATTATTATTAATTTTTTAAGGCTTTGAAAACAAATTTTTAAAGCAAGGGATTTAAATTTTAAAATTCTGAGCTATTTAAATCCTTTCTGTTTATAAACTATATTATAAATCTACTTATACAATTTCATTATCTTATTACCAAAACATTTCATTCATTTAAAACTTTGTTATTTTAAACAATTCTTATTGTAATTGATTTCAATTCAATTTAATTATCGAACACTTCGTAAAATAAAGTTCATAAAATATTCATTTTATTTTAATTCAACCAATAATCGATGATAACTAAATATTATCATCTCCTAACAACAACTTAATTAATAATCATCATTTTATGTATATAAAATATAATTTAGGTAAATTTATTTCATTTAGCCTATTTAAAACAATATTATATCGACTTGCCTTGTTTAAGTATTTAGAAACCCCCATCGATAACACGGCTTCTCGCACATCGACCAGAATTTATAAACAACTAAACGGATAAGTATACACAATATAAAACATTTTATAACACTAACAAGTATGCGCTCTATATATATACACTCAAACAGACTCATTCTAGAGTATTACTACCCTATCTCTAATGAGTCAAACCACACAAAGCTAAGGTTATCACTAAACCAAAGCTTTGATACCAATTGTGATGACCCACATTTTAAAAGGTTTAAATTGACAATAATCCATACATGTCCAACCTAAAGAATCCGGAATATAGATAATCAATAGGGTTAATTAACAAAAAGAAGAAGAAGAAAAACACAGAATCTCGTAGCTGAACGATAGAATATACTAATCAAATAAACAGTTCATGAAGCTGTTTATATCATACATTTAATAATAATTTATACAACATTTATCAGAGTTATATATACAACAAGGATAAATAAGATAATGCGGTAGAACAACATGATGTAGGGAATAATAATAGTAATAATATACCAAATCTTCATCTTCGTGCTCTAGAAAATGACCTTCAATATGCTGAAATACTCATGGCTTATCAGAGCACTCGAATGAGGACTAAAATATCATTATTTGAGTCAAATCGTATCACATAACAACAGTATAATAGTGTCAGAGATGTTTACATGTTTTCACATCTTTTAAGTGCACAACATGTGTGCAATAACTCAATAGATGTTACGAGATTTTTCATCTCTTAAAGATCCAGCAAAATATTTCTATATAGTAGAATACGCTACATATATAATGTCTAATCAGTAAAATAAATATTTTTCTTAGCGTTAAGGCTCTACATTAATTCCCCTTAACGCATTTTTAAGCATTGTCATATAGTTTGCATATAACGCCGTAGTAGAACATCTAGGATAGGAATGCGCCATGATACGAAAACACTAAACCAAAATTGTAAGGGTCTCGTATAGGGATAAAAGTATGACAAAGCAAGTGAGGCAATGTTCAAGGTAGGATACTACCAGTTTGGGTCGCAGGGCTGGTGGTAACGCACCTAGCCACGACCGCCCACCATGTCTATCCATCCCATATCGAGTCAAAGGGAGGCTATCCCAAATCAAGGTGCACCAATCGAAACCAATAGCAAGAGTAATAATATGGACCAAGTCCAAGAAAATCGAAGAATTGATGTCTACTAGAAGTAATTAGCTTGCTTGGCCCAAACAAGCCATCATGTTTTAATAATTTAAATTGGCACAAGTGTCGGGGTCTATCCATCATCATTCTCTTTCTTCGAATCTAGCAAACGACGGCAAATCCAACCACTTCGTTCTGGAGTCTTCTCCGCGTACATAGTTTTTAAAGTGCTTCCAATATTGACAGAGTGTATGGCAATAAGAGCCCCGGTCTTTTTAACAACCAAACGTCGTTTTACACACTGATTGTACTTTTATATTTCGAAAACAATTCGTACATGATATCAAAATATCATATTCGCTTCAAAATCAAATACATTTTGAAATCTTCGTATTTACTCTCAATATACCCTTTCACTTCAAAGTCAGTTTTGCCGTAATATCTCAGTTTCTGTTCCAATTCAAAATTGCTTTGAATTTTCATTTGTGTACCAACTTCGGTTTACTCAATTCGTATTTAAATTAGTGATTTAAATATAAATCTTCCAGTCTTTGACTAGTTTGAATTTTAGAAAATAGTTCGAATTTTTTTAAATAGTTAAAATAGTTTGGTGTAAAGTGATTTAAATATTGAAAAGGTATTATATAGTAAAGTAGTTTGAAATATAAAAAAAATTGAATATTTAAAAAGATATATTTTAAATAATTTATATTAAAATAATTTATTTGAAACTAGTTTCAAAGTCAAATTGATTCAATTCAAATTTTTCAGTTCAAATCAATTTCCATTTCCATTTAAATCTATTCGATTTCGATTTCAATTCGAATTAACTTTGATTCCAATTTTAATTCAAATCAAATTCAATTTCAATTTCAAAGTAGTCTAATTTCAATTTCGATTTCAATTAATTTCAATTATATTCCAATTTGAATTAATTTCATTACAATTCTCAATTTTAAACCATTTTGATATATATAAATTCAAGTTCGATTTCAGAATATCGATTTAACTCACCGAATTCAAAATAAACTTCAAACTTCGAATTTAGATTCAAATCTTAAAACATATTCCATTCTTAAGGCCAAATTTATAAATCCAATTATATTGCTTTTACTTAGTAATAATTCAAATTTCAAGTGAAAGTTCAATTCCTTTTAAAACACATCAATTTTTGGAATTCACATAATATTTCGATTTTAACTTCAAAATCTCAAATTTCATTTTAAACGGTTTCATTTAACAAGTTTCGATTCCAACATTTTAAGCTCAATTTCGAAAAATATTCTTTTTCCATAAATTTGATTTTTTTTCTTATTTAGATCAAAATTATTTAAATAACTTCAAATAAAATTCTAAAATCATTAAATTCAACCAACCGGCGTCCGTATATAATTTTCTATCCTATGGCCATGTGAATCGGTCATTTCAATTTAATTCAGGGATGGATATGTATCATTTCAATCCAAAATAAATGTCATAGGTGTATATCATTTCAACCTATTTCTTAACTTATTCAAAATAATTCGATTTACAGTTTATATACTATAAATTACATACAGGATGGTAACATGATATATTAAAATAAATAAACATCTGAATCACCCAAAATATCAATCGGTAGCATCCATCACAATCGACATCCAAATCAGTCAATATATTATAATAATTTACTAGTTATCAGTAATCGGGAATTTAACTAGCAATTTAGTTTTCGTTTCAAATTTGGACTATCAATTCAAATTCCTATTATACAAATTCATATCAATTTAAATGTAAATTAAGTTTATCAAACAGTAGTTAAAAAAATTAATTACTTCATGATATATATTTAACTAACATAAAATATTTTAATACGTCATGAGCATTATAAAAGACTCATCTTTTATTTGAAACTGAAAATAATTCAAGCTTCAAATAAATATCAATTCGACTCCATGTTGAAGCAACTTCGATATGGACACAATGCAAAAGACGGCACTCGAATCCGACCTCATACGAACAATATACGAATGAATTAACATTACGAATAATTAAATGATAATTAGAAAAACAAAATAGATAAACAAAAACCAAATTGTTACCTCACTCCCTCTATTCCACTCTCAACCCTTCCACTACGTTCCCAGGTCGACATCGATTTTTTTTCCATGCTCATATGCACGCACAGACCACCAGAGCCGCCTACGCCAACCGCCATGGCGCAACGCTCCACCACATCCAAACACCACCGTAACCTCCAACATCGTGCGCAAGCGATTCGAGACCCGATCCTTAAACCCCATGCTCTACTGCGCTATACCTCCTCACCCACCTCACCCATGCACGCTTCTTCCCAGACCATCACGACATCCTACTTTGCTTTTTTTATTCAATCGGCTATTTATTTTCTCTTTTTTTCATTTTTTTCTCAATCAATCTACTGTTTCATTTTTGAAAAGAGAGGAAGAAACGAAAGGGAAAGATACGAAGGAAATAAATGTACACGTAAGATAAGATGGGTAGGGGAAAAGTAATATATAATATTGTAATAACGAAAATATCTAATTCGATTGGCCTGCGAATTTTCAAACTCCAAACGAAGCGTGATGCTTGACGTTTCCTAATGTTTTACCTCTATTCCGAACACAAGTGGACTAGCCTCGAGGTCTAATTCAATCGTATTAAGAAGATAGCTTTTCAAAATCAATTTATTTTAATTAAATGTTAAAATTAAATTCTACGCATTTCAAGCTCGCATGGCCAAACGATAAGTCTGATTGATACAAAACTTGAAATCCTACAATAATTAACAATTACGGATCCGATGAAACTGGTTTAGTCGAAATCCGAGACAGTGGCCAAAATTGCTATTTTTATAGATTAGTTAAAGCCAAAAATTTCCAAATTTTCATTTAATCACTTTAATTCAATTTTTTAAGTTTAGCAATCTTCATTTTTGTTTAAATAAAATTTAAATCAACTTCCACATCATTTTCATTCACATTAATTCTAGAAATTCAATCATTTAAATAATAACAATGTTAAATTTAAACAATTTAATTATCCATTGAATCACCATATTTCAACATAAGTTATTCAACCTATAAAATTTAATTTTAAAACGAATTCAAATAATAAAACAACTACTTTCATTTTACAGTCATTCAATATTTATTGTTCAATTCCAATTAGTGATTATAAACATGTTCAATATAGAGTTTCATTTCAATATTTGTTATTGCCAAAATCTTCGAAATTATTTATTTCAAAATTTTATTAAATTCAATAAAATACACTAATGAACCATTAAATTTAATTTCTACCCATTTTTATCCCATAACCACATTAATTTAATAATTTAAAATAGTTAAAAATACGGATCATTACAAGGTATATGTAACAAATTACATAATTGGCCTCTATTGCATATCTTAACTCAATAATATCGGTTGATAATTTTAAGAGTAATTTCGAAATAATTTTAGCATATTAAATGACTAATTAATTAAGTGAATTTCAAAAATTAAAATTATGATGTTAATCCTGTTACCATTGCTTATTATATTCCAAATTCATTAGTCTTGCCCTTAAAGTCACATTTGTAGCCAATGGATCATATCCCTTTGGCTATAGTTATCAAAATTATATTTTGTAATATACTTGGAATCCATTTTAGATTTGTGTATCATATCATAGAGTCAATACTCTTACTGGCTTAATTGACAAATGAGGATTATCTATTCTTGACTTTGATAAGAAACTCATAGTTTCTCTTTAATGCATGAGAATACATGTTAGACACTCTAATGTGATGCATTCATTTATGTTATACTAATTTCATTTCATCCTACATAATCAGTTTTATCTTTAGGTCATATCCGAATTCATTTTACTACCAATAATTTCTCAAAAAAAATTTCACTACGAAGTTTGTATTTCTTGAAGCAACAGTTGTTTCTTAGTGCAACAGAATAAGTATTCATAAACACTTTATGAATTGCCTTATATATAAATATGATTTGGTTTTAGTTTACAAAACTTACTTTCAAAACATAAATAGGCCATCCTTTGACAGTCATCCCCAAACTCCTTTGCGGGAAATTCATAAGACATCCGGCACAAACAATTGTTACGTGCAGTCTTTCAACTTGCACAACCTGTCAACTCAATGACCTAGGATATATTAGGGTTTATTATAAACCCTTATCTTTGATTTTTTACACTATTATTTAGATGAAATTAATTTTAACCCTATGTACTATTTTAAGTGCACGACCTTATGGAAAGAATTAACTCAACTTTACTCACCATCAATCATACTTTGTCCAACAAAGTTTGATTATTCCTTGTCGATATATCATTATGTAACATAGAAAGGGTTGAATTTTAAGATTGAATCTTTATTCATTTTTAGATATGTTCGGAACTTTTTCCAATATACTTACATTTTTGACCAAACCAAATCAATTTTATTTTTTACTGCATGTTATTTTACTTACTTTTGATTTATACTCCATGGCTTATTATAGAAATACTACATGTGTATCAAATACACGTGTCCTTATCGGCGATAACTCATCGGTGAATATAACAAAGTATGTGAAACCATTTTAGCATTAATAGACTTGCGACTGCATACATTTATATGTATCCATCTGAAGAGTTCATCAACTCTTATGATTCTCCCACTGAAGGGGTATTTTTCCCTTTATTGTTTAAGATATAATTCACCGGTAACATATGATTCATACTGATATGATCAAATAATTATTTCTCCAAACCGTGGCTTGGTCCATAATTTCAAAATAGTTGCAAATAAATTTAGATATTTCTTTATTTTCAATGCAGCACAAATACCACTATTATTATTTTATTTTACAACAAATATTCATAATATTCATACTAAAATAAAACTATGTCTATTTCCAGTTAACACTGGATAACAGTTATTATTTCATAAATAATATTTGGTATGTTTTACGAAAACAATTTTTGTAACTTAATGCGACTAATAAGTGCTATGTGGCATACTCCCACTATTTCTTCCATTACGATAATAACATATGAAGTATGAAACTCCATTTAACCCCTTAATGTAGGCTATTTATTTGTTTATTGTAACTAGTTTACAATCAATAATTTTTTAAAACTAGTATCTTAAATTCAAAGAAATAAATATTATGGAAAATAGTTTTCTATGTGAAAATACATTTGGAATAAAATCATTTCTCCTTCCAATTTTAAGTATTAATTATTATTTTATAATTCTTGTTTTCAATATTTATTTATGAATTAGAAGTGACTATTCAATCTCTTCATCCCAACCAAGATTTAGGTTACATCCACTCATATAAATTTGATTTTCTTTCTAAATGGTCGAGCCATTCAAAAAAAATCTTTACTACAATAACATAATGAACTCTATACAAAAGTGCGTTTGGTCATCCTTAACTTTTAAGAATATCAAATAAATTGCACTTCACATAAACTGATCAAACTAACATTTCAGGTATCAAATTCTAAGATCTTATCTTGTAGCGTTTAGTCCAATGTCACATTTAACACAACAAGATCATTATTAAAATTGTTGGAGCTGGGTTAGGCCGCAGTAGAAGTTATATGTGAATTTCAAAAAAGTTCACCCTATTGGAACTTTATTAGGCCTATGAAGTCTAATTTATTTAGAATATTTCTAAGCTTAACTTAAATAAAATTTTATTTAACTTAAATTTATGAATAATTGATTGAGTTTTGCTCAACTTATTTTTAAATTAATTATAATGGTACACATATGTATCATATACATATGTATGTGTGCATGTATAACATAATAATCCAAGTAATGTATAATATGCTTGTATATAAATGTTGGGATTTGTTTGGCACCGAACATGTAGCTCATCTAAAATGATATATATGTATATATTAAATTAGATATTAATTTAATAAATGATTATAATATTATGCATAGTTTTTTTATTAAATAAACATATTTAATAGCAATAAAAATGACACACACACACACATATACGAACATATATATGTATTTATTTATAACTATATTTGTAAAATCTAAAATACTCATAAATATGTGAATTTAAATGTATATATTTATATTATATAATAATAATTATTATAAAATTAATTAAAATTAAATGTGTATATATATACATATTTTATAACATTCTAGATCTGATACATAGCAAATAAAATATTTTGTTAGAATTTTATATAATTAAATTATTTATATATAAATATATGAGCTAAAAAACATTAAAATAATATTAAAAATAATTTTGCAACATATTTTTCAAATTAAAATTTATGAAATTCAAATAGGATTTTATAAGCTCATGGAAAAATTTCCATAATTTTCCAAGTTAAAATTATATTATTTTATTATTTAATTAATTTCGATTGTTGTTATAAATGATTTTTTTTTAAAATAATAAATTTAATTTTTAAATTCTAGAATTTCTGCCGAAAGATGATATGATGATGAACAATTTTCATGAAATTTTAAATATAAATTTCAAAGCATATTTTATTTTATATTAGATATAAAACCTTTTTTTGATTAAAATAATATTAAAAATAGTCGACAATTACTTAAAAATATTTTGTTATTACCTAAAATTACATTTAGTATAAATTTGCATATATAAAATGTAAGATCAATTTTCAACATGATATGGTGCCACATTGAATTATAGATCGTTTAAGTTTATGTAATATGACTTATTTATATAAATATAATAAATTAATGAATTTATATATGTTAAAATGAATTATTTTGGTTGTGTATACTTTAGATCTAAATAAAAAATTGTTTTTTATAATACATACATACACATAACAACTCAATATGTGACAACATTCATACATATAGGAATCTCACCAAACTACATATATATAAGTAACAGAATATTATACATGAATTATAAGATATATGAAATAAGAAAAGCTACCAAAAGTATGTCATGAAGTAAACATTTCTATAATGAATATCCCTCCTCATAACTCTTCTAAATTCAGGAGACTACTAATCTTTGAATGACTATCTAATAGTTATTAATTTAAAATTGATTTGAGATCAACTGTTACGGAGCTTTGTATTGGTGATTGGCTAGTAAGAAGATGATAATGAGGGTAAAATGGATCCCAATGCGTTAGGGTCATGAGTTTTTTTTATAGTGAAAGGATTAGAGAGAAAGCTTGGTCAAATCTTTTACCCATTCTTCCTAAATCAAAGCCACCCTTCAAAAATCCTCCTACCCCATTTTTTAGCCACCCTTAACATCCACGTTACTCCCATATGTATCACCATACATTATCGGCAAATAGCCCGTTTAGGTCTTGTTGAATCGGCTAACTTTCTATCGAATTAGAAAACAACCAAAACAAATGTGATATAAAAATAACCGTAAGTGCATGACGTACAATTTTAGTACATAGCGAGTATGGACCGATCCGTAGAGAATTGTATTAATTTAAAATTCTAATCAATTAAATTAACCAAGATTAGAAGTTGTTTTTAAGCTAAAATAATTGTAAACTAGCTAGAACAAGTGAATGAAAATATGAGATTAGAAAATAATTTAGAGGTAATTCCACTCTCATATTTTTTCATAAATCAACACAAAAATAATCTTTGATCTCTCTATTTTAATCTTAAGTGGAATTAGTGATGTATTTATCAATAATATGGTTTATTTATGTTACTAATTGACATAAATTAAACAATCAAACTATAATAAAACAACCAACGTCACTTATCAAATGTAATGAAAATGAAGTCAATGCAAACGCTATTTTAAGTTTGATCTATCTATTATTGTATGTAGTATCATAGATCATCAAATTTAGTTTCTACCTTAATTTCACAACCAAAACTCAACTAGTAAAATGTTGATGTAAATTATGTTTATGTTTGAATAACAATAGCCTATTTGTAAATTCAACATAGGCTATCAAATTCATTTTATAAACTTACATCAAAATCAAACTTTTTATGTAGCACAAAAGAGATCATAAATCGCATAATATGTTGAATTTACATAATTTTAGAGAGCTTCATCATCCATAAATTGAAGGGGTTTAGCTATTCATTTGTATTATCATTTCAGCACATGCAAATTTCAACATGTAAAATAGAAGAAGGAAATGCAAGCTAATGAAAAATAAAAAGAGAACTAATCTACTTTCGTAAAATAAAATTAAACTAAGTGAATATAAAAGAAATCTAATCTACTAACATGGAAGAAAAGAAGGCATATAAATGAAAATAAATATAATAGAACATGTAAGCATGAAATAAGGGCATGTAGAAAAAGAAGAGGCTTAGGAAGCTATTTTTATCTCTCTTTTAATTTGAGGCTACAACTTACATTCTAATATGTTAAGTGATTAAAAGATTCATTACATGAATATAAGAGGGTTATTTATACATGCATGAAACCATAATACATATTTTATGGGGCTTCTCAAAATACCCTTTAGGAAGTGTGGCCACTAGGTTATAATTAGCATGAATGAATCCTTCATTAAGTACGCATGCAACTTTAACCTTCACTAACTTGTGCATAGGTCCTAATTATAGATTAAGTTAGGTGGGTACGTGGGGTCCTCCATGATGCATGAGTTGATTTATTTCCATCTTCATTTGCCTTCTTCTCTTGTGCATGCATGAATACATGAAATCCTCTTTATATTTCCATCCAAATTTCCTACAATTAAAAATAAATGTGCAAATAAATATTCTCAAAATTAATTCTTGCTAAAATTACTATTTCACCTCCACATTGACGCATGAATGATAACTTGAAAGAATATCTAAAATTTGGCTTTAAACATGTAAAAATAACTAATTATGGCATTTATTTAAATAGAAATAAATTAAATATGGATGTAAAAATAAGCACATCTACGTGCACATCAAGTACCCCCACACTTATCTTTTTGTTCGTCCCTGAGTAAATTAAAACTAAGATAAATCCATTTTCATAGGAAGCACAACTGCATTGAGCGTATGCGACAAGCCGATAAACCTCTAGGCATCTGTAAAGACCCGTAAGTCCGTACTCCTTGAATAGACACTAATCTCCTTTGTTTAATTCAAGATGAACGAAAATACGAACCCTTAGGGGTTTTAAAAAGAAAAGAAAAGAAAGAAGAGAGAAAAAGAAGAAGATAGAGGGAAAAGAAAATAGACAATTTTTAGAAAACAGAGAATTTGAAAAATAGAAGATAGAAAATTTTAAAAATAGAACGGGACAGAAAGGGAACAACAGAACAACAACAGAATCTCACAATTCGCAGCGGAACAACATATAATAATGAATGAATAATCTTTAAATAAAGAACTATATCAGTTATTACATTTCATTTCATTTCATTACATCATATCATCAGAGTGTACAACAACATACAACAATAAACAGTGCAGCGGAAAAGAAATACTATACAAACTAGTAATACGCCATGCCATCCAGCTTGCCTCCAGCAACTCCTGAATATCCAGAATATCCTGATAAACCTGAACTCTTAACTGCCCGTGTGGAAATTGGTGGGCACCCAGAGTTTAGGAAGGAAAACAATAAACTCCGAGTCAGTCATGTGACTGGTGTGAGAACTCAAAACAGTTTATTTACCTTTAAAATCAAATAGAGGAATATATTTTTTTCAATTCGCAATGCTTTTAAAAATGAGACTACCATAAGGCCTCCCGCACACACACACAATGCAAACGCAGAATCGGAGGAGATTTCTCCTTATGATAGTCAAAGATGCTTGATACGCATTTAAAATAATATTTGATATTATTACTAGTGCATAGTATAGAGAAAAATCATTTCGAAAATAAAGATATAAATCTTAGCCGACATAGACATTTCGAACTATGCCTACTATAGCTACCATCCAAACAGTGGTGACCACCATAAGTGAATAGCAGGTTCTACAACTAATACCGTACAAGTTTCGTATTGGGAATTGGATTTCCAACAAATGGTCAGGCCAAGGAACTTCCCATTGCCACTGAGAATGCCTCTGGAAAGACATCCCCGAGAACCAAACCGGAACTCTGCCAACACAAGGCCGGGTTACCCCTTAACTGGGTAACTACTGACACGAGCACGCCATTCCCCGGTCCTTTAGGACCTTTTCAACTGAGCGCTCGATATCCAACATCACACCATAATAAATAGAGTGTTTTCAACATGAGTAAGTATCTGGGCTCCATACCATGATACCACCCCTTTCCAGAAGGAAATGCACATACCCTAAGGGGAGCTACAGCAACCCCTAATAACCTTGCCGCATCTTTCCTGTTTTGACCATTTCCGGGATGTGAGGCTCGACGAAGTCACGTCCACAAAAACATACTTTATACAAAAGCCGTGCTTTGGGTCAACAAATGATCAACACAATGATCACTAAGATAGACGATCAAATAAATGATCCTATCACAATAATCAACACAATGATCATTTCAGCATCACTCAGCATGTCACATTACCAAAATGGGATATATCGCTGATAACTTCAACTACATAACCTTTGAGCTCGTACGTCTCAAAGAAGGGTGTTAAGCAAAGAATAAATTCTTCGCCACCAACAGAAATATATTTGAAAGAAATCGGCTTTATATCTCAACTTGTAATGTCAGGCATACAATCCATACAAGTCTGTTCCGGGATCGAACAGAACCGAAGGCACTTACAAAGAAGTCCTTGCAATCCGGATATTCACAATCCTGATCGAATTTCCCATCACTTATGGAATCTCTATACCAGGTGCGACCCAGTGCAGAGACAATCGATAGGTCATCCTATCGCTCTCGCAAATACTCGGTCTTCAACACCGATCTTCAAATGCAATTCATAACGACGTATCACATATTCGGAATGGGTTATACGACCCCATGGTCCTTTCCCGGTTAACCCGAATAGTGAGCGCTTATTCAAAATAAGTGTGCATTCAATTTCAAACAATTCACATCAAATACCCATTCAAAGGGAAATATTGATAGTCGGTTATTGAACTATCAATTGATATGCATACATCACCAGATTCCAAATAATTTTCCAAATTATTTATTTTCCAAAATATCTTTACAAGATATATATATATAATTTCAACACTTCAAAAATAAATCAATATTTATTTTTAACAAGTTCCACTTTCACATATAAATTCCATAATGAATTTATATTTCAAAATATTCATGCATATACGATTTCAATTATCCATTTCAATTTATCCTCAAAAAGATAAATTCTAAATATTCACTTCATATTGGAAAACAATTCCATACTTATCAAAAATAAGTAATTCACAAATATTTTTATTTTCAACCTTGAAAAATATTCAATATACTTAAATCGAGATTAAGTATATAATTCATTCTTTAAGGAAATCATTCACTTAAACATATTTACTTGGGCCAAAACGAATGTTGCGTAAAACATCGTTACGACAACCCAAAATCACTAGTATAGGGATTCGAAATTAAAATAGATATATAAATCCCAATACTAAACCAAAACATTTCCATTCGGAAATCATTTACTATAACAACAGTGTTATAGTCCACCATTTCCTTTTATTTCTCGAAAACGTCTATTTCAACAATAAATGTTGAAATCTATGGTTTCGAATCACAACACCTTTTAAAACATCGTTAGATCGTTTTAATTCTATTTAAAACATTCACATTCTAAACAATTTCTTTAACGTGTTATTCACTATTCAAAAACGTGAATAAACTTCTTTAACAAATTCCATCCTTTTATTCATTTTACTTCAAAGAATTATTCACTGTCTAAAAAAAACGTGAATATAACTCTATTTCTAAGTTATAACAATTAACTTATCAAAATAAGTCGTTTGCGAATTTATAAAACAACGTTCATAAATTCCATTTCTATTTATATATATAAAAACTTCCTTTTTATAAATTCCTTTATTAACATATTCCAGTTTATAACTAAATTATAAACTAAACGTTCATATTATAAGTTAACTACTTATAAACGATTATTTCACAAAATCGTTCCTTAGAATTTCATAATTATAAATCTTATAACTTATAAGATTCATTTATTTATCCAAAACTATTATTTTAACAACATAATAAATTTTATAAACCTACTGCTTATAAAATTCCATTTATGACTTCACCGTATAAAATTCTATAAATTTCATTCTATTTATGAAATTCATTCACAATTTATTCTAACACTTATAAAAGCTCGTTTTATAATTCCTACGTTCTAATTTATAAATTATCAATTTATAAATCTTTAATATAAATCAATTTATATTTTTCTTTTAAAACGTCTTTAAATTCCTTTATAATTTCATCATTCTGATTTATAAAGTAATCAAATTTTATAAATCCTATATTTAAACTTTTATCATATATTCAAAAATCCAATCTAAATTATTTTATAAAATCATTAGTTCATATTTCTCAAAAATCGACTTTTAATCGTATTTCTAAAAATCAGCTTTTTAACTATATTTCACAAAAACCATAATTTTTATAACTTTAAAAATTATAACGTTTATTTATTTATAATGGACCAATTCCAAAAATATAGTATATTTTCAAAATTACTTTAAAAACATTTTTAAAATACCAGAAATTTGGTCCAATGATGCTACACACCAAATAGTCAATCACGACTACCCGATCCATCATATATCGTATATGATAATCAATCAAATATCAAAATATCTGAAATCAAATAAAAACTGTTGAGGAATCCAGTTGGATCCCTCCAACCTGTTTCCTGCATCCAAAAACATTAGCACAATACCAATTTCGCTCCAGTACGAAATTATCGCGGTATATGTTCTTATTAAATATTATCCGCTTAATAACGGCGTAATAGGGTCTCATCCGCAAAAAAATACGGGAAATCAATCAACTGCAATATATACATATGCCAATATATATATATTGATATTATATATAATACCAATTTCACTGTTTATGAAATATTCGCGGTATATGTTTATAATAAATAACATCCGCTTACTAACGGCGCATAATGTCTATTTTAACAATCAATAATTTACAGTCATCATTCAAACATGCATTCAAATATTTTAAATCTAACTATTTAAAATAAAATCGAAATCTATTCGATTGAGTGAGAAATTCTCACCTTGGTTTTAATTTCCGTTTAAGCTTTTATTTCGAATAAAATTAAACGCGCGTTTAATTTTACCCGAAATTCTCACTAACTCCAAACGACTCCAAACCAACTCCATCGCGTAGTGCTCGTCCATATGATTCCAACGCAACTGAGTTTGCATTTTTTCGACCTCGTATGAAAAAGATATCAAATTTTGAAGTTACACGAGTTTTAATTATATAAATTACAACATAAATTTATAAATATAAACCTAAATCAAATCTTGGCCTTAGGATTTTGCCTCCCACCCTCATCACCGTAGAACGCAACACTCTTCTCCCTCTCATCCTTCACGCACGCACAGGATTTTGGCCGAACCCATCATTAGCATTTAGGGTTAAACATTGCAAACTCCACTCACGTTTATACTCGATCACAACTCTGCCATGACGAAGCCCTCTCTCCAAGCTATACTCGGCTCCAACCTGGGCACGCTCGGCCTCATCATGTGCCTCGTACGGCGTGCGCAACTTGCTGCCTTCCTGGTCGATTTGCCGTTGATTCATTGATTTGTTTTAGATCATAGCCGTTGGATCTGTAGATCACAACGTGCTCTTCAACTTTCATGTTAGAAGTTTTCTCTAATTGTTAGTGGATTGGAAGATTTTTGGTGATGAAGATGGAGCATTTCAGGCCCTTGAATTTGGTGGAGGCGGCTGCTAGGGTTTTAGTTTATTTTTATTTTTTTTTATTTATGAAGGGGGTGTCTCTATTTATAAGAAAACCAATCGCAAACACTATTCATCCCGGGAATTCCGAACTCCGATTTAGGCGCCGTAACCAGCGTACTTAGGGTTTATCCCGCGTTCCGGACACAATGGAACAGGTTTCGGAAGCTAATTCGGAAGTATGTGTGAGATATGACATAAAACGATCAATTTAAATTAAACCGATTTAAGTCGATTTCTAGGCGTTTTAATTTGTACCGGACAAACGGTAAATCCAATTGACTTGAAATTTGAAACCTTACAATAATATCACATTACGGATCCGATGAAACTGGTTTCGTCGAATTCCAAGACTTTTTGAAAAATGGCTATTTTGACTCGCCAAATTTAAATTAAAAACGATTCGATGCGTTTCGAGCTGCCACGATCAAACGATAACTCCGATTGACACGAAATTTGAAATCCGGTAATAACTAACTATTACGGATCCAATGGAACTGGTTTCGTTCAATTCTGAGACTGTTCAAAAATTGACTATTTTACAGTCGATTATTAAATATTAAAATATTCAATTTTCACAAATTAACTTTTAATTCGATTTTAAAAGTTCTAAAATATTTCTATAACTCCAGTATGATAAAATAAAATTTTACAAATCATTTTCTATCATATTTAACTCTATTTTCAATTATTTCCATAATTTCACATATTAAATTATCGATTTAATTATTCAATTAAATCCAAAAATTCAAATAAAAATTTATTTGACTTATAAATTCACTTATTAATATTTAAAATTAATTAAATATTCAATTTTTAATTATTAAAAATCCTGGGTCGTTACAATCTTTCCCCCTTAAAAGAATTTCGTCCTCGAAATTACAATTAAGAAAGGTTAAAGAATTTATTAACTTTCCAAAATTCATAATTAAATTCCTTACAATACTTTACTAAGTTTTCCAAATCATACTTAGTTATCTTTTCAAAAACAACTACTATTGTTTAACTTTCAATTCCAAAATCAAAGTTAAAGTTTTCAAAATTTTCCAAATTTTCTCAAAATTTTTCTAACGCCTTAAATTTCCGGAAAAATTCGCCATAGTCTCCTTTGCGCGGCTCGATCCGAAAAAAAAATGACAGTATATATATCACAAATATACATCTCATCAAGTAATGAGGCATCCCGAAGGGAAAAAAGTGTAAAAGTACGATATTTAATCCGAGATATGTACCTTATATTTTATTAGCAAGCATATACGGCTAATATAGCGCTAAAGCGAACTCCAAATGCGAAGCAAACGCGATCCGCACCTACTAAACTCAACAAACAACATGAGAACATGCACATATGCAAATAATCTCAATATACAACATATAACAACATGATAACTATATATGTCACATAGCAAATGCAACAATAGAAATATATATTCAACCATCAACCAACTACATTCATAACCAATATATATTCATTCATATTCATATTAATATTCAATGAAATGGTTTTCAATTTCAAATCACATTTGATTTATTTACATTGGATTTTCTAACATTCATTCTCAATTCAATTAGTTTTCATTCACTAATTAAATCCAATTCACTTTCAATTCTATTCAAATTTATTTACTTCTAATTTGAATTCAATTTCTTTAGCTTTCAATTTCATTAATACTTAATGAATTTTATACAATCAATCAACATCCATATAGCAACCAAAGTATATTAATTATAACCAAATTCCTTTGCTTCACTTACATTCATTTTGGTTTAACATCTTTACTTTCCAATTTGTTTTATTAAATTGATTTTCATTCAATTTTATTCAACTTCCAATAAAATTAGATTTTAATGAATTAACACTTTCATTAATTATTCCTTATCAACTTAAATTACATTTAATTGATTAACAGCCAAGCCATTCATTCAATTCAATTACAAAGTTGAATTCTATTACATAACTCAAGTTCATATTTATCACTTAACTTCATTAATTTAATTTGATATCAATATCAACTTTATTCAACAACACTTAACTTATATTCCATTTAACTTTAAATTCACTTTTATTTACAACTCATATTCATATAGTTTCATTTCTTATATATATAAGTTTATTTCACAATTGTAAACACTTTAATTATAATTCAATTCTTATAATTCTATTATTTATACAATTATTCTTTTATTTAGATTATTCAAACAACCTAACAATCAACTTACATACACTTTAATAATTCTGAAAAATTATTCCTTTACATATAAAATATAATTAAGGCAAAATTATTTCATTTACCCAATTTAAAACAATACTATGTCGATTTATCTTGTTTAAGAGTTTAGAAACCCCTATCTACGATAGTTAGCTAGACTAGATCGACGGGAATCTATAAACAATCAACCGATAAGTTAACACAATATAAAACAATTTCATATTCACTAACAAATACGCTCTCATAGCTATTATTACACTCAACTCATTCTAGAGTACTACTGACTCTATCTCTAATGAGTAATACCCTACAGAACCATGGTTGTCGCTTAACCATCAGAGTTCTGATACCAAATGTAAAGACCCGTAAGTCCGTACTCCTTGAATAGACACTAATCTCCTTTGTTTAATTCAAGATGAACGAAAATACGAACCCTTAGGGGTTTTAAAAAGAAAAGAAAAGAAAGAAGAGAGAAAAAGAAGAAGATAGAGGGAAAAGAAAATAGACAATTTTTAGAAAACAGAGAATTTGAAAAATAGAAGATAGAAAATTTTAAAAATAGAACGGGACAGAAAGGGAACAACAGAACAACAACAGAATCTCACAATTCGCAGCGGAACAACATATAATAATGAATGAATAATCTTTAAATAAAGAACTATATCAGTTATTACATTTCATTTCATTTCATTACATCATATCATCAGAGTGTACAACAACATACAACAATAAACAGTGCAGCGGAAAAGAAATACTATACAAACTAGTAATACGCCATGCCATCCAGCTTGCCTCCAGCAACTCCTGAATATCCAGAATATCCTGATAAACCTGAACTCTTAACTGCCCGTGTGGAAATTGGTGGGCACCCAGAGTTTAGGAAGGAAAACAATAAACTCCGAGTCAGTCATGTGACTGGTGTGAGAACTCAAAACAGTTTATTTACCTTTAAAATCAAATAGAGGAATATATTTTTTTCAATTCGCAATGCTTTTAAAAATGAGACTACCATAAGGCCTCCCGCACACACACACAATGCAAACGCAGAATCGGAGGAGATTTCTCCTTATGATAGTCAAAGATGCTTGATACGCATTTAAAATAATATTTGATATTATTACTAGTGCATAGTATAGAGAAAAATCATTTCGAAAATAAAGATATAAATCTTAGCCGACATAGACATTTCGAACTATGCCTACTATAGCTACCATCCAAACAGTGGTGACCACCATAAGTGAATAGCAGGTTCTACAACTAATACCGTACAAGTTTCGTATTGGGAATTGGATTTCCAACAAATGGTCAGGCCAAGGAACTTCCCATTGCCACTGAGAATGCCTCTGGAAAGACATCCCCGAGAACCAAACCGGAACTCTGCCAACACAAGGCCGGGTTACCCCTTAACTGGGTAACTACTGACACGAGCACGCCATTCCCCGGTCCTTTAGGACCTTTTCAACCGAGCGCTCGATATCCAACATCACACCATAATAAATAGAGTGTTTTCAACATGAGTAAGTATCTGGGCTCCATACCATGATACCACCCCTTTCCAGAAGGAAATGCACATACCCTAAGGGGAGCTACAGCAACCCCTAATAACCTTGCCGCATCTTTCCTGTTTTGACCATTTCCGGGATGTGAGGCTCGACGAAGTCACGTCCACAAAAACATACTTTATACAAAAGCCGTGCTTTGGGTCAACAAATGATCAACACAATGATCACTAAGATAGACGATCAAATAAATGATCCTATCACAATAATCAACACAATGATCATTTCAGCATCACTCAGCATGTCACATTACCAAAATGGGATATATCGCTGATAACTTCAACTACATAACCTTTGAGCTCGTACGTCTCAAAGAAGGGTGTTAAGCAAAGAATAAATTCTTCGCCACCAACAGAAATATATTTGAAAGAAATCGGCTTTATATCTCAACTTGTAATGTCAGGCATACAATCCATACAAGTCTGTTCCGGGATCGAACAGAACCGAAGGCACTTACAAAGAAGTCCTTGCAATCCGGATATTCACAATCCTGATCGAATTTCCCATCACTTATGGAATCTCTATACCAGGTGCGACCCAGTGCAGAGACAATCGATAGGTCATCCTATCGCTCTCGCAAATACTCGGTCTTCAACACCGATCTTCAAATGCAATTCATAACGACGTATCACATATTCGGAATGGGTTATACGACCCCATGGTCCTTTCCCGGTTAACCCGAATAGTGAGCGCTTATTCAAAATAAGTGTGCATTCAATTTCAAACAATTCACATCAAATACCCATTCAAAGGGAAATATTGATAGTCGGTTATTGAACTATCAATTGATATGCATACATCACCAGATTCCAAATAATTTTCCAAATTATTTATTTTCCAAAATATCTTTACAAGATATATATATATAATTTCAACACTTCAAAAATAAATCAATATTTATTTTTAACAAGTTCCACTTTCACATATAAATTCCATAATGAATTTATATTTCAAAATATTCATGCATATACGATTTCAATTATCCATTTCAATTTATCCTCAAAAAGATAAATTCTAAATATTCACTTCATATTGGAAAACAATTCCATACTTATCAAAAATAAGTAATTCACAAATATTTTTATTTTCAACCTTGAAAAATATTCAATATACTTAAATCGAGATTAAGTATATAATTCATTCTTTAAGGAAATCATTCACTTAAACATATTTACTTGGGCCAAAACGAATGTTGCGTAAAACATCGTTACGACAACCCAAAATCACTAGTATAGGGATTCGAAATTAAAATAGATATATAAATCCCAATACTAAACCAAAACATTTCCATTCGGAAATCATTTACTATAACAACAGTGTTATAGTCCACCATTTCCTTTTATTTCTCGAAAACGTCTATTTCAACAATAAATGTTGAAATCTATGGTTTCGAATCACAACACCTTTTAAAACATCGTTAGATCGTTTTAATTCTATTTAAAACATTCACATTCTAAACAATTTCTTTAACGTGTTATTCACTATTCAAAAACGTGAATAAACTTCTTTAACAAATTCCATCCTTTTATTCATTTTACTTCAAAGAATTATTCACTGTCTAAAAAAAACGTGAATATAACTCTATTTCTAAGTTATAACAATTAACTTATCAAAATAAGTCGTTTGCGAATTTATAAAACAACGTTCATAAATTCCATTTCTATTTATATATATAAAAACTTCCTTTTTATAAATTCCTTTATTAACATATTCCAGTTTATAACTAAATTATAAACTAAACGTTCATATTATAAGTTAACTACTTATAAACGATTATTTCACAAAATCGTTCCTTAGAATTTCATAATTATAAATCTTATAACTTATAAGATTCATTTATTTATCCAAAACTATTATTTTAACAACATAATAAATTTTATAAACCTACTGCTTATAAAATTCCATTTATGACTTCACCGTATAAAATTCTATAAATTTCATTCTATTTATGAAATTCATTCACAATTTATTCTAACACTTATAAAAGCTCGTTTTATAATTCCTACGTTCTAATTTATAAATTATCAATTTATAAATCTTTAATATAAATCAATTTATATTTTTCTTTTAAAACGTCTTTAAATTCCTTTATAATTTCATCATTCTGATTTATAAAGTAATCAAATTTTATAAATCCTATATTTAAACTTTTATCATATATTCAAAAATCCAATCTAAATTATTTTATAAAATCATTAGTTCATATTTCTCAAAAATCGACTTTTAATCGTATTTCTAAAAATCAGCTTTTTAACTATATTTCACAAAAACCATAATTTTTATAACTTTAAAAATTATAACGTTTATTTATTTATAATGGACCAATTCCAAAAATATAGTATATTTTCAAAATTACTTTAAAAACATTTTTAAAATACCAGAAATTTGGTCCAATGATGCTACACACCAAATAGTCAATCACGACTACCCGATCCATCATATATCGTATATGATAATCAATCAAATATCAAAATATCTGAAATCAAATAAAAACTGTTGAGGAATCCAGTTGGATCCCTCCAACCTGTTTCCTGCATCCAAAAACATTAGCACAATACCAATTTCGCTCCAGTACGAAATTATCGCGGTATATGTTCTTATTAAATATTATCCGCTTAATAACGGCGTAATAGGGTCTCATCCGCAAAAAAATACGGGAAATCAATCAACTGCAATATATACATATGCCAATATATATATATTGATATTATATATAATACCAATTTCACTGTTTATGAAATATTCGCGGTATATGTTTATAATAAATAACATCCGCTTACTAACGGCGCATAATGTCTATTTTAACAATCAATAATTTACAGTCATCATTCAAACATGCATTCAAATATTTTAAATCTAACTATTTAAAATAAAATCGAAATCTATTCGATTGAGTGAGAAATTCTCACCTTGGTTTTAATTTCCGTTTAAGCTTTTATTTCGAATAAAATTAAACGCGCGTTTAATTTTACCCGAAATTCTCACTAACTCCAAACGACTCCAAACCAACTCCATCGCGTAGTGCTCGTCCATACGATTCCAACGCAACTGAGTTTGCATTTTTTCGACCTCGTATGAAAAAGATATCAAATTTTGAAGTTACACGAGTTTTAATTATATAAATTACAACATAAATTTATAAATATAAACCTAAATCAAATCTTGGCCTTAGGATTTTGCCTCCCACCCTCATCACCGTAGAACGCAACACTCTTCTCCCTCTCATCCTTCACGCACGCACAGGATTTTGGCCGAACCCATCATTAGCATTTAGGGTTAAACATTGCAAACTCCACTCACGTTTATACTCGATCACAACTCTGCCATGACGAAGCCCTCTCTCCAAGCTATACTCGGCTCCAACCTGGGCACGCTCGGCCTCATCATGTGCCTCGTACGACGTGCGCAACTTGCTGCCTTCCTGGTCGATTTGCCGTTGATTCATTGATTTGTTTTAGATCATAGCCGTTGGATCTGTAGATCACAACGTGCTCTTCAACTTTCATGTTAGAAGTTTTCTCTAATTGTTAGTGGATTGGAAGATTTTTGGTGATGAAGATGGAGCATTTCAGGCCCTTGAATTTGGTGGAGGCGGCTGCTAGGGTTTTAGTTTTTTTTTTTTTTTTTTTTTATTTATGAAGGGGGTGTCTCTATTTATAAGAAAACCAATCGCAAACACTATTCATCCGGGGAATTCCGAACTCCGATTTAGGCGCCGTAACCAGCGTACCTAGGGTTTATCCCGCGTTCCGGACACAATGGAACAGGTTTCGGAAGCTAATTCGGAAGTATGTGTGAGATATGACATAAAACGATCAATTTAAATTAAACCGATTTAAGTCGATTTCTAGGCGTTTTAATTTGTACCGGACAAACGGTAAATCCAATTGACTTGAAATTTGAAACCTTACAATAATATCACATTACGGATCCGATGAAACTGGTTTCGTCGAATTCCGAGACTTTTTGAAAAATGGCTATTTTGACTCGCCAAATTTAAATTAAAAACGATTCGATGCGTTTCGAGCTGCCACGATCAAACGATAACTCCGATTGACACGAAATTTGAAATCCGGTAATAACTAACTATTACGGATCCAATGGAACTGGTTTCGTTCAATTCTGAGACTGTTCAAAAATTGACTATTTTACAGTCGATTATTAAATATTAAAATATTCAATTTTCACAAATTAACTTTTAATTCGATTTTAAAAGTTCTAAAATATTTCTATAACTCCAGTATGATAAAATAAAATTTTACAAATCATTTTCTATCATATTTAACTCTATTTTCAATTATTTCCATAATTTCACATATTAAATTATCGATTTAATTATTCAATTAAATCCAAAAATTCAAATAAAAATTTATTTGACTTATAAATTCACTTATTAATATTTAAAATTAATTAAATATTCAATTTTTAATTATTAAAAATCCTGGGTCGTTACAGCATCCCTAGAAGGATGAGTGTTGTCTAATTAAGGTTTTCAGCGGATACTACCCACAAAATCTAAATGCAACATGAAAAATTCCTAAATGCAAGATTTATTTACAAAGATATGAATGCAAGTTTTTGAAATTGTTTATAAATGAAGTATTTACTTTAAAATTGACACGAATAAGTTAAATATAAGTTCAGGTCATTATCAAGAAATTTAAATCCTTTTACTTGTCAAAATTCCCAATAAAAATTAAGTTATCCTTATAATTAGACTCTAGTTTGGCTAGTTGTTTCGGTTGATAATATAGTGCAACCACGGAATGGATCTTAGTTGATTACAAAAAAATTTCAAAGTGGTATTTTCATTTCTTTTAAATAACAAGTCAAATAAATAAGTGAAAATAATGCTTGGATTTCAATTACTTATTCTCCCTTTATTTGTAATTTTAATTAAGAAAAACTTAGGCCAGATATATCACACACGCACTGCCTTGCATGCTTATGTGAGGGGAATACAGAGTATGGTAAGTGCACACACAAGTATATACGCCCATCGACTGTAGGCTTATATACATACACCTAACTCAGATAAATTAAGGCCAGATATATCGATCATGCACTACCTTTCGGGCTTACGTGAGAAGGGTACAGAGCATGATGAATGTAAACACTTGCATGTGAATATATGACTCAAGGGGTTAATAAAATATATACATATAAACAAAAAAAATTGAATTTTCATTTTTATGAAAAGAGAGTTTTACAATATCATTTTAGCACCACTTAACTTAAAAGATTTAAAATGTTATCACCTTTACTTTAAATCAACTATTTATTAAACAAAGATTTCAATTAGGATATATTTCATAATTATCACACATGAACCTTCCTATATATTAGTTAAACCATTGTTACTAGTAATCAAACTTTGCTTTTATTTTTCTGAGACAAATAAATTTTCAAAAATTTCAATTTAATAACCAAAAACATATACTTATCCTATAGTATTTTTTCAAAAATAAATTAAAATGCTCAAAAGAAAATACTTTTTTGAGAATTTTTTTAATTTTTGAGTATTGGAAAAAAATGCAAAACATAAACCATGAAAAATCAAAATGAAGATGTGACTCCTCCCTACATTTGATTTTGATTGTGTCCCCATAGTCTTATAGTGAGTGCAACGGGGAAAAATATGCACATATTTACAAAAGAGGGTAAACATTTCTTACTAAATGTAGCATGGCTCATGAAGAATCATGAGCTCCTGCTCTTGATTACTTGGAAATTCCAAGAAAGGTTTCAAAAGATCACCATTGACTTTGAAAATCGATCTATCCCTTGGGTTTTGTATTTCTATGGCACCGTGTGGAAAAACAGTTCATACGACAAATGGTCCGATCCACCTTGATTTTAGTTTCCCAGAGGATAAGTGAAGTTTAGAGTCATATAAAAGAACATTTTGGTTAGGCGAAAAACGTTTTTCTTAGGATAGACTTATCATGAAAAAAATTTGTTCTTTCTTTGTATATTTTTTCATTTTCATACGCATCGTTCCTAGTTACTTCTAGTTGTTGAGTTGTAGTTTTCGGTTTTCGCCAGCTTTCTCAAGCTCAAAGTTTAAATTCTTTACTACCCACAACGCTTTTTTTAGATTTCAATAGGTAAATGGAAAGTTTTTTCATAAAATAGGCGAAATGGGGGCATCCCAAGGTTAGTTTTAAAAGAGGTACAATAAGCCCAAAGCACGTTCAATTTCTGAGACCAATCTTTACGATTTTTATTAAATATTTTCTCCAAGATTTGTCTGATTTGGAACTTTCACTTGGCCACAAGTTTGAGGATGATACAGAGTGGATAAAGTGTAGGTTATCGAGTATTTCTTCATTAAAGTTTCAAAAGAACAATCCAAAAATGGGTTCTGTTATCAAGTATTATTATGCTAGTTCTGTCGAACCTTAAATATATGTTTTCTTTAAGGAATTTTACAACAATTTTATGGTCGTTGGTTTAACATAGAATGGCTTCAACCTATTTGGATACGTAATCAACAGCAATGAGAATGTAAAGTTTCCAAAAGAGTTTGGAAATGGTTCCATAAAGTCAATACCTCGAACATCAAAGATTTTGATCGTAAGAATGGGGCTTAGAGGCATCATATTCCATCGAGAAATTCTTCCTAGCATTTGGCATCGATCGCAGGTTTTATAAAAGTCAAATGAATTTTTGAAAAGAGTAGGCTAGTAAAAGCCAAATTGACGTACTTTTTCAACATTTTTTCGAGGACCAAAATGTCCTGTGCATGCTTGATCGTGACAAAAAGAGAACACTCCTTATTTCATTATGTACAATGCAACGTCGAATGATTTGGTCTAGATAACATTGAACAATTACGGATCGTCCCAATAGAGATACTTCACTTGAGACATGAATTTGCATTTTTCCTGTTTGGGCCAAGATGACGGAGTTTCTCCATTGACTAGATAGTTCACTATAATTGCATACCATGGATCGACAGAAATAGAAAGGAGTTGTTCATCGGGAAAGTTTTCGTTGATTAATAAAGGCAATGGTGCGTTGGGAAGACAAGTGATTGGTTATGACATTGTCAGATCCTTTTTTGTTCTTGACTGTAATATTGAATTCTTATAGTAAACGATCAAAAGAATTAAGCAAGATTTAGCGTCCCTTTTAATGAAGAGATATCGAAGAGTAGAGTGGTCTGTGGAAACAGTAACATGTGAGCCAATCAAATATTGTCTGAACTTTTCAAGTGCAGAAACTACTACTTGAAGCTCTTTTTCAGTAGCTGTGTAGTTAAGTTGAGCACTGTTTAACATCATACTAGTGTAGTAGATAACATGAAGGATCTTGTTGATGTGTTTTCCTAAGATAGAACCAACTGTAAAGTTTGAAGTGTCACATTATATTTCAAATGGGGGATCCTAATTCGGTGAGCAAATGATGGGAGAAGAAATGAGTTCGTTTTTGAAACATTTGAAAGTAGAAACATAGTTAGAATTAAAATCAAATGGAATGCCTTTTCGAAGAAGAGCTAAAAGTGGTCGTTTGAGTTTACTGAAATCTTTCACAAAACGTCAATAGAAACCAGCATGTCCATGGAAAGAGTGAATGTCTTTAACAGATTTGTGTATAGGTAGATTGCAATTACATCGATTTTCACTTTATCTACCTCAATGCCTATATTTGAAATGACGTATCCGAGGACTATGCCTTGAGTGACCATAATGTGGCATTTTTCCCAATTTAGCATTAAGTGTTTATCCTTGCATCGCTTAAGAACCAATTCAAGATGGTGTAGGCACTCAGAAAAAGAGTTTTCAAAGATAGAAAATTAGTCCGTAAACACATCAAAAAATCTGTAACACCATGATGTTTTACGGGAAAAATAATTAATAAGAAATTAAAAGAGCATTTGTTACAGTGGAAAAGGCGCATGTTGACTTCCATAGTGACCAAGGATCAAGTCCTGTTGTCGTCCAAAATCTGGAGCAATGTTTTTTTAGCTGGTTCGTTTTCAGCGATTTTCCTACATATTTCAACGTTGTTTCTGACATGTGGCGGCTTTCCATTCGCTCCAGTGATATAATAGGATGTGAAGGCTAAATTTCATTAGTTGAGTGATATGTATGGGCTAGAATAGATAACCTTTAAGTGTATGAAAGAATCAGATTAAATATAAAATAATTTAATGGATTATATTCACTCAAACAATCTATAAGTAAACCATCTAAGTTAAACCTATTCTCTTATTCGATCATCGCATAATTCTACAGTAAAATTAGTGTGTATTATTCTTCCTCCTTTTCTTTACTAAATAAACAAATCTCTACCAAATTAAATTATCTATATATGCTCAATCAATTTGGGGAATTTAAAAGAATCAAAGGGATAAAAATTTAAGCAAAGATTTTTTTCAAATTTATGCAAGCTCAAGTGCCAGGTGAGTGGGAATTAATATGAAATAAAAAATAAAGTAGTTCGATTTCAATTCCTTTCTGGCATCTTTATATGAATTAATTTCTATTATTAATTGAGAATAGATGTAAACTATTGAAACTTCTTCTTCTTTCACTACTCAAATCTAATTCATGTTCGGTTTAAAATGTGGGACATATAAATTCTCTATTCATGTTTTAAGGCATAAATAAGGTTGAAATTTATGTAAATTATTGCATCTTCTTCTTCTTCCACTTCTCAATTCTAATTCATGTTTAGGTTGAAATTTAGAACAAACAAATTGTTATTCACGTTTCATGGCGTAACAAGATCGGTTTAATTGAATTGAATTAAAATTGTTATTCAATTTCTAATGGTAGAACAAGTTAGTTGAATAAATTCAGAATATGGTACTTGAATAAAATTATGGTTTTGATTGATATAATTACATAAAATTTGGATATGGTTTTGGAATAAAATTAAGAAGTCTAATTGGCATAATTATTTGTTCCATATGTGGACTAAAAATGTAAAAGTGGAATTTCGTGTAATTAAATGGTTTGCTGCTCTTGGACAAAATTTTTGTACAGATTAAATCTCTAAAAGGAAAACGTAAATTAGGGTGGAAAAATATATAAATTAAATGGACCCTAAAAGCTAGTGTAAATCTAAATAAAATGGCATAAAAATTACAGACATACCATACAGACTAAATTGACATGAAATTGAAATACCATTTATGTAAGAAAAAGGAAAATTGTGAAATAATTAAATCAGATGCAAAAATGGCCTAAAGCATATTAATGGAAATAAAAAATATGTAAACTGTAACAGTAAAATTAATTAATCTAGAAGCGATTTGATAGGCAAACATTGTAACGGTCTAGATAGGTGGTTCATGTAGTTAAGACTAAAATATAGTTTTGGTTGTACGTATTAGGAGCGGGTAAGTAGGTTCACAAGTATGTTGGTTACCTTTCATAGGTTGATAGTACGTAGGATATATAGCATTCACAATCGTAGGCTTCTCCAAGCAGATCGACGCGGACGGAACATGACAAGTGTGCTCAGACGTAGGCTCCTTTAGGCAGATTGTTGGAGGATTTTGCGCAGCTGACCCAGCTGTGGGCACTCTTTCGGAGGGCAGTTGGATAAGGGCAAGTCCACGTTGGTAACCAAGGAGACAGGAGGATATGATTCCAGTTTGGTGGAGCCTGTGCGCAACTTGGGGATGCGAGGTTGTTTACGGCACCGGTCAGACGTCAGAGGCATTTAATCACCGTGCATGGGTGAAGATCATGAATTTCACAGTGTAACACATGGATAAGTAAGCACAGCAGGTCTGACAAGCCGATTGACGTTTAGTATTACTACGTGGTTGACTTCCATAGAGTGACCATGGACTTTGGCTTCTTAGGGACCGTATCTTAGAAGGATTCACTGCATTATATTATCCACCCTCTACGATATCCGTGGAAGACCTGGAATTAAACTGTTTTATTCTTTCTGCTTCATTTTATTTCTTATTCACCCGACTTTATGTCTGACTCATTCCTATTTTTCCTATTTTTCCTATATCACGGGAGGGCGGGTCTAGGTTGCAGTTCTTTGCAGCTTGGAGGGTCATTGGAACAGTTGTTATCTTCAGCTTTTGTTTCTTTTGTTTCATGTACTTCGTTTCTCTTTTCTGTACTTTACTCTATATGTGGGAACCTATATTGTGAACTTTGTTATGTTTTATGTTTTGGTGGAGACTACTTGGTATTTTTGGTTTCAAAAATAAATTTGGGAAAATATTGTTTTCAATGAAGTTGTTTTGCTATTAATTTAAAATAAGTGAAAGTTTTCTTCCACCTTTATATTTTAATCATATTATGTTGCTGCCTTGGTCTTTGTGCTATATTTTGGATTGTTATTTCACCTGACCATCTATGCTTCTAGTCATATCCTATTATCGAGGTGCCTAGAGGTGCGAGGTGTCATAGTTGGTATCAGAGCTATGGTTTCATTAATCCTAAAAATATTTTAAAAATATAAATTTTTTTGAATAATTTTTTAAAGTGTATTCCAAATAATACTTTTAAAAGTATATGTATATATTTTGAGAAGAAAATAAATTTTAGAAATGGTTCCCTCTTATCTCTTCCTCCCTATCTATTGAACTATTTGTGGAATGTGTTCCCATCTTTTTAATGTCCACGGATAGAAATGTTTGAACCGCAAGATATCCTCGAAGTTCCAGGCCTTAATATGCCTCCTTGGTTTAGACGTTATTTGGCTACTACAAGAGCAAAGCCCCCAGCTAGGGATGTTGCTCCAGCGGAAGGGGCTCCAGCCTGTCTGCCAAGGATTCCCGATTTTTCCTAAGTTATGCAAGGACTACAACAGCTAAGGGGGCAAGCCGTTCCTTGGCACCGAGTCATATACTAAGGCAAGAACTTGGATTCATAGTTCTGAGCAGATATTTGGACTTATGGGATTGTAGGACTTGGCTCGGAGGCAGTTGGCTTCATGGAAGTTGTAGGGAGAGGCTCTTTATTAGTAGGAGATCGTAGAGGCTAGCGTCGATAATTTGACTTGGGCGTATTTTTGTACTAGATCCATGAGGAAATTCTTATCGCAGGCTGAAGAGGGAGTGCAGCTAGAGAAATTTATATAGCTCAAGCAAGGGGATATGACATTTAAGGGAAATTTTAATCAATTCAATGAGCTTGCCAGATTTGGACTAGACCTGATCAATACTCCTCAAAAGATGGTGCCGAAGTTCGCTATGGTTTTGATTCAGCCACTATAGAGTTTGGCGGTGAGCCACGTTCTGATGGGACCACTTTTAAGGTATTGGTTGAGATGGCTTTACTTGCTGATACTGAGAAGAAAGGAGATGTGACGCAGAAGGGTGATGGAAAGAAGCAGGGGAAAGGAAACGGGAGAGGAGGAGAAGGAGGGTCCGATTGAAAAAGGAAAGTTTCAAGGAAGGACCGGAATGCGGTACTTGTGGGAAATTAGGTCATCTTACTAAGGATTGTGGAGGTGCAGGAGAGCGACCGAGACTGAGGTGCCGCCTTTGCAATCAAGTAGGGCATATGAAAATGGACTGTACGTCGAAGCCTAAGGATATTTCACAAACAACTTCATAGATTGCTCAGGCTTATGCTTAGAGGCAGCTCCTTCCTCTAGTACTCGTCCGGTTGTGAACAAGGGAAAGAAGGTAATCATTGAAGATGTGTTATCTACCTATGATTTTCCTATTCGTACCCTATTTGATTCTAGAGCTTCTTACTCTTTTGTATCTAGTATTCTTGTAGAGAGTCTTGGTCTTAATGCTTGCTTAGTTACCGACTCCGTAGTAGTATCAAATCCCGTAGGAGGATCAGCATATTGTTCCATGTTATGTCAAGATTTGAAATTGTTTATTTTAGGGGTTGAGTTTGACTATAGTGCCTTTGTATTGGGCCTTTCTGGGTTTGGGTTGATTCTTTGTATGGATTGGCTATCCATGTATGGTGTTGTTCTTGATTGCGATAAGAGGGTAGTGAGGTTAGGCACATATAGTGGACATACCTTGGAGGTATCTTGTGATCCTAGAGGACCGGTCATGTTGAGCTACCTTTATTATCTTGACATATTGCCTGATATTTTGAGTTTGGTACCCGTTGTCAAGGACTTTCTAGATATGTTCGAGGATGTTGTTGGCGTTCTACCTCAAAGAGAGACCAAGTTCAAGATTTATCTTTTTGATAACGCCAAACCAGTTGCTTTACCAGTAAGGAAAATGGCTCCTAAGGAATGTCGTGAGTTGAGCAAGCAAATTAAAGAGCTTTTGGAGAAGAGCTTTATTCGTAGGAGCATTTCTGAGTGGGCGCACCCATCGTATTTGCCACAAAGGCGGATGGCTCTCTCAAACTTTGCATGGATTATAGGGAGCATAATAAGCTGACGAAGAAGAATCGTTATCCTCTTCCCCGTATAAATGATCTCTTCGACCAGCTAGTAGGAGCCAAGGTGTTTTTACAGCTCTATTTGGCCATGGGATTTCATCAGTTGCATTTGGTGGAGGATAGCATCAAGAAGACTGCGTTTAGGACTCCGGATGGGTTATTAGAGTGGTTAGTCATGCCATTTGGGCGAACCAATGCTCCAACATATTTTATGTACCTGATGAGTCGAGTATTTCATGAATCGTTGAAAAAGTTTTTGGTGGTTCTTCGACGACATTTTGGTTTATTCACGAAGCAAGGAGGAGCATACTATTCATTAAGAATAAGTGCTTAGGACCCTACGAGCACATAAGTTGAAGGCGAAGTTCTCCAAGTGCCACTTTTGGAGGGATGAGTTTGCTTTTTGAGACACATCGTTTTGGAGGATGGACTTGTAGTACATCCGATGAAAGTGGCAATAGTACAGGATTGGCAGACTCCTAAGAATGCCATAGACATATATATGGAGTTTCCTTGGTCGTGTAGGCTACTTTAGGAAGTTCATTAAGGACTTCGCTAGGATATCAGCTCTACTTACCTGCCTTACCAAGAAGAAATGCCAAGTGTGAGGTTGCCGTTGGTCGATTGAAGGGAGCTTTGATTACCGTGCCAGTATTGGAACCTAGCCTTTCTCAGTTTAAACAGATTTTTGTGGTACGGGGCTAAGGGCGGTACTGATGCAAGAGGGTAGGGTGGTGTGCTATGTAAGTAGACAGTTGAAAATGCATGAGAATAACTACTCGATGCATGATCTTGAGTTGGCAGCTATAGTTTTTGTTTTCAAGTCCTGGAGGCACTATCTTCTAGGAGAAAGATTTGAGCTTTTCATAGATCATAAGTCTTTGAAGTATCTATTCTCTTAGAAAAACTTGAATTTGAGACAACAAAGATGGATGGAGAATTTAGCCTCTTATGACTTTGAGATTTCCTATACCTCTGGCAAGAGTAATGTAGTAGCAAACACGTTGAGTAGATGCAAAGTGGTTTTAAGTCCTCTATTTTTGGAATGGAACATTTGGAGTACATTGCTACCTTTAATTTTAGACCTCCACTAGATTTTTCTCCAGGATTATTAGTAGCCCTCGACGTTCAGCCTACTTTGATGGTGCAGATTGGAGCAAGGCATAGTGAGGACAAAGAGTTAAAGGGTATTTTAGATAAGCTTGGTAGAAGAGAGTCATCACCATATCTTAGGCACTATACCATGGACACTAGGTGATGGCTTAGAAGGGTTGGTAGATTTTTTGTTCCCCATAGTGAGGATTTAGTAGATGTGGTGTTGGCCAAGTCACATCATTCTAGGATGACAGTGCACCCCGGTGGTGATAAGATGTACAAGGATATGAAGAGGGTATTCTATTGGCCTGGAATGAAGAAGAGGGTGGCGAAATATGTATCGAAATTCATCACTTGCCAAAGAGTAAAGGCAGAATATAAGAAGCCCGGAGAACTGTTGTAGCCACTGGATATCCCATTAGGGAAATGGAAGAGCGTCTCTATAGACTTCGTGGATGGATAACCAATGTCACAGAGAGGGAACACGAGCATTTTGGTCATTGTAGATAGATTGACGAAGAGCACTCATTTTATACCCATTAAGAGTAATAGGATGGCAGCTTCTTTCGCAACTCTTTATGTAAGGGAGATAGCAAGGCTTCATGGAGTTCGCGCCAGCATTGTGAGCAACAAAGATCCATTATTCACCAGCGAGTTTTGGAGGAGTCTTCAGCAAGTCTTGGAAATGAAATTGAATCTGATCATGGCATATCACCCTCAAATAGATAGAAAGACTGAGAGGGTAAATAGGATTTTGGAAGATTTGCTTGGATTATGCATCATTGACTTTGGAGGCTCTTGGGAAGATCCCCTACCTTTGGTGGAGCTCGCGTATAATAATAGTTATCAAGCAAGCATTGGGATGACACCATTCAAGGCCTTCTATGGCAAGCCATGTAGATCGCTAGCTTGTTGGTGGGATACCACCAATAGGATCTTGCTTGGACCGGACTTGGTGAGGGATACTTCCAAGAAGGTGGATTTGATTTGCTAGAGGATGAAGACTGCACAAGATAGGCAAAAGTCATATGCCGATAAAAGATGTTCATATTTGGAGTTTAAGGTTGTAGATATGGCTTTTGTCAAGGTTTCACCTCTGAGAAACGTTATGAGATTTGGCTCAGCAGGTAAGTTGGCATCGAGAGTTGTAGGACCCTTCCCGATTACCGCATGTATTGGAAAAGTGGCATATAGAGCAGATCTTCCAAATAAGTTGGCAAGAGTTCACAATGTTTTTCACGTTTCACATCTAAGGAAGTGTCTACATGATTCCGCAGTAGTAGTATAACCCGATCAGCTAAGGAAAGTGGAGGTAGAGCATGAATCACTTGTGCACGTACACCCACCCATATATTGAAACACGATGGGATTACGCAACAAGGAAGTTCTTCTAGTGAAGGTTCAGTGAAGAGATGACCCTAAGGAGTGCACATGGGAATTTGAGGAGAGAATTTGAACTTCTTATCCTTTTCTATTTGAAGTTACACTTCAAATATCCTATCTTTGATCTTTCCTTAGTTTGGGTCTTTTCGATAATCTTTATGTGAAACCTATGGATGGTAGCTTGGTTGTAAACATCTCATTAGGGCATGTTATGTCTAATGAATGAAAATGATTGCAAGTGAATGCCAATGTTTGCAAATGGTTGCATTGCATGCACTAGATAAATATTTACTAGGATAATTGGCCGACTAGGTACACAAACTTGTGTATGCATTCTTGCTATCTATTGAATTTGCACATGGTTATATATATGTGTGTGTGTGCGTGTGTGTGTGTGTGTATAAATGGATGTTGCATATAGATGGTGCATTTGGGTGAATGATTGAAACATATATATAATTATCAATTATACTAAGATAATTGCATATATTTGGTTGTATGGCATAAACATACTTGCATTATAGGAAGTTAACTGAATAAGTAGACCAAATACCTTTTCACATTTGGTAAGCTCATATGCATTTCACTTTGCATAAATCATAAACTGATTTATTTAAAAATAAGGACAGTGGTAGAAATGGATGATGGTTGAGTAGATGGACGTAGTTCTTGGATATTGGTTGTTAATTACATTCTTCCGCCTTTTGAGATTTCGAGGATGAAATCCTTTAAGGGGGAGAATGTAACACCCTGATATATTATGGGAAATATAATTAAAAAGAAATTAAAAGTGCATTTGGTACAGTGGTAAAGGCGCATGTTGACTTCCTTAATGACTAGGGATCAAGTCCCGTTGATGCCCAAAATTTGGAGCGATGTTTTTTTAGCCGGTTCATTTTCAATTATTTTCCTACGTATTTCAGCGTTATTTCTGACATATGGCTGCTTTCCATTCGCTTCAGTGACGTAATTGGATGAGATGACTAAATTTTATTGATCGAGTGATGTGTGTGGGCTAGAATGGATAATCATTAAGTGTATGAAAGAACTAGATTTAATATAAAATAATCTAGTGTTATGTTCACTCAAACAATCTATAAATAAACCATCTAACCTAAACTTAATCTCTTATTCATCCTTCGCCATAATTCTACAGTAAAATTAATGTGTATTATTCTTCCTCCGTTTCTCTACTAAATAAAAAAATCTCTATCAAATTAAATTATCTATATATATTCAATCAATTTGGGGAATTTAGAAGAAACAAAGGGAGAAAGATTAAAACAAACTTTTTTTAAATTTATGCAAGCTCAAGTGCCAGGTGAGTGGGCATTAATATGAACTAGAAAAATAAAATAGTTCAATTTCAGTTCTTTTCTAGCATGTTAATATGAATTAGTTTCTGTTATTAATTGAGAATATATGTAAATTATTGCAACTTCTTCTTCCACTTCTCAAATCTAATTCATTTTTGGTTTAAAACATGAGACATATAAATTGTCTATTCATGTTTTATAGCATAAATAAGATTGAAATTTATGTAAATTGCTATATCTTCTTCTTCTTCTTCCACTTCTCAATTCTAATTCATGTTTGCGTTGAAATTTGGAACAAATAAATTGTTATTCACGTTTTATGGCGTAAATAAGATTGGTTTAATTTAATCGAATTGGAATTGTTATTCAATTTTTAATGGTAGAACAAGTTAGTTGAATAAATTTACAATATGTTACATGAATAAAATTTTGATTTTGATTGAATATGGTTTTGGAACAAAATTGGGAAGCTAATTGGCATAATTGTTTGTTTCATATATGGCCAAAAAATGTAAAATTTGAATTTTGTGTAATTAAATGGTTTGTGGCTATTGGATAAAATTTTTGTACAGATTAAATCTCTAAAAGGAGAACGTAAATTATGGTGGAAAAAAATGTAAACTAAATGGACTCCAAAGGCCAGTGTAAATCTGTAGCAAAATGGCATAATAATAACAGACAAACCATAGAGATTGAACGGACGTGAAATCGAAATACTATTTATGTAAGAAAAAGGAGAATTATGAAATAATCAAATCAGATGTAAAATAGCCTAAAGCAGATTAATAGAAATAAACAATATGTAAATTGTAACAATAAAATTAATTAATTTGGAATCGATTTGGTAGGAAGACCTTGTAAAGGCCTGGATAGGTGTTTCATGCAGTTAAGACCAAAATATAGTTTTAGCTGTACGTACTAGAAGCATGCAAGTAGGTTCGTAATGATGTTTGTTACCTTTCATAGATTTCTAGTACGAGGATAGATAACATTCGCAATCGTAGGCTTCTTCAGGCAGATCGACGCGGACGAAACAGGACAAGTGTGCTTCGACGTAGGCTTCTTTAGGCAGATTGCTGGAGGATTTTGCACAATCGACCCCGCTGCGGGCGCTCTTTCAGAGGACTAACACTTTAGTTAGGGGAAAGTCCATGTTGGTGATCTAGGAGATAGGAGGAGGACATGAATCTAATTTGATGAAACCTAAGCACAACTTCTAGGTCCTGCGAGGTTGTTTGAGTCGACGCGGTCAGACGTAAGAGGCATTTGGTCACAACGCATGGGTGAAGAGCATGACTTCATGCTGTAGCACATGGATAGTAAGGACAAAAGGTCCGATAGGCCGATTGACGTTTAGTATTACTGCATGGTTGACTTCCATAGAGTGACCATGGACTTTGGCTTCTTTGGAACTGTATCAAAGAAGGATTCACCACATTAAATTTTTCACTCTCTGCGATATCAGGGGAAGACCTGGAATTAAACTGTTTTATTCTTTTTATTCATTTTATTTCTCATCCACCGGACTTTATGTTTGACCCATTTCTATTTTTCCTATTTTCCCCAAATCATGGGAGGGCAGGTCTAGGTTGCAGTTCTTTACAGCTTGGAAGGTCATTGGAGCAGTTATTATCTTCAGCTTTTGTTTCTTTTATTTCATGTACTTCGTTTCTCTTTTTCATACTTTACTCTATATATGGGGAACTATATTGTGAACTTTGTTATGTTTTATGTTTTATTGAAGACTACTTGGTACTTTTGGTTTCAGAAATAAATTTGGGATAATGTTGTTTTCAATGAAGTTGTTTTGCTATTTATTTATAATTAGTGAAAGTTTTCTTCCACTGTAATGTTTTAATCATTTTATGCTACTGCCTTAGTCTCTATGCTATGTTATGGATTTTTTCACCCAAACACTCGTGCTTCTAGTCATGTCCGATTTGGGGTGCCTAGAGGTACGGGGTGCCACAAAATCATTCGATAATAACGAAAAAGATGTTGACCATGCATCTTTGAAACGTATCAGGAGCGTTGCAAAGGCCAAAAGGCGTACGATGATAGACAAAAGTACCAAAGGGACATGTGAAAGTTATTTGCTCTTGATCTTCGTGAGCGATTGAAATTGGGTTATAGCCAGAATAACCATCAAGAAAGCAATAGAATTCACGGCTGGCTAAACATTCAAGCATTTGGTCGATAAAAGGTAGAGGGAAGTAATTCTTATGTATTGCGGCATTTAATTTTTAATAGTCAATGCAAACACACCAACCCATTTGAGTACGAGTTGGAATAAGTTCATTTGAGTCGTTTTTGATAATGGTAAGCCAAGACTTTTTTCACACGACATGAATTGGGCTAACCCAAGAACTATAAATGATTGGGTATATGATACCATTGTCAAGAAGTTTAAGAATTTCTTCGTGCACATCCTTCATTTTTGGATTTATTCTTCATTGCACTTCATGAATAGGCTTGGCATCGTCGATTAAACGAATGCGGTGTTGAATAAAAGCAAGACTAATTCCCTTTATATTGGTGATCGATCGTCCAATTGCGTCCTTTTTTCGAAAGGATTGAAATTAAGGAAGTTCCTTGATCAGAAGAGAGAGTTATTGAAATTATGATGGGAAATGTTTCCTTGTGACCTAAGTGTGAGTACTTAAGGTGATTGGGAATAGGTTTTAGGTCCAACCTCGGGTTGCTCGATCAAAGAATTAGGTTGAGATTCGGACTCAACTAACTGGAAGCAATTCAAAAGGGAGCATGTATTCAATCTCGTTGGAGATTTTGTGAAAAAATCTTTCGTACTCGTCCTCTCGTTCATCATTATGGTCAAGCATCTCGTTTTTAAAGTTATTGTGAATGGCATTAACTTCCAATGTTTGGTCGCTTGGTTCATTAGAATTATTTTCAAGATTGAAAATATTCAGATCCAAAGTCATGTCTCCAAAAGAGATTTTCATTGAATCGTTGCAAAAATTTATTAGAGCATTTGAAGTAGCTGTTGGCTCAATTTTTCGGCACGCAAGAATTGAGAGAAAGTTGAGACGAGGAAAAGGGGAGTGCAAGGCTAGAGCTTGTGGTGTAGAAAGTGGGAATGCCGAACAAGATATTTGGTCCGACATTCCTTGAAATGCCAGTCTAGATAATTGGTCTGGCATCCCCCGAAATGCCAAATCAAATATTTGGTTGGCATCCCCCGAAAGGCTAAACCAAATATTTGGACTGGCATTTTAAGGGATGTTGGACCCAATATCTGGTCTGGCATTCCTGGGGATGTCGGACAAAATATTTAGACTGACATTTCAGGGGATGTCGGACCAAATATTCGGTCTGGCATTCCTACTTTCTACACCATAAGTTCTAGCCTTCCACTCTCCTTTCCCTCGTCTCTGCTTTTTCTTAACTCTTGTGTGCCAAAAAACTGAGCAAACACTTTGGACCAGCATTTCATGGGATGCCGGACCAAATATCTGGTTCGACATTCCATCTTTCAATACCACAAGCTCTAGCCTTCCACTCTCCTTTCCCTCGTCTCAATTTCTCTCAACTCTTGTATGCCAAAAAACCCAGCAAACACTTGACCCCTAAAGAACGTTGTGTTTCCATAAGATATGCTTTGTTTAGTTGGACTCAACTTCCTCTCAGCCGGTAAAGCGTCTCCTCTGGACCAACAAGAAAATGCTTGGTCTCCCCTTTCCATAAGAACCATTTATATGCCTTTCCCTGTTCTCTATTTTATAAATACTGCCCCTTACCCTTACAACTCCTTCTTCCATTTTTAGACTTCGAAATTCTCCAACTCTTTTCGTATTTTCCAAAGCTTTCAACATTTGAATTCACCTTTTCCCACTTTAATTTTATCCGAGATAAGGCCAGTTCTCAAATTCAATTTTTGTTCTTGGTTTTTCAGTGTTTTTTGGTTTTGATTCCAGGGGAATTCTGTAATTTTTGTAAGTGGAGAGGGTGCTTCGTTCTGAATCGATAGGGGAGGCTTATTTGAATGAGTGCTACAGCCTTGGAATGATTCGGCAAAGGCAAAATCTACGATCAGTGAAGGTGAGGTAGTCATGGTTATCGAGGGAGGAAGGAATTTGTGTTTTATTAGTGGTAAGTGGCAGGAGCTCCTCCATATCATGTTTGGTACCTCTGTATGTTAGGATAGAGCACAAGAGAGAGGTTTCTGGATGATGTGGTGAGGTATGTAGCTAGGCTGTTGTAGTTTGAGAGGAGGAAGAAGAGATGTCGATTCTGTGCTTGGATAGTGGAGTTTGAATCAAAGTAGCACAACGATGATTTGGTTCGGCTTCCGAGGTGGTCTTCGATTTGGCCCAGTGGTTTGGTAATGCCAGACCAGATTTAGATTTGGTTCAATGGCTATGGATGTGCCGAGCTAGGGGAAAAAACATTAGAGTGGTAACCATAAGTGTTGCATGGTTTGTTCAGCGAATGGTCAAGTCGGCCCAAATAATGAAAAGCTCGTCATACGCGTTATTTTTTCTTATTATGATTGAATAGCTATTGGGGTGTCGAATTTATGCCTGTTTTTATCTCCTTGTGCAAGAAAGAAAATGTCGTCTACTCATGAACTTCGATCTAATATGCATCTTCACAGACTTCCGGAGCTGGAGTTTCTTCCTCTGAGGCTCCTGCTAATCCTCCCAGATAACCTAGCTCCATGTATTGTTTGGTGGAGGGTTACGCCCCTAACAAGATGTTGGTGAAGGCTATCAAGAGCTACCCTAGTGTATTGACCGTTGAAAAACTTAATTCCATGGCTACTACATTCGAAATTACTCAAATGGAACATGTTGTTACCCGGGACAGATGATAGAGCATGCTCTCCTCCAAAGGGATATATGGCATATAGCAAATACCATTGTATATGTGGTGAAATTCCCCTGCTTAACCACTAGATTTCTAATTATGCGATCTATCTGAAGATCGCTCCTCTACAGCTTCAACATAATGCCTATATCCTATATTCGTAAAGATCTATCAAAGACCTCCCACATATAGAGAGATTGGGTACTTATACAATGCGAGAAGTTATGGAAAAGGGAGCCTCTTTATTAGTCTAGGGTTATCCTATAAGTTCAATCCTATTCTTGACTTATATTCTAAATTCAACATGTTTAAGAAGGAGTATTTCTTTGTGTTCTATGACACCGTTCTTCAGCATGCTTTCACTTCTGGGTGTAAGTTTCCTTTACATCTTTCTATACATTTTCCACCAACTTGGCTTCTTAGTGCTTCGTATCTCAGGTTGCATAATGGCATTAGAGGATGATATTCCGAAGAAGATAGCCAAAGAAATCCTGGCTTTTCCTAAAGCTGAGAGGGAAGCCTCATTCTTGTTTCACGACACAGCTCTCCACTTTTACAATCTGATCGGTCCCGGTCAAAACCATGTTTAAGATTAGGCTAATTTTAGCGAGAGGGATAAAGGAGCTGATAAAGATGGGGGAGGTGCCGAAAAAGGCAAGGAAACGGCAGAAAAGGGCGAAGGAGCCAACGCTCCGAAGAAACTAAGGCGCAAGAAGAGCGCTGCTCGTCCATCCCATTTAGGGAAGTCCTTGTGTGTAAGGGACGTTCCTTCTCTTAAAGGCGAGGAGGTTTCTCTTTCAGAAGATGACAGCAAGGATGAGGAAGGCTCGGAATGATATTCCAAAGCGATAGATTCGGAGGTTCAAGGTTCTCAAAATGTAGGATTTATAGGTAGCGAAGATCTGGGTACAACTCCTTTAAAGAATGCCAAGGCCATGCGAGAGTGGCTCGAGCAGCTAGATTAGTCCGAACTAGCATCCTAGCCAACTTTAATTGCTGGCCCTTCTCAAGAGAATGTAGTGACAGAAGACCTGAGCAGAGTGCCTATTCTCTCGGTTCAAAGTGGAGCCAGGATCAGTGGGACCTTTAGGCATTCTCTATGTACTTTCGATTTTTGCATGGACTTTTGGGATACATCTTGAGAATTTTTTCTTTTTTAGACGAGTCTCGGTCTCCACTTGCTCCCCAACTCAATGAGGTCCAATTCCATTGTGTCCTTCCTATGAGTGATGTCCAATCCTAGTGTATTCCCTAATTGAGTGAGACCCTGTCCTGACCACTTGACCCTATATCCCCTAAGGGTTTGTAGTAGCTTACAGTGCCCAAGTGTCTTGCATACCCTGTGTTTATGCAATCTTCGCTTCTTTGCTCTAAGTTATTATTTATTTGGTAGGAAAAAGGAGAAATTCGAAAAGGAACGAGATGTCTAGATGACTTGATCAAATCAAACGGATGAAATAAGCCTCCATTCCTCCTAAGACTGCCTCCCAAAAGGAAGGGCCTGCACAAGAAAATCTTGAGGAGACTCGGTCTTCCTTAGACAGAGGGGAAAGCCACGAAACAATTCAAAAACACGCAAGGTTACTTGACAAAGATGCCACCTCCCCCGACTCTCATACTTCCACCTATCACCACCATCTAAATCTGTCTGACCCTGAAATGTGTGAGGTTCCTAGTGACAAAGGGGAAGAAAACATCAATGCTTACTTCACATACTTTCAACCATCGACAAGGAATCCTTTCGAGAATCACCCTGATATCAATCCTAATTATGTGGGTCGCCATCCTGCAGATCCTAGTACCGAGTTCTTCCCGACTCGTAATCCTCTGTTTTGAATTTTAGAAGAGGCAAAAACTCTCGACATTCCTAGTTTGACAACGAGAATTGTCCAGATCACTAGTAAGACCAGGAAAATTGTTGATTATCAATCTCGTTTGGCTAAGGTCGGTGAGGAAGTTGAGAGTGTCAATATGAGGTTGCGCCTAGAGGTGGAGAATCTCCGTAGGGCACTCCGGGAGAAGGATGTGAAATTGGAGGTGGTTGAGGCGTCTCACGTGGTTGATATAAAGAAAGCCAAGGAGGAAGCAATGAGGGAGGCCATTGAGTTATGCAAAGTATTGATCGATGAAATTGTGAGATCAGTGGACGAGGCTAGGCAGAAGTGCCTAGAGCGGATCCAGCCTCTTAAGGGAAATATGAAGAAGTCATGTGAATTTTTACCCGAGTTGAAGGAGTCCTAGGGTGAGTGGCATAGGGAAAAAGACCTACAAGGTTGAGATCGATGCGTTGTAGGCATAGAAAGTCCTACTGAGGAGAGACAAAGAACATTACATAAACAAGGTAGTGCCCCTTCACTCTGAAGTCGACAAGTCTAGAGATTTCTATGAGACTGTAAATCAGATGCTAAAGGACACCTACTCTATGTTATGGAAGCATGAGGATCTTCAATGGATGGACGATTACCCTGAAGTGTTGGCTGGGATCCATACCCGGCTCATGGAGGAGATCAAAGCCGCAGTTGCCAAAGAAGAAGAAGCCATGTACGATGTTCGAAAGGTGAATTTTCAGTTCACAATGGACAAGACCAAGGCCATTACTAGAGGATATAACATGCTCACGGAGGATAAGGATGATGAAGAGGGTTCGGAGCACAACGAGTTCGGTGATCCACAAAAAATTATCACAGATAACCTGTCCTTTTATTTTAACTTCATTACCTCTTATCACAGACTATAACTCTTATGAATTTTCTCGCTTGCCTCGCGTAGGGATGACTTGAGGATAAGATTCACGACATTTACCATCAAAGGGTACTGATCGAGCATCACAAAAAGAGGCAGAATCTCTTGAGCGATCCGTACCTTCAAAAGGTATGGCCGGAGGAAGCGGCCCAAGTGATAAGGATATCCCTTGTACTTAGCCGAGAAAGTTTCCTTATTTTTTGTTACATGTATTTTTTTTAGGTTGTACATAAAGATTTGGTGTTGTGATGTTCAACTTTTGTTCTTTGTACGTTTATCTGAAATGATTTTTGTGACATATCATTTTATAGCTTACCTTCTATGCCTATGAACTTCGTATGACTTAGTTAATTGTCATTGTGTTCTTACATGCGGGAAGCCATAAAATTGTTGCCATATTCAAGGTTGATCGCGAACAATAATTACTTGGGCTATTGCCTGTATCATGAGTATTATTCGATTTAATGTTGCTGGTATGCATGGGTGCCGATCATTAACTAGAACTATCCCTAGCTACATCCATTCCTCAATAGTGGGATTTATAATAGGTTTGCAGTTGTCGACGAGCTGAACGCCAATAATAAACCGCCTAGGCTATAAATTTGCCTAATCCTTGGCTTATAGTCGGTTCATCATTGCCGGCTTGGGGGTCGATCGTCAGTAGTAAGCTACCCATTCTTGCTTTATTGCTTTTGTTATGGCTATCTTATTTTCACTACTGCCGACCAGCGCTTGTGATTGATCGCAATAGGAATATCATCAGATAAACAATTAAGTAAAAACAAAAGTTGAAATAGGACAAACAATGCAAGATACCACTTTTATAGTGCTTCGGCCAGAATTTACCTACGTCCACTCTTTTTTTATTGCTTCAGTTGATACATACTTCCTTACAATTCAAGAGAAATAACGGCAGAGGTGTTGGAGATTCCATGCTTTCCCAAACACCTCCCTATCGACTATTGACACGATGTAAGCTCCATTACGAAGGTCATTATGAACAATAAATGATCCTTCTAAGATAGGGTTTAATGCTTCTGGAGGTGGAAAGACCCACCTAAGTACCAGGTCCCCCTCTTATAGTGCTCGTGATTTCACCTTGGAGTTATACTGCCTTGTCACTTTCTGTCTATTTGAGGTGGCTTTGAGGGAACCGTCATTCTTTTTCTTTTCAATCAGATCTAGCGACATATTCAAGAGTTCTTTGTTTTCTTATGGATTATAATGTATCCTTCGATGTGATGGGATGATCATTTCACTGGAAACATGGCTTCGGCCCCGTATGCTAAGGCGAACGGTGTATGCCCTGTCACTGTTTTGAAGAGGTTCGGTAGGCCTATAGTGCAGTAGGTAGTTCATTGACCCATGCTCCCTTGGATTTCTCTAATTTATTTTTAAACAACGATTTTAAAACCTTGTTTACTTGTTCGACCAATCCGTTGGCCTGGGGATAAGCTACAACCGAGAAGCTTCGAGCAATCCCATGTTCTTGGCACAACTGGAGAATTCTTTGTTATCGATCTGGAGACCATTGTCTGATATGATCTTTTATGGAACCCCATACCTACACAAGAAGTTTCGTATTAGGAATCTTATCACTTGGTAGATGAAATCTTGTTCAAGGTTCCGCTTTCATCCATTTGGTGAAATAATCCACTGCCACTATGGTGTATCTTGCTCCTCCTCAACCCATGGGGAGTTCTCCAATCAAATCCATCCCCCAAATTGCAAAGGCGAGGGGTTGACCATTTGGGTCAAACTAGTAGGCGATAGTATCAGGATTTTGACGAATCTCTGGCATTTGTCACACTTTTTAGCGAACTCTACCACGTCTTTGTCTAGCTTGGGACGCCACAACTTCCTTGGTGGACGTTATGAAAAATATCTTTCATTTCATTCCCATCAACTCACCTTAGTAATGGATTGGAAAAATTGTGACTGTATAACATGTCATTCTAAATGGTGTAGTGGGATGCTTTCCTTAGGATCCTCCTCACTTCATTCCGTTTTGGGGCTAAGGTTCCATCTCGTAGGTATCTGATGATGGGAGTCATCCATGTCTCTTCTCCGTTGGTGGTTGATGTGATTTTAAGACACTCGAGTCTTGGCAGGTTTGACTCATGATGAGGGTTTCCCCAGCGTCGATTTGGTCCTTGCGCTTACTCTTTGACGAGGGCATCTGCTTCCTGATTTTCTCCCTATGGGATGTGTTTGATTACCTTGTAATCTAGCTCATTGAGGAGGGTTTTGACCTTTTTGAGGTAAGACATGAGCTTCTATCCATGAGTCTGGAATTCTCCAAGGATCTAGTTCACGGCCAACTGAGAGTTACTATGAACACATACCGACCTGACTCCTATCTCTTATATATATATATATATAAGCGAATTATACTCTTAGTGCACAGCATAACTTCCTTCCTCGGGGTATGACTATTACGACTCCTGCCCCCGAGCCAAGCTCATTTGATGCTCCATCAACGAACAAATTCCATTTTATAGCTTCCTTAATTTTTACTTCTATCTCGTCATTTCATATTGTGAATTCAGCTATGAAATTAGCCAAGGCTTGTCCTTTAACTGCGATGCATTGATGGTAGGTGATGTCGTATTGGCTTAGCTGAATGCACCATTCCAATAGATGCCTTGACGTATCCGGTTTTTGCAGAACTTGTCTCAGAGGTTGATTCGTCAGAACTTTAATTGAGTGAGATTGGAAGTAGGGGCGTAATTTCCTGGATGCTATGAGCAGACAGTAAGCCAATTTTTCGATTTTAAGGTATCTAGCTTCTACGCCCGTGAGTCTCTTACTAATGAAGTATACCAGTCTCTAGATATGATCATCTTCTCGTACTAGGCTGCACTTAGGGCATGAGAGGATACAACCAGGTATAAGTAAAGGCTCTCTCCATCCATCGGATTGGAGAGCATTGGAGGCTTCTACTGATGTTCGAGAAGATTTTGGAAGGCAGAGTAGCACTCATCATTCCATTCAAATTTCCCTTTGTCTCTTTTGATGGCTTCAACGAACGAGACACACTTGTCCGTTGCTTTGGATATAAATCTGCTCCGAGTGGCTAGTTTTCCATTTAGGCTCTGCACTTCTCTTCATGTTGCTAGGATTTTAGTATCCTTCAAAGCTTGTACTTTTTCAGGATTCTCCTTTATTCCTCTAGCATGTACGATAGAACCAAAGAACTTACCCAATGACAGCCCAAAAGAGCATATTAGTGGGTTTAGCTTCATTTGTTATTTGCATAATACTTGGAACATCTCGTCTAAGTGGCTCAGATGATCCATTGCTCTTCTTGACTTGACAAGCATGTCGTCAACATAGACTTCCATGGAGTGACAAAATTGTCATTCGAACATCTTATTAACCAAACGTTGATAGGTAGCACCGACATTTTTAAGCCCGAAGGGCATGACCGTGTAACAGTACAAACCGAGGTCCATAATGAAGCCAGTGTGTTCTTAATCTGGCACGTGCATGGAATCTTGTTGTGTCCCAAATATGCAACTATAGATGACAACAATTCATGCACCGCGGTTTCGTCCACCAATCGGTCGATTAGAGGCAAAGGGAAACAGTCCTTGGGAAAGCATCATTGAGATTGGAGAAGTCAATGCATGTTCACCACTTTCTATTAGGTTTCATTACCATCACCGGATTGGAGATCCACTCCAAGTAAATGGCTTCATGGATGAAACCATTGGCGAGCGGTTCTTCACTTCCTCATTGAGAGCGGTTGATCTCTCTACCCTCCATGCTTCTTTTCTTTTGCTTGATAAGGACCTTGGTTGTGTCAACATTGAGAGCATGGCAAGTTATCTTCAAGGTTATCCCCACCATATCCTTGTGTGTCCATGCGAATACATTCAAGTTCCTTCGCACCTATCAACTGAACTTTGAGATCCATATTTATTTGAGAACCAATCTTTAGAAGCTTTGCTTTGTTGTGTTCGTCTACTATAATATGCTCTACAGGCTCAACAAGCTCGGTGTTGACCTCCTCCTCTTTATCTCTGGGGTCCAATTCGTTGAATGGGTCGTTGGTATATTCAAGAAGAGGGACCTTCTTTGATTGTTACACTTCCAAGTTTTTGGCACAGAGGATGACCCCCATGCCTTTCCCCTTTTCCTTTTTATTATTTTGGAAAAGCTCAGTTACATAACAATCATGAGCCGTGTCTTGGTCTTTAATAACCTCCCCTATTCCGTTATCGATCGTTAATTTCATCTTCAAACACCATGGTGCTAATACTATTCGGAAGTCTGAAAATGCATGTCTTCCTAAGAAGTCATTGTAGGCATAGTGCCCATCCATCAATATGAATGTTTGCTTCCGCACAACTGATCGGGGGTGACTTCCAAGCCCAACAAACAAGTCCATCTGTATGAGAGGTATTGTGGCCTCTTTAGTGAACCCATGTAAAGGTTTATGGCATGGAGATACATCTTTCATTGGCAACTTCATTTTATTGAATGCTTGTTTGACTAAAATATTAACTAGGCTTCCTGTATAGACTAAGATGCGAAACACCATGGCCACGCCGATCCATGAGGAGATAACCACGGGTCAGTGTGAGGGCACTATTTTTCAACCAAATCTTCATCATTGAAGGTTATGTCAATTATTTATTTCCTCTTTGTGACACGGCCCTCGGCTATGGAATGAACGTACCCTTCCTTATCCTTTAAGGACTTACCATATCCCTCCATCTTAACCTAACTTCTGTTAGCTATGTGCGGGCCTCAAGATATGGTGTGGATAATTATCTTTTCTTGGTTAGAGCGGCTGTTATCTGTTCCTTCCCTATTGTTTCCTTGCAGAGGTTGTCCAGATCATTTGTGGGGGCGAGCAAGAGAGTTGTAGTCTTTCTACATGTATCGCTCCATCTTATTTTTTTGAATATACTCTTCAATAAGATCTCATAAATGTTGGCATTCTTCGGAGTGATGTCCATGTGTCTCGTGAATGCTATAATATCTCCCTGTTCTAATTTGCGGCCTTTGATTCTTTTTTGTACGAAGGACATTTGTATTTAAACTCGTGTTGAGTAGCCATGTAGATAATCTCAATTGTGTCGTTCAAAGGTGTGCATGAGTTAAATCTCGGTTCGGATTGGTACCGCCGCTTATTGCCTTTTTCACTCCCAGTACTGCTTTGGTTGCCGCTTCTAACTTTACTATTCTACTTGTTACCTTCCCCTCGGGGAGGAGCAGCCACGTTTCGTTTGACGCTGGAAGCCTTTGCTGGTTGCTCGCTATGTTGGTGGGCCGCCGCATCCTCTAATCTTGTGTACTTCCCAGCCTCATGAAAGAAATCATGAAGAGTTAGGGGTTTCTCCTTTGTCAACCTTCTTGCGAGTTTGGACTCCGGGTGGATGCCTCCGCATAGCGCCATCAGTGTAAGCCTCTCATCGGCATCCTACACCACTGCTGTGTCAGCAATAATGCGGGTAAGATATTGTTGTAGCGGTTCTCCTGCTTTTTGTTTCACCTATGATAAGGAATAAGCATCATTGGGTTGTTCCTCGTGGATTCGTAATTGACTTACGACTCTTTCCTTCAACATTTCGTATAAGCTAATAGAGCCATAAGGCAGGTGACAAAACCATATGGTTGCTAGGTCCGACAAGAGCAACGAAAAAAAATACATATCACACCCTCTATTGCTCCATTCATGAGCATGGGTTGGATGTTACGCTGTAAGTGGATGATTGGGTCGGACATGCCTTTGTAAGGATCCATGGTAGGCATCTTCCGTTCCTGAGGAGTGGTTGATGCTTCTGTGTCCGTGATGAATGGGTTGGATACCCTTGCTCCTACATCTCTTTCATGCTATTCACAATTGAGATACTCCCTGAAGAGGTGTGTCATTCTTTCCTAAGATTCTAGGGCAGTCCTGGGAGAAGTGGGGGCTTCCTTTTGATGTTGATGACGTCCTGAACTTTGGTAGAGATTGGACTGGTGATAATTGGCTCGAAGTATGATAGGGTCAGTTATAGCCGATCCTTGCCTGGTGCACCCTTAGCTGGGCCCAACTCTTGGCGCTCTTTTGGTCCTGGCTTTGGACTGAGTCCTGGCATGGTTTTGAGCAATTGTATCTTCTTGATTGAATTCCTCATTCGAATGGGATCTATTCTGCCTACAAGATTCTCCAGATTGAGATTCATTTCAAGGTTTGTATTGTGAATGGACTCCTTCGTGCCCCTTAAGAATGTTATGAGCTGTTCCACTAAATATTTGATCTAGTGCCCAGGTTTGTCTGACCAAATATTTGGTCCGACGAATGGGCATCTCCAACTAGGACATTTTTGATGTCGGATGAAATGATGACCAAGCAGGCCAAGTTCGCTAACCAACTGCTGGACCAAATTTTCCTACCAAACGCCGGACCAGATTCAGAGAGTTATAAACCAACCTCCACACTTCACAACTTCACTATGTAAATACCAGAGCTTCTCAACAACAACGTAGGTACTTTGGAAAAGAAAGGGAAAACTTTGCTGAGATTCAATCACTCCAGCGCTCTAAGTTTTTGCTCTTTCTAGTCATACTTTTGTTTGTAACCGAATCAAAGAGGAATAACAAGAGTGACAGTTGATGAAGACATGTTCTAGCCGAACTACTATAAAATTTTGTGTGATTTACTTCTTTTAAGTTACATTCCTATTCTGAGCTTGTAAAATGTTCTATGACAATAGAGCATAACGATTACATGATCACCCGTTGAGACATGCAAAATAGCATATCAAAGAACCTAAAGGAGACTTAACTAAATTCAGACTTAGAGGTGTTTGCCAATTTTTGTGCAAACAGTAGCCAAGAAGGGTTGGCCTAGAATCAATGGAATTTGACTCATTGGATTATTCATGGGTTGAGTCTCCAAAACGATGAAATCAACGGGGAATATGAATTGCTCGATTTTAATGATCACGTCCTCAATTTCTCCCACAGTTTTCTTAACAAAATGATCAACAAATTAAGGAGTTACTTCTGTTGGTTTTAGGTCACCTAAGCCAAGTTGTTGGTAAACTAAATAAGGAATCAAATTGAAACTTGCACCCAAATCGAGCAAGCATTGGTTAATTATTTTGTCTCATATCATGCACGAGATCATCGGACATCCAGGTTTTTTGTATTTAACAGGGATTGATTGAGACAAAAATTCGCTAAGTCCGGTGGCTAAGAAAACTTCCTTGGGTACATGAGTGTATCGTTTTTAAGTACAAAAGTCCTTAAGAAATTTAGCATAGGTTGGAACCTGTTGAACGATGTCAAGAAGTGGGATGTCAACTTTCAGTTATTTAAAAATTTCCAACATCTTTTCCATAGTCAGAGTGTTTCCTTGGTTGAAGATGATGTCGAAACGGAACATGATACTCAACAGGTGGGTCTACTTGAGTAGAAGAAGAATTAGGATTAGGGTTCGATTCAATGTTTGGCTCCACGTATTTTTGGAATTTTTGTTGTTTTAGAAGTGTTGAGAGGGGTTTTCGGTAAATCGTTTGAATTGTTGACTTCATTATCAATTTGTTTACTGGAATGAAAAGTCATGATAGCATTCATTGAGGTTACGTTGCTATCTTAAATAACATTGGCTTGATTCAAATTCGGGGTCTGATTTCTGGGATTCGAAACAGGCTGGCTTGGGAATATGCCTCGTTCACATTCACTTACAAATGTGGATAATTGACTCATTTGTATTTCGAGGTTAGCAATAGATTAGTTCATGTTTTGCATATATGAGATCAATAAATTTTGCAAATTATTGTTTGAGGCTTTGAATAGTTGTTTTAGCCAATGTTTCAAGAATTTTCTCAGCTAAACATAAATGTTTATCGTCTTTAGGGGAGGGAGCAAAATTTGGTTGAAAAATTGACTGCTGTGGTTGATTTTGAGATGGACCAGCAAAGTTTGGTAGGAAATGATTGGGTTGAAAGGGAGAATTTGAAGCATTATTCGAAAATGGTTGAAAATTGGAACGAACCACATTCGTGTTGAGGTTGTTTTGGTTGCAAGCAAAATTCAGATGATTTCTCCAATCAGGATTGTACGCTGGAAAAAAGGGGTTGTTTTTAACCTTATTGAAAGCATTAGGTTGTTTGATAGATTTAGGGCACTGATTGGAAATATGATTAGGATCATTGCATTTATAATACATGGGTTGGGAAGCTTGGCTCATTTGGTTCGATGAGAAAACGTTATCAAATTTATTAATCATTGCGTCGATTTGGGCTTCTAAAGCCAAAAATGATCCAATTGAACGCGTGCTCGATTGTGAGTAAATGGATTTTTCATTAGAACGTTCCCATTAGGACGATTTTTCGACTAAGTTTTCAAGAAATTGCCAAGCATCGTCGTGATGTTGGGCAAGAAAGTTGCCTTCTCAGATAGATTCTAGCATGGTTCGTGAGCTGTTTTTTAGTTCATCATATAAGATTTGGTAAATCATCCATTTTTCGGAGTTATAGTGTGGACATTTTATCAAAAGCTCTTTAAATATTTCAAAATATTTTTCGATTCTACCCTGAATTGATCAAAATTGACGATTTTGTTTTGGATTTTTGTTGTTTTTCCAAGGGGTGGAACTTTTTTAAGAAAACTTTCACAAATTCTTTCCAAGTTTTAATCGAGTTAGATAGTAAGTTGTATAACCATTTTTCATCCTAATCCGTAAGAGTAAATGAGATTAATCGAAGCTTGATTTCGTCATCAGAAAGTTGTTGCAGTTTCATGGATGCGCAAATTTATTTGAATTTTGTTAAGAAAATATATGGTTCATCGTGCTCAAAATTGCCAAATTTCGGAAGCATGGCAATATGGTTTGAGTGAATTTTGAAATGGCTATCCGTTGGAGCAGGTAATGTGATATAAGACGGAATAGATACTCTTTCGGGGAAGATTCTATCCATAAGAATTCGAGGGACGTTCTCGTTCACCATTTCAGGAGGATTGTTTATTCGAGTTAAACGATTCGTAGAAGAGTCATGAGTACAAGTACTCATGCATAATTAAATGTGGAAAAGAGAAAGAAGTTAGAATCGAATTTAGGAGAAAGAGGCAAAGTTTTAGAAAATGAAATGAGAAATTGTTTATTTATTTATATTTTTTTAAAAGGAGGAAAAATATTTACTAGGAGAAATTTATTTTTCAAAAGAGAAGTTTGGTTTTGTTTTGTTTTTTGTATTTATTTTTGTTTCTGAAAAGATATATATACATACATATAGATACACACACACACATAATATATATATATATATATATATATATATATATATATATAAAACTAACTCAAAATTTCTTTTTTGACTTTTTTTATTTTATTTGGAAAAATTTAAAGGAGAAGATTTAAAAGGATTTTTTTGGATTTTTTTGTTTTTTTTAAATATGCATGAACTAATGCAACCAAATGAATGTAAGGACTTAATTACAAATTTTTGTCTTAGGTTAGTAGCTCCTAACCTAAAATTGCATAATCACACTTTGTCTTAAATCATCATGATGTTTCTTAGCCAGGTAACCGACGGAGTTATCGTTGCACCATGAATCACGTAAGCAACGTAACCGAAGATCTAAATACCTTCAAAGAAACAATCAGTATAATGTTTACGAATCATCGTAATATTTATAAATGATTATTGCTCTATCGTAGCCTAGACACTAAGAATATAAATTGTTCAAAGTAGACAACTTGTAAAGATGCACCTAAGCCCTTGGTGAGCTCATGAATCGCTTAAGTCAAACATCTAACTGTTCTTATTAGTCGAAATTCTACTACGAAATGCAATTTGTGGGCCATAGAAGGGGTGATGAAATCCTCCATATCTTATGCGGATTTAGGTGTTGCCCTTAAAAAGAAAATAAGATAAAATGAATGCAAATCCGAAATTAAACGTGAACTAACAATGAATTTTTTTTTTTTGATTTTTTTTTTAATTTTTGAAATACACACACAAAAAAATGCAGGCAACCAACAATGTAACTAAAATAAAACTGGAGATTAGAACACGATATCAAAGCATGCAGATTATTAGCAATTTATTATTATTTTTAGCTGCAATTTTTTATAAGAAAGCAATTTATTTGGCAAGCTTAACGGCATATTTTAGCAAGCTTTTTTTTCTTATCTACTTTGGCAACCTAAAATGGAGTAGAAAAGATTGATATTTAGATATATCAAGGAAGAAAAACAAAGACAAACACAACAATTTTTTATTCTTTTTGAAAGGTTTGTTTTTTTTCTTTTTTTTAAATACCAAATGAGAATAAGGTCTCTTCTTTTTTTAAGAGAGCAAATTTTATTTAAGTAATGTAAAGGCTAAAACAAAAACAAACTAAAAAAAAAATAACCAGGGCCTGGCCCAACTAAAAGAAAATTCACTTCACAGTTTGAAAAACGCTTCACAATTCACCATTCAAAAAAAAAAAAAATTACACTCCGAAATGGCGATTTCACAATCTGCCATTCATGGATTCCCAAATTCCAATTCTCTATCCAATCTAACGAAATTTTGCGGTTTTGGTTCGCGATGGTTGGCTATTTGCAGAAGAAGGTAGATCGCCGTTGGTTGGCATGCTGAATTGGGTGGAGGCAAAGTCGAGGATGGTTCAATGATCGATGATTTGGGTTTCGAGGCGATTGGGTGGCTGATTGCTGGTTTGATTCGTGATTGCGGTTGTGGATGGTGTTGTGGAAAGCAGGAGTTTGGTGAGGGTGGTTTTGGGTTGTTCGATTGTTGTTGTTGGCGGTGATGTGAGTATTATTGACTGGAGCAATAGCTTGGCAGATGAGTAGAAATGTGATGTATAGACAGTGGAGATGGATCAGTAGATTCTGGAGCAGGTATGTGGAATTCTAGTTGTTTGTGTGGGATGGCAGTCAGTTGGATGGCAGTTTGGTTTAACGAAGTGCACTGGGATGTGGTATGAAGGCTGTTAAGGAGACAAGTGGCAGCATTGATCAGGTCAGTTTTTGTGTTCAGGATAGTGCACAATTGTTGAAATGATGAGGCCGATGGTTGAAATGTGCAAGGGAGGGTTATGTGCAGGGAATATGGTGACTGATTTATGGGAAGCGATGGTGGATGTAGGCAGAGGGTATGGTTGAAGTTGAAGTAAGTGTTGTATGGAGTGGCTGATGGAAGAGGGGAAGGAAATGGAGCAGCAGTTGTAGGGTTGTTTGGTTGTAGTTTTGTAAAGAGGTGATGAAGTGTTATGTGCAGAGGGTAGTTGATTGAATGTTGAACATATGTGGTTGAGGCAGTGCAATGATATCGGAGTGATGAAATTTGCAGTTGCAGCAGTGGTAGTAAACAGTTATGGAGTGCTGTGATGATGAAGATATCTATGTGGTGGTTATGTTGTTAAGTGGTTAGCAGCAAATGAAGGCAGTATGTAGAAGTTTTGTTTTGTAGATGATGGAATGAGTTGCTGTGATGTGGTGAGGTAGCGGTATGTTGTGATGATGTGGTTAAGATGTGCACAGAGGAGTAGCAGTGCAGGTAGGGATGTGCACAGTTATGTTTGAGATGAAATATGTTCAAGGCAGGGAATGGAGAGTTGTATGCACAGAGAAGTGTGGGATGTATGTATATGGGTGGTTGTGGATATGATGAATTGTGAAGAGGCAAGTGGTATCTATGGATGTGGATGGGGTATGTTCAGGGAAGACAGGGTGATATGTGAGATAATTGTTGTTTGTTGAAGAAGTGTTGTATGCAGAAGAATATATAGTGCACAGTAGCACACTTGCTGTTACGTAGTTTTGAAAGAAGGCAGTGAAGTGTTGACAGAAGTTGGATGGTTTTATGGTGGTGGCTGGGTGTGTGATGTTTGTGGATATGGCATGGGCGGTTATACGGGGGGCAAGGGAGGCCGGTGGTTTTGGCAAAAAAAAAAAAAAAAATTGTAACAAAAAAGAAATTTGTAAAACCAAGAAAGAAAATGTAAATTGTAATAAAAATATTTTTGTTTGAAATTGTGTACATTCTCTTTTTTTTAATAGAAACACAAATTAATAAAAAGCAACAAACACACAATCAAAATGCAAACAAAAATCACACAAATACACACCAAATTTTTTTAATTGCGAATTAACACACAAAATGAACACATAATAAAATCAAACAATAGGAAAAAATAATTCGAATAGTAAAAATTAAAATTAAATTAATTATCGGCAACGTCCCCAAAAACTTGTTGAATCGGCTTACTTTCTATCGAATTAGAAAATAACCGAAACAAATGTGATATAAAAATAACCGCAAGCGTATGACGTACAATTTTAGTACGTGGCCAGTACATGTCGATCCGTAGGGAATTGTATTGATTTAAAATTCTACTCAATCAAATCAAACCAAAATTTGAAGTTGTTTTTAAGCTAAAAAAAATTGTAAACTATCTCGAACAAGCGAATAAAAATATGAGATTGGAAAACAATTTAGAGGCAAATGCACTTTCATATGTTTACTAAATCAACACAAAAATAAACTATAATCTCTATTTTACTCTTAAGTGAAATTAGTGATGTATTTATCATAAGTATGGTTTATTCATATTATTAATTAACATAACTTAAACCATCAAACTATAATACAGCAATCAATAACCACTTATCAAATGTAATGAAAATGAAGTAAAAAAAACTATTTTAAGTATGATCTATTTATTATTGTAGTTAGTAACATAAATCATCAAATTTGTTTCTACCGTAATTTCACAATCAAAACTCAATTAGTAAAATGACGATGTAAATTGTGTTTATGTTTGAATAAAAATTGCCTATTTGTAAATACAACATAAACTATCAAATTCATTTAAAAACTTATATCAAAATCAAACTCTTCATGAAGCACAAAGGAGATCATAAATCACACAATATGTTGAATTTACATAATTCTAGAGAGCTTCATCACCCCTAAACTAAAGGGGTTTAGCTACTCATTCGTATTATCATTTCAACACATGCAAATTTCAATATAGAAAATAAAAGAAGAAAATGCAAGCTAATGAAAAATAAAAAGAGAATTAATCTACTTGCATAAAATAAAAATAAACTAAGTGCATAGGGAAGAAATCTAATCTACTAACGTGAAATAAAAGAGAGCATATAAATTAAAATAAACATAATAGAACATTTAAGCATGAAATAAGAACAAATAGAAAAGGAAGAGCCTTAGAAAGCCATTTTTATTTTAATTTTAATTTGAGGCTACAACTTGCATTCTAATATGATAAGTGATTAAAAGATTCATTACATGAACACAAGAGGGCTATTTATACATGCATAAAACCCTAATCTATATTTTATGGGCTTCCCAAAATACCTTTTAGGAAGTGTGCCCATCAAATTATCATTAGCATGAATTAATCCTCCATTTAGTGTGCATGTAACTTTAGCCTTCACTAACTTGTGCATTAGCTCCTAATTGTTGATTGAGGTAAGTTTGTAGATAGGGTCCTCCATGATACATGAGTTGATTTATCTCTATCTTCATTTGCCTTTTTCTCTTGTGCATGCATGAATACATGAAAGCCTCTACATATTTCCATCCAAATTTCCTACAATTAAAACTAAATATGCAAATAAATATTCTCAAAATTAATTCTTGCACAAAATTACTATTTTACCACCACATTGATGCATGCGTGATGACTTGGAAGCATATTTGAAATTTGGTTTTAAAAATGTAAAAATACGCAATTATGACATTTACTTAAATAAAAATAAATTAAATATGAACGTAAAAATATGCACATTTACGTGCACTTCAGGTCCAAATAAACATTAATCAAATCTGATTTAATTGTTTGTCGATATTGCATATTGATCGATATATTTGTAACTATTATAAAGATATACACTAATATTTATTCCTCATATCACATTCAAAATTTTATAATCAATATTTCATAAATATTAAATAATTTAATTAATTTACAATGATTATAAACCAATTAAATCATTTAGTCTAAAGAGAATTCATCATATCGGTTGTGTAACCCGATAGGTGTAAATTTGGTCGGCAATTAACATTGAACTATTCGAATGTTAAGATTCACACATCACTTAGCAGGTGATGTGACATTTTGACTAAATTTATCGCTTACTTAGTTTTGGTAAAAATCCAATTTTAGTTAATTAAGCATTATCCGGTTGTGCATTTATTTACACCAATTTTCTTCGTCAAAACTATCATTTTGGACATATTGAATTTGGTAATGGTCAAAATGCCAACATCATCCATATAACTCTATATTTCAAACATAAAGTCCTTGGTTCAATAATAATAATTATTATTAACTAAAATGCTATGGCCAGAGACTTTGACTTTGTGTTGACTTGAGTTGACCATGATACTAACCCATGTAACTAAGGGGAAAAATCCACCCTTAAATATTTATTCACTTCTAATACCTCCACTCGACCCAACTATAGTCACTTGATGGAATTCCATGCCATGGTTTGACTATAACCAAAGCAGAGCTTTCATATTAAAGATCCACGGTATTCTCAAGTCGAGAGAATTGAGTAAATTAGTCGCATTGATATTTTCTTTTTAATCTTAGTTATATTAACCAAAAGAAAGCTATCGAGTGAGTCATTCCATAGTTATCCAATAACTATTAGTACATAACCTCTAGGTGCCCCCAACAGCCATGAGTAATACAGTGCCCAACATTTGGAGTTGGAGAGCATTACACTCTAATCTTAAAGGATACATCGATATACTGTCTCGATGCATCTTGACTATGAACATTTAAAATTGTATATATGTTTTCATTGTGATAAATTACTTATGATTACAACACTTTGTAACTATTATCACAAAACTTACCATTTATGGATTTTCAATTAAACATACTTTTAATTTAATTAATTAATTAATATAACACATTATATCAAGTATACAATAAAAAGAAAACACCTTTTATTTTGAACAAGATTGGTTATTGGGTAACATACTACATAATTTTCGCTGGAGCATACTCCTAAGTCTATCAACCTCCCACTTGCATAAAGGGTCAATTATGGAATCTTATTCCAAATTCTTCAATCAGTTTTCTTCAAACCAATTGGGTCAGTTCCTAGCTGAACCGATATGGTATTATATTTTAATCGTCTACACTGTCGATTAGCTTTCTCCGATGCTAATAATCTACCTTTATCATGTGGAACAATTCGGAATATGTTTCTTGACTTCTAGCGAGCTCTAAGTTCTACGACGAACTATATTGTGACATTGTTATCATATAACAATGTTATTTGGATTCTTAATATTTTAAATCACCTCTGCTCATTTATAAATTTATGCGTTTATTTTACACACATACATTGTTTTATTGAGGCGCTATTCAAGTCAATGAATCATCCACAATCTCTTCTATTTGTAACATTTCCAAATTAAAGATTCTTAGTTTATTATCGACCTATTGTACTCAACGTCACTTATGAAGTTTTGAGTATAAATACCCTTTCATAAGGAGTTTGTCACTTCTGTAAACATTTCTCTAGTACTTCATAAATACACGAGAACATCTCAAACAACCATGTAGTGAAATCTATTTGGATTTGATATGTAGCTTCATGTATCTAATACATAAACAAAGCACGATATCATAGATAACATAACATGTATGATAAATCTTTTTGCCAATTCATAAGGAATCCATCTAACATGTTACATATTAAACATTTTGTAGGGTGTCCTTACATATTTTTTGGGACATTCCCAATATCTTTTATACTTACTATAAAGAACATTATTTACAAATCCAACATCGAGTATTAAAATAACTAATGCTGATTTTAACATAAGTATATCGTTAAAAAATAGTAACGTGCTGTTTACTTATGATTTAGAAATATCTACGTACATTTTAATGTTTTTTCTTATGAACACATGCTTTCTCTATCAAAATGTTTATTTAATGCTGATGCTTACAAAATGATGCTTTCTATCATTTCTTGGATCATGTCCAAAAGCTCATGAACTCAATATTGCTTCCAATAACTTTGAGATACTTTCGTCATTATGTGTAAATAACCTATTTTGAACCATTATTTAGAATTTTCTATTTCGAAACATATATACCAAACACCAAGTCATACTAAGCAATAATTTTGTGCGTAAATCTGCAACAACTTGAGCACATCAAATGGTGAATCTGGTACGTTGATTTCAATAATGGAAATTCATGGGAATATCCTTATCAATATGGCTCACTATATTCCAACTGCATTTGTCTTTCTCATAAAAACACATTTGCGGCCAATGGATCATATCTTTTCGAATACAGCTATCAAATTCGTATTTTAATAATGTACTTGGAATCATTTTCAGATCTGCGCATCGTACTATATCATAGAGTCAATACACTTAATGGTTAAACTAAACAAATGAGGATTATATATTTTTGATATTGATAAGAAACTCATTGTTTCTATTCAATATGCAAGAATACTTATCAGACACTTTAATGCAATGTGTTCATTTAGGTAAGTTAATTTCACTTCACCTTATGTGATCTGTTTTGTCTTTGGATCGTATATATTTCTATTTTACTACTAATAATTTCTCGAAGAAATTTCTTTCACCATGAAGTTAGTATTTCTTGAAATAGTAACTATTTCTCAATGCAGCAGAATAGGTATTCAAAAATATTTACGAATTGCCTATTATATAAAATTGATTTAGTTTTTAGTTTACAAAACTTATGCTCAAAACATAAATATGTCATCCAATGATAGTCTTTACCAAACACCTTTTGAGGGAGATTCATACAATATCCCTCACGAATAGTTATTATGGGCAAATTTCCGATCACACAACCTCCCCAATCCTTAGCCTAGGATATGTTAAAGTTTCTTATAAATCCTTATCTTGTATGATTTTATAAATTATTAGTTAGATGAAATAATATCAACCTTGTTTACTACTCTTAACTAATAACCTTATCGAAAAAAAGTAACTCAACTTCACTTATAATTAATCATACTTTGTCCAAAAAAGTTCGATTACTCATTATTGATACATCATTATATATCACATGGAGGAGTGACTTTTGAGATTGAATCTTTCTTCATTTTTAGGTATCCAATATACTCACTCGTTCAATCAAATCGAATTATTTTTATCGCTTGTTATTTTATTTACTTCTGTTTTATATTCTATGAGCTTTCCATGGACTTGTACATGCATATCAAATACACATGTCCATGTCTGTGATAACTCATCGGTGAATATTATGAAGTATGTGAAATTGTTTTTGTATTAATAGACTTATGACTATATACATGTGTGTATGTGTATATCAATCTGAAGAGTTTGTCAAATTTTATGACGCTCCTACTAAATGGGTATATAGCCCTTAATTATTTGAGATATAATTAACTGGTGTCATATGATTCATAATCACATAATAAAAAAATTATTTTTATAAACTACGGCTTGGTCTATATTTTCAAAATAATTGTAAATAAGTTTAGACACTTCAGGATTTTCCGATGCATCACTTTTGTTGTGAAAACAAATACCATATTGTAGTTTTTTTCATTAAGAATATTCATAATATTCACATTGAAATATAACCATATCTATTTTTCAGTCAGCATCGATAAATAGTCATTATTTCATAAATAATTTTGATATGTTTTACGAAACTTTTTTTTTGTAATTTAATGCAATCAATCAGTGGTATATGGCATGTTCTCACTATTTCTGCCACAACTATAATAGAACACTAAATTCAGAGGTCCATCATTCACTTAAATAGATTATTTATTTCATATAGTGTAACTATATTATAGTCGAGAGTTCTTTGATCGGATATCTTGAATTCAAATAAAATAAAACTCAAAGAAATAATTTTCTATATGAAAATGCATTTTGGAATAGAAATCATATTTCTTATTCCAATGTTAAGTATCAATTACTATTAAAATTCTTGTTTTTGATATTTCTTTATGAAGCAGAAGTGGTCATTTACTCTCTTCATCTCAACTGTATCTTAAAACACATTTACTCTTATACATTCATTTTTATTTCAAATGGTCAAACCATTTAAATGAAAAACCCTTGGTACAATAACATAACGAACTCTTTAAAAAGTGCATTCCATTATCCTTAGCATTGACATCAAATATGTTGCATTTCGCATAAACCGATTAAACTAACATTTCAGCGATCGAATTTATAGATTTATGTTATAGTTTTTCTACCATGTTACATTTAACACAATATGATCCTTTTATAATTAATCAAATCGAATACTCGATCTTATAATACTATTTATTTGGTTGTTTCTAATGAGTTAATTTCATCGAAGTATCATACATTATGAAATTTGATCGTCCCCCGTATAACACTTATACGTGAGGTATGTGGATCGAATATCCATTATCATGTATTGCTTTTACAGTTCGAAACTAAAAGAACGTAATACACAGTCTCGACCAAATAAATGCATTGGTTACCAAACTATGAATGTATTTAGTAGTTGTAAAATCAGGTACATGCATGAACGTTGAAACTTTAACATGCAATAAACATTTATTAGTAAATATATTTTATATTTCTACTTGTCGGTCTTCAATTTTGTTCATTTGTATATCTTAATTGATAAACGGTTTATCAATCATATTAAATGCAAAAACTAATCAATGTAGATTACTATATGTAACGACGTGGAATTTGATCATTTAATTTTGAGCGTTTAATTCATGTTTAAAGATTGAATCAGAAATATTATTTTATTTTGATTATGGAGGTTTTTCTTTAATTAGTGAAATGGATTTAAAATTTCAAATATAGCGATTTAACGAATTTGGTGAATAGTAAATTTAATATTTGAAATTGGACAAATATGTGGATATGGTGTTAAATGTGAACGGAAATGATTATTGAGTTGTTTTAAACTCTATTTGGATTAGAGTGATGATATTGGACTTTTGAATCGAATTAAATGTCGATAGGTTAGAAATTGGAATTTTATATATTAATTTAACAGTGAAATTTAATATATATATATATATATACATGGTAATAGTGTAAATAATGGAATTTGGTTAAATATAAATTAGAATAATTTCTAATATGGATATAAATTCTGTTTGAATTATACTTAAGTTGTTATGTTTTGAAAATGGAAATTTCAAGAAATTTCGTCGATTTTGAAAATCGCTCGATTTAATCGACGCGTTAAAATAACCTTTCGGGACATAGTCTCAAAATTCGACGAAATCAGTTCCAATGGATCCGTAGTGGTGTATTATTGTCGAATTTCAAATTTCGTAGCGTTTGGAGTTACCGTTGGTCGTACGGGAAAGAAACGCATTGAAATAAATATCTAAAATTTAATATTTTAAATCGATTTTAAAAGCTATCTTCCACATACGATCGAATTAGGCCTCGAAATATATTCCATTGTGTTCGAAATAGAGGTAAAACATTAATAATGTTAGGCGACACGTCTCATTTGGAGTTCGTTCGGAAAAGCATGTGAATTGTGAAAATAATAATAAGATATTTTATGCGCGCGCGCGCACACACACACACACATATATACATACACGTTGCAAACAGTAAACCCTTGCACTATTATATTCCAGCCGCCACTAACTTTTTCAATGGCCAAAAAGCTCTCATCTCTCCACCAATTATCGCTCCATCCATCAACAATAAGGCTCAGACTTCTAAAGCTATATTGTAGAGCTCGATAAGCTCGACGATGTCAACGAGGGTGATCGTGATCGAGTGACGATGGAGGAGAAAATTGCTTGTGTTTTGGCCACATTTCACGGCATTTTTCTCGTTGTTGGCAATGAGGTTGAGGGCCGGTCGGTGGCCATAGGTTACGCTCCACGAGATGATGGTGTTCGATTGCCTTCCAGTCGCATGGAGGAGAAGCGGCCATCGAGTTTTAATCTCGTGCGCATGGGTTCATGAGTGAAGACAAATGAAAATGAGGCAGGAACGACATGTAGCCATGATTTCTTGAGCTAGAACGTGTAGCCCAAATTTGATAAAGGTCAAATAAAAAAAAGAAATTTATTTATATAAATTTATTCAAATGTTTAAAAACTGTATCTTTCACATGCCAGTTTCGATTAAGACGAAACAGGCGATGTTGAATCGTGGCGATGCGCACTATTTTAGAGTTGGTTGGGACAGTTTTGGAGCTAGCTAAAATTTTAGGTTAAATCAAACATGTTAGATTTAATTTAAAATTGGAATGTTTGGCAAAATTTAAAACTCAAGGTGAGTAAATCCCACTCAATTAGATGATTGGCATTAATTTTAAATAGTTAAAATTAATTATTGGTTGATTAGATGATTTGATAATTTTTGTTATAAATTGGTTGTTATAATATATATATACTGGTATATATTAGTAGTTGGATTGATTATTCCCGTCGATTGGAGCGGATGAGACCCTATGCTCCCCGCATAATAGAGGATGACTCTATATACCACGACATTCTTCCTCGAAACAGAATTGGTATTTTTATGTTGTATTAACATCTATGGATGCGGGAAAATAGGTTGGAGGGACCCAACTGGATTCCTCAAAAATGTTGAACTTAATTTCATGTATAGTGATATATGTTTTGTTGGAGCAATCTGTGATAGATTATTGTGTGATTCGAACTGATTGGATGCTATGGCAGTTTTAGCCTTGATTTTGGTATTTTTAAATACCAATAATATATGGTTTGAATTGAAAAAGAATTTTAAAGGGATTTTTGAAGTATAATATTTGTATAAAGTTTTGGGTCAATTGATCCGCTGAATTGTACTTAGCTATTTTGGGATATTGTAAATAAAGATTTTGGGATAAAAGTATATAAAAGGATTTTAAATAATAAACTCTTATGTGGTACTTGTTCAAGTATAAAAGGTTTTAAAATCAAGATTTATATAGATTGGAAGGGCAGAAGTGAATTTGGAAATAAGTAAATAAGTACAAAACTGGTTACACTAGTGCTCAAGTAAGATTTCCAAATTTACGACATGAAATTAGAATCGAGATTTGGTTGATTTTGTGACATAATTTGGGTTAATTAAGGAATCGATTTGTATATGGAATTTAATTTAGAAATGTAACGACCCGCAAATCCGTACCCCTTGAGTCTACACTATTTTACAACAATCAACTCAAGTTGCACAGAAATACGAACCATTTGGGTTAAAGAAAAAGAGGTAGAAGAAGAAAATAGAAATCAACAATAGAATCTAACCATCGCAGCGGAATAAAATATAATAGAAAATAAATGGTCTTTACTCAAAATCAAATATCTTTGTTTATATATATTACATCAACAGAGTACATCAATCACAATTCAACATCAATAGCATACAATGGATACACAACAACTCAACACAGTGGAAATATATATATATATATATACATGTACGAGAGTACGTATCGTCATCCAGCTCATCTCCTGAGCACCACAGCATCAACCCGTATTCTATAATACTCGGTCTGACCCGAGCATTACAGTTAAATAATACCCGAGTCAGTCTGGAATACCAGCGTGAGAAAATCACACCCAATTGATTATTAAAGTTTCAAAATCCTTCGAAAACAAAAGCATCTCGTAAGACCACGCCACAAATAAACATGTCGGGTTTTTACCTTACGATAGCTAAAACAATTTTTATAGAAATCCTCTGATATTATAATAGGGTCTATATATAAATACTTATAAAATAGCCGAAATTGTTACATCTATTAAATTCCAGCTACTGGCCACAGAGTGGGTAATACAAACAAAACTCGTACAAGGCTCGTAGGGAGAATGAATTTCCAACTAATGACTAGGCACTGGGGTACCACCTGTCACAGTATGGGGCCTAGATCACCGTACCGAGGAGTACGCCCGCTCCCCTGCAATAAGGTCGGGACTACCCCTTACCGGATAATCCCGAGTGAGATCACCCCGCGGTTGGGATCAGCAACCGCCCACTAAGCCGAAATAAAAAGGGACATCTAGACTGGAATGACCTCACCCTGCTTGGGTGCTACCCACCTAGCCTTGCTGCATAACCCCTGATTTTCAGTCATTCCCATTTGATGAGGCTTAAGGCTAAGCGTTACCTTTTTAGAATATATCCCTTAGAATGCCCATCGTCCACCTGACGATGTTTCGCAAGCATTCATCCATACAAGTCCGTCCCGGGTTCGAACGGAATCGAAGGCACTATTCCTACTACATCCATTTTGGAAATATCCTCGGGATTAGTAGTGACTAGCCCTTGCACTTCAATGCTCCATCTTCGAATCCAAAATCGTTTTCACGAAACGTACAAACCGGATCAAAGTGGTTTTCGAGAAATAAATCTCGATCCCGGTCTCTTCGAAACGATCAACGTATTTGTCCAATATTGATAGTCGGTTATTTAACTATCAATTAATATTCACAAAAATCCATCCAACAATAAATAATTTCCCAAATTATTCATTAACCTCAAAATATCTTCACAAGATATATTTCTATTTTCAATCCTTGAAAACAGTTTCAAAACCATCTTTCTTTTCAGAATAAACTTTCCCAAATATTTTCTATCTCCTCTGAAATCACCAAGCACAAAAGTAGATCTAAAATAATTTAGAACACTTTATTTTGAAATATACTTTAAAACATTTAAGTTAAAATTACATCAATAATTTATTAAAAATACCATACTATATGTATATTTGAAAATAAGGTTACTTCATAAATATAAAACTAAAATTATACTTTTAAAAACATAATATTAAGTCATTCTTTAAATAATTACTACTATAATAAATTAAGAGAAAATACTTACTTTAGAATTTAAATATTAGAAATAAGAAATTTTCCAAAACTTGTTTTTTGAACAACTTTTAATCTTATAACTTATATTTAAAAATTTACTTTGAAAACGTACTTGGTTATCCAGGAAGAATTCCAACTTCAATCACTTAAATCAAGTTTCCAAATTGATTCCCACTTTATTCCATTTGAAATAAATATCTTTACTTCTTAATTCTTTTCAGAGTTCGTTAATTTTGGTTTTTATTATTATTATTATTCGTTTGATTTAAACCTTTTTAACTGAAATATACGAATTTCAGCTTTTCCCAATTTCTTCTTTATTCTTTTCAATAATTTAAATCTTAAATTTAAAATAAAAGCTTTGTTCTATTAATAAATAACACTGAAGTTTAAAATTCATTAACTTTCTGTTTATTCAAATTTCCTTCCTATACTTAAGATTTATTTATTAAAATCTTGAAGTTACTTTATTTCTTTTACAATTTATTTTTAAATTTATTCAAGTTTCCATAATTATTTGACCTACAATTTCACTTCTTTTATTTTCATTCCCAAACTCAAATTATATATACTTGGTAATTCATTATTGCCCGATTATAACAATCAAGCCATAGCATTTAATATTTCAACATAATTCATTACAGGATATCAGATATTCAGAACAAAGAATATTAAATAATTAAATAAAGTTGAGGGGTCCAGTTGGATCCCTCCAATCTGCTTTCCCTGCATCTACAGACGTTAACATCACATAATATGCCAATTTCAAATAATACTATACTATATCACATCACTCAATTCAACCATACAATTAATTTTTTTAAATTTAATCATTTAAATTTAAACTGAGTGAGATTAACTCACCTTTGACTTTGCATTTGCCATTCACTCCAATATTTCCTTGGTTTCCTCGACTTTTGACCTTGAATAAAATATTATACGATTTATTAATATTTGAGTTGATTGAGCAACTCTATTATTATTTGTTCCTTTAATTTAAACCTTGTATAAATATTTATACCATTTATAAATAGTTGAACAAATCGAACAATTTATCCCATTTTAAAAATTACTTAACTAATGATTTAATTTAAACAAACAATTTAAATTGTAAACTAAATTTCCTTTTTAAAGATCTTTTATTAACCAAGATAACGTTTCTTTCCCCCAAATCCATTATTTAAAATAACTAACAGCTTGAAATAGGTAGATGTATATTTGTTTATTTATTTGGAATTATAATTATAGAAACCAAATTCCAAACCTAATTTCTTATATAATTCTTCAACATTTAAAATTACTGTTTCTTTTCCATCTTTATCTCTATTAATAAATTTTCTGTTTTTCCCAAGGTTTTGTATTAAAATAAAATTGTTACATATATTCTACTGTAAAGAAAATTCTATTTTAACAATATATATATATATATATATATATATATATATATATATATATATCTTTCGTCTGTTCTAATTTTTCTAATCTATATGCACATACGTATATAATATATTTATACCTTCCTTTATAAATAAACAAAACAAAAATTTTCTTTACTGCAATTATTATTTTTCTGAAACAGCATATACCAGAAAACTATATGAATCCAACTTATAAAAATTTCTACAAATCAATTTAAATCTAAAACAGAGGGTTGAGATATTATATGTTCTTAATCTATTTAGCTATAAATATAGAATTAAGAACAAAATAAAAAGAAAATACCCTACTGCTTCTCACCACTCGGCAGCTCCTCTGCGACAAGCCTAAGCCGCGAACCCACCACCCTAATCCCTTGCGAAAACCCTAGCTCGTCGCCTCTGCAATCGAGCCTTATCGAAAAAACACCATGCTCACGAATCCTTACACGAGATCGAACCCCAGCGCTTGCTCGCGTTTCCCCCCCAAGATCGCGACTCGAAACCCTAAGTCTTATCTGCATTCGACACCTCCTGTTGCTCAAACACACTCGACGTCGCACTCAAAAGATGAGCGAAGGTTGATTTTGACTTTGAATGGAATCCAGAGGAACGAGCGGCCATTTATTTAATTTTTTGTACTTTTTTTTATATCGTGCGTACGAATGGAGATTAGGAAAGGGGAAAGAGAAAATAAGGGGGTACGAAGGAGACACCAGTGTAGCGAGTTGTACGTAATATCGGTTTTAAGAAAGTGAATATATTTTATTTAAATTCAATTGGTCTCAATAAAATTTCTGTGCATTTATATATCGTACGGCCACACAATAACTCCGAACGTTACGAAAATTGATATCCGATAATAATCAAATATTACGGATCCAATGGAACCGGTTTCGTCGAATTCCGAGACTATGCCCCGGAAGGCTATTTTTAAATTCAATTTAAACTATAAAATTTCAAAACTGAACGAACCACTATTAATTTCAATTTTAACACTTCTATTCTCTTCAATAGTATCAATATAAATTTTTATAAGCCTTCAAATTATTTTTAACAGGCTTAAAATTCTACATTCAATAATTTACCCAATATCCAATTATTAAATTCTATTATTTAATTATCAATAAATAGCGATATTTGTAATTCAAGTTAAGATTGCTCTATTGAATATTTAAAATCAATTAAATATCCCGATTTTAAATGCTCAAAAATTCCGGTCGTCACATTCCTCCCACCTTAAAAGAATTTCGTCCCCGAAATTTATTAGTTAGGAAGAATGGTCCAATACCCGTTTACTTTTTCCCCGAGACCAAACGGTTTCTAACAATTCAACATCTTACCAACTATCTTTTTATAAAAGATTCATTATCATTCTTACTAACTTTCCAAATCTTTCCCTAGCTTCAAACTATACCATTTGTTTAACCATTCAAGTTTCAATTTAAAACCAAATTTTAAATTATCAAAATTTTCTCAAAATTTTTCTAACTCTCTAAATTTTCGAAATTTTTTGCCAGCGTCTCCTTTGCGCAGCTAACTCGTTACAACTACAAAATGGCTCTACGGCCTCCCAAATCCAAAAAGAAAACAAAAGGTCAAGTGGCTCAATCCAAAATCCCAATCAAATTTCACATCAAATTTAAATACATACATTTTTGTCGAGCATTTCACATTTATCTTCTTGAAATCAAAAACCAATTCTCTTTTTCCCTTTTTAAAATACATGCATATCCTGCTTACCACTAATATCCAATCACAATATTCAAAAAAAAAAAAACATTTTATCGATTTCCTTAGCAAATGTCAATATTCATCCAAATATCAACTTAGAATATATTTGCAATATTCAATTTCCAATTAAGAATCGACCATTCCTTACTTAAGTTAACATAAGCATTTTATATGTTTCTTTATTTATTCCCGTCTTACCACTTCAGTTTATATCTATTTCTATTCAAATTAATTTTTTCATTTCCATATGAATTCAATTTATCTTTAACTCTGCATATATAAATTTTATTTGTCATTTATTACTAATTCATATCATTATTTTAATTAGTTTCATTTACTAGCTTATTTCAATTTCCAATTTGAAATCGTTTTGTCGTTAATAAAATTTCTAACTTCCAAAATTTCTAAAATTTTTTGGCAAAGTCCCCTTTGTTAGGAGGAGCTTTTGCAATTTGACAAAAGATATAAATACATATACATCGACCCACACGGTCGAAAAAACCAAAAACAGTTTATATTTCCTATTTTTATTGCGTAGGCGTACCTTATTTAGCATTTTAAGCAAGCGGCTTACCTATTTAGCAGTTAATGCAACCCAAATCTAGCCACACGGCTTCCAGGTACCTGTACTTGCTCAAATTAAACATGTAAGTGCCACATATATAAAGTTTTATCAATATTTCACTTAGTTTCAATAGTTAAACTCATGAATTCTAAAAGAAATTCACACCAAACATTTTCCCGTAAACAACTTTTACAATTTCCATGCCAATTCACTGTTTCAATTTATTTATAACCATTATCATTCAATTTGAATGGTTTTCAATCCATTCGTATACATCTTCATCAATTTGAATGGTTTAAAACTCAATCACTTACATTTAATTTATTCTTAAGCAAACTGAACTCGTATTTAATTCAATTGCTTTCAAAATCAATTTACTTTACTTCTATCAACACATAGAATTTTAATAACTTCCATTTACATTCAATAACAATTTATTCTTTGCAATTTGATGAGATCTATGTGAATAAATAAGCACTTATGTTCTATAACCAATTTAAATGGATTCCAACTCAGTTTATACTTAATTCTATTTTTAAAATTTATTCACAATTCATATATTCTCATTTTCATTGCATTTCAGATTTGAATACATTCACTTGTATTTCATTTTATTAACCAACCTAGTTTCATTCAAACCATTAACAACCGAGGTTCATCTTTATTACTAATTAAATTTCCTTTTTATTTTAATTCATTCACGACCATTTATTTAACTCGACACATCCTAAGCTTTAGTTACTTTACTCAATTTATTCCATATTTGTTTATGCCAAACTATTTTATTTAGCTTGAAAACCATCCAGGCTATTTCATTCAATAACTTTTCTCAACTCATTTAAACCACGCTTCATTTTAAGTTCGGCTTTTATTCAACACTTACTTAGGTCAATAACCTAAGTTCATTTCCATTCTTTTCATAATAAGTTCTATTTCCATCTTTCATTTGATTCTTATTTATTCTATCCATTTCTTATTCAATATAATTAGTTTATCCTCTCAATCCATTTTGAATTTTCATTCCATTAAATATTATCTGCAACTCACCGAATTTTATTTCAATTAAAATCCATTTTTTTTTACTTAAGCTCATTTCATTTGGCAAACAAAGTTCTCTTTTGAATTTAACTTGATTCTATTTTAATCCAATCCCATTTCAAACTACAAATTTATTTGATCAATTATTATACATTTTAACTTTCTAGATACAGCTCATATAATTTATTACCCGGCTATTTTCCAAGTTATCTTCACTTATTTGGATTTTATTTGCACATTCAAACCCTTGCTATTTTAATCCATTTACATTTTTATTCGATACATTTCAAACTATATTCAATTTGTTAATACTTCAAGTTAAATTTTAATTAATAACTCAAGTTCTTAATCCACTATCCATTTTCAATTTACCACCAAATTTCATGAACTCACAATTCAACTTCATTCTCAATTACTTTCACTTCATCAACAATTTAAGTCGAATTTAATTTTATAACTTGATTTTTATTCCAATCTTCATTATTATCTCACAGTTCAGGTTTTATTTAACGGCATTAGGTTCTCATTACATATTTCATTATCTAATTTATTATCTAAATAGTCTTTCCCCAACTTAAAATCCAGAACTTGATTTTAACCCCAAAATCTCTTCGTTTAATTTTTCTTAGGTTCAAATTTATTTTATAATCCAAGTTTTGATTTTTATTTTATTTTCAATTCATCAAAAATATTTATTTTGGGTTTCTATCCCACTTTTTTTTCAAATTTTATAAGTTATTCTGGTTTATTTATTTCAATCTTAATTCTTATCCAATTTATTTTCCATTTGTTCAGGTAAGAATTTAATTCCATTCATTAATTCAATTGAATTTCATTCCAATTCAATTTTACTTTAACTCAGATTTATTTAACTCAATTCAATTTCAACTTAATTCGAAAACAACTGGATATCCTTTTCAGCTTATTCAATTTATTTCAATCCAGTTAAATTTTATTTTCCAATCCAAGTAAATTTCATTTTTAACCTTTCACCTTAAATTCAAGTTCCAACATTCAAAGCTTATATTTCCTTCCTGATTTAAATTCATCTCAATTTATAAGCTTACAACCTATTTCATCAGGATTTCTAAACACCCGGTATTGGCTTCAAAACATTTCGAAATCTTCAACATCTCAAATCACATTTCTCAAAACTTAATCCAATCCTGGTTTTATCCCAACAAATTCCCTTTGAGATTTTCAAAAATAACTAGCTTTTCTGAACAAATCAGTTTTTGGCAGCAATCCGTCACTTAGAAATTCGAAAATGAATACTTATGATGCGGCCGTCATCATCAGAATTATTTTCCAATAATTCAGGTGATTTCAATGCTATATCACATTCAAAATCCATTTAATCAATTTCCATTCAAAAATATCTCCAAAACAACAATACTATTATTTATCTCCAAAACACCTCGATAAACATTTCCAAATCTCCGGGATTTTAAATTTTTAAAGCCTGCTTAAATAAATTTTAACTGTAATTCTTTTGTACAGTTTATGCTTATACAAATTTCCATTTGATTGTATTTCAATTCATAAATTTCATTTATAATTCATATTTATAAATTTCTTTTATAATGAATTTTATTCCTCTAAATTTTAGTTATATTTCCATTTCTAGTTAAATTTTCACTTAACAATGATAGTACTTTAATATTATCATTTCTAACATCTAAGCAGTCATATATTAGCTAAATAGTTTTCAAAAACTTTTATTAATATCAAAATATATTTTGGGTAAAATTATTTCATTTACCCACATTTAAAACAATATCGTGTCGATTGTTCTATTCAAGTGTTTAGAAACCCCTTCAATACAGTTGCGCAGACTGTGTTGACGAAGGTTCATATGCCACTCAATAAGTCAATCAACACAATATTAAAACAATTTATATTCACTAACAAATACGCGCTCATATCTATTAATACGCTCAAACTCATTATAGAGTACTACAGACTCTATTTTAAATGAGTAATTCCCACCAGAGCCAAGGTTATCTCCAACCTAAGCTCTGATACCAAGTGTAACGACCCGCAAATCCATACCCCTTGAGTCTACACTATTTTACAACAATCAACTCAAGTTGCACAGAAATACGAACCATTTGGGTTAAAGAAAAAGAGGTAGAAGAAGAAAATAGAAATCAACAAAAGAATCTAACCATCGCAGCGGAATAAAATATAATAGAAAATAAATGGTCTTTACTCAAAATCAAATATCTTTGTTTATATATATTACATCATCAGAGTACATCAACCACAATTCAACATCAATAGCATACAATGGATACACAACAACTCAACACAGCGGAAATATATATATATATATATATATACATGTACGAGAGTGCGTATCGTCATCCAGCTCGTCTCCTGAGCACCACAGCATCAACCTGTATTCTATAATACTCGGTCTGACCCGGGCATTACAGTTAAATAATACCCGAGTCAGTCTGGAATACCAGCGTGAGAAAATCACACCCAATTGATTATTAAAGTTTCAAAATCCATTGAAAACAAAAGCATCTCGTAAGACCACGCCACAAATAAACATGTCGGGCTTTTACCATACGATGGCTAAAACAATTTTTATAGAAATCCTCTGATATTATAATAGGGTCTATATACAAATACTTATAAAATAGCCGAAATTGTTACATCTATTAAATTCCAGCTACTAGCCACAGAGTGGGTAATACAAACAAAACTCGTACAAGGCTCGTAGGGAGAATGGATTTCCAACTAATGACTAGGCACTGGGGTACCACCTGTCACAGTACAGGGCCTAGATCACTGTACCAAGGAGTACGCCCGCTCCCCTGCAACACAAGGCCGGGGCTACCCCTTACTGGATAATCCCGAGTGAGATCACCCCGCGGTTGGGATCAGCAACCGCCCACTAAGCCGAAATAAAAAGGGACATCTAGACTGGAATGACCTCACCCTGCTTGGGTGCTACCCACCTAGCCTTGCTGCATAACCCCTGATTTTCAGTCATTCCCATTTGATGAGGCTTGAGGCTAAGCATTACCTTTTTAGAATATATCCCTTAGAATGCCCATCGTCCACCTGACGATGTTTCGCAAGCATTCATCCATACAAGTCCGTCCCGGGTTCGAATGGAACCGAAGGCACTATTCCTATTACATCCATTTTGGAAATATCCTCAGGATTAGTAGAGACTAGCCCTTGCACTTCAATGCTCCATCTTCGAATCCAAATTCGTTTTCACGAAACGTACAAACCAGATCGAAGTGGTTTTCGAGAAATAAATCTCGATCCCGGTCTCTTCGAAACGATCAACGTATTTGTCCAATATTGATAGTCGGTTATTTAACTATCAATTAATATTCACAAACATCCATCCAACAATAAATAATTTCCCAAATTATTCATTAACCTCAAAATATCTTCACAAGATATATTTCTATTTTCAATCCTTGAAAACAGTTTCAAAACCATCTTTCTTTTCAGAATAAACTTTCCCAAATATTTTCTATCTCCTCTGAAATCACCAAGCACAAAACTAGATCTAAAATAATTTAGAACACTTTATTTTGAAATATACTTTAAAACATTTAAGTTAAAATTACATCAATAATTTATTAAAAATACCATACTATATGCATATTTGGAAATAAGGTACTTCATAAATATAAAACTAAAATTATACTTTTAAAAAACATAATATTAAGTCATTCTTTAAATAATTACTACTATAATAAATTAAGAGAAAATACTTACTTTAGAATTTAAATATTAGAAATAAGAAATTTTCCAAAACTTGTTTTTAAACAACTTTTAATTTTATAACTTATATGTAAAAATTTACTTTGAAAACGTACTTGGTTATCCAGGGAGCATTCCAACTTCAATTACTTAAATCAAGTTTCCAAATTGATTCCCAATTTATTCCATTTGAAATAAATATCTTTACTTCTTAATTCTTTTCAGAGTTCGTTAATTTTGGTCTTTATTATTATTATTATTCGTTTGATTTAAATCTTTTTAACTGAAATATATGAATTTCAGCTTTTCCTAATTTCTTCTTTATTCTTTTCAATAATTTAAATCTTAAATTTAAAATAAAAGCTTTGTTCTATTAATTAATAACACCAAAGTTTAAAATTCATTAACTTTCTGTTTATTCAAATTTCCTTCCTGTACTCAAGATTTATTTATTAAAATCTTAAAGTTACTTTATTTCTTTTACAATTTATTTTTAAATTTATTCAAGTTTCCATAATTATTTTACTTACAATTTCACTTCTTTTATTTTCATTCCCAAACTCAAATTATATATACTTGGTAATTCATTATTGCCCGATTATAACAATCAAGCCATAGCATTCAATATTTCAACATAATTCATTACAGGATATCAAATATTCAGAACAAAGAATATTAAATAATTAAATAAAGCTGAGGGGTCCAGTTGGATCCCTCCAACCTGCTTTCCCTGCATCCATAGACGTTAGCATCACATAACATGCCAATTTCAAATAATACTATACTATATCATATCACTTAATTCAACCATACAATCAGTTTTTTTTTAAATTTAATCATTTAAATTTAAATTTAAACTGAGTGAGATTAACTCACCTTTGACTTTGCATTTGCCATTCACTCCAATATTTCCTTGGTTTCCTCGACTTTTGACCTTGAATAAAATATTATACGATTTATTAATATTTGAATTGATCGAGCAACTCTATTATTATTTGTTCCTTTAATTTAAACCTTGTATAAATATTTATACCATTTATAAATAGTTGAACTAATCGAACAATTTATCCCATTTTAAAAATTACTTAACTAATGATTTAATTTAAACAAACAATTTAGATTGTGAACTAAATTTCCTTTTTAAAGATCTTTATTAACCAAGGTAACGTTTCTTTCCCCCAAATCCATTATTTAAAATAACTAGCAGGTTGAAATAGGTAGATGTATATTTGTTTATTTATTTGGAACTATAATTATAGAAACCAAATTCCAAACCTAATTTCTTATATAATTCTTCAACATTTAAAATTACTGTTTCTTTTCCAGCTGTATCTCTATCAATAAATTTTCTGTTTTTCCCAAGGTTTTGTATTAAAATAGAACTGTTGCATATATTCTACTGTAAAGAAAATTCTATTTTAACAATATATATATCTTTCGTCTGTTCTAATTTTTCTAATCTATATATACATACGTATATAATATATTTATACCTTCCTTTATAAATAAACAAAACAAAATTTTTCTTTACTGCAATTATTATTTTTCTGAAACAGCATATACCAGAAAACTCTATGAATCCAACTTATAAAAATTTCTACAAATCAATTTAAATCTAAAACAGAGGGTTGAGATATTATATGTTCTCAATCTATTTAGCTATAAATATAGAATTAAGAACAAAATAAATAGAAAATACCCTACTGCTTCTCACCACTCGGCAGCTCCTCTGCGACAAGCCTAAGCCGCGAACCCACCACCCTAATCCCTTGCAAAAACCCTAGCTCGTCGCCTCTGCAATCGAGCCTTATCAAAACAGCGCCATGCTTACGAATCCTTACACGAGATCGAACCCCAGCGCTTGCTCATGTTCCCCCCCCCCAAGATCGCGACTCGAAACCCTAAGTCTTATCTGCATTCGACACCTCCTGTTGCTCAAACACACTCGATGTCGCACTCAAAAGATCGCCTATCAATGAAGTTCAGAGCGAAAGTTGATTTTGACTTCGAATGGAATCCAGAGGAACGAGCGGCCATTTATTTAATTTTTTGTACTTTTTTTTTATATCGTGCGTACGAATGGAGATTAGGGAAGGGGAAAGACAAAAGAAGGGGGTACGAAGGAGACACCAGTGTAGCGAGTTGTACGTACTGTCAGTTTTAAGAAAGTGAATATATTTTATTTAAATTCAATTGGTCTCAATAAAATTTCTATGCATTTATATATCGTACGGCCACACAATAACTCCGAACGTTACGAAAATTGAGATCCGATAATAATCAAATATTACGGATCCAATGGAACCGGTTTCGTTGAATTCCGAGACTGTGCCCTGAAAGGCTATTTTTAAATTCAATTTAAACTATAAAATTTCAAAACTGAACGAACCACTATTAATTTCAATTTTAACACTTCTATTCTCTTCAATAGTATCAATATAAATTTTTATAAGCCTTCAAATTACTTTTAACAGGCTTAAAATTCTAGATTCAACAATTTACCCAATCTCTAATTACTAAATACTATTATTTAATTATCAATAAATAGTGATATTTGTAATTCAATTTAAGATTGCTCTATTGAATATTTAAAATCAATTAAATATCCCGATTCTAAATGATCGAAAATTCTGGGTCGTCACAAGAAATAAATTTGTAATGGATTCAAGGGATGGGAAAAATGTTATAAATTGGAAATGAGGTTAAGAGTTATATTATTATCGAGAAATTGGGCTTGTTTTTTTAATTATTAACTAGATAATTTAAAAGGGTTTAAGGATATTTCAGAAAATTAATTATTTAGTTGTTTTAATTGTTTAGAGTATATTTAATTATTAATTAAGTTAGTTATAATGATTTGATATGAAGTTAATTATTATTTAAGAATTAATTAGTATTATTATTTTAAAAGGGTAAATCATTCAATATTGATATTATATAATAACTTTTATAAAAGGGTATTTACCTAAAATAGACTTGGAAATTCGTATAGGAATTTTATAAGTATTATTTTGAAAATTATTTAATAAAGTTTTCGAAAGGTAATGGTATGATTTCATGGAGAAATTAGAGGCAGTGAGTGCCTGCAGTTAAGTTTTGGATTTCTCTGGGATAGATACGTAACCATTGAGCTGTGGATCCATGGTTGATACCGCAGTGGTACTTTCCTTATTATCTTAAAGGGTTTCAAATATTTTTGGAAGGGATAGTTTGTGAATATACTAAATTCCGTAAGATAAGTACATACTTTTGGATAAAGAGATTTAATTTATTTAAAATTTAAATTAAATGAGACTTGGTGCTTTTTAGTGGAAATGAAATATTTGGTTGATTGATTGTTTATTTGATAGTTAAATAATCGATTATCAAAATCTGGATCCAAAATATAACTTTGAGAATATCTAGAAGAAACACGGGAATTATGTGGTACAATTACCATTCGAGATGCTATACTGTATGTATAAACTCATTTCGTTCTTCTAGAGTGATGATAAGGAAATCCATCCACTAACGGTTAGGAGGTGATCTCCGATTTTATCTTCGTCTGCTTATTTCTTAAAAAACAAGGGTTGAGTTTACCGGAAAATATCGAACGTTGTTTCCGAAGAGACCGAGATCAGATAAGTTATCTAAAAACCACTTTGATCCAACCAGTACGTTTTTGATGGGAAAACAAGAGCATGGAGTCGAAGATGTAGTAGTGAAGTACAAGGCTAATCGCTACTAATCCTAAGGATGATTCTAAAACGGATGTTGTAGGAATAGTGCCTTTGGTTCCGTTCGAACCCCAGATGAACTTGTATGGATGAACGCTATCAGTACATTGTCATTGGAGGATAATGAGCATTCTAAGTAAAAATTCCTTTAAAATGGTAATCGTATCCTCTAGCCTCATCAATCGTGTACGACTGAAAAGCAATGGAGATGTAGAAAGGCTAAGTGGGTCGCACCCAATTAGGGTATGTTTATCACCTTTCTGGATACCTTTAGATATTATTACTACGATACATGGAAGGAGCTCGGAAAAGGGTCAGAAAACCTAGGGTGATAGCATCTTCGGTCTATACAGGTTAGGGATAGTCCGGTCTTGTGTTGTAGTGGATCCCGGCATGGCCCTTGGTACATTTTTCTAGACATGTACTATAACAGGTGATACCCAGTGCCTAGTCATTTGTATGGAATCCATTCTCTAATACATGCCCTTTACGATTTTGTTTGTTGCACCTAGTATGCTGGAATTTAATTAATGTAACAATTTCAGCTATTTGAATAAGTATTTGTACTTAAACACCATTATAATATCAGACGACTTTGATATAAAGTGTTTTGGTTATCGTAAGGTAAAAAAACATCATGTTTATATGTGACATGGTCTTACAAGATACCTTTGTTTTTCAAAGGATTTTGATAAAAGTTAAGAATTCAAAATTGAGTGTGGTTTCTCATGCTGGTTTTCCAAACTGACTCGGGTGTTATTTTTACTATAATGCTCGGGTCAGACCGAGTATTATAGGTTCAGGTTAGGACGCTATGGGGCTCAGGAGATGAGCTGAAGACCGAGACGTATTCTCGTACATGTTTATTCCACTGCAATGTTTGATGTAATTACCAGCAATTGTGAGGGCAGTTTGTTATAACTGTCCAAGAAGGTAGCTTTTAATATGTGTACTCTGATTTGAGATATGTATATTATAGGTTTTGTTTTGTGTAAAGAGCTATTGGTATTATATATTATTATGTTCGCTGTGATATTTTGTTTTTGTTAGTTTTTTATTTCTTCTACCAACTTTCTTTTCTCTCAACAATCTGTCTTTCCAACACTCGATCGTTCGGTATGTTATACAATGAGCGTATTTATGCCGATTTTCAAGAGTCAAAAAGGAATGTCGTCACACTATAACATGATATAGCATGTGTTCTTACAATATTACAAAGGTTAAACATTATAATTTCATTTTTCTAATAAGCTCCCATTAGTCTTTTATGTTTTACTATACCGTAAGCGAAACATAGAAGTCTTTCGACTTCACTAGTGTGTGTTAAGACTCATATGCCTTTGGCTTCCGACCTTAAGGAAAGCTCAAAAAATCATAGGCCTGCATAAGATGGATAACTCCCTATCATTTGTATTACATACAACTCCTAACTTGTGGTTTCTAGTCCTAATCCCGTCTTTACCTTGAGGAAAGCTCAACTAAAAAAGTTGGATTATTCACCCGGACCTATCATTTCACAACGGTCTAAGTATAATGAACACATATCGAGGAAAGCTCAACAAATATGTGCATTTATCTTACCCCGTCTATTCAATATATTAATAGAACTGCACATAACATCCCTAGCTTGAGGAAAGCTCAATAACTAAAGAGTATGCAGGTAATCTATTAATACATAAATGACCGAGGACAACTTTATATTAAAGATTCATAATCTTAAATATATTATATTGACTGATATCGGCTTATAGAATAATATATTTCTCATGAATTACACTCGTGATTCAAGCGTCAGACACACCGAAGATTAAGGTATACATATATTTACGTATATATTTATTCCTTAAGTCTATTTTAGGTTTTTTAACATTTCACCTTTAGTTTATACATTCATGTTATATAAGTTTTATATTTATATTACTTATATAGTCTTATGTATAATAATATATCAATTAAATCTTATTTAACTAATTTTAATTAATTAACATTTTACTTAATTTTATATTGATACAACATTTATATTTAATATTTATTACGTATTATAACCATTATAATATAACATATATATCATATGCATGTGGATATTATTTAATTAATTAACTTTTAATTAACTATTTTAATTAAATTATTTAATTTCGAAAATCATTATTTACGCCTACATGCATATTTATGATATCTTAAACATTTTAAGATATCATAACATATAACATAATATATAATACATGCCTATACATTTTAAAAATTAACTTATTAATTAATTTAATTAATTAATCTTATTAATAAATTTATAACTTTTTAAGTTTATTTTATATTATTTTTCAAACATTTTGAAAATTTTATTATACTGTAATTTTTATCACACTATATATCTTATTTTATATTTAAAATCTTATACATTTTTAATTTTCAAACAATTTTGAAAATTTGCCTAAGGGCTAATTCAAATTAGGTCTTTTCTATTAGGGGCAACCTTTGGGCTCACGTATCTTTTTAGACCAGGATGGTAGTCGAGTAGATTACTAAATTACCCAAACTCAATCCTTCGATGTTACCTTTCTAGAAACCATACTATCTGGGTTGTGAGCATAATTAGTTAGTCATAACATGACCAATTAAATCGCATAAGCTATTAGGCTCTGATGTCATTATTGGAACTTGGCCAGCTTATGGCAGACGCTATGAGTGGATTTCAAAAAAAATTGTCCTATTGGATCTTTATTGGAACTATGAAGTCTAATTTATTTAGAGCATTTCTAAGTTTAATTTAAATAAAATCTTTCATTTAAATTTATAAATAATGGATGAAGTTTTACTTAACTTATTTTTAAATTAATTATAATGGTACACATATGTATCATATACATACATACATACATATATATATATGTGCATGTGTAATATAATAATCCACGTAAGGTATAACATACATGTATATAAATGTCGAGATTTGCATCGCAATGGACAAGTTAGCTCATCTTATATGTATTGTATGTTGTCTAAATATACGTATGTATGTATGTGTGTGTATATATACGCACACATACACACACAAGCTTGTTATTTAAATGAGAATTAAAAATATATAAATATTTAAATATATATAATATATGTATTTCATAAATGCAAAATATTATTATGTATATATTATATATGTTAAATTATATATTGATTTGATAAATGATTTTATATATATTATGCAAAGTTGTTTTCTTATATTATACATGTCTATTTTATAGCACTAATAATAATATATATATATATTTATATGCATGTATTTATTTATAATTATATTTGTAATATCTAAAATATTTATAAATATGTGAATTTAAATGTAAATATTTATATTTTATAATTATGTTAATAATCAATTTAATCAAGCTAAATTTATATATTTTATAACATTCCAGGTCCATTACCTAGCATAAAAATATTTTATTGTAATTTTATATTATAAAGCTATTTATATATAATATATTAGCCAAAAAACATTAAAATAATATTAAAAATAATTTCATATAGTTTCCAAATTTTAATCTTTTAAAATTCTAATATGATATCATAAGATCTTGGAAAATTTTCCATAATTTTATGAGTTAAAATTATATTATTTTGGCCTTTATTATAAATGATTTTCTAAAAATAATAAATTTAATTTTTAAAATTTGGAATTTTGGTCCAAAGAAAATATAATAATTAATTTTTTATAACATTTAAAATATAATTTTTGAAGCATGTGTTATTTTATTTTAATTGTACAATCTTTATTTTGATTTAACTAGTACTAAAAATAGTAAATAGTTATTTAAAAATATTTTGTTGTTGCTTATAATTATATTTAGCATAAATTTTCTTATAGAAAATATAAAATAATTTTTTAACAATAATATGTTGGCATAATGAATTATAATTATAATTTATGTAATATCACTTATTGATATAAATATAATTTATTAAAAAAATTATATAAATCAAAATGATTTGTTTCGGTTCTGTTTATAGCAGATTTTTTTTATATACACATACAAACACACACATGACCATTTAATATGTGATAACATTCATGCGTATAGGAATCTTACATAATTAACTATATATATATATATATATATATGTATGTATATATAAACACACATAAGTAATGGAATATTATACATGAGAGTTATAAAATAAGAAAATCTACCAAACATATGCGATGAAGTACACCTTGCTATGATGGATATCCCTCTTTAGAACTCTTTCCAATTCGGCAAACCGCTAATCTTTGAATTGTAGACCATTGACTATCCAATGGTTGTTGATATGAAATTTATTTGAGATAAACTTTGATCAAGCTTTGCATAGCTGTGATCGGCCAGCAACAAGATGAAAAAATGGCAGCCAAATAGATCCCAATGTGTTAGGGTTATGAGTTCTTTTGTAGTGGAAGGAATAAAGAGAAATGTGGCTCAAATCTATTACTCATTCTCCCTAAACTAAAGTCATCCATCAAAGATCCTCCCACCCTAACTTTTAGCTACACCTAACATGCTTGTTGCTTCTGTATTTATCCCCATACATCATGGGCTAATAGCCCATTAAGTTCCAAATAAATATTACTAATTAAATATGATTTAATTACTTGTCGATATCGCATATCGGTCAATAATTTATAACAATTATAAATATATACAGTTACATTTATTCCTCAAATCACATTCAAAATTTTATAATCAATATTTCATAAATATTAATTAATTTAATTAATTGATAGCAATTATAATTTGATTAAATCATTTGATCTAAAGAGAATTCATCATATCGGTTTTGTGACTCGTCAAGTGTATATTTAGCCATCGATTAAGATTGAACTATTCGATTGTTAATATTCGAACGTCACTTAACAGGTGGTGTAACATTTTGTCCAAATTTATCGCTCACTTAGTTTTGATAAGAACTAATATTAGCTAACTAAGCATTATCCGATTATGATATTTATTTACACCAATTCTCTTCGTCAAAACTGTATAACTTTGGACTTATTAAATTTGGTAATGGTCAAAATTCCAGCATGGTCTATATTAAACTCTATAGTCCGAACACAAAGTTATTGGTTCAATAATAACAATTTATTAACCGAAATGCTCTGGCCGATGACTTTGACTTTAAGTTGACTTAAGTTGACAATGATACTAATCCCATATAATTGAGAAGATGAATTCTCTCTTGAATAATGTTTCACTTCAAATACTTCCACTCGACCCAAATATAGTCACTCGATGGAATGTTAAGCCATGGTTTGACTATAATCAAAGCAAAGCTTTGATATTGATGATCCATAGTTATATTAACCTTAGTTATTTTAACTAACATATAACTATTGAGTGAGTCGTTCAATAGTTATGCAATAACTATTAGTACAGAACTTTTAGGTTCCCTCCAGTAGCCATAAGTAATACATCGCCTAACATTTGAAGAGGATTACGTACCCTAGTCTCAATAGATACACCGATATCATGTCATGGTGCATCTTGATTAGAAGCATTTAAAATGGTATATTTGTTTTCATTGTGATAAATTACTCACAGTTATAATACTTTGTAACTACTGTCATGAAACATATCATTTATGGATTTCCTATTAAATATACTTTTAATTAAATTAATTAGTATAACACATTATATCAAGTATATAATAAAATGAAAACTCCTTTTATTTCGAACAAGGTTGGTTATTGAGTTAGATATATGCAACAAATCACATAATTGCCCTTAGGACATACCCCTAACTCTATCAGTACTCAATCATATTGAACACATAGTCTCACACTACAGTTTACTTACTTATTCCAACAAACTAATTTAATTGAGGTTTCATACATTATTATTGTGATCATTCACGATATAACATTTATATGCGATTGTATATGGATTAAATATCCATATTCTTGTATTTTTTTAGAGTTTGAAACTCATTGAGTATAGCATACGGTCTCAACAAGTAAACTATTAAGCGACCAAGTTACCAAAGTACTTATTGGTTGTGTAATTAAGCACTTCCATGTCTCATCATGCAATTGGTAAGTATATTTTATATTTTATATTAGTTAAAATTAATTCAGTTTATTTGTACATTTTAACTAATAAACATTTTATCAATTATATTAATTACACAAATTTATCAACGTAGATAATTATAATATTATGTAGCATATGTTTATACAATATTAGAACGGTTAATTTCACCGTTTTATTCTTCTAATAAGGCTCCCACTAATCTTTTTTGTTTCTTCTTACCCTAAGATAAGAAGTCATTCAAATTCATTAGTGGGTGTTAGGACTCGTATGCCATGGGATTTTGACCTTAAGGAAAGCATAACAAATCATAGGCCCGCATACGATTAATAACTCCTCCACAATTGTATCACATACAACTCCAAATCTTGTGATCTTTATCCTAATCTCAATTTCATGTTGAGGAAATCTCAACAAATAAGAGAGATTATTTACTTGTACCCACCATTTCGCAATGACCTATGTACACTGTACAAGCTCAGCAAATATGTATAAGTATCTTACCTCATTTGGTTTATATACTACACATAGCATCTCTTACTCGAGGAAAGCTTAACAACTAAGCAGTATGCAAATAATATATTAATATACAAATGGTAGAGGATAACTTTATACTAAAGATTCATAATCTCAATATATTATATCGAATTATATCGACTAATGGAATGATGTATTTCTAATGAAATATCCTTATGCTTCAAGTATCAGATACATCGGGAATAGGGTATATGAACATTTGTGTATGTATTTTTTCCTTAAAGTCTATTTAAGGTTTCTTTAGTGTTCCACCTTTAGTTTACAAATTCACATTGTATAAGTTTTATTATCATATAACTTTTATACTTTATTTAAATTATATAATATTTTATTTACAACATTATATTAATTAATATTATTTAATTAATTTAATTAACTAACACTTTAATTAATTATTATATTATTCAATTATAACATATTACATTGAATATATATCATATGGCCTTTATAGTAACAAACATATATCTTTTTTCTTAAATTTATTAACTAACTTTTAATAACTAATTAATTTAATTAAACGTTTTTATTAAATTTTATTAATTATGAAAATTCTTTTATACATACAGGTGTACTCATGTTGTCTTAAATAGTTTAAGACAACACAGCATATATCATCATATACATTATACATGTATGTACATTTAATTAATTAACTTATATAATTGATTCATTTATTTTATTGATCTCATTAATAAATAATATTTTTGAAATTAGTTTTATAAAATTTTCTAACATTTAAAAAAATTTAAATTATAGCTTTTATAATATGTGTTGTATTTTAAATTTGACTTTTGAATTTCAAACATTTGTTTTAATTTAAAAAAAAATTTGAAAATCTATATTATAACGTTACAAATATATTTATTATTTTGAATTAAATTAATTTAGATTTTTTTATTTTTATTTTAAAATAATTTTGGAATTAGCTCAAGGCTAAGTTCAAATTTGGGCTTTTTCTATTAGTGGCAACCATTGGGCTCACATAACTATTCGGGTCAAATAGGTAAATAGGTAAGATAGGGTATTTAATTACCTAATAATCCAACCTATACACTACCTTTCTTAGAAACCCTACTAACTGGGTTGTAAGTGTAACATCTTCCAACTTGGATGCCTAAAACTAACGGCTATGGATGTTGCATTCATCCATAGTTATTAATCATCGCTACCAAATACGGCAATGTTAGATTCATTGATACACAGATCACATGCATATGAAATTTTTTTAACAAATTAAAAAAACAGTTCCACACTCCATTAAAAACATTTCATGTTCATTACATAATCCCAAAAACGTTAACCATGTTCAAAAAAATAATTATTACACATACGCCAGAGCGACAAGTGAAGTTGCCCCTTGGTTAATCAGGGTAAATAATAAGGCTAAATCTGCCTTTACAACCAAAATCATAGCGGAAAAGAAAACTCTAAATAACTAACTTCCTCTTATATGCCTTCGGAAGCTTTATTCATAAGAAGAGAACCTGAAAATCTTAAATCTCAGTCTACTCAAGATCAATTTAGTACTTGAGAGTTTAAGGTTTTTAGGTTATCTTCTTAGATGAATAAAACTTTCAAAGGCATGTAGGAGGAAATTAGTTATTTAGAGTTTTATTTTCCGCTGTGTATTTGGTTGTAAAGGTAGACTTAGACTTATTATATACTCTGATCAACCAAGAGGGCATCTTCATGTGTCACTCTTGGCGTATGGGTAATAATTATATTTTTATAAATGTGGTTAACGTTTTTGTGATTATGTAATGAACATGAAATGTTTTGAATGGAATATGGAATTGTGTTTTTAATTTATTAAATTTTTTCCATATGCATATGATCTATGTATCAATGAATCTGACTTCGTCATATTTGGTCATCGAGGATTAATAATTATGGATGATTGTGCATCTGTAGCTGTTAGTTTCTGGCCTCCAAGTAGGGGCATGTTACAAGTTGGTATCAGAGCATAGGTTTATGAAACTTTAAAAGAAAGTTAAACTTAAAAGTTTTGAAACATAATCCAATGAATTTGAAAACATGATCGGGTTTTGGATTAACGCTATAGCAACGTATTTATATGTGTGTATATATATATATATAATCAATGAATTTGAAAACACGATCGGGGTTTGGGTTAATGCTATAGTAATGTACTAATATTTGATATATATATATATATATATAAGTACGTGTTACCCTCTCTTAGACAGTTCTTCTATATTTTACTAAGGCTCGTATGCAGACTTATGAGAAAGAAGATATGGAAGCACGAAACGGAAGAGGAAATATGGTTGGAGGAAGCATCACAACCAACGGAAATGCTTGACCTAATACCAGGAGGAACTAAGGTCGACAGGCTAATGCTAATCCAAATGTTGAAGCTGATGTAGGTGCTAGAAATCCTTCGGTAGATGCGAGGACGGTGTATCAATTGTTGGCCAACCATTTGCAAGCTGGAGTTGCTGGTAATGTTGAAGGAGCTAATCCTATGGCTCCAATTGGGAATAACTATGCTAAGCTAAGCAGAGACTACAACAATCTGGATGGAAAGCCATTTTCTGAAACGGAGGATGCTGTTGAAGTTGAGAATTAGCTATTGCGATATGAAAGGATCTTTATTAATCTAGGAATGGATGATGGGCAAAAGAGAAGACTGGCCTCTAGGCAGTTTCAAGTGGCAGCGCTTCAATGGTGGAATAGTGTGACCGCCAAAGTACCAGAGGAAGAGATGACATTGGTTGATTTTAGAAGGAGGTTTGAACAAAGATTTTTATCTGAGGTAGCTAAGTCGGTCTTGGTGAGGAAGTTCATGGATCTTGTCGAGGGAGATATGTCAGTAATCGAGTACTCAGTTAAGTCTGATGAGCTGTCTTGATATGGATATGCTATGGTTGACACTAACATCAAAAGGAATGAGATGTTCATTCAATAACTGAGGCCTGAACTTTCTAGAATGACAACGACCCATAACCGAGAACCTTGTAATATGGTGGTAGAGATGGCCATTCGCTTTGAAGAGATGCTTGCAGTTTCTACCAGAGAGAAACCATTAGAATCCCAGGGTCCTCAGTGAAAGAAAAGGAAATTCTTTAAAAAGAAGGGAGCCCACAAAGAGGAGGCTGCTAAGAAGGCAAAGGCTAATTTGGTGTGATTCAAATATGATAAAAAGGGTCATTATGCTCACGAGTGTAGAATAGGCAAAGGGAAGAAGCCTCAGAAAAGAAGAATGTAAAATGCTTCAACTGCGACCAAGTTGGGCATTACAAGAACCAGTGTCCAAAGCTAGTCAGGGCGGACAGAGGGAAAGTTTTTGCTACTGGACCACCGTCTTCTTCTAGGCCTACTACAGGAGAGATAGTGAAAACTATGTTGGAAGGTATATTTTGATTCAGAGTATACCAGTTAGGATACTATTTGATACCCGTGCATCACATTCATTTATATTAGAGTATTTGGTTAATAGGTTATGATTAGAACCTATATACCTTGTTACTTCCTTAAGGGTTGCGAATCCAATAGGAGGGTATGCAACTCTAGGGATGAGATGTGACCGGGTAGAGCTTGATTTGTTAGATCATAAGTTTGCATGCAGTTTGTATGTTTTCGATTTCATAGATTTTGAAATCATTTTGGGTATGGATTGGTTGAGAAGGTACGAGGCCACGATATTTTACCAAGATGGGGAGATATCTTTGAGACACCCTAATAGTCATAACCGAATTATATTTTCAATTGGAGAATTTTGAGCGGAGTATTTTTTTTGTTAAGTGCAATTGAAGTAGGAGAAGATCTAAGTTAGTTCAAAATAGCAAGAAAGTTTGCAGATGTCTTTGAGTCGATCATAGGACTACCATCAAAATGAGCTGTAGAGTTTCGGATAGATCTTATGCCAGAAACTGAGCCTGTAAGTAGACCACCTAGCAGAATAACACGACTGAGATGAAGGAATTAAAGGTCCAGCTAGTGGATCTAGAAGGATGGAATTTTATAAGACCAAGCAGTTCGCCTTGGGGAGCGATTGCGGTATTCGTAAAGAAATAAGATGGGTCATTAAGGATGTGTATCGATTAGCGAAGTTAGACGAAAGGACGATAAAGAATAAGTACCCTCTATAGAGAATAGATTGTTTGTTTGATCAATTGAGTGGAGCCAGAGTGTTTTACCATTTGGAGGCAATGGGATTCCATCAGTTGAGAGTGGCGGAGGACAGCATTCCTTTGACAGCATTTTGGACTAGTAATGATTCGTATGAGTGATTGATGATGCCATTTGGATAGACAATGCACTCACTTTCTTTGTGGATTTAATGAACCGAGTCTTCCGAGATTATTTTGGATAGATTCTTGTTCGTTTTTATAGATGACATTATGGTATACTTTAAGGATGAGCAAGGGCATGAAGATCGTCTTAGAGTTGTGCTTGAGAAGCTAAGGCAGAATATGCTAAAGGCGAAGTTTTCCATGTGTTATTTTTTTAAGAAAGAGGTTAAGTTTCTTGGTCATGTGGTTTCAGAGAAAGGATTGTCAGTCTATCCAGATAAGATTGAAGCTGTAAACAATTGGAAAAGACCAGAGATGGTGATTGAGATCAGAAGATTTCTTGGACTTGCTGGTAATTATCAGATGTATGTTGCAAATTGAAAGGTGAGTTGACTAAACTTACACGATCTAGCAAAATATATGCTACATTTATCGACGTACTCGGTAGATAGTTAAGACAAGGCTATAGATGGTCGCTCATATCTAGCTCTATTCTCCGTATTAGCAGACAGTATTACCTTGTAATACTCTTTGCTAATGTGGGTCTCAGAGTGGGGCATTACAGCAAAATAGTTTTATTTATTATATGATATATAATGAATTTAATCTTCATAGAATTTAATTCTCCGGCAAAGTACTTTTTAGGTTAAAGCACATCTTTTCTAAATCTAAATTTTTTTAGCCTTAATTATGACTACTTATTTGAAATAATTTATTTCATTCTCATTCCAATTTTATATTGAATTTTTGATGTATACGTTCCAACTCTAATCCAACAAAACAAAGAGTGCACTAATAAATAACATTAAAAAAAAGATCAGCAAAACCAAATAGTGCTCCTTTCTTTTCTTATTCTTAGTAAAGGTAAAACTTGAATAGTCGATTTTTTAGACTTAACCTTACCTTTTTTACATCTCACTTATACTTATAATGTTCGCCTCTCTGTATGTCCTAGAGAATATCAGTTATATAATACCTTATAATTCTATATACAAAATCCTATGTATATGTATAAGTAGAAGAATTGTATAAGGAAGAATTAGATGCTAGGTAATAGAAAAGAACAAGTGGAAAAAGGATGAAAACCTAATGATAGGTATTTATGATCTAATCAAAAATGGTTTTTTGTATGGATAAAAGATCTCCCTATCTTTTACTATTTAATTCTCAACGAGAAATTGATTTGATAAATCATAAATTTATATTCATAATATTGATCTGGTTCAGTATCATCAAGATACAATTCATCCCGTTGAATTTATAGAAATCAAAGTTATCATCTCTATGGGATTAGATGTCGAGTTAAGTTATTGCGAAGAAAAAGATTAGATTACGGAAGTTAATATTCTTACACTTATTGCTACTGTACTGTTCATATTAATTCCTACTGCTTTTTTTTACTTATTATCTATGTAAAAGTAGTTAGCCAGAGTGATTAATTTGAATGAAAAATTAATTATCAGTTCTTAGCAGTTCAATTCAATTCAGTGATTCAAGAAATTAAAGAAAAATTCAAACTCTAAGTCTTAGATGAAATGACCGCGTTGAGATGGAATCAAAACAGAAGTAGCTTATTAAGTATTTAAGCTAGTGTGATAGAAAGAACTATAATATATAGTTCTTTCTATCACACTAGGTAGTATTGTATACTAATATTATTATAGACTTCATATAAATAAAATTACAATACGTATATAGTAGATGTACATATAGATAAAATAAAACTTTAATTCTATTTCTTTTTTTTCATCTCAAGAAGTTGTTGATCGAACAACTAATGGATGATCCGCGTAGTTATATGATAATTTCTTCGGATTTGGCAATGGGGTTAGAGTAAACCTAGCCATTATTCATGTTTAAACAAAACATGAGATGGGTCAAAAATGTATAATTTCTAGAAGTTTAAAACAAATGTGAAATGTGTGATATGTAAATACCTAACAGAAGAAAGATCTAATTTTATTATGTGTAGGACCTCTTTGGACAACACTAACCGTTTCGCTTATAGTGGAAAGAAAATATAATGTCATAATAACATAATTTTTTTTCTAAAAGAATTAAGGATTTCTCACGAATAGCAGCGCCTTTGAGTAAGCTTACCAGAAAGGAGGTAAATTTTGTTTGGTCCAACGAATATAAGTTAGTATTCCTTAAGTAAAATCATTTGTTAACCAACGCTCCAGTGTTAGTAGCATGAAACCAAGAGTTGGTAATAAGCACCAATGCATGTGGGACTGGATTAGGAGCAGCGTTGATGCAGAAGGGCAAAGTCATTGCCTACGCATCTAGGTAGTTTAGACCGCATGAAGTAAGATATCCTACTCATGACTTAGAGTTGGCTGCGGTGATTTTTTCCTTAAAGATTTAAAGGCATTATCTCTTGGGGGAGATATTTGAGTTGTATGCTTATCATAAGTCTTTAAGAAATCTATTCTCTCAGAAGGAGTTGAATATGCGACAACAGAGATGGCTGGAATTTTTGGCTACTTATGGTTTTTGTACGGGGTATACACCAAGGAAATGTAATAAAGTGGACGATGCTCTTAGCAAAAGACATTAGAATGTGGTGTTAGCAATATTGGTAGAATGGAAGGATTTAGAAGCTTTGGCCAGTTGTGGTGTGCAGTTAAGGTCGACTGGTAGTTCTCGTCAGAGTACTGCCATGATGTCCTGTTTAAAGTCTGACCAGTGTTGATCAAGAGGATTGCTTCTAAGCAAAAGGAAGATCCATTGTTAGTCGAGAGAATTAGAAGGCTTGAGGTTGGAAATGAGGTTGATGATTTGAAAGATTTTTGTCTTGACAAGAGTGGATGGTTAAGGAAGAAGGGGCACTTATGTGTTCTAGATGTTGAGAACTTGAGGAAAGAAATTCTTGAGCAATGTCATCGATTCAAGTTTATGATTCATCCTGGAGGGACCAAGATGTATCAAGATATGAAGAAGAGCTTCAATTAGGAAGGCATGAAGAGGGATGTTAGCTTGTGGTTTAGGTAGAGTGTAAACTTTCAACAAGTGAAGGTCAAACATCAAAAGCCGAGTGAGTTGCTTCAGCCTCTAGAGATCCTGGTTTGGAAATGGGACTCGAGATCGATAGATTTTGTAGACGGGTTGTCATGGTTAAAGAGGAGAAGTGAAAGCATATGGGTTATAGTGGACAGGTTGACTAAGAGTGCCCATTTCATTCCAGTTATGTCTACCAGGACAGCTTCTATTTTCGCAAAGTTATTCATAAATAGTTAGACTTCATGGAGTTCCTAGTAGCATAGTCAGCGACAGAGATGCTTTATTCACAAGCGAATTCTAGAAGATTCTACAGGATCGTTAGGCACTAAGCTTAAGAGGAGTATCACATATTACCCATAGACAGATGGGCATACAAATAGATTCAACAAGGTGCTTGAGGATTTGTTGAGAGCTTGTGTGTTGGATTTTGGTGGATCTTGGGAGGATCACCAGCATTTGGTTGATTTTTCCTATAACAATAGTTACCAGACTAATATATGAATGGCACCCTTTGAAGCTTTGTATGGAAGGCCTTACAAATCCCCTATATGTTGGTTGGAGACTCGAGACATATTGGTCTTATGTACAGATTTGTTTAGGGAGGCGTCAGAGAAGATTGAGTTGATCCAAGAACAGATGGAGGAAGCTCAATCCGGACAGAAAAGTTACGCATATAAAAGGCATAAAGACCTAGAGTTCTCAGTGGGACATAAGATTTTCATTAAAGCATCATCGATGAAGGGTGTGGTATGGTTTGAAAAATCGAGAAAGTTGGCACCAAGATATGTAGGTCGATTCTATATTATTGAAAGGAATGGAAAGCTCGCATATAGATTAGAGTTGCCAAGCAGTATGGCAGGTGTCCATAATGTATTCCATGTGTCTCATCTTCGCAAGTATGTGCATAATCCAGAGGCTACTATTCCTCAAACAATGTTGGAGAACTTGGTAGTAGAGCTTGATTTGGCTTTTGTGAGACAATCAGTTCGGGATGTTGCGAGAAATGAGAGAAGATTGAGGAACAAGACAATCAAGTTGGTGAAAGTTCAGTGGAGCGACAACGAGAAGGATTATACTTGGGAGACCGAGAACAAGATTCGAGATTTTTCCTGGTCTTCTCTGATGGTATGTCTATATTAGATTTATATAGATTAGTTACTAGTCAAGTACGTTAGTATGTATGTTAGGAGTGGTTATAGATGATTGCTTTGTTTGCTATATAGTCCTAACTGAACTTCGAGTACGAAATTCTTTAGGAGGAGCCTGTAACACCCCTAACTTTTATTAACATTATTTAGCAGATTTAATTAGAATAAATTAAATAGAATAATGTAGAGAGATTAGGAGATTGAGATAGGTAAATAAATGGAGTGGCCGTGCTTATTAAAATAAATGAAATTATAGACCATTAAGTGTTAGTTAATTAAACATAAGGGTATTGGGATAAATAGCCGCCCATATTTAAGGGTGTAAATTGATCAGACCAGACTGGACCGGATGAAGGTGTGTTTAGTTTCTATCCTAAATAAAATCGGACCAAACACGAATCGGACGAAATATATATATCCGTATAATTTTTGTTGTCCTAGCTCGTGTCCTATATAAAATCGGACGGATATGTACATATGTTTTTCGGACACGAACTCGAACGGACATGGACAGACATTTCTATCTACATCAAATTTTGTGTTGTTTAATAGAATTTCCATCAACTATATTATTTTTATCAATGTGTATTGAAGTATATGCATTTTATGAATCCTTACTCAATTAACTGACCAAATAGTTGTCATATATTTTTTGAGAAACATAAAGGATATATTGAGTTATAAGAGATTCGAACGAATTCGAATGAACATGGAATCGGGGAGATTTTTTCTCAAACAAATTTTTTTGTCCTACCTCATGTCCTAATTGAAAATCGAGCGAATTCGAACGGATGTATTTCGACCATGGACAAGAACGGACATCGGATACTCGTATAAAATTAACAGCCTTACCCGTACTCCCACCCTTATACCATTACCTCTAGACAATACCTATTCATTTATCACAAGTAAAATTTTAAAACATAAGAAGAAAAGGAGCCGACCATGAGGAAGGAGAGAAGAAGGAAAAATCAAACCTAAGCTTAGGTTTAAATTAGAAGAAATCAATCTCAATCAATGTCCAATTTCCTTAACCAATCTAAGTTAAATAATAATTCCATCTCTATTTGATTTTGAATCATATGTTTTTGAATTTAAGGGTAAATTCTTTTTTATGATATATTGGATGATGATAAGCTTGATTTATAAATTGTATGATTTAAACAAGATTGTTTAAAAGAGGATATACATGGTTTTAGGGTAAAACTAAAATTTAATAATGTTTAAACAGCATGGGAAATTTTTTTGTTATGGAAAACATGATTTTGGAGTTGGGTATTAATTTTCATAATTTTCCGAGCCGTGGAGAATTAATTATGAATTTTCAAAGGAAAATATGGTTATTTGAGTTTATAAATTAATTTTGGAAAACTATATTAAGATTTTCGGTCTGGAATTTTGATATATTAGACAACATGATTAAAGTGAATTTTTAGGTATTTTTACTAAGTGATTTAGTATGGAAATTAAATTATTTTAAAAGGAGGACCTAAATGATTTAATTGTTTGGTTAATAAGAAGGGCTTATTTATTAAATGTTATTTGGTTTTAGATCTGAGAAAAATGCAAAAAAAAATTAGTAAAATAATTTGAAAATTTTATGTAACCAATCATGTTTTTAAAAGTGGGTAAGTTAGTTGTAAAAAGTTTGCTTTATTTACTAAAAACAGCTTTTTTCTTAGAAAAGCAGGTTTCGCCGCCTTTGGAAAGGGCTTTCGACCCATAGCTTTCACCTATGACCTAGTCAAAACCCTCTACCATGAAACCAATACACATGGTATCACTCAGTTGTTACGGAGTGGATTGGAGAAAGACGGAAGGTATGATGTCAAAACATAGTTTTTAAGGAGTTGGTTCCGTTGTTTTGTTTTGGTTTAAAAAGAAAAGCGCTTGCCTGTTTACAAAATGGGTTTTGAAGTAGTTGAAACCAATTATTGTGAAAATGTTTTTTAATAGAGGCTTTCGAAGGAGAGCTGCGACCTTTGTTTTAAAGAAGTAGCTTTCAACTGAATTAGTTTTTCAATGAAGCTTTCAGAAGGGGTAGTTTCGACCAAGTCGAAACCTTTCTGTGAATTGATGCCTTTCAATGGTATTGAAGACATCAATGCTGTCGAAAGGTACTGTTGTTTTTATAAATATAAGCCACTTCCTACTGCTTTTGAAAGGGGTTAGAGGTTTCGAAGGCAATGGTTTCGAAAGGGGTTTCGGTGCCGACCTTCCACTATTTTACCCAAATGCTTTATGCTTTCCAAAGGATGGTGGCGACGCCATCATGTTTCCCCAATATTTTTATATACGAAAAAAAGATGGTTTTGAAAGAGATGCTTTTGGCTGTATTCACTTATACCCGAACAATTTTTATGTATAAACCAAATGCTTTTGAAAAAGGGACTTTTAATGATTTCGGAAGAGGTACTTTTAATGGTGTCGAAAGAGGTACTTCCAACTGGTTTTGAAGCAATGCTTCTAAAGTTAAATGCTAATACTTTAATATAATCGAATGGTTTCAAAAGGAAGATTTTAAAGTATTAAAAAGGCAGGAGCCTAATGTTTTGAAGATTGATTTTAAGGCTTTCGAAGGAGGTCATCCTATGAAGTCGAAAGCCGGGTTTCGAAAGGTTTTATAACCCGAACTCATTTTTAAAAGGGAAAACCCATGGCTAAATTAAAGGAATTTTGCGTTGGTTTCAAGAAGAAGCCTTTCTTGATAAAATTATGGGTTAAAGGGATTAAACATGTTTTATATTACACCCACGTGAGTGTTATGGTTATGTATTATGATTGCTTCTTCAATTATAATTATATTCATGTTGTTTTGAATATTATAACTGCATTTTGGGGAAAGAGGCAAAAGAACCAGCTAGGTTGACCCGTAGTGAATATAAATTGACTAAACTCCTAGATAAGTAGAATTACATTCAAGAGGTTAGGGAGACTAGAATATAGGATGCCTAAATTTGAAGTTGTCAGGGAGAAAGGTTCATAGTGATCCCATGAAAACTATGACTAGGAAGTTATTAGGGTTACCAATTGGTCCATAGTGGTCCCATGAAAACTATATTACAAAAAGTGGATAGCAGAGGCCAATTGGTTTGTAGTGCACCCATGAAAAGTATATCTGGATTAAGTTACCGACGGTTGTCACTAGGTTCCTAGTCAACCCATGAAACTGGGATAAGAGAGAAGTCACTGGGGTTACCAATAGGTTCAGGGGAACCCATTAATTAATTTAGTTAATTGGTAGGGGGACAATAGGTTCATAGTGCACCCATGAAAATTATGGCATAGGACAGGGAGTTCATACATTATATAAAAGGTTATTAGTAAGCCCATGAAAACTAATAGATTAATAGTGACCCTAGAAACTATAAAATATAACAACAGGTCAATTAAATAGAGGATGGGGAATCTAGTATGTTTTATATGTTTGCATATCATCATAATATTTTAAAATGAATATGTTTTAACCATTGTTGATGCTGGAGCACAATATATGGTTTTATAACGGTTTTAGGCTACTAGTGAGGCGAAACTCATTCCGCTCAGTGGTATGGTCTCACTAGATATATAAATGATTTGAGACAGTAGATTATTAATACTAGGCTTTATGTCTAACTCAAAGTTTTTGTTTTCCCCTTAAACTCTCGGGTACTCAACTGATTTTGAGTAGATTGAGATTTAAGATTTTCAGGTTCTCTTCTTAGATGAATAAAGCTTCCGGAGGCGTGCATGGGGTAGTTAGTTATTTAGAGTATTATTTTCCACCGTGTATTTTGGTTGTAAAGGCAGACTTAGCCTTATTATATACTACGATCAACCAAGGAGGCATCTTCATATATCGCTCTTGGCGTATGTGTAGTAATTATATTTTTCTGGACGTGGTTAACATTTTTGGGATTATGTTATAAACATGAAATGTTTTGAATGGAATGTGGAATTGTGGTTTTAATTTGTTAAAATTTTTCGATATGCATGTGATCTATGTATCAATAAATCTAACATCGTCGTATTTGGTCGTCGAGTATTAATAACTTGGGATGACTGCAACATCCGTAGCCGTTAGTTTCGGGCCTCCAAGTAAGGAGTTGTTACAGTAAGCTTAATTAGTTAGCTCTTGTACGACTAATTAGACTGCATAAGCTATTTGGCTCGGATACCATTACTGGAACTAAGCTAGCCCGCAGTGGAAGAAATGAGTGATTTTCAATTATTATTTTTACCGTTTTGGATCTTTATTAGACCTAAGAAGTCTAATTCAATTAGAACATTTCTAAATCTCTTTTACATAAAATCATTATTTTATTTAATTTTATAAATAAAGTTTTACTTTATATTTTTTATTTTATGTTTGAACATGTTTATCATATACAGATATGTGTGTACGTGCATGTGGAGCATAATAAAGTGCATGGTTTGACAAGTCTATGTATAGGTATTGGGATTTACACTACAAAAAACATGTTGGCCCTTTAAGTATTCTACGTGATGCCTAAATATATATACATACACACACACACACATATATACACATATATATACATATATACATACGTACATATATATATATATATACACGTACATATATGTGTGCATACATCAAATGTTATACATATAAAATTATACATTTATAAAATACATTCATATATTTATGTATGAATATAAGAAATAATAATTATACTAATCTATGTAAAATTTGTATAAATGTTCATTTAACGAAATCATTTAACATAAATCACTTATCAAACCGACCGTTAGGGAGGTTTGCTTACTGTCACTGGCCAAAATCAATTTTTCTGAAGCCAAAAAAACGTGGATCTTGTCTCATCGCGGTTTCACTAAAAACGTGGATCTTGTCTCATCGCGGTTTCTCTAAACTTCCTCCTTTTATTTCGCGCATCAAAAATTTCAAATTCAAATCTATTATGATTTTCAAATTCTAAAATTTCAATTTCAAATCAACATTTTTGAATGCTTTGATTAATATTTAAATTTGAAATCCATATTTTCAGATTCAAATCTCAATTTATTCTTTTCCAATATATTATCACTTAATGTTTAACGGTCGGTTTGCTTACTGTCACTGGCCAAAATCAATTTTTCTGAAGCCAAAAAAACGTGGATCTTGTCTCATCGCGGTTTCCCTAAAAACGTGGATCGTGGATCTCGTCTCATGGCGGTTTCCCTAAAAACGTGGATCTTGTCTTATCACGGTTTCCCTAAACTTCCTCCTTTTATTTTGCGCATCAAAGGTTCCAAATTCAAATCTATTATGATTTTCAAATTCTAAAATTTCAATTTCAAATCAAATTTTGAATGCTTTGATTAATATTTAAATTTGAAATTCATATTTTCAGATTCAAATCTCAATTTATTCTTTTCCAACATATTATCACTTAATGTTTAAGTAATATTAACAAAATTTTTAAATATATATTTCTTATCAAAGATATACAATCGAACGGTCGGTTTCTCCACCGTTGTGTGGTTATACTAGTGTAAAATATATTTATATATTTGCCCGAATGTTCATTTTTAGTGCCGATAGTTTCTTGTGCGATTTTTTTGATTTCCATTCATTGAATTCCTCTTTCCTTCTCGCTCTACCCCCCGCCTTGCTATCTCTCCTCTACGCTTCACTTCCCCCTTTCAATTCCTGCTTCTCTCCCTCTACCCCCGATTGCATCGCTCTCCCCTTCTCCTCTTCCACCAGATATGGTCGTGTGTTTAACTCCCCTCCGCCTGCTCCCATTCTCCCAATGTCTCTTCTTCAATCAGACTCTGCATTCCCTCCTCTGCTCATAACCGATCCAAGGATTTCATCAATCATTGTTTCCCCTTTTGTCGACCACTGCTATTCCGAGGTCCATAATAGGTACTATTTTTCAAACTGTGAATGATGGAATGCATTCGACTTTGCTGCCTATATCTAGTAAGCAACTTTCTCTGGCCTCTCCTTTGTCTCCTTAAATTGCCGAGGATGCTTGTAGTGTTCTGGCGGTCAATGTTGAGACATCAAAAATTGTTTACAACGAACGGTTCGTACGTCTAGACTTGGGGGTGATACCAGTACTGAGTTAGAAGTAGACAATGTTATGGAAGGAGTGAACGAATATGTCTCTACGTAAGTAAAATCTAGTTCTGTGTTAAGTAGTGGTGGTGTTTGTTTAAATTCCAAGATGAACTCTATTGTGTTAAATGATGACTTAGGCTTGGGTGTTTCTGCCATTTCTAAGGATCCTAATCAATTGTTGGCCCGTCTAGCTCAAAATCACGATTTTCTCTTTTCACTTCTCTACTCCGTAATGCAGGAGACTGCAAATCTATTGAATTTGAAATCATGGAGGATAATGGAGTTATGATCCCCCACCTAATGTGATGCAAGCTGGTACACGGATTATTGGTCGGAATACCTGGTTGGATTCTTTTTGGATCCTAATCACCTTCTTCATGATGCTAATAGAAATTTCCATAGGGTGAGGAAGCTACGAGGAGAATTATTTATGTTCTTGATTGACTCTATGTTCTTTCTTAAGTTTTCCATCGTTGAGGAACGTCGGCGAGTTCTTGAAGATGAGCCTTCTTTTTTTGTTGGTTAGCCAGTTATATTAACTCCTTGGACCCCAACAGTTGCCAGTGATCATGTCCTTTCTATTCCTATTTGGGCTTACTTTTCACATATTCCTTATGCGTTACAACCTTTAATTGGTTTGAATTGGCTTGCTTGTAACGTAGGAAAATTGAATTTCTTTTACTCTAATACTGTAGCTTGTGAAATATTGGTATATGCAAAGGCTCTTATTGAAATTACTCCGGATAAACCCCTCCCTTCCACTATTCCTATATAGCTTGTTGTTGGTAATGTCATAGATGTCCAAGTATGTTATGGATGGGTTTTTGACATTTGTACCATCTGTAATTTCTTTGGCAACGTTGCTGCCGCTTGCAAGCATTCTACCGTCGCCCCGGCTGGTCCCAAGATTCCTCTGCCTCGTCCTCCTCTTAGGAAATGGGTTACTAAGGTTTCTACCGCTACCACTCCGTCGGTCATACTTCCTAATGTGCCAGTTCCAAGAATGGCTCCACCTACTTGTTTTGTATTTCACCTCTAGAAATTGGTTTCGTCGTTCCTACTGTTGTAGTTGCTCCGGTTCTTAGCCACCTATTGTTTGGGCTGAGTCTGAATGGTGTTGGATTGATCTCAAATCTGACATGAGATATAACCCCTTGGAGGAATCTTTCTTTAGATTTATGTCCCATGATCAGCTGGACCTAAGACGCCTATGTTACAACGTTTCTAGTGATTCTTTAGTGCTTGCTACGACTGGCTAGAATATGCCATGTTAGTTGATGGATCATTATATATTCTCCTGACTCGGTGCATTACAATCCGTGTCTTGCTATGCTATTTCGCCCTTTTGCACGTATTATTAGGACTGCACCTGAGGTATCCGCTCAGATAATCGTGGAAGATGGTGTTTCTTCCTCTTTGGAGGAGACCTTGTCGTTATGTTTTTTTTGTAACTATGACACCTCTATCACAATCATGTTCTGTATTTTCTTTGTATTAGTAATTAAGGTGCTCCTACCTTACTCATGTATCTTATTGTTTTTATTACGTTCATAATAAAAAGTGGACGGTCCACTATAAAACTGGTTGGCCTTACCCATTTTTTTAAAATATTTTTGAATTGCCGCTACAAACCTAATAACAAAATTAAATTTTTATTTTTATTTTAATCAATAAATAATTGTAAATGTACAACACGTGTGTAGATACATAATTATATATATAAATAAAAAATTTATAAAATTGACGATAGCTAACTTGGAGCTCACGGCAAAAACAATAAGAATTTATTTTTCGGGTATAAATATTTTTAAGTAAACACTTATCAAATAATTTAAAAAAGATCGAAATTAGTTATAAAAATTAATAAAAAAATTCTTAAAATTTTAAAATTATGTAGTATTACTAAATAAATTTGTAAGTAATTTTGAATTATATTAATATATATTTTTATATATAACGAATTCCAGTTAAATAAATAGTTGTATTAATATTTTAACAGATAATAAATATAACTATTTATTATAATAAAGTAGAATTTGCTGTCTAATTATTGTTACGTAAAACTAAAATTTTAAAGACTTTAAAATAATAATTATATGTTTTTAATCTTTAGGATATAATTTATTAATTGATAAAATCATAAATAATATTATTTAATTATATAATGGTTTGATTTTATTTGTAGGCAATGAGTTTAATTTTTTATTTTAATATATAGACGCATCAATGTATTCAACCATCTAATATGTTGGAGTACATCAATACACTAGATTCATAATATTACCTAATAACTTACAATATATTATAATAATAGATAATAATGTTAAATAATCAATAAACATGTTGAATACCTTTCACTAAGGCCTAGAGATCTCACATTGAAATGATGGAATGGCTATATAAATCAAATTTCAAGTTCTAGATGTTAGTACCAAAATTTGGCACCAACACCCAAGAGATTATGTAGAGGACGAAATTAAAGAAAAGGTAAATTAAAATGAGCAAAAACGGAACAACACGCATTTATAGTGGTTTTTCCAATCGTTGCCTACGTCCACTTGAGATTTTTATTGATGATAGAGCTATTTTACAAGTTCTGTTCTTATGGTTTGGTACTACTTAGTAGGAAATTACAAGGAATGTGTAAAACTTTCTAGAGAGCAAAAAGTTCTCCGAAACTATGCCTATCCATGTATATTTTGGCTGTAGGTCGTCGGAAAAAGCTCTAGCATGTCCTCACCATGTTCTCCATGATCTAGCAACAGTTTCTCTCGAAGAAATGTTGCCAAGTCAACAATCAGCTATGGATCCGTACCGAAACATAGGCATGGATCAGTACCGATCCATAAGATCGACTTATGGATTGTTGTTATAACTTTGGGATGAAGTGATACATCGTTAACTTTGTGATTCCAAACTTCATTGTATAAATTTAAGCTTGTTTTTGAGTCAGTTGGATGGATCGGTGCGTAGACTTGTTGATTTTTGGCACTCGAAGGGTTCAAAAGCAAACAATAAGAAAATGATTTATAGAGTTCAAAATTGGTTACTAACATTAAAACTTGGGCATAGGAAGGAGTTGGAGTGGTATTAGTGCACGTTTATGATTCGGTACCAATCCATAGGGTTATGGGTTGGTATCGATCCATTTGATAATGGAATCAAGCTTTGCAATTTTTGGAGTGCCCTTGTCTTCATCTTGTGATATTGATTGTACTTAGTTTTTGGGCTTTATGGCTATCTCTTCGGGCCTTCTACCTTAATAGATTTCAAGTTCTACTCGTCGAGTCAATCTAGATACTGCCTGGTCAAAAGGCTCTATAACACTTGCCCCCCAAAGTGCATCTTGTTGCAAACATGATTTGCTTTGAATCGAGACAAGTTAGATTGCCATATCAGAATTCAATCCATGCTTCAAATAGTTGTTATCCTTTCTTCAAACCATTTCAATAAAGCGTTTCATCTATAGCCATTTGTTATGATACTTCGTTAGCATCTAACACTATAAAAATGGAGTGTGCTCTCATGGTCTATCATTTTGAGCTTGGTAATTTTGAAGTTATTCCTTTTCCATGTTTTTTATGTTTGAATCTACTTTCATTTGTTTCTGGTTATTGAATGCTGAGTATGCTCAAATGCAAGTGCTTTGATTTTCCATCGTACCTTATTTCCATGAACACACTTGTTCCCGTTAAACATTAGATACACACACACACACGTGTGTGTGTGTGTGTACATACACATATTTAAATGTTAAATGATTGGTACTGAACCATGGGCATGTATTGCTACCGATCCATGGCGTTGGAAAGGCGATTTCTTTGCTTATTATTTTGCTTGTGGTTTATATGCTTGAACTATTGCCTTTCTCCTTCACTTTATTCTTGCTATCCACTCTCGAGCTCTCGGCTCCCATTGAAGAACTTTACTTCGAAAATCAAATTTAACACCGTCACCCTGTGACCTTTGAATCATTATTGCCTCCTAAACTAAACACGAAGCCATTCATCATGCATAGTTGGAACACGAACCATAGTTCATGCTTGAACCATCGCTTCAACTCCAAATTCGTCTCTAGATTCGTGCTTCACACTTAACCTTTAGCATAAAGCTTGACTTTAATGATCAATAATTAGGTAAATGGACTGATGAAGGACTTATATGGATCTCATGTTGATAGCCACACAAGGAATCGAGAAAGGGAGTTGAAAAGCGACAAAAACCCAATAAGGGTATGGATCGATACCGATCCTACCCTTAAGAACTTCTGATCTTCGAACTCTCATATAGGAGTAGCAATGTCAATCAATGTTGGATTTTTCCCAAACACAACTTCCCAAATCCTCTAGCGTTTCAAAGGCATGGTAAATAACATGAAGGCCCATTGAGATGGATAGCAATGACGGTCCCTTCAGATGAAGTCTAAAATTTTGAACGAACTATTGTAAAATATCGAAAATCAGCACTATACGACACTACAAAACACTACACTAGGCTTTCACTTTAGCATAGAGCATGAATTTTAATTAGTCTGATATTAATTATGTGTGAGTTTTGGTAGCTATGGATCGTAGATGTTCTGAGCGTCTCGCCGCTCAAGCTGCAGGTCCATCAACGTCAAGATATGCCAAATTAGATACCGAATCAAGCTCGATTTCGGTTCCATCTGTGCAACAAACTCCAGTACAGCACATACTGTCTAACGAACCTGACTCGACCTTCGAAAATCGGCACCAAATACAACACTCGTATTCAAATGCCGCAGATTCAAATGTCGAATCTGGTTCGGCCGAGCTTATAACACATTAAGTACAACACAACAGAAGAAATGAATAATACATTTGATATACAACATTGATACAATATCTGATACAACTGAATGATACAATGAATATCGATATACATCAGAGATATGATACAAGAAAATAGCAGCGGAAAGAAAAGATAACACCAGCAGTGAAACAATATCTCCTATAGAAAAAGTAGACTTCAAAAGAGAACCCCAATATCCGTAATCTCCATCTCCAAAGCACCAATCCAGAAGTAGCTCGAATTTCCAATAACGATGCACAAAGCTAAGCAAGATCAGTCATCCAAAGGCTGAAGAAGATTCTCAAGGATGGAAAGCTACCAAACCAAAGACTTCGAAAGCTATCGAATCTACACCTATCATTGATTATCTGAAAAACCTAACTCTAGACAACCCGTGTGGAAAATTGTGGGCACCCAGAGTTTAGGAAGGGAACAATAAACTCCAGGTCAGTCATGGGACTAGTATGAGCAAACAAAAATAGTTTATCTTTAAAAAGAACAACCAAGGATTTAAAATTTAAATCCTCAACGCTTTTTAGAAAATGAAACTACCATAAGGCCTTCCGCCACACATACAACGCAAACACAGAACTGAAGGAGATTTCTTCTTATGATAGTCAAATATGCTTGATACGAGAATTTTTTTTTGATATTATTACTAGTGAATAGTGTAGGAAGTATAATATTAATCTTAGCCAGCATACAACCATTATTGTATGCCTACTGCAGCTACCATCCAAACATTTAGGGCGCCACCATAAGTAGATGACAGGTTAAAGAACTAAAATCGCACAAGGCGTGTATTGAAGATTGGATTTCCAACAAATGGTCAGGCTAAGAAACTTCCTACTGCCACATAGGTATACCTCTGGAGGGACGTCCCGAGAGCTTAACCAGCTCTCTGACAACACAAGGCCGGGTTACCTCTGTAACTAGGTACACACGAGCATGCCATCCCCCGGTCCTTTGGGACCTTTATCCGAGGTGCCTCTAATCCAACAACCACAAAGCAATCACAAAGTAATAGATTTGCAGTGGCCACATGAGTTAAGTATCTGGGCTCCATACCATGATACCACCCTTTTCCAAAAGGGAATGACACGCCCTAAAGGGAGCGACCCTTATAACCTTGCCGCATCTTTCTTGTTTCGACAATTTCCGGGGTGTGAGGTCCTGATGCAGTCCCGTCCACAAAGCTACGCTTTATACGAAGTCCATGCTTTGATCAACAAATGATAAACAGCAGCACTCAGCATGCCACACTACAAAATTTAGGAGTATATCACTGATAACTATCAACTACATAACCTCGGAGCTCGTACGTCTCAGAGAAAGGTGTTAAGCTAAGAGAATAAATTCTCCGCCACCAAACAGAAATATATTTGATAGAGATCAGTTTAATATCTCAAAGTGTAGTGTCAGACATACAACCATACAAGTCTGTTCCAGGTTCGAACAGAACCGAAGGCACTTTCGAAGAAGCCCTTGCAATCTGAGTATCCACAGTCCCGATCGGACTTCCTATCACTTAGGGAATCTCTATACCGTAGCTACTCGGTGCAGAGACAATCGATAGGTTATCCTATCGTTCTCCTAAATACCCGGTCTTCACCATCGGTCTTCAAATGCTATCGTCGTATCACTATTCAGAATGGATTATATGACACAAGGTCCTCTCCCGGGCGCAATATTTAAAAAAATATGGATATTGGGATTTCAGTTAAGTCACAACTTTTTAAAAACCCAAAATCTTTCTTCAAATGGTTCAAACAATTACCATTTCAAATCTTTTAACAAAAAGGATTTATTTCACAAAGTTCACCCAGTTTCACAAAGATTCATTCGTAGATTTTCAAAACAATTTCGATTTCAATTAGGATTAACTCATCTAATCTTTAAATTAAAGATTTAACTTATAGTTTTCAAACCCGTTTCCAAATATTTATTCATAACTTGGAAGACCGTTTAATTTCAAGTTTGAGATCCCTTTAACACAAATTGGAAATTCATTTCTTATATGAAAGCTTCTATTATTTGAAAAAAATAGTTTTCGTTTCAGAAAAAACCGATTTCATTTATAAAAGTTAAAATCTTTGGGTTAAATTCGAAGTCCCAAAACGATACTTTAAAAATGGTTTAAAACCCATGTAAACTTGTATAACCTTTTTAAATCATAAATAGAATTCAATTTCAAATTTTGAATTCAAATTTTAAATCAAATTATTTAAACTTCAAAACTTAATCCAGTTATTCAAAAATAAATTTTATCTTTGAAATTCCCTTTCAAAACTTTTTACTTCAATCCCAATCCATTTCCAAAACCATTTGATTCAAAAATTCAAATTTTAAAACTATTTCAAAAATCTATGGCATAACCAATTTCCACCTGCAACCCATATTTGTGTGTGTATAAGTGTGGTCCAGAGGTTTTACATTGTAAAAATGCAACATCATCAATCAGTACATATTCAAATACAGCAATATATTTGATGAGCAGTATAAACTATAACACTAATCTTTATTCACATATCACAGATAATAAATTATATTAACACAGCTCAAATCAAAACAGAACATATCAGGGGTATCAAACAATTCAATCATCCAATAGAATCCAAACATTCATAAGTAAGATCAGTTAATTGTCTGATTAATTTAAATCGGATTAATTACTTAAGAATTACTACTCCTGATTAATTAACATTAATAAATTCCAAATCATTTTGATTAATTATTCTTTAATCATTTATTAATTAACCATTTAAAATAAATAAGTTAACCTTTAATTATAATTCATCAATTATTAAAGAATTTACCTTTAATTATTTAATTCACCATTTCATTAATTATCTTTAATCAATTAATTAACCCATGATTAATTAATTACCATTTAATTAAATTAATTATCCTTAGTTAATTACGATGAGTGATTATCCCTAATCTTAAATCAATGTTAATCACTTGATTAATCCACCATTAATTATTAATTAATTACTTATAATTAAATAATTATCTTTAAGAAATTAATTGTTTCCATTAATTAAATCTCATTAATTAACTACATAAATTAATTAATCCTTAATTATAAATTAATTAACCTTATATTAATAAACCAATTAACCTTTAATCATTGCATAATTAACCCTTAATTATTCATTAATTAATTATCCTAATAAATTACATTAATTAATTAATTATCATTTAATAAATTATTCTTAATTAATTTAAAATAAGTAATTATTCTTAGTTAATTACATTAATTAACTAACCCTTAATTAGTTATCAATTAATTTCAAAATTGATTATCCTTTAGTCATTTTCATAAATTAATTTACCTTAATTACTTCCATTTAGCAATTATCTTTAAGTAATTAATTACCTTTTAATTACTTACCATTAATTAAACTTAATTAATTAATTATCCTTAATTAATTTTACTTTATCAACTACATTAAGTAATTGTACTTTAGTTACTTAAAACTTAACCTTTTATTATTAAGTAATCAAACAATCTTTAATTACGCAAGATTTAAAACTAAATCATTACTTGATTGTCCATTTAACCACATCAATTAATTACATTTGAAAGAAACTATCTGAAATCTAATTTAAAGTCTACTTCAAAACCATATCAAATTATTTTTGAATTTTAAAATTCAATTTTGAAACTTGTTAAAGATTTACTTTTAAACTTCTTCAAGCTTTGTACTAAAATCCTAAAACTATAATACTTCATAAAAAAAATCATATTTTTACTTAGTTTTGAAACCTATATTCTGTTTAAAAAAACTGTACAAGTTTTTATAAAGAAAAATATTAACCCGAGCCAAAACAGAAAATACCCGAGCCAATCTATCAAATAACCGAGTTCTTTCCCCTTCTATATTTTTAAAACTTGTTTTTCATTTAAAAGTTTAAAAGCTGGTAATCACATGCCTACGCGAACACACCCGAATCAACTCGAGCCCATCGTTCATTTTCTCGAGCTCAACTTCGAGTCACACCCTCCTTCTCAAACCCAACTAACAACACAAACCAGACAAAACCAATGTGCACGTGCACGACAACTTCGGCCACCGGAGATCAGTACCTTGACCACCTACAAGTCATCGGTAACCACACTGCTCAATTGGATAACCCAGATCAACTCAAACGTCCACAAATCAAAATCGAGCACTCAATATCAAACTGGAACTAAACTACTATCTAAAAACTTCCTCGACGCCGACGATCTGACTACTGATGACCACGCCACTTCGAAGGTAGCTTCGACACGAACCCTTGCTTCGTTTCATCCACGACCAGACAAGCTCGATACAACGACGACGCCACATTTTCCTCGAAACCATCCACTACCTAAAACTAGGCTTAAACCCTAGTTCAATGCCGCGCCATCCTCACGACGATCCAAAATTCCTGCAACTATTTTTCCTATGTTCATTTTCATCCCATCTTCCTTTGACGTAAACCTCGAACTCCATCTTGACATAGATCATTGGCAATCGAAGAAATACCCAAAACCGTTCGTTACAAATTATCTCCACAATCTCTTATCAAAAAAACAAGATTTTACTTCCTAAATTCGTCATTCTACTATACGACCAAGTTTAGATAATCAAAATATGGAATTTTACATATTGATTGTTGACATAAATTGGGTTTTCACTGTAATTTCCTATTTCTAGAAAATTTGCCTAATAATTTTACTCATTTTTATTTTTAGTATCTACAATACATCATTATAGTCAATTTCCTTTCAAACATCACGTTTTAAAATGATTTGGATGAGGAGTTTGGAATTTTTTTTTTGAAAAGGTCTGTTAAACAACAGAGGTATGCCAAAGACAGATACATAGACATGCATCCATACACTTGTATATCCAAACAAAAATGCAAAACTACAACCATACAAAGCATTTTCAAATCATCATTTTCACTCATCACCATAGGCATTTCAAAATAAAGAAAGTGAAGTTTGCTCATCTGAAGGTTGAAAAAAGACAGAGGCTGGAATTGAAACAGAGAAGCAAAATACTTTGCTTTGAATTTGAAAAACTGAATTTTGATTCTTGTTAGCTAGACTTCGTTGCATGCCTTGATTTGTTTCTGGGGTGGCTTGGTCCTTATCTCCTTTGCTTTGAAACAGTTGTTTGTTTCATTGGTCTCAGGCCTTTGATTTGTTTCAGGTTGCTTGCTGTCTTCAATCTATTTCTAAATCTTGAGGAATTGAAGACTAAGTTTTGATCGAATTCTTTGGGTTTGAGGTTTGTAAAAATTTGTTTTGCTAATTGTTGTTTTTTTTTCAGTTTTGAGAAAATGAGGAAGAGATTGAGAAGGCTGGTTTGTTTTCTTTGATTTTGTAATTCTTTGCTTCAGTTTTGAGAGGAGAAGATAGACAGCCTGGTTATTATCTTTCCCCTTTGCATGTTTTTCAAATTTTATCCAAAAGAAAGTAATTCCTTTGCCACTTGTTAACCTTGCATATTGCATGGTTTACACTTGTCCACCCCTTTGTCTAAATTGTTTACAAATGTTAAAGATTATCAAATTTATGTTTATGTCCCTCTTTCAAAATTATTTTATAAATTTTGTTTTTACACCCTTTCATTTAAAATTTCACTTAAGTCTTATATGTACATAAGTTTGTGTTTTACATTTTCATGTATATTCTATTATTGGTTAGGCCTTTTTATACTTATACCTTCAAAATATACACTCATATCAAAGTCTCTGGAATATAAATTTTGACTTTGAACAACTTTTGAAAATTATTCATATTTAATCGTACTTTTATTATTTTCTTTTATTTTTGTATTTTTGCATACAAACCTTTTCATTATTCAAAAAAAATTAATCTATATACATTTACTTTCATAACTATTTACATATCCTTAAGAAAAAATTATTTTAAAACTAATTTTATTAATAAGTGAATCTTTCTTTTAAAAGAAAGTATGTATCCTTATTTTGTTTTCAAGATATTCATTTTAGTATTTTCAAATCAATAATATTCATTGTCAATAAATTAATTAAATTTCAAAATAAAATTTCCAATTATAATTCATTTATATAACTATATATCTTATTTAAATTTGGAGAATTCAAATATATCCAAAATTCTATTTAAAAATCTAAAATATTTATTTATTCTAGAAATTTCCTAATTAATTCACAAATAATTTTAGAATTAAACTCCAAAATTAAATTAATTGCAAAATAAAACTCGGCTAAAATTCAGGAATGTTACAGAATATTCCCCCTTTAAAAAAAAAATCATCTCCGAAATTTGCCAGAGAGACAACAAAGAATGGATAGATACACAGAGATAGAGAATCGACTCATAAATCAAGCCGATTATTTATTTTGTATTTGGCTCACCAAAACAGAATGTCACCAATAATTATGAGAATGAACTCTTTCAATATTACACAAGATATTTGGGTCCACCGGTCTACGAATATGCAAGGGCATTGATTAGTTCGAAGGGATAACTAATCGTTCGTAGAATATGTCGGATCCCAGAGAATAGATAGATGGATTTAATCTTCCATAATCCTCAAACACTAGATATGGATTCCAACTTAGGTCGGAACACCCCAAAGTTTATACTAACTTATCCCTCTTTGGACTTTGATCTACACAAGAAATTAAAATAGAATTTCAAATTTGGTTCTAACCGATATCGTTTTATTGATTCAATTCAAATTTAGCTTCATATTTTATTAACCAATTTAACTCAATTTAAAATTTCCAATTTATTTAAAATTTTCAATTTCAAATTCATTAAAGTTTAAATCGAAAAACTGATAAGAAACCGATGAAGATACGAAGTAATGATTTTCTACAACAATTCGTAGGGCCACCATCACACCAAAGCTTCTTCTTGTAGATGCTACAAAGCAATCAAATAATTTGAAATCGAATCAAAGGTGATTGAGAAGAAAGTTGTTTCCACTGTCGCAGGGTATTGACCATTTGTAGTAGTACTCCCCTGTCCCCTATCTCGTCCTCTTCTTGAACTCACACTTACTATCAGTGGATAGTAAGAGAATTTACTAAGGCATTCGAATGGATATCTTAGGGATATACTCATTCTAGGGTATACTTCACCCTATCTCTAATGAGTTACCAATGTGTTATACTCTTGAGCTAAAGTTTCAACCTTCAGCTCTGATACCAATTCTAACGATCCTGACTCGACCTTTGAAAATCGGCACCGAATACGACACTCATATTCAAGTGCTGCAGATCCAAACGTTGAATCTGGCTCGCCAAAGCTTATAACACATTAAGTACAACACAGTGGAAGAATTGAAAAATACATTTGATATACAACATTGATACAATATCTGATACAACTGAATGATACAATGAAAATACATCAGAGATATGACACAAGAAAATAGCAGCGGAAAGAAAAGATAACACCAGTAGCGGAACAATATCTCCAATAGAAAAGGCAGTCTTCAAAAGAGAACCCCAGTATCGGTAATCTCCATCTCCAAAGCACCAATCCAGAAGTAGCTCGAACAATAACGATGCACAATGCTAAGCAAGGTCAGTCGTCCAAAGACTGAAGAAGATTCCTAAGGACTGAAAGCTACCGAACCAAAGACTTCTAAAGCTATCGAATCTACACCTATTATTGATTATCTAAAAAACCTAACTCTAGACTGCCTGTGTGGAAAATTGTGGGAACCCAAAGTTTAGGAAGGGAACAATAAACACCAGGTCAGTCATGGGAATGGTATGAGCAAACAAAAACAGTTTATCTTTAAAACGAACAACCAAGGATTTTAAAATTTAAATCCGCAATGCTTTTTAGAAAATGAAACTACTATAAGGCCTCCCACCATACACACAATGCAAATGCAGAATTGGAGGAGATTTCTCCTTATGATAATCAAATATGCTTGATATGAGAAAATTGCTTTGATATTATTACTAGTGCATAGTGTAGGAAAAACCATTTTGAAAGTGTAATATCAATCTTAGCCAGCATTCAACCATTATTGTATGCCTACTATAGCTACCTCCAAACAATGTGGTCCACCATAAGTAGATGGCAGGTTATACAACTAAAACCGTACAAGGCACGTTATTAAAGATTGGATTTCCAACAAATGGTAAGGCTAAGGAACTTCCTACTGCCACATGGGTACGCCGCTGGAGGGACATCCCGTAAAGCTTAACTAGCTCTCTGCCAACACAAGACCGGGTTACCTGTGACTACTACACGAGCATGCCATCCCCCGGACCTTTGGGACCTTTATCCGAGGTACCTCTAATCCAACAACCACAAAGAAATCACACAGTAATAGATTTGCAGTGACCACATGAGTTAAGTATCTGGGCTCCATACCATGATACCACCCATTTCCAGAAGGGAATGACACATCCTAAAGGGAGCGACCCTCATAGCATTGCCGCATCTTTCATGTTTCAACCATTTTCGGGGTGTGAGGTCCTGATGTAGTCTCGTCCACAAATCTACGCTTTATACAAAGGCCATGCTTTGATCAACAAATGATACACAGCAGCACTCAGCATGCCACACTACCAAATATAGGAGTATATCACTGATAACTATCAACTACATAACCTCCGAGCTCGTACGTCTCAGAGAAGGGTGTTAAGCTAGGAGAATAAATTCTCTGCCACCAAACAAAAATGTATTTGATAGAGATCAGTTTAATATCTCAAAGTGTAGTGTCAGACATATAACCATACAAGTCTGTTTCGGGTTCGAACAGAACCAAAGGCACTTCCAAAGAAGCCCTTGCAATCCTGGTATCCACAATCCCGATCGGACTTTCCATCACTTAGGGAATCTCTATACCGTATATACTCGGTGGAGAGATAATTGATAGGTTATCCTATCGTTCTTGCAAATACTCGGTCTTCACCACCGATCTTCAAATGCTATTGTCATATCACGATTCAGAATGGGTTATATGACACAAGGTCCTCTCCCGGCTAAACCGAATAGTCAGCGCAATATTTAAAAACATATGGATATTAGGATTTCAGTTAACTCACAACTTTTTAAAAACCCAAAACCTTTCTTCAAATGGTTTAAACAAATTACCATTTTAAATCTTTTAACAAAAAGGATTTATTTCATAAAGTTCACCCAGTTTCACAAAGATTCATTCATAGATTTTCAATACAATTTCGATTTCAAGTAGGATTAACTCATCTAATCTTTAAATTAAAGATTTAACTTATAGCTTTCAAACCCGTTTCCAAAGATTTATTCATAACTTGGAAAACCATTTAATTTCAAATTTGAAATCCCTTTAACATAAATTGGAAATTCATTTCTTATATGAAAGCTTCTATTATTTGAAAACAAATAGTTTTCATTTCGGAAAAATCCGATTTCATTTATATAAGTTAAAATCTTTGGGTTAAATTCGAAGTCCTAAAACGATACTTTAAAATGGTTTAAAACCCATGCAAACTTGTATGACCTTTTTAACTCATAAATAGAATTCAATTTCAAATTTTGAATTCAAATTTTAAATCAAATTATTTAAACTTCAAAACTTAATCCAGTTATTCAAAAATAAATTCTGTCTTTGAAATTCCCTTTCAAAACTTTTTACTTCAATCCCAATCCATTTCCAGAACCATTTGATTCAAAAATTCAAATTTTAAAACTATTTCAAAAATCTGTGACTTAACCAATTTCCACGTGCAACCCATATTTGTGTGTGTATAAGTGTGGTCCAAGGGTTTTACTAGTAAAAGTGCAACATCATCAATCAATACATATTCAAATACAGCAACATATTTGATAAGCGATATAAACTGTAATGCTTATCTTTATTCACAGATCACAGATATATATCGCAGATAATAAATTACATTAACACATCTCAAATCAAAACAGAACATATCAGGGGTATCAAACAATTCAATCATCCAATAGAATCCGAACATTCATAAGTAAGATGAGTTAATTGTCTGAATAATTTAAATCGGATTAATTACTTATGAATTACTACTCCTGGTTAATTAACATTAATAAATTACAAATCATTTTGATTAATTATTCTTTAATCATTTATTAATTAACCATTTAAAATAAATTATTTAACCTTTAATTATAATTCATCAATTATTAAAGAATTTACCTTTAATTATTTAATTCACCATTTCATTAATTATCTTTAATTAATTAATTAACCCATGATTAATTAATTACCGTTAAATTAAATTAATTATCCTTAGTTAATTACGATGAGTGATTATCCCTAATCTTAAATCAATGTTAATCACTTGATTAATCCACCTTTAATTATTAATTAATTACTTATAATTAAGTAATTATCTTTAAGCAATTAATCAATTTCATTAATTAATTTTCATTAATTAGTTACATTAATTAGTTAATCCTTAATTATAAATTAATTAACCTTATATTAATAAACCAATTAACCTTTAATCATTGCACAATTAACCCTTAATTATTTATTAATTATTTATCCTAATAAATTACATTAATTAACTAATTATCATTTAGTAAATTATTCTTAGTTAATTTAAAATAAGTAATCATCCTTAGTTAATTGCATTAATTAACTAACCCTTAATTAATTATCAATTGATTTCAAAATTTGATTATCCTTTAATCATTTTCATAAATTAATTTACCTTAATTACTTCCATTTAGCAATTATCTTTAAGTAATTAATTACCTTTTAATACTTACCATTAATTAAACTTAATTAATTAATTATCCTTAATTAATTATTAATTTTACTTTATTAACTACATTATGTAATTGTACTTTAGTTACTTAAAACTTTAACCCTTTATTATTAAGTAATCAAACAATCTTTAATTAAGCAAGATTTAAAACTAAATCATTACTTGATTGTCCATTTAACCACATCAATTAATTACATTTGAAAAAAAACTATCCGAAGTCTAATTTAAAATCTATTTCAAATCCATATCAAATTATTTTTGAATTTTAAAATTCAATTTTGAAACTTATTAAAGATTTACTTTTAAACTTCTTCAAGCTTTCTACTAAAATCCAAAAACTATAATACTTCATAAAAAACATATTTTTACTTAGTTTTGATACCTGTATTCTGTTTAAAAAAAAAACTGTATTTATAAAAAAATTACCCGAGCCAAAACAGAAAATACCCAAGCCAATCTATCAAATACCCGAGTGCTTTCCCCTTCTGTATTTTCAAAATTTGTTTTTGATTTAAAAGTTTAAAACCAAGTAATCACATGTGATGTGCACGTGCATTTTCTCGAGCCCATCGTTCATTTTCTCGAGCTCAACTTCGAGTCGCCCCCTCCTTCTCCAACCCAACTAACAACACAAACCAGACAAAACCAACATGCATGTGCATGTGCACGGCAACTTCGGCCACCGAAGATCAGTACCTCGACCACCTACAAGTCATCGGCAACCACACTACTCCATCGGATAACCCAGTCAACTCAAACGTCCACAAATCAAAATCAAGAACTCAAGATCAAACTGGAACCAAACTACTATCTGAAAACTTCCTATACACCGACGATCAAACTTCTGATGACCACGCGACTTCGAAGGTAGCTTCGACATGAACCCTTGCTTCGTTTCATCCACGACCGAACAAGCTCGATACAGTAATGACGCCACGTTTTCCTCGAAACCATCCACTACCCAAAACTAAGCTTAAACCCTAGTTCAACTCCTTCCATCCCCACGACGATCTAAAAATCCTGCAACTATTTTTTCTATGTTCGTTAAAATCCCATCTTCCTTCGACGTGAACCCGAACTCCATCTCGACATAGATCATTGGCAATCGAAGAAATACCCAAAACCGTTCGTCACAAATTATCTCCACAATCTCTTATAAAAAAACAAGAATTTACTTCCTAAATTCGTCATTCTAACATGTGATCAAGTTTAGATAATCAAAATATGGAATTTTACATATTGATTTTTGACATAAATTGGGTTTTCAATGTAATTTTCTATTTCTAGAAAATTTGCCCAATAATTTTACTCATTTTTATTTTTAATATCTATAATACATCATTACAGTCAATTTCCTTTCAAACATCACGTTTTAAAATGATTTGGATGAGGAGTTAGGAATTTTTTTTTTGAAAAGGTCTGTTAAACAACAGAGGTATGCCAAAGGAAGATACACAGACATGCATCCATACACTGGTATATCCAAACAAAAATGCAAAACTACAACCATACAAAGCATTTTCAAATCATCATTTTCACTCATCACCATAGGCATTTCAAAATAAAGAAAGTGAAGTTTGCTCACCTGAAGGTTGAAGAAAGACAGAGGCTGGAATTGAAACAGAGAAGTAAAATACTTTGCTTTGAATTTGAAAAACTGAATTTTGATTCTTGTTAGCTAGACTTTGTTGCATGCCTTGATTTGTTTCTGGAATTGCTTGGTCCTTAGCTCCTTTTCTTTGAAGCAGCAGTTTGTTTCATTGGTCTCGGGTCTTTAATTTGTTTCAGTATTCAATCTATTTCTAGATCTTGAGGAATTGAAGACATAGTTTTGATCGAATTCTTTGGGTTCGAGGTTCGTAAAAATTTGTTTTGCTGATTATTGTTTTTTTTCAGTTTTGAGAAAATAAGGAAGAGATTGAGAAGGCTGGTTTGTTTTCTTTGATTTTGTAATCTCTTTGCTTCAGTTTTGAGAGGAGAAGATAGACAGCCTAGTTATTATCTTTCCCCTTTGCATGTTTTTCAAATTTTATTTAAAAGAAAGTAATTCCTTTGCCACTTGTTAACCTTGCATATTGCATGGTTTACGCTTGTCCAGCGCTTTTTCTAAATTGCTTACAAATGTTAAAGATTATCAAATTTATGTTTATGTCCCTCTTTTAAATTATTTTATAAATTTTGTTTTTAAACTCTTTCATTTAAAATTTCACTTAAGTCTTATATGTACATAAGTTTGTGTTTTACATTTTCATGTATATACTATTATTGGTTAGGTCTTTTCATACTTATACCTTCAAAATATACACTCATATCAAAGTGTTTGGAATACAAATTTTGACTTTAAACAACTTTTGAAAATTATTCATATTTAATCATACTTTTATTATTTTCTTTTATTTATGTGTTTTTGCATACAAACCTTTTCATTATTCAAAAAAATATTTAATTTATGTACATTTACTTTCATAACTATTTACATATCCTTAAGAAAAAATGATTTTAAAACTAATTCTATTAACAAGTGAATCGTTTTTTTAAAAGAAAGTATGTATACTTATATTTTTTTCAACATATTCATTTTAGTATTTTCAAATCAATAATATTCATTGTCGTTAAATTAATTAAATTTCAAAATCAAATTTCCAATTATAATTCATTTATATTACTATATATCTTATTTAAATTAGGAGAAATCAAATATATTCAAAATTCTATTGAAAAATCTAAAATATTTATTTATTCTCGAAATATCCTAATTGATTCACAAATAATTTTAGAATTAAACTCCAAAATTAAATTAATTGCCAAATTAAACTCGGCTAAAATTCAGGAGTGTTACATACCGCAACCTGAGAACCCAAAAGTAGAGCAACCTATTCTGCAAGTTCCGATAGGGCATGTAGAAGGGCCAGAAGTTGAACCTGCTCCTGACACTCTTGGCGATGCATTTATATTAGATTATCCTATCGATTCTGTCGCTTTACATGTCTAGGAAGGATCACTTAGAAGAATTTTGAGAAGCATGGAATCCCATTTAAGGATGTGTTGGTTCTGGCATGCCACCAGAGAGCACACCATCCGCTAGATGGGTATACATCATGTAATAGGCATATGTGCTTGGTAGGAGGCGTCCCTCCATTTAATCGGTTCATTTGACAACTTCTATATTTTATGTGATTCGCTCCAGCTCAGCTTCATCCAAACAGTTATGCATTCCATTATAGTCTGTTTATTATATTTGCTCGCAATTTTGATTAGGTCCCCAGTAATCAAGGGATTTGATATTTATTTAACTTCAAGCATTGCAATGGAAATCCTTCTCTCATCTTCTTAGAGCCATCCAGGGGGTTTTGAATGGTTGGAACTTGGGACGAGCTAAGCATTTTAAGGAGGAATTCTTCTTTATTCATTTTCCTCCTGGATTTGCAAAGCAATGGTAATCTCCTCATAAGTTCTGTTCCTTTTCTTTTCATACAAGCTCAGGTTCATAGTTTTGCTATCGTTGAACGTCTTTATCATTCCTTGCAGATGTACCATGCAAGCTTAGCAATCAAGCTTTAGCAGAAACCCTTCGGAAGCCTTCGGCGGAGATTAGGATGGTTCTTCGTTTGACGATGATGAAAATCACTCATCGGTGCCCTAGTTCATAGTCCAGCAGTCGAGACTCGTGATGTGCATGAGCATATCGAAGAAGGTAAAATTAAAGGTAAAGGTAAGGTAGGAGGTAACAAAGAAGAAGAAGGTCAAGTCGGTAGTGATGTTGGTCATGACCTATCCAGTAATAAAGATGACAAAGACCAAAAAATGCCTCAAATTAGAAGCCTTAAGCCTAATATTGGAAAAAAGACTCTGATTCCACCTCTGCTGGTCACAACAGCATTTAAAACTCCTTTACAGGTTTTGGAGGATCCTTTCAATGATCTGGGGCCAATCCTAGATATAATCGACTCCTTTGGCCTTTCCAATATGATATTATGGATGTTGGGTCCCTATTCATTTCCAAGGGGATGTGACTTCTACCAAAGCAGGAAAGATTACCCCTATCAGCAAAATTCAAACCCATGGTTCGTCAAGGGGACACAAGGACACTTGCCTACACACACATGCACCACACTCGACACGATTTACGTTGTGCTTCTATCTTGTCAAAGTTGATCTATATTCATTTTGTTTATAGGTTTCATTGAACGATGTGGATTGTATGAGGAGTTTCAAGATTAGATGGGATATCAGTCAAGGCCCACACTAACCACACGACCCCACAAGCCCAATCATGATTCTGATTCCAGCCGGCATTCAAACTAAGATCGTGGTGGTAGAGAGAAAGATTATAGGCGATACGAATCATCACCAAGGTATTGGTCTAGATATAGGTCGCCCCAATCCAAGGGTTCGGAAAAACATTCTAGTCACCATGACTAAGTTACTCACAAAGACCCTTCTCGTGCTTCCTCTGCTAAACAACCACGTCGCTTTATACTTCTTAGAATTCACACCATCCCTCGAAATCCACTACCTCTGATGCCTCTCAACATAAAGCCATAAAGATGCCCATTGAGAAACCTATCGAATAACTGGTTGTAGAAAGGGAGAAGCCAATCGCCTCAAACCCTCAGATAGCTCAGTTACAGCGTTGCTTTCCAAGGATTATCTTTAAAGCTAGCAAGTTCATTCCAAACTTGAAAGATATTCATACATATATCCAAACTGAAATGGTTTCTTATGTCAGTGACATTTATGATCGGTATTTCATTTTGAGGAGGCTAGGTGAGATGATCTTGGAATACATCGAGAATTTAGAAGTTGAGATCGCAAGGGTGAAACTCACAGCGAGCCAAAATGATGAAATTATTACCTATCTTGATGAAGAAGTCACCGAGTTAAAGAGAGCAAAGGAAGTTGCTGACCAAAATGTCAAAGACTTAAACACGATAATCGAGAAAGAAAAGAAAGACCACTTAAACCAAGTCAAGATCACCGAAACTTCGAGTTAGTAGAAGAAGTGAAAATTTTAAAGGTGCAATTTGGAGGAGAAAAGAAAGAGAAAGATGAGGCACTTGAAATAGGTTACAATTACCACCAAGAACTGCATGATGCATGTAAGGAAAGAGATGATGCGTTAGACAATACAAAAAGGGTAGATAAGATGGTGGCAGTTGCCGAAAGGAAAACCAACGAGTTGGTGGCAGCTATAGAGAGGCAGGCTAAAGATAGTTTCGATCCGCTCATCACCAACAATAATGCTAACGTTCTTAAGTTCTGAGACTTAGCGGGGCTTGGCAAAATTTACCCCCATACCTTAGTAATGGCATGTGAGAAACTTTTTTGGGTAGAGTGAGAACATTTGAAAAGAGATGACGTAGACTTGGTAGAGCTGGAGAAAGAAATCCTAAATGCAGAGAAAATCGAGGCGCTCAGAGCAGGCGAGCTCATTTTGCACCTGGAACTAGCTACCACAATTCAAAAGGACTAAGCCGTAGGTTTCGGCACTAATCCTTTGGACACCACTACATGCCTTTCTTCTGGCCCTCTAGCTATCTCTATCACTCCATCAGATCCTTGTTATAATCCTGATGCGCCATAACACTGAAAGCCAAGCATGCTAACTCCTATTCAGGAGGGGAACTTGGATGGCATGCCTGCCCACACTGAACCTAAATCTGGTAGAGGTATATCGTTAATCTTACCCATATTTGAGAGAGCACACATGATGCTGATTGATGTTGCTAATCTCTCACTTCATCTTTCTCAAATGTCAGGTCAGGTTGCAATTCCAAGTCTTCTTAAAAGGGGCTCTCAGTTAGGATCAGAAGTAATGACGACTGATTCAATGGTCATGACCAAATCTGAAGTAATCATGATCATCCTAGTCGGTGATGTCCCTGCTTTACATGTGAAAATGAATGGTACACTGTGAGAAGAGGGACCTCGAGACTTTCAGAAAACATATGCAGATGATGATTTTGAGATCATCATGATGCTTGATCTTGCCGATGGGCTTTCAACGAGCGAACTTCTTAAATAGTAGCTCAAGTCCTCTATAGAAATTAAGCAAGAGCCAACTAAAATTTTCATCCTCCTTCATTAATAGCATTTTCCCGGAAGACCATTTTCACTTCGATCATGCTACCCATGAGTGAGTGCACTCAAAGCATGTATGTCGTCACATTACTTAACTCGCTTTTGAAGGGAAAAGGAAGTGGAGAAAGAATAAGAAAGAAACCGAAGGGATCCGGTGAGCCATCTTCTGTAGAGAAGAAAAAGAAAAAGAAAAAGAAGAGGACCAAGAAATGATCATCCATCTCCTTTGTGCTTTTGGTTGTATAGTATTAGGAACCGGCTTTTGTTTTCAGGCCAGTTTTGTGCGGGTTCAGCCCCCACTTTTGCTTTCGGTGAAGTTATTGATAACACCTATACTTTTTCTTTCAAGCCTTATTTCGGTTGTGATTAATAAAGATTTTTATTTCATTCAAGTCATGGGTGAATTTGTCTGAGTGTTCTAGAAATGCACTTTACGTACAATGTATTTGCAGCCCACATTAGTGGATTAAGTTATTTTTCCATTATTTGCAGGTAAAGAAAGATTTCTAAAGTGTTTATTTTCATATGATAATGTTCGAATCTAGAATTCGGTCAAATTCCACATGGTCAGAGAGTTAATTTAAACACCCATTTGAGGATGCTTTGCGTGCGATCGCGCCTAACTCAGGGCATCAATTGAGGCAATTCACCTTCGGATGTCTCTTCGGACATCCTTCTCTATAACACATGCTCTAACCATGTCAAACTCTAGGCGTTAGTCTGAGTTAACCACTTAATCATAGTGGTTTAAACATCCTTTCCAGGACAATCATCTTCGATTTTCTAACTTTATGCATTGATCGATGTAAGTAAGATCCCGCCAATCCCCGAGTGTAGATCTTTTGTCATGCCTACTCCAAGTAAGGTATGGATACTCTTCCAGGCTCTGGGCACGAGCAGTAGAGGTAAACTGTCTCAATCAACCTTATAATGTTTATATTTCTTCCCATAAGTTGCAAGTTAAAGGAGTTGTTTGGCATCTCTCTAGATGCCAAGTGTGGTTGAGTTTCATGCATCTGATCATGGACTGTAGAAGCTGGGTTGTCATCCATCTCCAGGTACCTGCACACCTGCATTTTGTATATGCAAGTTCATTTAAATATATGTCACCGATCCCAATGTAAAGTCAATCAAAAATAGATTCGTAAGCTTTGGAATTCATTTCTTTTATAAACACTAGAAATGACAGATTAAGTCTGGTTACATGTCCTTGATTAGATATGTACAAATTTATACTTAAGTGAAATAGCGTCATAAGTGTTCATATTCCATGCCCAAGAGAGTAAGATCCCATCCACTATTGCCAACATAAATGTGCCATCTCCAAGCTTCTATTCAATTGCATACAGACCTTCCTATGTTAGGCCCAAGTTTCAAAGGCCAAGGAAGATTCATTTGAGAATGAGATTGCCAATTTCGAAGGTCCAAGTCTTGACCTTGGTATTGAAGTATCGGGAGACTCGATTTTGATGCGTGGTTTCTCTCAAGTCAGGTTCATCACGCTTCTCATCGAACATATGGAGAGACTCCACCAGGAGTTCCTCATGCATCCATGGATTACAGTGAGTCACTTGATGAAAATATACTTCAAGTTCGACCGGGATCATAGCCTCTGATCTTTAAGCTAGGGTGACCGTAGAGTGGCCAATCACTGGTTTGTGGGACATTCGGTAAGCCCAAAGTTCCAATAGATGTTCATTAACCCACTTTCCTTTAGCCTTCTCTAATCATTTCTTAAGAATGGAATTCATGATTCTTTTAACTACTTCGACCTGCCCATTTGTTTGGGGTTGTGCCACCATGGCAAACCTTATCTCGATACGATGCCTGTAGCAGAAATCTTTGAACTTAACACTGTAGAATTATGGCACATTATAAAAAATAGTCATTTATGGAACCCCAAAGCAAAGATGATATTTCAAATTATAAAGTTGATTACTTTCTTTTCTATAATCGTGGCTAAAGCTTTAGCTTAGCCCATTTAATGAAGTAATCAATTACGACGATGGCATATTTTACACTACCCTTCAATATTAGAAACATAGTAAAAATATCAATTCAGCAAACAGCAAACGACCAGGGACTGACCATTTGAGTAATCTCCACTGGCGAAGCTCTTGGAATCTTGGTAAATCTATGGCACTTGTCACACTTTTTGGTATGACCAGCTACACCTCGGTTAATAGTTTGCAAGGAATACCCAAAATGTAGGATCTTCTTTGCTAGGATTTGACCCAGTATAGTCACCATAGGCCGCTTCGTAAACTTCTCTCAAGACTCGCTTGGCCCCACCATCGATGACATGCCGAAGCATAAGGACCGAGAATCCTTTTATGTAAAATACTCCTTCTTGCATGATGAATCTTGCAGCTTTATGAAGTATTTGATGTTGTTCGTTCTTTTTGTATAGAAGGTTCTTCTCTATAAATAGTTCTTAATCGAAGCCATCCATGATGTTTACTCAGGTCAGCCTTCAAGATCCAAACGACATCCATCTAGTAAAAGCTCGAAGCTAATTGTATTTCCACCAGAACCAGGCCTATGAGCTGCGCACCTTCTTAACTGGCCAATTTAGTTAGTGAGTTAGCCTTCACATTCTTCTCCTATAGAATATGCATTGCTATATAATATTCAATATCACTAAGCATCTCAAAGGCTCGGTTTAGATAAGGAGTTAGCCTTGCTCCTTTCCCATGAAACTCTTTCCGCACTTGACACACCACTAATTAGGTATTACAGAAGATTATTTATCAACTTAGTATAAGTTGTGTAAATAAGCCTCTATCATTATTCTCTACTATCATTATTTACCAGTTTATTATAAGCCTAACGATAAGCTTTTGCTTTCTTATTTCATAATTATAACTTTTTCTATAATTCTACTCGTAGTTGTTGCCTTTTCTTCTTTTATAGTCCATTATGTAATTATAAGTGTTTCTTGTCGGCTCTAGTCTGCTTTCTTTTATTATAGATTTTTCTTTAGTTCTCTAATATTACATAATTTACTTATCATAATAGTTGTCTAATTAAATAGCCTACGCAGTAAATGCAGAATTAGGCTCCTTAAATTTTTTTATAGCCTAAAATTCTTGAGTTAATATTTTTCTTGTTTCAAATCATACTTTACTTTATTGTCCGCTATTTTAGAAAGTAATTCTATTTTATTTGGTTAGTTATGACAATAATATAATCTATTTTCGTATCTTAATATTGGATAATACTATAAACAATAATCTGTAACAGCAAGATATCTCTTTACTATTTGGAGTAGTGTAAAAAACAGCGGTTTCTCTATTCTACACTAATTCCCCTTTTTATTTCTTTTATTCTGGCAGTTACGTTTATCGTTATCTTTTAGATATTAAGTTATGGAAATGTATCCTATTTTTTAAACCAACCAATTAATCTAATAATTACTCCTAAATTAACTTTTTCCATTTTAATGCAATTTATTACAATAATTCTATTCCTCAAATTTTATTACTTTACATCTAGTTTCCTTCATTTCAGTTTTCTTTATCATTTAATCCATATCGGCGTTTAATCTATTCTAATCCATACATGAAGAAAAAAGAGATATAAGAAAACCGACGCTTGCAGAAAAATCCATATTGTAGAAAAAGATGTAAATAAGGCATAGAAAATAGTGTATAAATACTGATACTGTAAATAAACTACAAGTTTTCTTATAGTTCAGCCTAATTTAAATAATGATTAATTATTGAATAAATTTTCTTAACTGGAATCTAATGATAATATATATTAAACTTAAATGATATATAATAAATCCACTTACATGTTGTCCTTAGTATCGATCTCTGTCCCTTTTAATTTGTTACGCTTTTCTCCGTTTTTCCCCTTTTAAATCGCTGTAAATTCCCTGCTTTGTTTGTGTAATTTTCTGATTTGCTTATATGTATACCCTTGCTTAATTTTATTTTTTGTTTGGGGAAAGATTTGATTGATAGAGGAGAAAGGATGAGGGATAAAAGAAGAGGAGTTTCCTATAAATAACAACAGCTGATTCATAGAAAATAGTGTGGGCTAGGGTTAATTTATAGTTGTAGTGATCAACTATGAACCATCTGATAAATCCTAAAAACAATCCTCACCGTCATTTATTGATTTGTTTACGTTTATATCGTATAATTTTCTAATGTTATTTATTTATTCCTTTGTTATATGACCCTATTAATTCATGTTTCCTTCTATATATGATTCTCCCATTAATTATCCAATTAATTAGATCATACACATATGTATATATACAATATTAATTGATTCTTATACGTTATAATTTCTTACCTATTTGAACACGTTAATTAATATCTCTATTAATTGATTGTATATAAAAATTATACTTTTAAATTTATTCTTATTAACTTTACCTTCATCATAAACTTAATTACTCCATTTGATTTTTGTACGCATTCCAAAAATTTTTCTTTCTAACTTGGAATCAAATAATCCTGTAACTGGAATTTTCTTCTAGCTAACTAATTTACATTATTAGCTATTATAACAAGAGCATATTCTTTGATTAATTGAAACCCTTTTTAAAATGCTCAACTAATTGCCAATTAATTAATTGACACATTTTCCCATTTTGATATCTAAATTAATTCTTATGCATCACCCAATCATGCATCTATTAGTTGTATATTTTTAAACCGCCAATTCATTACCCAATTAATTGACATGTAAGTTTCCCTCTTTTATTAGTTGACGCTTACTTAATGTCTTTAATTAATTTCTTAATTAATTGATTGTGTCAATTATAAATTGATAAATGTATGTTAGCATTTAATTTATTCCCCACACACATTTCCCTTTATTAGAAGATCCTTTAATTAACTAATGTTATAAAAGTGACATACTCTCTCACCAATTGACGTTTCTATGTCTCATAATTAATTCCCCTTTTAATTGAATGATGCATCAATTAATCATACACTTATTGCTTGCATAAATCTATGTAACCTCTTAATTTTTAAATGCATATATTTGACATTTATACTATGTTTTGCAATTATGATAATTCAATTAATTATATAAAAATGTGTGTTGTTACATTCTTCCACCCTTTAGGAAATTTCGTTTTCTAAATTCGACAAGGGTAAAATTATGTAATTTCTCGCATCAGTCACATCCATTTTGTGTACATCTCATTTTTCGACCACCCGTGCTCTTGCAAAAGTGTTATTCAATACAAAATATATGCACATACGTGAATTTCTAAGCGGTAGCCCTATATGAATGCTTTGCTTCTTTAATTTATTTTTAAATATGATGCACACATCTTAAATATACTTGCAATTTGTACATGAATGTAATCTTTTGAAAATATAAAACATGTTACATCTAATTTTTTCGACACTCCTATTGAATAGGGTGGAGTTCAACGAATTTTGCATCCAAACCCTACCATACAACTTTAAATATTCGAATTTCAAAAAATATAATTTTCTAAATTCATTCTCTTATGTCAGAAAGAAGGTAGAAAATGGAATAACTTTATATTTTTCCAATTTTCTTTCACGTGCATCTTCCTCCGTACATGGGATTTAGGCTACTATTCTAAAAAAACTAATTTCCCAAGCACAGTTTGCATAAGAAAATATCTTTTTATAAATTTTTCTGTTGACGTTTCTATCTCTTTCTTTAAATTTGTATTTTCCTTTTAGTTATCTTGGTCATCTTTTACCTTTTTTATACAGCAACGAAACACAGCTATCGTCTAGGGCAAGGAGGTCTAGGACTATGTCTACTTTGACATAGGAAAGTCCTACTCTGTGAATTCATGTAACTCGTATGCTCCTCCAGCTGCCTATTACTTTTTACCAACATACGCTGTATACTCATGAAACACACCACACCCCTTAATATACCCAAAATGGCATTTCAAAAGGCGTGTTGCATTGTAGGTATAACTGGAACAATAGAGACTAAGATCCACAAGGCAAAACAGGTAAAACCGATGGAAACTAAATAAATATTAACTAAAACAAACCCTTAAAATTAATTCATAAATAAGTCAAGCCAAATACAACATTCAAAACCCATAGCGTCTTATGAAGTAAAACATCATAGTCTCAAAACCATAGTATGTAATATCCCTCATAAATAAACCACAGCATACAAGAACAACAACTGAAAACAAAAGAAGTACATAGAAGAAGTCTCCTCGAAGAAGAACTCCAAGCTGCAGCAATCTACTAGCTTCTTCCTTGATTGCTTAAGGGGGAAAAGAGGGAAATAGAGAAGTGGGTCAGACTAAAAGTCTGGTGAATGATAGTAATTACTAGAGTCTTTAAGCAAGATAAAAGTAATAGACTATACAACAATTCTAGCATAAATAAGGATAACAAAGGAAATAGAAAAGAGATAAACTGGAAATAAATACGATTAAATATTGCAAAATATAGGTTAACTTTGATTGTTTGCACTTGTTCTGATATAATTAGGCTAAATTCCTAATCCCTTAATTAGGATGTGACCCTGATTATACCCTTTTTGATCGGCCTGCTATTCCATAGATCTTTCTATGGACTGACAAATATATAACTCCCTACACAGCAGCTAATGGTATCTATGGAAGATACACAGAGCAACTACTGAGGATCCGAATGACATATTTAGCTCCCTACACAGAAGGCAATGGTGTCTACTAAGACACCAAACTAAGTGCTTGGAACTCATAGCTATTAATGAGCACCCGAATGGAAGTTGCACACGTAACTGCCACCATGCCCATGCTACCTTTTGCTCCACTTATTGGGTCTTCTTATTACCTCTAACGTACAGCATAACGTGCCCCTCATCTCACTTCAGGCTAATGCAAGATCACCGTACGTCCATAGAAAAATAGGGTATTTTGGTACCGTCCCTTCATCAAAACAATATCTAGTTGCGCTCCTTATCCAAATCCCCGTTATTTGGACTTCTATTTGACCAATCACAACCATTCTTAGCATAAGCTTGCCCTAGGGAATGCTATTTGGTACATGTACTGCTTTCGTCTTTTCTTATTAACTTAGATAAATTATTTAAATAAGCCTTTATTACCATTTACACTTTCTATGCTTATTAATTTATCCTAAGGATTAAAATAAGCCTCATTTTATTCTTTCTATCATTATAACCTAAGTTATAATCATGCTTATTGCTTAACCCAAGGTCATGCTATGAAAATAAGCTTCTTTCATCTTTTACTTTATTTATTTATAATTCTAAGTTATAACTATGCCAAATATCTTTAATTAGTCCAATTCTAATTTTAATTAGGCATAATTTCAGTCCAATTCCATTATTTTGTTACAGTCTTTATAATTTACATCTTATTTTCTTCATTTAATATTCTTACTTAAAAAAATCCATATTCGCGTTTAATTTATTCCAATCCATACAGTAGAAAAAAGAGAATAAAGAGAATAAATGCTTGCATAAAATCCAAAACGTCGAAAAGATGTAAATAAGAAATAAATACCAGTAAATAAACTCAGATACTACAAATAAACTGTGAATTAATAAAAAAGCTATGCATAATAGTAATAATATATAATTAGCAGAAATAATACTAAAATTACTGAAAGGAATAGTTGAGAAAATAATTAAAAATGTAAATAATTACTGAAAAAGGCAATTCCAAAAATCGTAGTAAAACTACAACTGTTGGAAACCATATTATTTTAAATTACTTAAAGTAATCTTAAAATAATGACATTCACTCATCTCCGGTCCTAAGCTCTTCTTTTGGTCTTCTCGGATCCAGTTGGAGTTGTAAAATAATTTTTATTGAAAATATTCTCTAATGGAAAATTATTCCTTTTAGGTTCCTTCCTGAATAGGTGAACCCAAGCGGAGAAAATCTAGGATGAGAAAAAGTGTCAAGTATAGGGGTCTATTTATATGTGTCGAAGTGGATCTCAGACCGTTGGATTTAGAGATTGAATAGGATGCAACCACGTCATAGGCTGAATAGGAGCCATTGGACGCAGAAATGGTGGGACAACATTAAACGAAAGGGTGCAAATGACGTGTTCCGATGCTTCTGATTCATTCGAAAGCTTTGGCGTTCGTTCGCTTGCCAAAATACAAGGTGGTTCGACCGGGCAATCGACCACCCCTTTCCCAGGTTGACCGGCCGGTCAACCTGACCATGTATGTATGTATATATATATATATATATATATATATATTCGTTATATTTCTGCTTATTTTTTTTATTTTATAACTTGGTCATATTAGCTCGCTTTCTGACGTTCTATATTGACTAGAAAATTACAACGGACACAATGGTGCAATTCTGTGGCTTAATTCTGATAATTTCACAAAGTTGTTTTATTATTTAGTTAAATAACAAATTAATTATTATGGGTTAAATTTCGGCTTGTTACATTCTCCCCTCCTTAAGGGATTTCATCCCTGAAATCTCTAAGGATAAAAGATACCGAACGTTTTCGTTCAATTCTATAACCAACTACTCAATCATCAACCATTCATCCATTGTCCTTAAGTTTTTCTAATGAAATTTATGATACTTATGCAATTAATGTAGTGTAAATGTCCCTAACTAATGCAAAAGATTAGACGGTCCACTAATTTAATTGACCCTTTTTATGAAACCATGTCCATGCCATGTATCCAAATGAAAGCAAAAATTTCCTAATGATACTGATAGTTCAATATGCGTGCTATACACATTATCCAAATGCAACAATCATGTGATAAACATCCATTTATAAAAATCATGGAAATAAAATAAAAATGCACATACATCCATATGCATATGCTCTAGTGTCCTAGTTTGGCCGATCCTTAAGGAATAATAGTACCTATATGTGTCCATAGCATCCACTAGCAAGCACTTGCAACCACTCGCATACATCATTCATAACATGTTCTATTAACATGTTTACATCAAATCCTACCATCCATAGGTTAAATCCTAAGTTCTACCCCCTAAAAGATACTAAAGGAAAGAACCTATTCAAATCTAAAGATTGGAAAAGGAATTCTAAAACTTACAATCAAAAAGATGAGGATAGGAAGTACGAATCTTCTCCTCTGCTTCCCAAGTGGCATTTGCAACATCATCTCCCCATTGCATCTTTACCAGTGGAACCTTCTTATTCCTATTCGCTTGATATTTCTTCCAACGATCTTCATGGGATATACCAAATAGAAGCATCTCTTTTTACCTCCACCTCCTCTAATTGACAAGGCTCTACTACCTCCGTCGAGTCATGTAAGCACTTTTGCAAGTGCGAAACATAGAGAACGTCATGCAATCCTACGAGCCTATCTAGCTTCACTCAGTAAGCTATCTTCCAAACTCTCTCCGTGATAGGAAATAGTCCAACAAATCTAGGGATGACTTTCCATTTAATCCGAATCTTACCACTTTCCTAAGTGGGGATACTTTGATAAAAACTAAGTCTCCAACCTCAAAATCTAAGTCCCTCCTCTGCCTATCCACATACGACTTCTGTCTGTCTTGAGTCATCTTCATCCTTCGCCGAATCAAATCCACCCTCTCGAAGGTCTCCATAACCATATCTGGTCCAAGTAATAACTTCTTCGTAGACTCTACCCAACATGATGGGGACTTGCAAGGTCTCCCATAAAAAGCCTCAAATGGTGTCATTCCTATACATATTTGGTAAATATTATTGTACACAAACTTAACCAACGGAAGGTGCTCCTCCCAAGTTCCACCAAAGTCCAAAATGCACATCCGTAGCAAATCCCCAAGCACTCTATTTACACTCTCCGTTTGGCCATCCGTCTGGGGGTGATAGGCCGTACTCAACCTAAGTTGCGTCCCTAGCGCCTCTTATTAGCTTCTCCAAAGCTCACTAGTGAAAATGGGATCTCTACACTGAAAACATAATAAGGAACTCTATATAGATAGACTATCTCTCGAGTATAAAAGGATGCCAAATATGAAGCCGTACGCTTATTCTTAACTAGGATGAACCGAGCACTTTTGGCCAATCTATCGACAATCACCCAAATGCTAGTGTTCCCTTTCCTAGAACAGGGTAAACCAACAATGAAATCCATAGAAATACTGTCCCACTTCCACTCCAGTACATCTGAGGACTGAAGTAATCCATTAGGCTTCTGCTGCTCTGCTTTTACCCTTTGGCATATGAGACACTTAGCCATGAATTCTGCCACATCCTTCTTTATACCACCCTATTAGAACATCCTCTTCATATTCCGGTACATTGTGTCACCGCCCGGATGAATAGTCATATGGGAATGGTGAGACTCCTACAAAACAGCTCTCAACAAGTCACCGGTGTGTGGAACACAAAGCCTCCCATCTCTCCTAAGATATCCTTTGCTATCAATGGAATATTGGAAATGTTTAGAGACCTCTCCTCGGCTAATTCTATCCACAATTTCCATGAGCACTGAATCCTTCCACTACCTCTAGCCAATCTGATCCATAAGGGTAGGCCTTACCTCTAAGGTTGCAACGATCCGGGAGTAATGTCCATAGAGGGCATAAAATCAAAAGTAGAAATAAAATCAAATCTCCTCCACTCTGCGAATAAAGGGCTAAGGGTTTCTTTCTTTCTACTCAATGCATCTAGAACCACACTACCCTTGCTAGGGGTATAAGCTATCTCAAAATCATACGAGACTAAAAACTCCATCCACCTTTGTGGCCTCAAGTTTAAGTCCTTCTAGGAGAATAGGTACTTCATAGGCTTATGGTCGGTAAAATGCTCAAATCTCTCTCCAAGCAAATAGTGTCTCCAAGTCTTAAGTGCAAAAAATATGGAAACCAACTCCAAATCATGGGTAGGATAGTTCTTCTCATGCGTCCTCAAATACCTACTACAATAACACACTACCCTCCCTCCTTGCATCAACACCGCTCCTAGACCCATTCTACATGCATCAGTGTATATAGCGAAAGGCTTAGCTCCGTTGGGTAAAAATAGCACTGGTGCACTAGTAAGGGCTCTCTTAAGCTTCGTGAAGGAATCCTCACAATCCACATCCCACATGAAAATTTATTTTTCTTAATAAGGCGTGTGAGTGGTGCCGAAATCTTGGCAAAGTCACTAATGAACTTCCTATAGTTGCCTACCAATCCTAGGAAGCTCCTAACCTCGGTAGTGTTCTTAGGGGCCTTCCAACCTTGTACTGCAATGACCTTGCCGGGGTCAACAGCCAAACCTTCCTTCGAGACTACATGCCCTAAGAAACGAGCTTCCTCTCTCCAAAAATGATACTTCGAAAATTTTGCTCTCAAATTATGGCTATGAAGTGTGCGAAGAACTTCTCTTAAATGAATAGCATGCTTCTCCATACTTTTGTAAAATACCAAGATATCATCTATGACTACCACCACAAACTTATTTAGGACATCCCTAAAGACGTGGATTATCAAATAAAGAAATAGGCTGGAGCATTGGTTAGCCCAAAAGTCATAACCAACCACTCAAAGAATCCGTCTGGTGTCCTAAAGGCAGCCTTACCTATGTTGTCATTAGCGACTCTAAGCCGATGGAATCCCGTGGCTAAATCAAGTTGAGAGAAAACCAAAGAACTTACTAATTGGTCAAAAAGATCATCAATCCTAGGAAGTGGATATCGGTTCTTCTTGGTGAACTTATTTAATTCCCTATAGTCCACGCAAAGTCGGAGAGAACCATCCACCTTAATGACAAAGACGACTAGCGCTTCCCACTTTGATATGCTCCTTCTTATGAATTCCTTCTCCAAGTGCTCACAGATCTGCTTGCTCAATTCTTTCCTCTTCCTAGCTGCCATGTGTCTCATAGGTAAAACTACTGGTTTGGCATTCTCGGTCAAATAAATCATGAAGTCAATCTCTCTCTTAGGAGGTGGTCCCCTAACCTCCTCAAAGACGTTTGCAAAATCTCTGACGACTGGACCGAATTCAACTCTGATGAAGATGAATCGAGGGATAGAGAAAATTCAACATGACTGACCCTTGTATGTCACAGATAACTCCAGAGTCCTACCACTACAAGTCTCAAGTCCAAGGAACCTCCTCTCCCAGTCTAAGATAGCTCCGTATGTGGATAGCCAATCCATCCCTATGATCATCCCATACCCCAAGAATCCCAAAACATAGGCATTACAGTCAAACTCTACACCTAGGATAAAGATTTTCAAACCCCAACAAATCATAGATAAGTGTGTTGATCCTCTTATGGATTTGAAACAATAATGGGGTCTACTACTAATGATATGTCCAAGTGAAAACAATCTACTAGAGAGCTAGAGATAAAAGAGTGTGATACTATAGAATCAAATAAAGTCCGAATAGGAAAATCATATATAGAAATCAAACCTTCAACTATGACTTTCCTACCTCTATTTGGAATGCTACTGGAAGGTGCTCTGTCTAATGCCTGAATCTGCGTAATTGGTGCACTCACTCTTTGGGGACAACTCCTACTCATATGACCGGGATGCCTGAAAGTATAGCACTTACCCTTCATCTTCTCCTTCCAGCAATCTATGGCTAGATGTCAAGTCTTCCAACAAACATGGCATTTTATTCCTTTCTTAATCTACTTCTAAGGACCATCACCTTTCGTCTTCTTCTTATTCTTTTCTCACCACTTCTTCTTTGGACCTTCTGACTTAACCTTCCCTTTAGACCCTCCTTCCTTGACCAAATCCAACATAAGTGCCATCTCAACCAAGTACTCATAAGTAGCTCCCATCGATACATGAGTCGACAATAATCGTTGAAGGGGTTGATTCAATCCCTTCGCAAATTTCATAGCTTTCTTATGCACCCATTTTCATTATGTCCATACCAAACTGCGACGGCTCATTGAATTGATTGATGTACTCCTTGACAAACAAACTCCTTTGCCTTAAATTGATAAAATTATCCAACTGAACACTCTCTTCTACTTGAGATAGACACTTCCTATGAATCGCTCCCGGAATCCATCCCAAGTAATATTCCTTCCCTCTAACTCGATCACCTCCCACCAATAAGATGCTCCTTCTTCAGTTGCCAAGCGCCTAGCTGAATTCGCTGCTGATCATCTAATACCAAAAGACCAAAAATCTTTTCTGTGTCTCTAAGCCATGCTCCCGTCTCCACAAAAGAATCGTTACCAGAAAAAGTCGTCCCGCCCAAACTCGTAAAATCTTTACAAAGCTTAGGGAAATTGACAGTGATAGGTAGGTTAATGGGATTCCACATACTGGTGCAGGATTGGGCGCAGGCCCGTGCACCTTTGGAGTCATGGCTTGTAAGTACCTACGAAACCAGGTTGAGACTGGAATGCCCTCGGGAAGGTTTGGGGCATCAGACATTTTGCGAAAAGAAAAAGGTAGTTTAGGAAAGAGTCAAAGGGAGATTGAACTGGACTTATGAAGGGAATTTTATAAAAATTCTTTTATGCTTAAAATCATTTCCAGAAGTTCTTTTTTTAAAGATACTTTTAAAACAAGTTATTTTGAAAAATACTTTACGTTTAAAATAAATTCTTAAGAATCCTATAACCTTAGGTTCTGATACCAAGTGAAACAACCCACACCCCTTAATATACCCAAAATGGCACATTAAAAGGCATGGTGCGTTGTAAGTATAACTGAAACTAACAGGGACTAAGATCCACAAGAAAAAATAGGTAAAAATAACGGAATCTAAATAAGTATTACTTAATACAAAGCCTCAGAATCAATTCATAAATAAGTCAAAAGCCAAATACAACATTGAAAACCCATAGTGTCTTATGAAATAAAACTTCATAGTCCCAAAATCAAAGTATGTAATACCCTCATAAATAAACCAGTGCATACAAGAACAACAACTGACAACAAAAGAAGTACATAGAAAGTCTCCTCCAAGAAGAACTCCAAGCTGTATTAATCTACTAGCTTCTTCCTTGATCACCTATGGGGGAAAAGGGAGAAATAGAGAAGTGGGTCAGATTAAAAGTCTGGTGAATGATAATAATTACTAGAGTCTTTACGCAAGATAAAAGTAATAGGCTCTACAACAGTTCTAGCATAATTAAGGGTAACAAAGGAAATAGGAAAGAGATAAAATGGAAATAAATACGATTAAATATTACTCAAGGTAGGTTAACTTTGATTGCTTGCACTTGTTCTGATTTAATTAGGCTGAATTCCTAATCCTGTAATTAGGATGTGACCCTAGTTCTACATTTTTTGATCGACCTACTACTCCATAGACCTTTCTATGGAACGGTGGCTATATAACTCCCTATACAACAGCCAACGACATCTACAGAAGATACACAGAGCAAATACTAAGGATCCAGACGACATATATAGCTCCCTACACAGAAGGTAATGGTGTCTACTAAGACACCACACTAAGCGCTTGGAACTCATAGCTATTACTTTGCACCCGAATGGAAGTCACACTCGTACTGCCACAATGTCCATGCTACCTTTTGCTCCACCTATTGGGTCTTCTTATTACCTTCAATGTACAACACAGCGTGCCCCTCATCTCACTTCAGGCTAGTGTGAGATCAGCGTGTGTCCATAGAAAAATAGGAGAAATTCGGTTGGTACTGGCCCTTTATGAAAATAATATCTAGTTGTTCTCCTTATCCAAAACCCTGTGATTTAGGCTTCTATTTGACCAATTACTACCATTCTTAGCATTAGCGTACCCTTGGGATTGCTATTTGGTACAGGTCCTACTTTCATCCTTGCTTATTAACTTAGGTAAATTATTTAAATAAAGCCTTTATTACCATTTTTACTCTCTACGCTTATTAATTTATCCCAAACCTTAAAATAAGCACCATTCTATTCTTTGTCTTGTTATAACCTACGTTATAATCATGCTGATTACTTAACCCAAGGCCTAAGTGTGAAAATAAGCTTCTTTCATCTTTTACTTCATTTAATTATAATTCTAAATTATAACTATGCCAATAATCTTTAATGAGTCCAAATCTAATTATAATTAGGCATAATTTCAGTCCAATTCCATTATTTATTATAGTATTTATAATTTACATCTTTTTTTCTTCATTTGATATTCTTACTTAAAAAAAATCCATATTTTCGTTCATTTTATTCCAACCCATACGCACAAAAAAGGGGAATGAAGAGAATAGACGCTTGCATAAAATCCAAAATGTCGAAAAGATGTAAATAAGAAATAAATACTAGTAAATAAACATAGATACTGCAAATAGACTATAAATTAATAAAAAGCCATGCTTAACAGTAATAATTGATAATTAGTAGAAATAATACTAAAATTTCTAAAAGGAATAGTTGAATAGACTGAAATAATTAAAAACCATAAATAATCACTGAAAAAGGCTATTCCAAAAATCGTAGTAAAACTACAACTCTTGGAAACCCTATTTTTAAATTACTTAAAGGATAATTACAATCACTCACCTCAGATCTTAAGCTCTTCCTTTGATCTTCTCGGATCCGCTTGGAATAGTAAAATAATTTTTATTAAAAAGATTCTCTCCTTGGAAAATTATTCCTTTTAGGGTCCTTCCTAAAAAGGTGAACCCAAGCGGAGAAAATCTAGAATGAGAAAAAGTGTTTGGTCTAAGGATCTATTTATATGCATAGAAGTGGATCTTGGACCATCGGATTTGTAGATTGAATAGGATGCAACCACGTCATAGGCTGAATAAGAGTCATCGAATGTAGAAACGGAAGGACTGGATTAAACTAAAGGGTGCAAATGACGTGTTCCAATGCTTCAGATTCGTTCGAATGATTTTACGTTCGTTTGCCTGCCAAAATACAAGGTGGGTCGACTGAGTGGTTGGCCGCCCCCTTGCCCAGGTGGACCGGCCGGTCGATTTGACCATGTATATTTTTTTCGTTATATTTCTGCTTATTTTGTTATTTTTTAACTTAGTCATATTAGCTTGGTTTCTGACATTCTATATATTGAAATCGACCAGAAAATTACCACGGACACAATGGTGCAACTTCCGTGTCTTAATTCTGATAATTACACAAATTTATTTTATTATTCAATTAATTAACAAATTAATTATTATGGGTTAAATTTCGGATTGTTACAACTCATGACAGATAATATTCCATGCTAACTAAGTCTCATTTATTGCAATGGATAAGGGTTTTAATCTATGTAGTCTCTATCTAAAAAGGCAACTAAGATTGGGGAAATTTTCTCTTTACTCTTCATCTTTTCCCAACTAGGGTCTACTTTTCCCAACACGCGTGTCTTACTATCTTACTAATATCACTTCACTATTCATCTATAGAAGAAACCTTTCAAAGTTTTCACTAGTGTCTTATACACCTTATGAGAACTTTTATTATTACTATTAGAAGTAATTACTACTATAGCCTTGTACTTTTCCCATTGCACCTAGGAAAAAACTTCTAAATTTTATCTTTTCAGAAAATTATTTACTTTTCCACCAAACAATCTTTATTTTATAGAGTTTCAAATTTACTAAAACTATGGTAAATAAGAAGAATTATTTTATCAAAAATCTCTTAACTTTCCTACTCTTCCAATTACTTAACCTTGTAGGAGTTACTAACTTACTACACTTAATGGTTTTATACCATAATTTATTGGAATTACTTTCTCTTATGAGAAACCCTTAACGCTATGAATCCTTTAGAGGAGGATTTCATATTTATGTGAAATATAAGGAATTTATTTTATATTTTATCGAAATAGGCCATAAAAATATGATGCTTTCCATATCTTGTACATCTTATTCACGTATTCTTTATAACTTGCACAAAACATCTTTATTTATGATTCATAGGAAATTATATCATTATTAATTTCATTCCAATAGATTAAAGTAGGTTTACTCTATATTCACTTAGATAAGATATTTCCTACTAAATTCATTAATTTATCGTACATTTTTTTTCCAAAAGTACTAATTTTCCCAACTACTTTATAACTAGAAAATATTTTTATATACATATTTAAGTATACATACAAACAACTTTATAAATTATCTCCAAAGCTCATTTGGATCAAAACAAATATTGCTTTTACACCGTTACTGCAACCCAAAAATAATAGTTTATGGATTCAATTAAAATAAATATTAATAAATCCCATATGCTATGTTAAAAACATTTCCCTTGGGAGTCATCTACTATAACAATAGTGTCATAGTCTATGCTTCCTTTATTTTTACCAAAAACATCTTTTACAACAATAAATGTTATAACATATGTTTTCGATACTTAACACACTCTAGGTTTTTATATTGAAAATCTTTATTTACCTATAAGGAAACTAGTGAGCTATACACGCTTTATAATTCTTTAAAAAGAATTTCATTTTTAACAAATTTAAATCATATAAAAACCAATTTAAATTTCATACCACTTTTTTTTTTCAAAAACCCAATATTTACTCCCTCAAATATATTAACAATTATATTTTTCAACTTTTCAATTCCAAAGTTTCATTTTATTGGGCTAGACATAAAGTGGATTTTCTTCTTACTAAACCTTTTATTTCTTTCAAAATAAAAACATTATCCCTAGGGAACTTCTCCACTTCCTATAACATATGGGTACCAATCTTCTCCCAAAACATGGCTTATTTATATGCTATAAATCGGTAACTAACATAGGGCTCAACATACTTTGGTCATCCTAAACCCAACTAGCAAACTATGCAAAAATATACTTCTAAAAACTTTCCACATGTTAAAATCTATGGTTGGGGACATTTGGATTTTAGAGCATAATATATTTATGTTTTATTCAAACATAAAAATACATTCACTCATTATCTACCTTAGAACCTTCAACCTAGGCTCTGATACCAAATATAACAACCCGAATTCTAGTGGTCTGGATTTTTTTCTAAAATGCTAAAAACCAAGTCCATTGAAGCCCGAGTTGGGTATTTGGTATCCTGCAAATAAGTGAACACAAATATGTCACAACTCAATAATTTATCTCAAAACTGGATTGACTAAAATATAATAGTAAGTAAATGCTCACCCAAATAATAACACTTTATAAGAACGTGTCATAAAGCTAAGAAGATTTTGTCATCTACCTTACCCGTAGGATTTAATGAGGAGGGAGTCAGATACAAAGTTCTGGTGAATGAATAAATTTATACTTCCAGGATTAATTCTACATATATCGTTTTATTTCCATTTACTCTTATATTAAGTTCATTCGGTTAGAGTACTCTCGCCTCTATTCGTGAACTGTGACGATCTACTCCATACTAGATTAAAACCTAATATCTAATATATACATATATGTAGCTATATGCGCAATGACCATATTGGTCCTAGGTACCACCCATGGTACCTTGCATATCCTCCTCGAAAATGACTCTATCGTCTTGCTCCAATATCGTTCTGTGACTACATCTGTTAAGAACAACTTCGTGAGGCCTACAATATAGATGTTCCATTGTCTATTATGAAAACATAAAAGTACATCCGCACTGGTCTATACTAATGCTCAGACATCCACAACGTACCACCCAGTACGTACATTGAGGACTATACATAATCGTTCTGTCTACTCTCTGAATCTCGCCAACAAGGTCTACCTTGTACGGAAATCAGCCGAAGATTTTCTATATCTATAAAGGACAGCTTCGTTAGGCCTACAATACAAATATTCTAGTTGGTCTGTCTCTTTTCTCATTGTGGCTATGGCCCCACGCAGCCATCCCTAAACTAATCGAAAGACTTCTAAAGAGTTAAGTGGTCGTACCCTACTCCAAACAATTTTACATCCAATTGGCGGTGACCCCCATCCAGTGTCTCGATAGTGAAAGAACCATTGGCATGTTGGTTTAACTCTAGTCTTTCTCGAAATTGCTTTTGGTCATGATGCTGGCAGATATCCGCATGCAACTATCCGTAAACTTACTTGCAAGTATTGGATTGCAATAATATCGACCAAATTAATAAATAATATATTAAGCAATAATTAAGGAATTATTCAAGATGAAATTAATCAAGTACGAGGAACTTAAATGATTAACTTGAAAATTATTACAAGATCAATATTCGGTCGTAAAAGATTAAGTGGAGAAAACGAATTATGTAATGAGAGGTAAATGAATTAATAATTTTGACAAGGAGGCTTTTATTCCAAACCCAAATTATGACCTCTTATACCCCTTAATTCCCTACATTCCTATATATAACAAAAATAAAATTAAATACCAAATCCTTTGCCATCACTATTAAGAAGGAAAGAGCAAATAAATCTAAATCAATTCAAGCTTCATTTTCTAATCCTTTTTTGTGTCCAAATCGGATTAGATTTAGACATTATATATTTTTGTTGTATGTTAGCATGTTTTGATGATAATGGGTTGATATTATATGAATTTTTAAGTTAAATGGCCAAACTAATTGCATGCTTATGAGTAAAACATGATTTAATTACTTTGAAATGAATTGGAATTTTGAATATTGATGAAAATGGGCAACTTTGGCTATAAAATGATCTTTTATAATATTAATTTAATATTTTATTCAAAATTTTACTAGGGTAAAGGAATGTGTTCATGCATTTCTATGAATTTGTGTGGATTTTTCCATGATTTTTCCAAATAATGTGAAATAAGTAGTAGGGTAGAAAATTTCCTTGATTAATGAATAGATTTGTTATGGAGTAATTTAAGGAGAAGATACTGGTTGGGTTCGGATATCACTACTACAATTTTAAAAATAACAGAATGGAAGCAAAAGAGCAAGTCATAAAGTAGTTATTTCGTTAAGTTATATAATAATTTTCCTTTTAATAATAAAATTTCTACCATGACATTAATAGCATGCACACGATAGCCCTAAACTTGATAACATGTATACTACAACCATAAATAGGATAACAAGCACATGATGGATAATATGCGATAGCAAAAATGGTAGCCCCAATAGCATACATACGATAACTAAATTAGTAGCCATGATAGCATAGATGAGATTTCTAACAATGATAGCCACCATGGCTTATACCACAATTATCATATCTATGATAGCTTATACAATTGGTATTTGTTGGTTCATACACTCAAGAGCCAATAGTTCACATATTCGATAGCAACTGGTTCATGTATACGACAGCTATTAATTCATACATTCGATGACAACTACCTCGTATATTTGACAACTATTGGTTCATAGATTTAATGGCTAAAAGACATAACATTGGCAGTAAGTGTTTTCCACTTACAGTAATAATTTCATTGTTGCATACTACCTTTTGTAATGTAAAGGTTTTTTTGGATGTATTTTGGAAGCTAGTTTCCTTGATGCATAAATTGAGCATTATAGCACAAATTTGAAAACGTAAAGCTATAAAATGAATATCGATAAAAATAAAAAACAAATGCTTAGTGTATGATAAGAAATAGAAAGTTATATGATTTGAATAAATTGAAAGATAAAAATGTTTTGTACAGACTATTGAAGAATCTTGACCTGAATGTAAAGTCTAGGGGATGTGTTAGTTAATCTTATCGACATATGAAATTGTAGGTTATATAAAGAGACCATATAATTAAGTTAATGGTTGGTGAATCTCTAAATGTGTATAATTTCATCTCGTAGGTCGAAGAGAACCACAGACTTGATGCACTTGATATATAAAGTAACCATAAATGAAGGTGTAAGGCCTATGGTGCAAACGATAATGTAAAACAATTGCATTATTATGAACAAGTGTGTAAGGACTGTGTAGCAAACAAAAATGTAAAATAACTACATTACTTATGAATAGGGATGTAAGCTTGTGTTGCAACTGATGTGTAAAATCGCTACTGCTTCGAATGGGTCTAAAGCCCATGTGGGATCTTTTATTATTACCCGAATAATGTAAAATTAATACATTAAAGTTGGGAGGGTACTGAGTATTATGTGTAATACAAGCATGACACCTTGATTAAACTGATATGGGACATTAAGTTGACTAGACTGTACAACACTATGCGTTGGTGACATTGTTGTATTAATGTTATTAGATGGAGAGGGAAAACCCATTCTGCTTCACAGCATCGTCCTTGTTTGAAGCATGATTCATGATATAGTATTACTCCTACAAGGCTTTATGTCCAACTCATATATTTATTTTTTCCCTAGAAAATCATAGGTACTCATTTTAGCAGGCGGAATTGGTGGGAATAGCTAAGTTATTGTTGGAAGACAAATAAAAGCTCCAAAGATGAAGCATTTGGCTTCATAGCTATTAGTATTTTATTTTATCCTATTCTGCTATTATAGAAACAAGATCTATTACTGGTTTATTGAACATGCATGCATCCTCATATGTCGTGCTTGTCACTATTATCTTTTTTATTATATTTACAACTACGTAGAAAATTTGTGGGAAATAAATATGTAAATGTAATTTGTGTAATGAAAACCTTATTTAGTAGCTATGTTTACTTAATATTATTGAAAAAAAGATCCTATTTTGTTGGTTGAAAATATTTATGGTGATGACTGCAACCTCAAGGATGTTTATTTTCAGATCATAGAATAGAGAACGATACGAACTTGCACACCAAATTTGCGGAGGAAAGTACCTTGGTTTGAGGAGGAATTGCTAAGATTACAATGCATCAACAAATGGAAAATATGAGGTAAACATGCTCTTTAAAATAAATTTAATTTTTAACGCATATCTTATGCGCTTTTGGCTATTTCAAAAAAAAAATTATGTCAAATAGAGTTACATATGTTAATAAATTTGTGCGTACTGCATATATCAAAATAAATAATATTTTTCATTTTGGCAAGACTAATAATAACCTATACATATGTATTATTCATTATGTATGTGAATCATCTTAAATTATATATGTGTGCGTCTATGTATATTATGAATGCAGGCATGCATGCATGTATGTGTGCATGCATGCATGTGTTGGTGTTTTTATCATAGATTTAGAGAGGTCTTTTTGGCCTTTGTTTTCCAAAAAAACAAAAAAAACACACATTTATATTATATGATTTCTAATTTAAAATATTTGTATTTATGAATGTGTACATATATTAGCAATATGTGTGTGTGCATAAGTTATATATTCGATTAAAAAATTTATGCCAAAAGTTTTAGTTAAAAAATATAATTAATTTTATAGCTAAAATATATTTTTTATCAATTTTTTTTTTACACATATACGTAGTACATACAAACATGCATATATACCTCTATAAACATGTGCTTATGTATTAAGAGCATATTGTGTAAAGTATTGATATTGTATGCTCATTTCATACAATATGACCATAAATCCAATTGGTTATATATATTCTCAATACTGTTAATGAAATTAATATCTTAGATTAATTTATTTATATCATATGGCAATGTTCATATGATGAATATGAATCTCGAGTAAATAAAATAAAACTAATTAAATTCTTAATGGAAGTTAAATTAACTTAAACAAATTCTAAGTTGTAATATATAAGTTAATAAACAAAAATTAAAACAAAGTAAAATATAACTAACTTCAAATAATAAACTACCATTTTATCAAATATATGCTAAATATAATTTAATGCAAATGGATTATTCATGTAAACACAAAGTGAAGATCTAATGCAAAATTAATAAGAGGAATTTTTTTATGGAATTTCTCCCTTTTAGACCGCTACTAATGCACTTAATCTAATAGTATTGAGTTTTGGAGCAAGCCTGATCTGGAGTTCCAACATGGGTTTTAAGAACTGCGAGTAAGTTGTTTGAGGAGATGCTTGAAAGAAGCAAAGTTGGAATTTTTGTTTAGTATTAAAGGTTGTCCAAGTTGGAGGATAGGGAGAACATTAAGTCTATAAGATTCAAAAGTTTAGAACAAAGTGTCTAAAATTTTTACTAAGTGGATAGGACAAAATCTAGCACATCAAACTAAAGCATATATAAAGTAAATGAAAGTCCACAACTCGAAATTGGGTCCCAAACAATCGAAATAGACATATACAAAATTTGGCGAAGTCTTGATATCATGAATTCGAGCTATGGGCTTTTTATTTTGATGATAATTACCACTATACAACAAATCAATAAATGTGTTTATCAAGTTTTACAGGTTGGTAGAAAGTTTTGTAATATCGCAACATTAAATAGAAAAGATAGAATGATATATTTACATGGTAATATTATTAAATACATGCACAAATATTGAAACAAAGCAAACAAAGACTTGTAGAGTAGAGAGCGAGCTTTAAACAATTCTATATTGTTAACTAATAAACAGAGTTCAAAGAGACACTTGAAGATGGACTGAAGAATGACAACTTAAGTATGTTATTCACTGAGTATTGTCGAGTCCTTAAAGTCTAAAATTTGTCGAACCGCATAATTGATGTCTAAATCATTTCAAATGTTCACACTACATTCCTGAAACTTTTACAAAATTATTAATCCTTTTGGACATTTCAAAGAATAGAAAAATAAAGAGAACTGGGTAGATCTGAGTTTACAAAGCAGTGCACCTCAAATCAAACTGTTTGCACCAAAAGTTGGCACAAACACCCAAAATTTTATGTAGAGAAATAAGTGAGGAACTTAGATTAAAACAGAGGAAACAAGCATAAAACGAAAACATGCAGATTTATAGTGGCTTGACGTTAATTGACTACATCCATTTTGATGAAATTACTTTATTAATTACTTGGAATTTTAAGTACAAGGGAATTGAATCGGAATAGATCCCTGATTGCATTGGAGTACAAGTAAAATAGTAGCACAAAGATCCTCTAAATGAACAATGAACTCTGTATTTATAGGGGTAGATGATCGAATATCTTTCTAAAAATTTGCCGATAGAATCTCAAGACATAGACGAGGTCAACCAAAAAGTTTCACAGCCCAATTCCCAAGTATAGAAGATCAGCCCCAATAAGTCCAAACGGATATATGGCATCACATGATCACTCTACTGGGTCGTCCTCCATGATAGCTTCTTGTTTCGAAAATTGTTTGCATAGTTGCCTTCATGGTTTTTTAGATATTGATCGATTCCCTTTGAGTTGAATTGCTAGTTTAAGTTGTTCATAGCCAAAGTGTACGATATAATCTCCTACCAAGAGGAGTGAAGAGGTACTGATCCCCTACTTAGGCGAGGCACTAATCCATACTTCGGATATAACCGAGATTCTATCTCTGGATCTCACTTGAACATTACTTCATACCATTGTCTGTGCCTGATTTATGCACTCCATGGTCACCTCTCTAGGGTGCTTTCCTTGTCTATCATCGAGTCTAATTTGTTTGATCGGTCTGGATATAACCAGATCAAAAGGCAAGATAACACAAACATTGGGTTCGCATAGGTCGACCTTGAAGGACTAGGTCGACCTACTGTATGTGAAATGGGTAGATTACAAAAAATTATAATGGAGATCTCTGTTTGTTTTGGGTCATAGTAAATCAGTCGATGAGAAGGGACTTGTAGTTCTACTAGAACATGGCTTCAGAACTGCAGGCAATGGTGAATGGAGTATGGACGGTCATGGACTTGTAGGTGGTTTTGTATTCCTATATTGCTAATGTCTTTGAATTCGGCACTGTCAAACTGGATCCTGCTGTCTGTTGTGATTGTTTGAGGAATAACAAAACGACATATGATGTTTTGAACAATACGGTTGATTACTTTATTCATACTAATCATGGTTAATGATTCCACTTTAGCCCATATAGTGAAGTAATCGATTACTACGATGGCATACTTCGTGCCATCTTTGGAAATCGGCAAGGAGCCGATGATGTCAATGCCCCATATAGCAAACGACCATGAACTGACCATCTGAGTAAACTTCATTAGTAAGGCTCTCATATTCTTCACGAATATCTAGCACTTATAACATCATCTAACATAATCAGCTGCGACTCGATTGATAATTGGCCAGTAGTAACCATAGCAAAGTATCTTCTTTACCAGGGTATGCCCCTCGATGTGATTGCCACATTCACTTTCATGGACTTCTCTTAATACTCTCTTGATCTCATCATTGGCAATACACTGAAGTAAGGGAAAGGAAAAACCCTTCCTGTACATGAATCCTTTATGAAGGATATATCATGAAGCTTTACGAAGGACCTATCATTTTTCATTCCTCTATTCGGGAAGGATTCGCTTTGTAGATAGTCTTTTATTGGAGTCATCCACGACTCCTTTTCGGGACCCATGTCGAAAACCCAATCAGTCTCCATCTAGTCAATGCTTGGAGCATTAAGTACTTCAATTAGGACCAGATGCATGTGACGACCTACATTTCGGAAGGTTTATATCTACAATAATCCACACATGTTTGACTTAAACAATCCGAAACGTAGATAATCAATGGGGTTAAATAAGAAAAATAAGAAGATAAGAAGAAAACTAAGCACAAAATCTCACAGCGGAAACGATAAAATATAATAATCAAATAAACAATTCATAAAGTTGTTTACTGTACATTTGATTATAATCTGTACACATTTATCAGAGTTATATCTACACATCAGGAATAAATAATCAATACAAAAGAGTGGCGTGATCGAATGGTAATAATAATAGTAATATACCAAAACTCCATCTTCGTCCTCCAGAGAATAGTCTTCAATACGTTGAAAAAAACTCAGGACTGACCCGAGCGTAATGAAAAGGCAAAACACTAGAGTCGGGACTAAAATACTCTTATGTAAGTCAAATCAATATCATAAATATGAATGCAATAACTTAAGAGATGTTACGGGATTTTCCATCTCCTAAGGATCCATTAAACTATTTATATATAATAGTTTACACTATAATAGATAATGTCTATCAGTAAAATAAATACTGAAATAGCGTTAAGGCTTTACATTGATCCACCTTAACAAATTTTACATTTTTAACCAAAATCGTAATGGGCGCGTATAGGGATAAATATGACAAGGCATGTGAGGCAATGTCCAAGGTAGGATTCTTTCAGTTTACCCTTTCTGGTTGGTCGTAACCCATCCGTGGCCGACCGCGACCATCAATCCAAATGACAAATAAGGTGCACCCATCGAATCCAAAATCACGATAATAATACGAGGGATCAACGTCGCTAGAGGTAGCTAACCTCAATGGCCAGACATATGCTCCTGTTTTAGTCATTTTAATTATGACACGAATATCAAAGCTATCCATCATCGTTCTCTTACTTAATTCTAGTAAACGTCGCCAATTCAACCACTACAGTCTGGATATCGCCACGGCGTACACGGTTGTCAAAGTGTTTCCAATATTGAAAGAGAGTATTTCAATAAGAGGCCCCAGTCTCTTTAACAACCAGTCGTCATTTTACACACTGGTTGATTCTTTTACATTCCGAAAAACAATTTGCACTTAATATCAAAATATCATATTCGTTTCAAAGTCAAATCCATTCTAAAATCATCATATATTCATTTTAAATCAAATCCATTTTGGAATTATCATGTATTCAAAATTTTCAATTTTTGTCCGATAAATCAATTTCACTTCCAAATTTGATTCGAATTCAATTTAGGCTAAATCTTCGCTTTAACCTGGTTCGTATTTAAATCCAAGATTTAAATACAAACAATTTACCCTTTACCCAGTTTGAATTTTAGAAAATAGTTTAAATAGTTTAAAATATTTAAATAGTTTAAAATAGCTTAATAGAAATAATTTGAATATAAAAATGGTTTATATAATAAGATAGTTTGAAAAATCAAAATAGTTTGAATATTTAAAGAATATAGATTTTAAATCAGATATACTAAAATATTCATTTTTAAAATAATTCCAAAGTCAAACGGGTCAACTTCCCAATTTCCTACCCAAATCAATTCCAAATTCCATTCCGATTCAATCGATTTAATTTCGATTTCAACTAGAATAAATTTTGATTCCACGCAAAATTTCCTTCAATGCACAAATTTCTTTAATTTCGATTTCCATTTCCAAATTAATTTGAATCTCAATTCCAAATTAATTTCCAATTCCAATTCCAAGTTAATTTCCAATTCCAATTCCAAATAAATTAAAATTCCTATTTCAAATTAATTTTCAATTCCAGATTAATTTAAATTCCAATTTCGAATTAATTTAAATTTATAATTTCAAATTTATTTCCCATTTCCAATTCCAAATTTGATTTTAAAATGTCGATTTAAACACTTAAATCAAATTTACTTTCAATACCAAATTTTAAGTCCAAATTTTTAATTTTTAATTCGATTCCAAACTCAAATTTTGAAATATCATTTCATATAATATTTTCATATATTCAAAGTTCGAATAAAAGCCAATCCTTTAAACAATTCCATTTTTTGAAATTTACGACGTATTTCGTTTATAATTTAAAAATTCAAACCTTGATTAATTAAACAATCTCGTTCATCAAATTTAAATTCCAATGTTTTGAGCTCCAAATCAAAATAATTAATTTTCAAAATTTTGATTTTTATTCTTAAAATAAATTCATTTAAAATCAACTTTTAAAATCATTTAATTTAACCAACCTGGTGTCCGTATATAATTTTCTAACCTATGGCCAAGTGGATAATTATTTCAATTTAATTTCAAGGATGAATATATATCATTTCAATCCAAATAAATGTCATAGGTATATATCATTTCAACCAATTTATTATTTTATTCGAGATAATTTAGTTTACAGTTTAATATAATGTAAATAATATACAGGGTGATAAAATGATATGTCATAATAAATAAACAACCAATATTTACCAATAGCATCCATCACAACCAATCAATCATAAAGCTAATAACATTCACAAATTCCAATTTTTACAATATCGAGTAATATGTTGCCAATTAAATTTAAATTTGTTTAACAGTCAATTTAAATTTTATCAATTAATTCATATACTAATTTAAATGACAACTAAACCTACCAAACAATAGCCAATAAATTTCATATCACTTCAGAATATAAATTTAACTAATAAAAAAATATTATAGTCAATTGTGAGCATATAAACACCCACCTTTGCTCGAATCTGAAAATTTGAATGAAGTGAATTGCAGCAATTTCAACTTCATAGCATAGATAATATCAGTACGATTCCAACGCAACTTGTTTACTTGAATATGACCTCGTATGAAAATTTACGATTATATTAGGATAACGATTTAATCTAAAACTAAATTTACTTATAATATATATATATATATATATATATATATATATATAACAAAATGTTGTCTTCCCTATCACGTAAGCTCCAGCTATAAGCAATCCTCCACCTCGTTTGCGATTTTTTTTCCGGTCGAAGAACGCGGCTCCGCCCTCCTCCTCCGCTGGCAACCCCACATCGCCTCTAGACCAACACACCACACAAAAATCATTCACTGCGACCATCATATAAGCCCCATCACGCCACAAGATCCACTATCATATGTGCTCCACCACGCGACACATCATCATGCTACAGCGACCCCACCTCCAGGTTCAGAAGCTCTCACCATCGCTTGGCATCGCGCTGCCTCCTGCCTCTCACGCGTGCGTTCGAAAGAGGCCACCAAATCCTAAACCCTAATCGAACTCGCCCAATATCCCCTTGCTCGACTTCCTTGCTTCCATACGCGGCACCATCTTCGTAACTTCGCTTCCTCTTATATTTCGAACAGCCGCGTTCAATTTTTTTTAGATCGATCGGCCTTTTTTTCTTCGATCTGGTTTTAATCTTTTTTTTATATGGAGGCTGTGATTTCAATTTGAAGAAATAGAGGGAGGAATATACGGTTAAAAAGGGAATGTGTTGAACGAGTTTCTTTTTATTTTATTTTATTATAATACTTAGAAAATATCCGATTCAATTGACCTACGAAGTCACGAACTCCAAACGAAGCGTGCCGCTTGGCGTTTCTAATGTTTTACTCCCATTCCGAACGCAATGGAATTGGTCCCGAGGTCTAATTTGATCATATATGGAAGATAGATTTTCAAATTGAATTATTTATTTTAATTCTAAATTTAAATCCTATGCGTTTTGAGCTTGCACGGCCAAACGACAAGTCCGAACGCTACGAAACTTGAAATCCTACAAAAATTCACTATCACGGATCTGATGAAACTGGTTTCAACGAAATCCGAGATAGTGACCAATCGTTAATTAAAATATAAAATATAAAATTATTCATATTTAAATTCAAATTTAAATGTTAACATCTTTGTTCATATTTTGAATAAAATTTAAATCAATTTCTGATATCATTTTTAATCGTCTAAAATCCAAAATTAAATTATTCAAATACTTTCCAATACTAAATTTTAAACAATTTAATTATCAAATCAAAATATTAATAAATCATTAAATTTTTATTTCTATCCAAATTTATCCAATAATTACATTAAATTTAAAATTTTAAAATAGTCAAAAATACGGGTCGTTACAATGCTTCTGCTGTGCATTCTCAGAACTGGTCAATTTCGCCAGTGATTTAGCTTTCTTATTATGTTCTTTGGGCATATTTGTAATAGTGTAATGCTCAAAATCGATTAGTAGGCCTTGGACCCCGGTTGAGGTAAGAAGCAAGTTGTGCTTTCTTAGCCTGATATTCTTCCCTGACTTGGCACATGGCTAACTACGAGTCATAGAAAATTTGCTAAGCTTGTACTCCCAACTCCTTAGCAAGTTTGAACTCAATAATAAAGGCGTCATATTTAGCCTTGTTATTTATTGCAGGCAAGTCAAGTTTAAGAGCGTAACAGATTGAGCATTCCTCAAAAGTGATTAGTGTGACTCTAGCGCCAGAACATGGATTGTAGATGCTACATCCGTGTACATCCTTCATTGGATAAAAGGTTCTTCACAACTCTCAGAAGAGTCATCGTACGTAGTGTATTTAGTTATAAAGTGCACCAACACTTGTCCCAGGTTGGCTCTCTGAGGGAGATAGTGATATCGAACTGGCTAGATTTGATGTTCCATTTCAGTAACCTTTTAGATGTCTCAGGTCGCATAGTACCTATATTAATGGCTAGTCGACGAAGACATTGATGGGATGAGCCTGAAAAAAGGGCGGAGCTTCCTTGATGCAATCAGCAGGCAGTATGCAAGCTTCTTTAATTTCAGATAATTTATTTCAACAAGTGTCAGTCGCTTGCTAATAGAGTATATTAGTCTTTGGATCTGATTGTCTTCGCACACCAACATGGCACTTGTAGCATGTACCAACACCGCTAAATAGATGTACAAGTCTTTATGATCCATTGGCTTGGACAAGATGGGGGTTCTCTAAGTGGTATGCTAAAGCTTGACACACATCAATAGAATCTTTCGTCCATGTGAAGTTCCTCTTCCCTCTTCTAATCAAATCAAAAAGGTAATGCACTTATCGGTGGATCTGAAGATGAACTAACTCAAGGCGGTAACCTTTCCATTTAAGCTTTGCACAAGCTTAATAGACTTTTTCGATTGGATATTTCTTATCGCTTGAATCTTCTTGCGATTGGCTTCAATTCCACTAGAGTTAACGATGAAACCTAAGAATTTCCCTAACGCAATGTCGAAAGAGCATTTCAAAGAGCTGAGTTTTATTCCATATCTTCGAAGAACACTGAACATCTCTACCAAATCATCGATGTGGTTGTTTGATCATCATGAAATAACAAGTAATCATCCACATATACTTCCACTGATCGTTTGATCTGGTCATGAACATCTGGTTGACCAGCCTCCGATAAGTAGCTCCAACTTTTTTAGTCCAAAAGGCATCACAAGGTAGCAGTATGATCCTAGGTCGGTAATGAAGCTGGTGTGTTCCTAGTCTAGGACGTGCATTATGATCTGATAGTAACCGGAGTATGCATCCATAAATAAACGTAGTTTATGTCTTGCAATTGAGTCTACCGATAGATCGATCCTTGGAAGTGGAAGTCGTCTTTTAGTCATGCTTTATTCAAGTCTGAGTAGTCAATGTATATCCTCCACTTTCCATTAGCCTTTCATATAGGTACAAGATTAGACACCAATTTCGGGTAAAGGGCATCAAGGATAAACCCGTTGTTCTTGAGTGTATTCGCCTCCTCCTTAAGTGCAACTGGTCTCTCCAGATCCATGTGATGTCACTTCTATTTCACCAATACATAACCCGGTTTGATATTCAATGCATCGCTTGCAATGGCTAGTGAGATCCCATACATGTTAGAATGGGTCGAGGCGAACACATCAAGATTTGCCCAGAGAAAGCTAGCTAATTTTTTCATCACCATTGCACTGAGCTATGACCCAGTCTTCAAGACCCATGATGGGTCATCATGGCTAACCATGATGTCGATCGCCAGCTTAACGGGTGTAGCCTTGGGTTCTTTAGGCTCCTCTTTTTCATCTCTAAAATATATATCTTTATAGAACCTACGGTGGCACCGGAGTGAAGGCTTGGACGTTGATTGGTAGGCTTAGTTAATTTTGATGCAGAGAGGTTTCTTTACATCCATTCCTTTTTCTTTCCACTAAGCATCCCTCAACTCAGCAAAATAATAGGCATGACCATCTGCCTGATCTCCATAAATAATTCCAATGCCATTCTCTATTGGAAATTTGAGTGCTAAGCACCAAAGGGTGATTGCTGCCCTGAATTCAGCATGGACCGATCAGCATAAGAAAGCGTTGTACAGAGAGTTTACATCCATTACTATAAATGGCAACACCTGCACTCTATTATGGTTGTTGTCTCCTAACTCCAATAGTAGCTCAACATAGCCTACCACTTCAGTAGCAATACCATTAAAGCCATGAATATGGGCTTTGCATGGTTTCATGCCTTTGGCCTCCAGTAACTTTTGGTCATATGCCTTCTTAAAATTGATATTGACTGAGCGTCCATAGCCTACCACTTTAGTAGCAATACCATTAAAGCCATGAATATGAGCTTTGCATTGTTCAGAGTCTTTGGCCTTCTGTAACATATGGTCGTATGCCTTCTTAAAAATGATAGTGATTGAGCTTCCATAGTCGATCAAGATCTTTCTTACCAAGGCGGGCCGATTATGGCTAAGATAAACATTGGGTTAATCATAAGGGCTTCTACCCTGTCTGCATCTCTACTTTGAAACACAATATCATTAGTCATAGTTCTCTACTGCTTTGCTGAAGCACCGTCCTTCGCATTTGCGCAACATACAATATCAACATGTCTTATGGCGTTCAGGAAACTCTCCATCTTGTTCCCACTTTGGTCAGCTGGATGAGATCCTTCAATAATAGTGTCAATGGCTAACCATCCCCCCTACCCGTTTAGGTTTCTCAGCATGAGGCGGGACTTGTCCTCTATTGAGGTCGGATGTCCCCTATCCTTCATCCTATGGGGCTTTAACGAGACTATTAAAATTTTCTTTCACGAATAAACTTTTTAATGACATCACGGAGGTGGTGGCACTCATCCATGGTATGAACATAACTTTCATGGACTTTACATTACTTCTTGTTTGTTTCAGCTTCTCCATCGATTCTTTCTAAGGTGGTTTTCTATACTGCATAGTAACATAAGTCGATAGATAGATGTTCTCTAATAATGTATTCAATGGTGTATAGGTGTCAAATGTTAGGATCGTTGGATTTCCTCTACAAGAATCCTATCTTTGATCGTAGTTTCTATCACCACTTCTCTTTTGTTCATTTTCTTTATTTTGAATATTAAATTCAACTTTTTCGAACTACCCCAGAATGATTCACCGCCACGTTACTTTGTACTCCCTTAGCACTCCCTTGCAACATCTCTCTTTCTAGTTCGCTTCGCCTGCCCCTTCCTCAAGTACTGAGCTGCCTTCACGTAAAAAGGTCCAACACAAAAGGAGGCTTCTTTGCCAACTAATTGCCAAAATAAAAATTAGGGTCGACTACCTTAGTCGGTGCCATTAGTACTACATCATCTTTTGAATTGCTGACTTCTGTAGAAGCCGTAATAAACCTTTCAGATGATCTTTCAGTGATTCACCCAGAGTTTAGACCAATTTGGAGAGGGACATAGCATCTTTGGGGCGAGCCATGCACATGTAGAATGCTCCACGAACTACCTTGCCAAATGCTTAAATGAAGAAATTGACTGGATGGTAGCTTAGTGAACTAGATGGTCGCAAACCATTCTAGAAAAATGAGAAAACATCTACACTTGACTGCATTGGTGGCTCGCGTGGAGTCCATGTGGCACCCTTACTTTATGAGATGCTACCCGAGGTCAGTTTTTCCGCATAAGCAGGTATGCATATTAAACATCCATTGATACTCTATGTGCAGGATGTTGTCAGTGAATGGAGCAACTCCTGGAAAGTCCTGATTCATCGTTGGTTAGGCCTTGACTTTGTTTCATAAGTTGTCTCATCATATACGTTAGGTCCGACGTTTGGACGTGCCTGGTAGTGGTCATATTCCATCTCACATGAATGGCCCAATCCACACCTTCGGGCAGCGCACATTGCCTTAGCTCAGCTTGTTCATTATGTGCTTCCTGAGCAGCTATCTTATCATCGTCTCTCGATGGTGGTTTGACGACATTTTCCTAGGTTCCAGGGACTTGGTCAGCCATGGCGCATCCGAAGTTAGCTCCTCCAGTAGCATGAAGACTGTCCCCTCCTGGTTTGAGGGTTCAACATCGATCTTCTTAGGGGGGTCGGTACACATTTGTGTCAATCGGTGGTAATTGACCGTATAGTTCCTCCTTGACGTCTCGGCATCATATGCATCTGTCTTGTGCCGCTTATTATTATGACAGTTGTCGGATGAAGAGGAGCTCTTTGATCTTGAGTATAGAGTAGGCTCCCTTCTTATTTTCCTATGTTGGTCTTTTAGTTGGTTCAGGTCGATATTGGTCTGGATTTGTAGATTGAGCTGCTAATGGCTATCTAACATTTTCTTCATCAGGAGTTCAAAGTTAGCTTTGGTGATGTAATCAGGAGGATTTTGGGCATCGATAGTCACCAGTTGTACATTGTAGTCAAACTGTTGAACTTTGGTGTCTTCATTACCTTCAACAGCATGGGAAGCAGTAGACTTTCCTTTGGCCATAGCTAATAGCTTCCTTTTAGATCTTCTTTAAATCTGAGTGGAAACAGAAACTTGTCGACATAAATTTAGATCTATCTCACAAATATGGGATTCCACTAGTAGATAATGAAATCCAATCAAGCTGAGAATTCTTTCTCAGTGAAAATACCAAAATTTTGCACTGAAAGTTAGCATAAACACCTAATAGATTTTATGTAGAGCAATAAAGTAAAGAACTAAAACTAAAATAGAGGAAATAAGCAGAAAACAAAAATATGCATATTTATAGCAGTTCGGCATTGATTGCCTACGTCCACTTTGATGAAGTTGCTTTATTAATCACTTGGAACTCTGAGTACAGAGGGATTAGAGTAGAATAGATCCTTGATTAAAATGGAGTATAAGCAAAACAATAGCATAAAGATCTTCTAAATGAACAATGAACTCTATATTTATAAGGGTTGACAACCGAATATCTTTCTGAAAATCTGCTGAATAATCTCAAGATGTAGACGAGGTCATCTAAAAAGTTTCATGGGCCAATTCCTAAGTATAGGGGATCAACCCCGATCGGTCCAGATAAACACGTCGCATCATGCGATCGCTCTAGTAGGTCCATTATATTCTACCTTTTTATTTCCAAAATTGTTTGCATATTGTCTTCATGCTTTTACAGATATTGATCGATTCCCGTTGAGTTGAAATTACCAGTTTATGTTGTTTATAGCCAAAGTATACGATCAGATCACTTGCCTATGGGAGTGGGTATGTACTAATCCCCCACTTAGGGCAGGCACTAATCCACACTTAGAATATTCCAAAGATTCTATATCTTGGTCTTGCTTAATTGATGCTTCATACCATTATCTATGCCCGATCTCTGGACTCCATGATCACCTCTCTTAGATGCATATTTTGTCTATCATCAAGTCTAATTTGTCAGATCAGTATGGATATAAGTAGGTCAAAAGACCGAATGACACAAACTATGGGTTCACGTAGGTCGATCTTGAAGGAACTAGACCGATCTGGTGCATGTGAAATGGGTAAATTTCAAAAAAAATCCTTGCTTGGATCGTAATGGGCCAATGAAGTCTATTAACTAGATTTTATCTAATCTATCTTTATCAATAAAATCATACTATCTTTAAAATTATTTTGTATTTTATTTAATTAATTTAATTTAATGTTTATTTGAATATATCATATGTATATATATAACATCACATGAAAACGTAGAGACATAAAAGCATATGTATAACAATATTTACATATATACATATTCATATACAATAAACATATACATATTAGGATTTATATCTACTATATATGTTTATATATTATACTTGCATATGCATGTGACAAATTCATATGTATATCGGCAATATAAATACCTAAGTATATACATATGTTTAAATATACTATAATGTATGTATATGGTTTGTATATGCGTATTAATAACATTGTATACATAGTTTAGATATAAATATATATGTGTATGTAAATGTATATATGCAACAAATACATATTTCCATATAAATAAAATTTATACAAATAACAATCTAAGAATAATTGATGCAACAAATTTCAAACTATCTCCTAAATTAAGGAAACATTAAATAGTAATAAAGGTGAAAGGAAACAGATCATTTATCTTCCTCTATTGTTAACACAAAATTAAAATCTTCATCTAAATCATATTTTTTAATTTGTATATTCCAAATTTAATAATAACATAAATTAAGTGATCAAATATTTTATATTACAAAATTTCAACTTACAAAAAATAACTAACAAATATATACATGACAAAAACAGATAGATGGAAACTTTAACATATACATATTTGTTTAATTATTAGTTTATATATGAAAACAAAATTTTATATTTATGAGAAATAAACATATTGCCGTGTAATTATAAATTAAGCATACATATGTATATATGTATACAAATAGTAATCCAAAATAGTTATCTAAACAAATTTCAAATTTATCTCATTTATTAAGTGTAACGACCCAGAAATTTTAGTAATTAAAATTTGAATATTTAATTAATTTTAAATATTAATAAGTGAAATTTATAAGTCGAATAAATTTTATTTTGAATAACTGGATTTAATTGAATAATTAAATCAATAATTTAATATGTTAAATTATGGAAATAATTGAAAATTGAGTTAAATATGATTGAAAATGATTTGTAAAATTTTATTTTATCATATTGGAGTTAGAATGATATTTTAGAACTTTTAAAATCGAATTAAGAGTTTATTTGTGAAAAATGAATATTTTAATATTAAATCGACTAGTGAAAATAGTCAATTTTTGAACAGTCTCAGAATTGGACGAGACCAGTTCCATTGGATCTGTAATAGTTAGTTTTTACTGGATTTCAATTTTTGTAGCAATCAGATTTATCGTTTGATCGTGGCAGCTCGAAACGCATTGAATTGTTTTTAATAATAATTTGGCGAGTTAAAATAGCCATTTTTCAAAAAGTCTCGGATTTCGACGAAACTAGTTTCATCGGATCCGTAATGTGAGATTATTGTAAGGTTTCAAATTTCGTGTCAATTGGATTTACCGTTTGTCCGGTACAAATTAAAACGCCTAGAAAATCGCTTAAATCGGTTTAATTTAAATTGAACGTTTATAGCCATAACTCGCACAGATGACCGAATTAGATCCCGAAACCTGTTCCATTGTGTCCGAAACGCGGTGTAAACCCTAGAAATGCTGGTTACGGCGCGTGAATCGGAGTTTGGAATTTCCGGAATGAATAGTGTCGTTCGTTTTCTTATAAATAGACCAACCATTCACAAATAAAAAAAATAAACTAAACCCTAAACCTAACAGAGCCGCCTCCACCAACAAATGAAAGGTTGAAATTTTCTCAACTTCTTCCCCACCGATCTCTCAATCCATCAACAATCGTCAGAAACCCCCAACTACAATCTTGTAGAGCACAACACGTTCTACATATCCAACGGTTAAGATGTGAAATGGAGCTAAAAATTGTGAGATATATGGCCGCGTTTCCCTGATGTTGCACACGCATTTCAGAGCATAAGGAGGGGCCGAGCTCCACCATGTCATGGCCGAGAGTAGCTCGTGTCATGCTCTTCGAGGTGGAAGCTCTTGATCGAGTTTTAGCGTGGTGTAGGTGGCGCGAGATCTAACCCTAATTTTTGATGAATGGGTTGCGTGCGTGATGTAGTTACTGGAGAGGAACGAACGCGAGAAGGAAGAAAGCACGTGCAGTCATGATTTGGAGGCAGTGGATCCAATGGCTCTGGATAGCTTAGGTTTAAAATTATATGATTAAGTTGTAAATTATTTATATAAAAATCGAGTAAACTTGTAAAATTCATAACTTTTTCATACGAGGTCGAAAACGCGCGAAACCAGTTGCGTTGGAATCGTATGGACGAGTACTACGTGATGGAATTGGATTGGAGTCATTTGTAGTTAGTGAGAATTTCGAGTAAAATTAAACGTCCGTTTAATTTTATTCGAAATAAATCGCTAAAGCGAAATTGAAATCAAGGTGAGAACTTCTCACTCAATCGAATAGTTTCGATTTTTATTTTAAATAGTTATATTTAAAATATTTGAATGCATGTTTGAATGATGATTGTTATCTATTGATTGTTTAAATAGACATTATACGCCGTTAGTAAGCGGTTGTTATTTATTAAAAACATATACCGCGAATATTTCATAAATAGTGAAATTGGTATTATATATAATAGCAATATATATATATATATATATATATATATATATATATATATATATATTGGCATATGTATATATTGCAGTTATTGATTTCCCGCATTTGTATAGCGGATGAGACCCTATTGCGCCGTCTATTAAGCGGATAATATTTTAAATCCCATATACCGCGATAATTCCGTACTGGAGCGGAATTGGTATTGTGCTAATGTTTGTGGATGCAGGAAAACAGGTTGGAGGGATCCAACTGGATTCCTCAACAGTATTTATTTGATTTCAGATATTTTGATATTTGATGGATTATCATATTGATATATAATATCGTTGTAGTCGTGATTGACTATTTGGTGTGTAGCATCATTGGGCCAAGATTTTGGAATTTTAAAATGATTTTTAAAGTGATTTTTGAAAATATACTATATTTTTGGAATTGATTCATTTTAAATAAATAAACGTTATAATTTTTAATGTTATAAAAATTATGATTTTTTAGAAATATAGATAAAGGTTGATTTTTGAAAATATGGGGTTAATGATTTTATAAAATAGTTAAATTGGGATTTTAGAATTCATTGTGAAAAGTTTAAAAATAGGATTTATGAAATTTATTTACTTTATCAATCAGAATGATGGAATTATAAAGGGGATTAAAGATGTATTAAAAGAATAATAGTATAAATTGATTTATATAAAAGATTTATAAATTGATAATTTGTAAATTAAAATATTTGAATTATAAAACGAGCTTTTATAAGTATTAGAATGAATTTCATAAATGAATGAAATTTATATGTAACAGTTGCGGGATTTTTCGTTGCCGAAAAACCGAATAGTTATGGGTTTAAGAAAAAGAAGAAAAGAAGAAAGATAGAAAGAGAAGATAAGAAAGATAGAAGATGGAGAGGAAAGAAAGAAAACAACAGAATAACAACAGAATCTCACAATTCGCAGCGGAACAAAATATAATAATAAATGAATAATCTTTAAACAAAGAACTATATCAGTTATTACATTACATTTCATTACATCATATCATCAGAGTGTACAACAACATACAACAACAAACAGCGGAAAAGAAATACTATATAAACTAGTAATACGCCATGCTATCCACCTTGCCTCCAGCAACTCCAGAATATCCAGAATATCCTGATAAACCTAACTCTTAACCAGCTCTCTGCCAACACAAGGCCGGGTTACCTTTATCACTAGGTAACTACTACACGAGTATGACATCCCCCGGTCCCATTGGACCTTTAACCGAGCGCTCGTCACCAACAACACCACACAGTAATAAATATAGTGTATCAACATGAGTAAGTATCTGGGCTCCATACCATGATACCACCCTTTCCAGAAGGAAATGCACATACCCTAAAGGGAGCTACCCCTCATAACCTTGCCGCATCTTTCCTGTTTTGACCATTCCGGGATGTGAGGCTCGACGAAGTTTCGTCCACAAAAACATACTTTATACAAAAGCCATGCTTTGGGTCAACAAATGATCATAGAAATGATCACCAAGATAGACGATCAAACAAATGATCCTATCACAAATAATCAACACAATGATCATTTCAGCATCACTCAGCATGTCACATTACCAAATTGGGAATATATCGCTGATAACTTCAACTATATAACCTCTGAGCTCGTACGTCTCAGAGAAGGGTGTTAAGCTAAAAGAATAAATTCTCCGCCACCAACAGAAATATATTTGAAAGAAATCGGCTTTATATCTCAACTTGTAATGTCAGACATACAATCCATACAAGTCTGTTCCGGGCTCGAACAAAACCGAAGGCACTTACAAAGAAGTCCTTGCAATCCGGATATTCACAATCCTGATCGGATTTCCCATCACTTAGGGAGAACTCTATACCGGAGCAACTCGGTGCAGAGTCAATCGACAGGTCATCCTATCGCTCTCGCAAATATCCGGTCTTCAACACCGATCTTCAATGCAATTCACAACGACGTATCACATATTCGAAATGGGTTATACGACCCCATGGTCCTTTCCCGGTTAACCCGAATAGTGAGCGCTTATTCAAAAATAAGTGTGGCATTCACATTCAAACAAATCACATCAAATACCCATTCAAAGGGAAATATTGATAGTCGGTTATTGAACTATCAATGGATATGCACACATCACCAGTTTCCAAATAATTTTCCAAATTATTTATTTTCCAAAATATCTTCACTAGATATATAATTTCAATACTTCAAAAATAAATCAATATTTATTTTCATACAAATTCCACTTTCTTTATAAATTCCTTAGTGAATTTATATTCCAAAATATCCATGCATATACGATTTCAATTTATCATTTCAATTTATCTTCAAAAAGATATATTCTCTAATATTCACTTTATGTTGGAAAAACATTTCCATACTTATTTATTCATAAGTAATTCACAAATTTTATTTATTTCCTACACTTGGAAAATATTCAATATACTTAAATCGAATTAAGTATATATTTCATTCTATTTAGGAAATCATTCACTTAAACATATTTATTTGGGTCAAAACGAATGTTGCGTAAAACATCGCTACGACAACCCAAAATCACTAGTATAGGGATTCGAAATTAAAATAGATATATAAATCCCAATACTATAACATTTCCTTTCGGAAATCATTTACTATAACAACAGTGTTATAGTCCACTATTTCCTTTTATTTCTCGAAAACGTCTATTTCAACAATAAATGTTGAAATCTATGGTTTCGAATCTCAACACCTTTTAAAACATCGTTAGGTCGTTTTAATTCTATTTAAAACATTCAAATATAAACCATTTTCTTTAACGTGTTATTCACTATTCAAAAATGTGAATAAACTTCGTTAACAAATCTCATCCTTTTATTCAATTTAATTCAAAGGATTATTCACTATTCAAAAATGTGAATATAACTCCATTAAATAAGTTATGACAATTAACTTATCAAAATAAGTTGTTTGCGGATTTATAAAACAACGTTTATAAATTCCATTTCTATTTATTTATAAAAACTTCCTTTTTATAAATTCCTTTATTAACCTATTCCAGTTTATAACTAAATTATAAACTAAACGTTCATATTATAAGTTAATTACTTATAAAACGATTATTTTACAAAATCGTTCCTTTAGAGACTTTCCAATTTATAAATCTTATAACTTATAAGATCCATTTATCTAACCAATCTATTCTTCAAATAATTTCACCAAATTTATAGATCTTACTATTTATAAATTTCTTTTATAACTTCACAGTTTATAATTCTATAAATTTCATTCATTTATGAATTTCATTTTCACTTCATTCAAACACTTATAAAAACTCGTTTTATAAGTCAATATTTCAATTTATAAATATCCGTTTATAAATCTCTTAATATAAATCAATTTATATTATTCTTTTAAAACGTCTTTAATTTCCTTTATAGTTTCACCATTTTGATTTATAAAATAATCAAATTTTATAAATCCTATTTTTAAACTTTTATAATATATTCAAAAATCCAATTTAAACTATTTTATAAAATCATAAATCCCCTATTTCTCAAAAATCAACTTTTAACTATATTTCACAAAATCATAATTTTTATAACTTTAAAAATTATAACGTTTATTTATTTAAAATGGATCAATTCCAAAAATATTTTATATTTTCAAAGATCACTTTAAAAATCATTTTAAAATCCCAAACTTGGTCCAATGATGCTACACACCAATATAGTCAATCACGACTACAACGATCCATCATATATCGATATGATAATCCATCAAATATCAAAATATCCGAAATTAAATAAAAACTATTGAGGAATCCAGTTGGATACCTCCAACCTGTTTTCCTGCATCCAAAAACATTAGCACAATACCAATTTCGCTCCAGTACGAAATTATCGCGGTATATGTTTTTAATAAATATTATCCGCTTAATAACGGCGTAATAGGGTCTCATCCGCTAAAAAATACGGGAAATCAATCAACTCCAATATATACATATGCCAATATATATATATTGATATTATATATAATACCAATTTCACTGTTTATGAAATATTCGCGGTATATGTTTTTAATAAATAACATCCGCTTACTAACGGCGTATAATGTCTATTTTAACAATCAATAGATATCAATCAACATTCAAACATGCATTCAAATATTTTAAATCTAACTATTTAAAATAAAATCGAAACTGATTCGATTGAGTGAGAAGTTCTCACCTTGGTTTTAAATTCCGTTTTAGCGATTTATTTCGAATAAAATTAAACGGACGTTTAATTTTACCCAAAATTCTCACTAACTCTAAACGACTCCAAACCAACTCCATCGCGTAGTGCTCGTCCATACGATTCCAACGCTTCTTGTTTCGCGCGTTTTCGACCTCGTATGAAAAAGATATTGATTTTTGAAGTTACACGAATTTTATTTAATATAATTTACAACCATAATTTATAATTTCAACCTACAACTCATCTCAGCCGCATGATCCCTCCAACCTCATCATGACCGCTCCTTTGTTTCATCCCCAAGTTCACGCAACTACCAGTATTGAAGCCGAACACCTAAACCCATAACTCCATATTAGGTTTAAATTTATCGCTCACCACACACCACCTGGAGACGATCGGGAAGTACCAAATCGAAGCTACGTGAAGGCTCCACCCTCGGCCCAAGTGGCTTGAAACCCGGTCCTTTCTTTGCTTCGAACTGCGTGCTCGAACACGATGGCTTTGAACTCTATTTGCCGCTGATTCCCTTCGAATTTCCCGATCATGACCGTTCAACTTGAAGCTCTCATCGAGCTCTACAAGGTTGCTGAAGAAAGTTTTTGCAAATAGTGGATGGATTGGAAGATTTCAAGGGGAGAACGACACAACTTGCTGGCCGTTGAAACGATACAGCGGCGGCTAGGGTTTAGAATTTTATTTTTAATTAATTTTTTTTTGTGAATTTTTTTGAGCTATTTATAGAAGAAAATCGAACACTATTCATCCGGAAATTCCGAACTCCGATTTACACGCCGAAACCAGCGTTTCTAGGGTTTGCCTCGCGTTCCGGACACAATGGAACAGGTTTCGAAAGCTAATTCGGACATCTGTGCGAGTTATGGCTGTAACCGCTCAATTTAAATTAAACCGATTTAAATCGATTTCTAGGCGTTTTAATTCGTACCGGACAAACGGTAAATCCAATTGACTTGAAATTTGAAACCTTACAATAATATCACATTACGGATCCGATGAAACTAGTTTCATCGAAATCCGAGACTTTTTGAAAAATGGCTATTTTGACTCGCCAAATTTAAATTAAAAACAATTCGATGCGTTTCGAGCTGCCACGATCAAACGATAACTCCGATTGACACGAAAATTGAAATCCGGTAATAACTAACTATTACGGATCCAATGGAACTGGTTTCGTTCAATTCTGAGACTGTTCAAAAATTGACTATTTTACAGTCGATTATTAAATATTAAAATATTCAATTTTCACAAATTAACTTTTAATTCGATTTAAAAAGTTCTAAAATATCATTCTAACTCCAACATGATAAAATAAAATTTTACAAATCATTTTCAATCATATTTAACCCTATTTTCAATTATTTCCATAATTTAACATATTAAATTATCGATTTAATTATCCAATTAAATCCAATAATTGAAAATAAAATTTATTTGACTTATAAATTCACTTATTAATATTTAAAATTAATTAAATACTCAAATATTAATTAATAAAATTTATGGGTCGTTACAATCTTTCCCCCTTAAAAGAATTTCGTCCTCGAAATTAACAAGTGAGAAAAGTTACAGAATCTATTAATTTTCCCAAAATTCATAGTTAAACTTCTTACAAATCTTTTACTAAGTTTTCAAATCATACTTAGTTATCTTTTCAAAAACAACTTCTATTGTTTAACTTTCAATTCAAAAATCAAAGTTAAAGTTTTCAAAATTTTCCAAATTTTCTCAAAATTTTCTAACGCCTTAAATTTTCGGAAAAATTCGCCATAGTCTCCTTTGCGCGGCTCGATCCGAAAAAATAAAATGACAGTATATATATCACAAATATACATCTCATCAAGTAATGAGGCATCCCGAAGGGAAAAAAGTATAAAAGTACGATATTTAATCCGAGATATGTACCTTATATTTTATTAGCAAGCATATACGACTAATATAGCGCGAAAGCGAGCTCCAAATGCGAAGCAAACGCGATCCGCACCTACTAAACACTCAACAAACAACATGAGAACATGCATATAGACAATAATCTCAATATACAACATATATCTCCATAACAACTACATAATATAGCAAATGCAATATATATTCAACCATCAACCAACTAAATACTCATTCATATTCTCATTAATATACAATGAATTGGTTTTCTCAGTTTAATCACATTTGATTCATTAACAGTGGATGTTCTTACTAACATTCATTTTCAATTAGTTTATATTCACTAATTCATATTCGAGTTGGTTCACTTCCAAATCAAATTCAATTCCATTCAAATTTATTTACTTCTAATTTGAATTTGAATTGATTTAGCTTTCAATTTCATTAACACTTAATGAATTATATACAATCAATCAACAATCAACTAACAACCAATGTTTAATCAATACAACCAAATTTATTCACTTTACATTAAATTTGGTTCAACACATTTAATTCCATTTGGTTTAACATTAAATTGATTTCCATTCCAATTTATTCAACTCCCAATAACATTAGATTTTAATGAATTAACACCTATATTCATTATTCCATATCAAATAAATTTACATTCAATTGATTAACATTCAATTCATTAATTCAATTCAATTACAAAAGTTGAATTTCATTACATAACTCAAGTTCATATTCATTTAATCCACTTGATTATTTACTTCTTATATATATAAGTTTATTTCACAATTGTAATTCACATTAATTATAATTCAATTCTTATAATTCATTATACTTATACAATTATTCTTTATTTAGATCATTCAAACAACTAAACAATCAACTTATATACACTTTAATAATTCTGAAAAATTATTCTTTTATATATAAAATATAATCGAGGTAAATTATTTCATTCACCCAATTTAAAACAATACTGTGTCGAATTGTTCTATTCAAGTGTTTAGAAACCCCTTCGGCATAGTTGTCGAGACCACGCTGACGAAGGTTCATATGCCACTCAACAAACCAATCATCACAATATAAAACAATTTTATTTATTCACTAACAAATACGCTCTCATAGCTATTATTACACTCAAATTCATTCTAGAGTACTACTGAATCTATCTCTAATGAGTAATACCCAACAGAACCATGGTTGTCGCTTAACCATATGCTTTGATACCAAATGTAACAGTTGCGGGATTTTTCGTTGCCGAAAAACCGAATAGTTATGGGTTTAAGAAAAAGAAGAAAAGAAGAAAGATAGAAAGAGAAGATAAGAAAGATAGAAGATAGAGAGGAAAGGAAGAAAACAACAGAATAACAACAGAATCTCACAATTCGCAGCGGAACAAAATATAATAATAAATGAATAATCTTTAAACAAAGAACTATATCAGTTATTACATTACATTTCATTACATCATATCATCAGAGTGTACAACAACATACAACAACAAACAGCGGAAAAGAAATACTATATAAACTAGTAATACGCCATGCTATCCACCTTGCCTCCAGCAACTCCAGAATATCCAGAATATCCTGATAAACCTAACTCTTAACTGCCCGTGTGGAAATTGGTGGGCACCCAGAGTTTAGGAAGGAAAACAATAAACTCCAAGTCAGTCATGTGACTGGTGTGAGAACTCAAAACAGTTTATTTACTTTAAAATCAAAATAGAAGAATATTTTAAATTCAATTCGCAATGCTTTTAAAAATGAGACTACCATAAGGCCTCCCGCACACACACACATGCAAACGCAAAATCGGAGGAGATCTCTCCTTATGATAGCCAAAGATGCTTGATACGCATTTAAAAGAACATTTTATATCATTACTAGTGCATAGTGTAGAGAAAAATTCATTTCGAAAGTAGAATATAAATCTTAGCCAGCATAGACATTTCGAACTATGCCTACTATAGCTAACTATGTTCAATAGCAGGTTACCGCCACATTCCATAGCAGGTTATACAACTAAAACCGTACAAGTCACGTATTGTTTCTTTGGATTTCCAACGAATGATCAGGCCAAGGAACTTCCCATTGCCACATGGAAACGCCTCTGGCTGGACGTCCCCGAGAACTTAACCAGCTCTCTGCCAACACAAGGCCGGGTTACCTTTATCACTAGGTAACTACTACACGAGTATGACATCCCCCGGTCCCATTGGACCTTTAACCGAGCGCTCGTCACCAACAACACCACACAGTAATAAATATAGTGTATCAACATGAGTAAGTATCTGGGCTCCATACCATGATACCACCCTTTCCAGAAGGAAATGCACATACCCTAAAGGGAGCTACCCCTCATAACCTTGCCGCATCTTTCCTGTTTTGACCATTCCGGGATGTGAGGCTCGACGAAGTTTCGTCCACAAAAACATACTTTATACAAAAGCCATGCTTTGGGTCAACAAATGATCATAGAAATGATCACCAAGATAGACGATCAAACAAATGATCCTATCACAAATAATCAACACAATGATCATTTCAGCATCACTCAGCATGTCACATTACCAAATTGGGAATATATCGCTGATAACTTCAACTATATAACCTCTGAGCTCGTACGTCTCAGAGAAGGGTGTTAAGCTAAAAGAATAAATTCTCCGCCACCAACAGAAATATATTTGAAAGAAATCGGCTTTATATCTCAACTTGTAATGTCAGACATACAATCCATACAAGTCTGTTCCGGGCTCGAACAAAACCGAAGGCACTTACAAAGAAGTCCTTGCAATCCGGATATTCACAATCCTGATCGGATTTCCCATCACTTAGGGAGAACTCTATACCGGAGCAACTCGGTGCAGAGTCAATCGACAGGTCATCCTATCGCTCTCGCAAATATCCGGTCTTCAACACCGATCTTCAATGCAATTCACAACGACGTATCACATATTCGAAATGGGTTATACGACCCCATGGTCCTTTCCCGGTTAACCCGAATAGTGAGCGCTTATTCAAAAATAAGTGTGGCATTCACATTCAAACAAATCACATCAAATACCCATTCAAAGGGAAATATTGATAGTCGGTTATTGAACTATCAATGGATATGCACACATCACCAGTTTCCAAATAATTTTCCAAATTATTTATTTTCCAAAATATCTTCACTAGATATATAATTTCAATACTTCAAAAATAAATCAATATTTATTTTCATACAAATTCCACTTTCTTTATAAATTCCTTAGTGAATTTATATTCCAAAATATCCATGCATATACGATTTCAATTTATCATTTCAATTTATCTTCAAAAAGATATATTCTCTAATATTCACTTTATGTTGGAAAAACATTTCCATACTTATTTATTCATAAGTAATTCACAAATTTTATTTATTTCCTACACTTGGAAAATATTCAATATACTTAAATCGAATTAAGTATATATTTCATTCTATTTAGGAAATCATTCACTTAAACATATTTATTTGGGTCAAAACGAATGTTGCGTAAAACATCGTTACGACAACCCAAAATCACTAGTATAGGGATTCGAAATTAAAATAGATATATAAATCCCAATACTATAACATTTCCTTTCGGAAATCATTTACTATAACAACAGTGTTATAGTCCACTATTTCCTTTTATTTCTCGAAAACGTCTATTTCAACAATAAATGTTGAAATCTATGGTTTCGAATCTCAACACCTTTTAAAACATCGTTAGGTCGTTTTAATTCTATTTAAAACATTCAAATATAAACCATTTTCTTTAACGTGTTATTCACTATTCAAAAATGTGAATAAACTTCGTTAACAAATCTCATCCTTTTATTCATTTTAATTCAAAGGATTATTCACTATTCAAAAATGTGAATATAACTCCATTAAATAAGTTATGACAATTAACTTATCAAAATAAGTTGTTTGCGGATTTATAAAACAACGTTTATAAATTCCATTTCTATTTATTTATAAAAACTTCCTTTTTATAAATTCCTTTATTAACCTATTCCAGTTTATAACTAAATTATAAACTAAACGTTCATATTATAAGTTAATTACTTATAAAACGATTATTTTACAAAATCGTTCCTTTAGAGACTTTTCAATTTATAAATCTTATAACTTATAAGATCCATTTATCTAACCAATCTATTCTTCAAATAATTTCACCAAATTTATAGATCTTACTATTTATAAATTTCTTTTATAACTTCACAGTTTATAATTCTATAAATTTCATTCATTTATGAATTTCATTTTCACTTCATTCAAACACTTATAAAAACTCGTTTTATAAGTCAATATTTCAATTTATAAATATCCGTTTATAAATCTCTTAATATAAATCAATTTATATTATTCTTTTAAAACGTCTTTAATTTCCTTTATAGTTTCACCATTTTGATTTATAAAATAATCAAATTTTATAAATCCTATTTTTAAACTTTTATAATATATTCAAAAATCCAATTTAAACTATTTTATAAAATCATAAATCCCCTATTTCTCAAAAATCAACTTTTAACTATATTTCACAAAATCATAATTTTTATAACTTTAAAAATTATAACGTTTATTTATTTAAAATGGATCAATTCCAAAAATATTTTATATTTTCAAAGATCACTTTAAAAATCATTTTAAAATCCCAAACTTGGTCTAATGATGCTACACACCAATATAGTCAATCACGACTACAACGATCCATCATATATCGATATGATAATCCATCAAATATCAAAATATCCGAAATTAAATAAAAACTATTGAGGAATCCAGTTGGATCCCTCCAACCTGTTTTCCTGCATCCAAAAACATTAGCACAATACCAATTTCGCTCCAGTACGAAATTATCGCGGTATATGTTTTTAATAAATATTATCCGCTTAATAACGGCGTAAAAGGGTCTCATCCGCTAAAAAATACGGGAAATCAATCAACTCCAATATATACATATGCCAATATATATATATTGATATTATATATAATACCAATTTCACTGTTTATGAAATATTCGCGGTATATGTTTTTAATAAATAACATCCGCTTACTAACGGCGTATAATGTCTATTTTAATAATCAATAGATATCAATCAACATTCAAACATGCATTCAAATATTTTAAATCTAACTATTTAAAATAAAATCGAAACTGATTCGACTGAGTGAGAAGTTCTCACCTTGGTTTTAAATTCCGTTTTAGCGATTTATTTCGAATAAAATTAAACGGACGTTTAATTTTACCCAAAATTCTCACTAACTCTAAACGAATCCAAACCAACTCCATCGCGTAGTGCTCGTCCATACGATTCCAACGCTTCTTGTTTCGCGCGTTTTCGACCTCGTATGAAAATGATATTGATTTTTGAAGTTACACGAATTTTATTTAATATAATTTACAACCATAATTTATAATTTCAACCTACAACTCATCTCAGCCGCATGATCCCTCCAACCTCATCATGACCGCTCCTTTGTTTCATCCCCAAGCTCACGCAACTACCAATATTGAAGCCGAACACCTAAACCCATAACTCCATATTAGGTTTGAATTTATCGCTCACCACACACCACCTGGAGACGATCGGGAAGTACCAAATCGAAGCTACGTGAAGGCTCCACCCTCGGCCCAAGTGGCTTGAAACCCGGTCCTTTCTTTCCTTCGAACTGCGTGCTCGAACGCGATGGCTTTGAACTCCATTTGCCGCTGATTCCCTTCGAATTTCCCGATCATGACCGTTCAACTTGAAGCTCTCATCGAGCTCTACAAGGTTGCTGAAGAAAGTTTTTGCAAATAGTGGATGGATTGGAAGATTTCAAGGGGAGAACGACACAACTTGCTGGCCGTTGAAACGATACAGCGGCGGCTAGGGTTTAGAATTTTATTTTTAATTAATTTTTTTTTGTGAATTTTTTTGAGCTATTTATAGAAGAAAATCGAACACTATTCATCCGGAATATCCGAACTCCGATTTACGCGCCGAAACCAGCGTTTCTAGGGTTTACCCCGCGTTCCGGACACAATGGAACAGGTTTCGAAAGCTAATTCGGACATCTGTGCGAGTTATGGCTGTAAACGCTCAATTTAAATTAAACCGATTTAAATCGATTTCTAGGCGTTTTAATTCGTACCGGACAAACAGTAAATCCAATTGACTTGAAATTTGAAACCTTACAATAATATCACATTACGGATCCGATGAAACTGGTTTCGTCGAAATCCGATACTTTTTGAAAAATGGCTATTTTGACTCGCCAAATTTAAATTAAAAACAATTCGATGCGTTTCGAGCTGCCACGATCAAACGATAACTCCGATTGACACGAAAATTGAAATCTGGTAATAACTAACTATTACGGATCCAATGGAACTGGTTTCGTTCAATTCTGAGACTGTTCAAAAATTGACTATTTTACAGTCGATTATTAAATATTAAAATATTCAATTTTCACAAATTAACTTTTAATTCGATTTAAAAAGTTCTAAAATATCATTCTAACTCCAACATGATAAAATAAAATTTTACAAATCATTTTCAATCATATTTAACCCTATTTTCAATTATTTCCATAATTTAACGTATTAAATTATCGATTTAATTATCCAATTAAATCCAATAATTCAAAATAAAATTTATTTGACTTATAAATTCACTTATTAATATTTAAAATTAATTAAATACTCAAATATTAATTAATAAAATTTCTGGGTCGTTACATTATAGAATTATAAACAGTGAAGTTATAAATGGAATTTTATAAGCAGTAGGTTTATAAAATTTATAAAGTTATTGAAAGAATAGATTTGGATAAATAATTGAATCTTATAAGTTATAAGATTTATAATTATGAAGTTTAAAGAAATGATTGTGCAAACAAATAAATTCTAAGTATTTAACTTATAACATGAACTTTTGTTTTATAATTGAGTTATAAATTGAGATAGGTTAATAAAAGGAATTTATAAAAGGAAGTAGTTATAAAATAAATAGAAATGGAATTTATAAACGTTGTTTCATAAATTCGCAACGAATTATTTTGATAAGTAAATTGTTGTAACTTATTTATGGAGTTATATTCACGTTTTAGACAGTGAATAATCCTTTAAAATAAAGTGTATAGAAAGGATGAAATTGGTTAACGAAGTATATTCACGTTTTTGAATAGTGAATAATATGTTAAAGAAATTGTTTTGAATGTGATGTTTTAAATAGAATTAAAACGATCTAACGATGTTTTAAATATGTTGAGATTCAAAACCATAGATTTCAACATTTATTGTTGAAATAGATGTTTTCGAGAAATAGAAGGAAATGGTGGACTATAACACTGTTGTTATAGTAAATGATTTTCGAAAGGAAATGTTTTGTATAGTATTGGGATTTATATATCTATTTTAATTTCGAATCCCTATACTAGTGATTTTGGGTTGTCGTAACGATGTTTTACGCAACTTTCGTTTTGGCCCAAATAAATACGTTTAAGAGAATGATTTCCTTAAAGAATGAAATATATACTTAATTTCGATTGAAGTATATTGAATATTTTCCAAGTGTTGAAATATAAATAAAATTTGTGAATTACTTATGAAAAAATAAGTATGGAAATGTTTTTCAAATGTGAAGTGAATATTTTGAGAATTTATCTTTTTGAAGATAAATTGAAATGAATAATTGAAATCGTATATGCATGGATATTGTGAAATATAAATTCACTATGGAATTTATAAAAGGAAGTGGAATTTGTTTATTTTTGAAGTGTGAAAATTATATATCTAGTAAAGATATTTTTGGGAAATAAATAATTTGAAAGATTATTTGGAATCTGGTGATGTTGTGCATATCCATTGATAGTTCAATAACCGACTATCAATAATTACCTTTGAAAGGTATTTGTTGGGATTTGTTGAATTTGATTGCTACACTTGTTTTTAAATTATTGCGCTCGTTATTCGGATTACCCATTCCGAATAGTGATACGACGTAATGGATAGCATTGAAGATCGTTGTTGAAGACCCGGTATTTGCGAGAGCGATAGGATGACCTGTTGATTGACTCTGCACCGAGTAGCTACGGTATTGAGTTCTTCATATGTGATGGGAAATCCGATCAGGATTGTGGATATCCGGATTGCAAGGACTTCTTTGTAAGTGCCTTCGGTCCTGTTCGAGCCTGGAACAGACTTGTATGGATTGTATGTCTGACATTACAAATTGAGATATAAAGCCGATTTCTTTCAAATATATTTCTGTTGGTGGCGGAGGATTTATTCTTTTAGATTAACACCCTTCTCTGAGACGTACGAGCTCAGAGGTTATGTAGTTGAATGTTATCAGCAATATATTCCCAATTTGGTAATGTGACATGCTGAGTGTTGCTGTGAAATGATCATTGTGTTGATTATTTGTGATAGGATCATTTATTTGATCGTCTATCTTGGTGATCATTTCTATGATCATTTGTTGACCCAAAGCATGTCTTTTGTATAAAGTATGTTTTTGTGGACGTGACTTCGTCGAGCCTCACACCTCGGGAATGGTCAAAACGGGAAAGATGCGGCAAGGTTATGAGGGGTAGCGCCCTTTAGGGTATGTGCATTTCCTTCTGGAAAAGGGTGGTATCATGGTATGGAGCCCAGATACTTACTCATGTTGAAACACTTTATTTATGATTGTGTGATGATGGTGACGAGCGCTCGGTTAAAGGTCCCAAAGGACCGGGGGATGGCATATTCGGTCAGTTGTTACTCAGTTAGGGGTAACCCGGCCTTGTGTTGGCAGAGATCCGGTTTGGTTCTCGGGGATGTCCTTCCAGAGGCGTTCTCATGTGGCAATGGGAAGTTCCTTGGCCTGACCATTCATTGGAAATCCAAAGAAACAATACGATCTTGTACGGTTTTAGTTGTATAACCTGCCATGGAATGTGGCGGTAACCTGCTATTGAACATGGTAGCTATAGTAGGCATAGTTCGAAATGTCTATGCTGGCTAAGATTTATATTCTACTTTCGAAATGAATTTTCTCTACACTATGCACTAGTAATAATATCAAATATTCTTTTAAATGCGTATCAAGCATCTTTGACTATCATAAGGAGAAATCTCCTCCGATTCTGCGTTTGCATTGTGTGTGTGTGCGGGAGGCCTTATGGTAGTCTCATTTTTAAAAGCATTGCGAATTGACTTTAAAAATATTCCTCTATTTAGTTTTCAAAGATAAATAAACTGTTTTGAGTTCTCACACCAGTCTTGCTTATGCTAGGTGATATGTGATGGGGGGTTCTCGCTTCGCGGTTTGGTGGCGAACGGGAGACTCTTACCCCCACACGTCCTCTTTACGGGGCTGGTTAGGCGAAGCCGTGACATTCGAAAGGGTGGCCGTAAAAGCAAGTTTGGGGTATCACTGTGAGCCACGGTGGAGCTGGAATGGTTGAAAAGCCTACCGGTCGCTGCTGGCGGAAATGAGGTCCTTCACAGGTGGTATCAGAGCTTATGGTTAAGCGACAACCATGGTTCTGTTGGGTATTTTCATTAGAGATAGAGTCAGTAGTACTCTAGAATGAGTTTGAGTGTAATAATAGCTATGAGAGCGTATTTGTTAGTAAATATATAAAATTGTTTTATATTGTGATGATTGGTTTATTGAGTGGCATATGAACCTTCGTCAGCACGGTCTGGACAACTATGCCGAAGGGGTTTATAAACATTTGAATAAAACAATTCGACACAGTATTCTTTTAAAATTGGGTAAATGAAATAATTTTACCTTGATTATATTTTATATATAAAGGAATAATTTTTCAAAATTATTAAAGTGTATATAAGTTGATTGAATAAGTTGTTTGAATAATCTAAATAAAAGAATAATTGTATAAGTAAAATGAATTATAAGTATGAATTATAATTAAAGTGATTTACAATTGTGAAATAAACTTATATATATAAGAAGTGAAACTAATGAATATATTTATGAATATGAGTTATAAATAAAAAAATGAATTTGAATAAGTAATGAAATTTGACCTTGGTTAAAGTTAAATAAAAATTTACTTTAGAATTGGAATCTGAATTGATTTATAAGTAGGAATTTAAGTTATGTAAAACCAAGTGATGTTTATAAAAAAAAATAGTATAACTTAAGAAATGTTGAATTAAGTTGATATTGGTATCAAAGTAAATTAATAAAGTTAAGTGATAGATATGGACTTAAGTTATGTAAATGAAATTCAACTTTTGTAATTGAATTGAATTAATGAATTGAATGTTAATCAACTGAATGTGAATAATTGATATGCAATGATGGATATAAGTGTTAATTCATTAAAATCTAATGTTATTGGAAGTTGAATAATTGAATGAAAATCAATTTAATTAAACCAATTGAAAGTGAAGGTGTTAAACCAAATTTAATGAATATAAGCAAAGGAATTTGGTTGTAATTAATAAACATTGATTGTTATATGGTTGTTAGTTGATTGATTGTATATAATTCATTAAGTGTTAATGAAATTGAGTTAATGAAATTAAAGGCTAAAGTAATTGAAATTCAATTGGAAGTTAAGTGAATCTTAAATAGAATTGAATTTGAATTGGAACTGAACCAACTTGAATATGAATTAGTGAATATAAATTAATTGAAAATGAATGTTAGTAAACATCCACTGTTGATGAATCAATGCGATTAAATTGAAAACCTAATTCATTTAATATTAATGAGAATATGAATGAATATTTATTGGTTATGAATTTGTTGGATGATAGTTGGTTGATGTTTGCATTTGTTGCTTTTGTTTCATTTGCTACGTTGGCATATATAGTTATCATGTTACTATATGTTGTATATCGATACTATTTTCATATATGCATGGTTCTCATGTTGTTTGTTGAGTGTTTAGTAGGTGCGGATCGCGTTTGCTTCGCATTTGGAGCTCGCTTTCGCGCTATATTAGCCGTATATGCTTGCTAATAAAATATAAGGTACATATCTCGGATTACATACCGTACTTTTATACTTTATTCCCTACGGGATGCCTCATTACTTGATGAGATGTATATTTGTGATATATATACTGTCAATTTTTTTCGGATCGAGCCGCGCAAAGGAGACTATGGCGAATTTTTCCGGAAATTTAAGGCGTTAGAAAAAATTTGAGAAAATTGGAAAGTTTTGAAAACTATAAACTTTGATTTGGAGTTGAAAGTTAAACAATAGTAGTTGTTTTTGAAAAGATAACTAAGTATGATTTGAAAACTTAGTAAAGTATCGTAAGAAGCTTAACCATGAATTTTGGGAAAGTTAATAAATTCTATAACTTTTCTTACTTGATAATTTCGAGGACGAAATTCTTTTAAGGGGGGAAGTATGTAACGACCCAGAAATTTTAGTAATTAAAATTTGAATATTTAATTAATTTTAAATATTAATAAGTGAAATTTATAAGTCAAATAAATTTTATTTTGAATAACTTGATTTAATTGAATAATTAAATCAATAATTTAATATGTTAAATTATGGAAATAATTGAAAATTGAGTTAAATATGATTGAAAATGATTTGTAAAATTTTATTTTATCATATTGGAGTTAGAATAATATTTTAGAACTTTTAAAATCGAATTAAGAGTTTATTTGTGAAAATTGAATATTTTAATATTAAATCGACTAGTGAAAATAGTCAATTTTTGAACAGTATCAGAATTGGACGAGACCAGTTCCATTGGATCCGTAATAGTTAGTTATTACCGGATTTCAATTTTCGTAGCAATCGGATTGATCGTTTGATCGTGGCAGCTCGAAACGCATCGAATTGTTTTTAATAATAATTTGGCGAGTTAAAATAGCCATTTTTCAAAAAGTCTCGGATTTCGACGAAACCAGTTTCATCGGATCCGTAATGTGATATTATTGTAAGGTTTCAAATTTCGTGTAAATTGGATTTACCGTTTGTCCGGTACAAATTAAAACGCCTAGAAAATCGCTTAAATCGGTTTAATTTAAATTGAACGTTTATAGCCATAACTCGCACAGATGACCGAATTAGCTCCCAAAACCTATTCCATTGTGTCCGAAACGCGGGGTAAACCCTAGGAACGCTGGTTACGGCGCGTGAATTGGAGTTTGGAATTTCCGGAATGAATAGTGTCGTTCGTTTTCCTATAAATAGACCAACCATTCACAAATAAAAAAAAAATAAACTAAACCCTAAACCTAACAGAGCCGCCGCCATCAACAAATGAAAGGCCGAAATTTTCTCAACTTCTTCCCCTCCGATCTCTCAATCCATCAACAATCGTCAGAAACCCCCAACTACAATCTTGTAGAGCACAACACGTTCTACACATCCAACGGTTAAGATGTGAAATGGAGCTAAAAATTGTGAGATATATGGCCGCGTTTCCCTGATGCTGCGCACGCATTTCAGAGCACAAGGAGGGGCCGAGCTCCACCATTTCATGGCCGAGAGTAGATCGTGTCGTGCTCTTCGAGGTGGAAGCTCCTGATCGAGTTTTAGCGTGGTGTAGGTGGCGCGAGATCTAACCCTAATTTTTGATGAATGGGTTGCGTGCGTGATGTAGTTACTGGAGAGGAACGAACGCGAGAAGGAAGAAAGCACGTGCGGTCGTGATTTGGAGGCAGTGGATCCAATGGCTCGGGATAGCTTAGGTTTAAAATTATATGATTAAGTTGTAAATTATTTATATAAAAATCGAGTAAATTTGTAAAATTCATAACTTATTCATACGAGGTCGAAAACGTGCGAAACTAGTTGCGTTGGAATCGTATGGACGAGTACTACGCGATGAAATTGGATTGGAGTCGTTTGGAGTTAGTGAGAATTTCGGGTAAAATTAAACGTCCGTTTAATTTTATTCGAAATAAATCGCTAAAGCGAAATTGAAATCAAGGTGAGAACTTCTCACTCAATCGAATAGTTTCGATTTTTATTTTAAATAGTTATATTTAAAATATTTGAATGCATGTTTGAATGATGATTGTTATCTATTGATTGTTAAAATAGACATTATACGCCGTTAGTAAGCGGATGTTATTTATTAAAAACATATACCGCGAATATTTCATAAACAGTGAAATTGGTATTATATATAATAGCAATATATATATATATATTGGCATATGTATATATTGCAGTTATTGATTTCCCGCATTTGTATAGTGGATGAGACCCTATTGCGCCGTCTATTAAGCGGATAATATTTTAAATCCCATATACCGGGATAATTCCGTACTGGAGCGGAATTGGTATTGTGCTAATGTTTATGGATGCAGGAAAACAGGTTGGAGGGATCCAACTGGATTCCTCAACAATATTTATTTGATTTCAGATATTTTGATATTTGATGGATTATCATATCGATATATGATATCGTTGTAGTCGTGATTGACTATTTGGTGTGTAGCATCATTGGGCCAAGATTTTGGAATTTTAAAATGATTTTTAAAGTGATTTTTGAAAATATACTATATTTTTGGAATTGATTCATTTTAAATAAATAAACGTTATAATTTTTAATGTTATAAAAATTATGATTTTTTAGAAATATAGATAAAGGTTGATTTTTGAAAATATGGGGTTAATGATTTTATAAAATAGTTAAATTGGGATTTTAGAATTTATTGTGAAAAGTTTAAAAATAGGATTTATGAAATTTATTTATTTTATCAATCAGAATGATGGAATTATAAAGGGGATTAAAGATGTTTTAAAAGAATAATAGTATAAATTGATTTATATAAAAGATTTATAAATTGATAATTTGTAAATTAAAATATTTGAATTATAAAACGAGCTTTTATAAGTATTAGAATGAATTTCGTAAATGAATGAAATTTATAGAATTATAAACGGTGAAGTTATAAATGGAATTTTATAAGCAGTAGGTTTATAAAATTTATAAAGTTATTGAAAGAATAGATTTGGATAAATAATTGAATCTTATAAGTTATAAGATTTATAATTATGAAGTTTAAAGGAACGATTGTGCAAACAAATAAATTCTAAGTATTTAACTTATAATATGAACTTTTGTTTTATAATTGAGTTATAAATTGAGATAGGTTAATAAAAGGAATTTATAAAAGGAAGTAGTTATAAAATAAATAGAAATGGAATTTATAAACGTTGTTTCATAAATTCGCAACGACTTATTTTGATAAGTAAATTGTTGTAACTTATTTATGGAGTTATATTCACGTTTTAGACAGTGAATAATCCTTTAAAATAAAGTGTATAGAAAGGATGAAAATGGTTAACGAAGTATATTCACGTTTTTGAATAGTGAATAATATGTTAAAGAAATTGTTTTGAATGTGATGTTTTAAATAGAATTAAAACGATCTAACGATGTTTTAAATATGTTGAGATTCAAAACCATAGATTTCAACATTTATTGTTGAAATAGATGTTTTTGAGAAATAGAAGGAAATGGTGGACTATAACACTGTTGTTATAGTAAATGATTTTCGAAAAGAAATGTTTTGTATAGTATTGGGATTTATATATCTATTTTAATTTCGAATCCCTATACTAGTGATTTTGGGTTGTCGTAACGATGTTTTACGCAACATTCGTTTTGGTCCAAATAAATATGTTTAAGAGAATGATTTCCTTAAAGAATGAAATATATACTTAATTTCGATTGAAGTATACTGAATATTTTCCAAGTGTTGAAATATAAATAAAATTTGTGAATTACGTATGAATAAATAAGTATGGAAATGTTTTTCCAATGTGAAGTGAATATTTTGAGAATTTATCTTTTTGAAGATAAATTAAAATGAATAATTGAAGTCGTATATGCATGGATATTGTGAAATATAAATTCACTATGGAATTTATAAAAGGAAGTGGAATTTGTTTAAAAATAAATATTGATTTATTTTTGAAGTGTCAAAATTATATATCTAGTAAAGATATTTTTGGGAAATAAATAATTTGGAAAATTATTTGGAATCTGGTGTTGTTGTGCATATCCATTGATAGTTCAATAACCGACTATCAATAATTACCTTTGAAAGGTATTTGTTGGGATTTGTTGAATTTGAATGCTACACTTGTTTTTAAATTATTGGCTCGTTATTCGGATTACCCATTCCGAATAGTGATACGACGTAATGGATAACATTGAAGATCGGTGTTGAAGACCCGGTATTTGCGAGAGCGATAGGATGACCTGTCGATTGACTCTGCACCGAGTAGCTACGGTATTGAGTTCTCCATATGTGATGGGAAATCCGATCAGGATTGTGAATATCCGGATTGCAAGGACTTCTTTGTAACTGCCTTCGGTTCTGTTCGAGCCTGGAACAGACTTGTATGGGTTGTATGTCTGACATTACAAATTGAGATATAAAGCCGATTTCTTTCAAATATATTTCTGTTGGTGGCGGAGGATTTATTCTTTTAGCTTAACACCCTTCTCTGAGACGTACGAGCTCAGAGGTTATGTAGTTGAATGTTATCAGCAATATATTCCCAATTTGGTAATGTGACATGCTGAGTGTTGCTGTGAAATGATCATTGTGTTGATTATTTGTGATAGGATCATTTATTTGATCGTCTATCTTGGTGATCATTTCTATGATCATTTGTTGACCCAAAGCATGTCTTTTGTATAAAGTATGTTTTTGTGGACGTGACTTCGTCGAGCCTCACACCTCGGGAATGGTCAAAACAGGAAAGATGCGGCAAGGTTATGAGGGGTTGCGCCCTTTAGGGTATGTGCATTTCCTTCTGGAAAAGGGTGGTATCATGGTATGGAGCCCAGATACTTACTCATGTTGAAACACTTTATTTATGATTGTGTGATGATGGTGACGAGCGCTCGGTTAAAGGTCCCAAAGGACCGGGGATGGCATATTCGGTCAGTTGTTACTCAGTTAGGGGTAACCCGGCCTTGTGTTGGCAGAGATCTGGTTTGGTTCTCGAGGATGTCCTTCCAGAGGCGTTCTCATGTGGCAATGGGAAGTTCCTTGGCCTGACCATTCGTTGGAAATCCAAAGAAACAATACGATCTTGTACGGTTTTAGTTGTATAACCTACCATGGAATGTGGCGGTAACCTGCTATTGAACATGGTAGCTATAGTAGGCATAGTTCAAAACGTCTATGCTGGCTAAGATTTATATTCTACTTTCGAAATGAATTTTCTCTACACTATGCACTAGTAATAATATCAAATGTTCTTTTAAATGCGTATCAAGCATCTTTGACTATCATAAGGAGAAATCTCCTCCGATTCTACGTTTGCATTGTGTGTGTGTGCGGGAGGCCTTATGGTAGTCTCATTTTTAAAAGCATTGCGAATTGACTTTAAAAATATTCCTCTATTTAGTTTTCAAAGATAAATTAACTGTTTTGAGTTCTCACACCAGTCACATGACTGACTCGGAGTTTATTGTTTTCCTTCCTAAACTCTGGGTGCCCACCAATTTCTACACGGGCAGTTAAGAGTTAGGTTTATCAGGATATTCTGGAGTTGCTGGAGGCAAGCTGGATGGCATGGCGTATTACTAGTTTATAGTATTTCTTTTCCGCTGTTTGTTGTTGTTGTTGTACACTCTGATGATATGATGTAATGAAATGTAATGAAATAACTGATATAGTTCTTTGTTTAAAGATTATTCATTTATTTATTATATGTTGTTCCGCTGCGAATTGTGAGATTCTGATATTGTTCTGCTGTTTTCTATTTTCTATTTTCTTTCTCTCTATTTTCTATCCCTTCTCTCTCTTTTCTTCTTCTTAAACATTGATAATTCATATTTCTGTTCATCTTGAGTTAATCTATGGAGATTAGTGTATATTCAAGGAGTACGGATTTGCGGGTCTTCACATTAAGTGAACATTAAAATATCGTGATTTATAATCAAAATCAACACATTAACGTTAGATAAAATGATTACGCATGTTTAGTCGTAGCCAAAATAAATAATATATGTATGTACGTTTGTATGTATAATATGCAACATTGAATGAAATACACTTAAAATGGTTGATTCATATATATAAGTACAATGGAGATTTAAATATGTGTTACATACACAAGTTAGGGTTAGGTGTGAACATGAATTGTTACAAAATGAATTTACCTTTGCAGATCTATTCTTTCTCGATACCTTGATTTGTGAATCTACTCCTAATTCCTTAAATGACCACCTAATCTTGCTAGCTTTGCATGAACCAACTTTATATTATTTATTTTTAGGCAAAAGTGTCATCCATAAGAGGATGGAGGAGGCATGGATAAGTAGGATGAAATGAGAGTTAAGAATGAATGCTAGAAAGAAAATGAATGAGAGGGCTTCTTTTAATGTCAGAACATAAAATTTTATTATTCTCTCTTTAAAGCTTCCACTTTTATTTATCACTTCCTCTCCGTCTCTAGCATCATAGGCCACATCATTCTATTACCTAGATAATTGTTTCCAAAAAGTTGTTAAGCAATTAACTATATGTAAAACCCTTTTAAATATACACTGATATCGTATATCGATGTGCGTGTATACAACTTTTATATATACATCCAAGTAATTACTAACAATACTAAAACATCAAATAAATCAAATAATAATCAATATTTCTTAGATATTAATGAATTTAACTAATTTACAACATGTAATAAATTAATTAAATCATGTGGCGTTTTTGGAGAATTCTCAAATATGGTTATATGACTCTGAGGTTTGAATTCAGTCAACAATTAATATTGAGCAGTTTAAATATTAGAGTTCATACGTCATCTTGGCTAGTAGTGTGATAGTTCAGCCGAATTCATTGCTTGCAGAACTTTTTAGTAAAACTATAATATATAATTTCTTAAGCGGTACCAATTAGTGATAATTATTTATACCAATTCTCTTTATCACTATATCTCATTAGAACTTATGAAATTTGGTTTTGATCAAAATTCTACTATCATCCATATTCAACTTGATTAGTCAATAAACAAAGTCATTAGTTTAAAAATAACATTTTTTATTAATCGTACTACCCTAGCCAGAGATACTGACTTTGAATTGATTACAATTGACCATAGTACTAACCTTATATGATTGAGAAAATGAGTTCTCCACTGAATAGTGTTTCACTTTAAATGCTACAACTCAGACCCAACTTTAATCATTCGGTGGATGCCATGCCATGATTGAACTATGATTAGGTGGAATGTCCACATTAAAATTCAATAGTATTCTCAAGTCGAGAGAGTTGTGTAATATTGTCACTTCGAGATTTCTTGTTTGATCCTAGTTATTATTAATCAATAGGAAACTCTAAATTGAACCGTTCTATGGTTATCCAATAAATATCATCAACTGTCACTTGTACCCTCCAGTAGTTATGAGTAACTGCCCAACAATTAGAAGCATTACGTACTCTAATCTTTATATATGTGTCGATAACCTTTCTTGAAATATCTCGACTAGGAATATTTGAAATAAAATATCGTTTTATATTATGAACAATTACTCACTATTGTATTTATAACTATAACCATATAATATTCCGTTTAAGGATTTTCTTATTTATATATTTTAAATTAATTACTTAATTAATTATATCATTATTTAATAAAACATATATTAAAAAAATCAAATATCTTTATTATGAACAAGATCGATCATAGAATTAGATATGTAACAAAATACATAATTTCTTCTAAGGCATATCTCTAACTTTATTAGACCTATGGTTCCTTAGATCGGAATCTTTTTTTGCAATGTTCAAAATTTTGAACTGCCATGATTTCTCCTTCATCCTATTTATCGCCCCAACAGTCGTTTCTCTATATTTCAAAAAGTTATCACACATCATTTGTATCTCTACAACATTTATAAATAGCCCAAATCACTTAATGTGCACGTAAATGTGCATATTTTAACTTCCATATTTAATCTAATTTAATTAGATAAATGAGCATGGTATTCTTTACATGTTCAAAACAAAATTTAATTGTCATCAAATTATCGTTTATTCATCTTCATAAGCGGGAAAATGATCAATTTTATGTATGATTTAATTTTAAAATTTTTACTTGGATATTTTAATATTATTTTATAGGAATTTGGATTCAAATGGAAGAGGGCTTCATGGAAATATGCATGCATAAGAGTTATAAGGCAAATGAAGATGAAAATAAATCTGTTCATGTAATCATGGAGGACCCCACCTACCAACTTACCATGATGTAGAATTAGAAGCTAATGCGCATGTTAGTGGCCATTTAAGTTAAACGCACATTTAATGAAGGATTAATTCATGCTAATGATAACTTGGTGAACACACTTCCTCAAGGGTATTTTTGGTAGTCTCCAAAAATATGATTAGGGTTTCAAAACATGTATAAATACCCATTATGTTTCATGTAGTAAGCTCTTAGCCACATTTTTAGTTAGTTTAGTTATAGGAACAAATTGTAAATATAAACTCTCGTTCTCAGTTTCATGAGTTCTTTGCCATTTTCTTTTATGTAATTTTTTTATGCAATTTTAATTCATTCTCTTTTCTATTTACATGCTTTCTTTCCTTTAATGTTAGTAGTTTTGATTTTATTTATGCAAGTAGATTAATTCTCTTTTATTTTAATTAGCTCTCTTTTCATCTTGTTTATGTTCATGTTGAACTCTACATTTGTTGAAACGATAATAAATATGAGAAGCTAGATTCCTTCAATTTAGGAATAATGAAGCTCTCTTAATCATGTACATTCAACATTTTGCTAATTTTTATCTCTTTTTGTGCTTAATGGGAATGTTTGATGTGGTTAAACTTTGTTGTTTCAGCTTTGAATTTGATAGCCTATGTTGTTGATACAAAATATGCTATGCTTAAACAAACACAAACACAAATTACCTTTTCATTTACATATGATGTTGGCAATAAAGTGGATTTGAGAATTTTTGATGGTCTATATTACTAATCAATAGTAAATAGATCATGCTTAGAATATATTTTATTTTCAACTTCATTGTCATTTTCATGAGAGTTAATAAGTGGTTTAGTGGGTGTGTTAAAGTTTGATGGTTTATGTTGGGATAACTAATAGCACAAATAGGCCATACATATGATAAATTCGTCAACTAAATTCACCAATGACCAAAAGAGAGATCATAATTTCATTTTATTGATATATGTAATCATGAAAAGGAAATTACCTCTAAGTTGCCTTCTACTCTCATATTTTTATCCAATTTCCTTTTGTTAGTATTTAATTTTTTTAGCTTAACACAACTTTAAATCTTGGTTCAAATTGATTGAGTTGAATTTTTAATCAATTTAATTCTCTATGGATCGACCCGTACTCGTCACGTACTAAAACTGTATGCCATGCCCTTGCGGTTATTGTTAACTAAATTTTTATTGGCTATTTTCTAATCCGATAGAAAATTGGCCGTTATCACTTCATGACAAATCAGTTAACCCTCTCTCTAATTTTCATTATATTATTCTAGATATCTTATTCTTAAACAATCACTTCAAAATATCGTTGTACATTCAATCCCAAATCTATTCATTCAAACCTAAAACCACTCACATTCAACTCAATGATTATTAAGTAGGATTTAGGATATTGTACATCACAGTTGACAAAATCATGCATAGAAGATTGAAGTCATGTTGCAGAGGATCTAGGTAGTTTTTATGGAAGTCCTATTGCTTTCGTTCTCAGACAGACGATGTTGAAGTCTTCTTCAGTTGTTCAGACATAATTAGTAAGTACTAAGTCCTCCACGTTAAGTAAGATTTATTGGTGGTATTTGATAAAATACATTGAACTTTAATAAGAACATCCAATGAGCTATCATTCCTTGGGGTGTTCAAAACACCCTCAAACTTTCAATTATAAAATTACCTAAAAGAAATTGAATAAAAAATTTATCGATATATGCTATAATTTTGTTTGTACAAGCTTTTGGAATTTTGTAACAACCCAGAATTTTCGATCTTGAAAATTCCAAATAGTTAGGGAAAGAAGAAAGAGATAGAACAAAATGAAGAAACAGAAAACACCAACATCTCACATTCGCAGCGGATGAAATATAATATCAAATAATATTGTTTACACAAAGAAAGCTGTATCGGTCATTTACATTTTAATGCATTAGAGTTACAACATTTGACAATTACTGGTTAGTTAAAATAACTGGTTCCAGATATACAACAATATAATACAGCGGAAACACTCCAAATGTTCCTGCCATCCAGCTCGCCTCCTGAGCTCCAGAACGTGCTTATATGGAAATCTGTAATACTCGGTTTGACCCGAGCATTACATCAAAGTAACACCCGGGTCAGGCTAGAAACCAGCGTGAGTAAACCCATCTAACATGGAATACAACAGCATAAAACTTACATAAAACCCTGGGTAACTCGTTCATCACTACAAGTTCACAACTTGTTATAGTAAACACTAATATTCACAAATCAATTCCTAAGTACATTTACTTAGTTTTAAATGGTCCAAGCATTTAAATTATTCCATTTCAACCTATTTATTTCACATATCAATCTATTAAGAATCATAGTATGATACAAATCGAAGTGGGTTCGGGTATTCACTAATACCCGACCCCGGTCTCTTCGAATTCATTACCATCTTGACTCAAGTTATTCAAGTGAAACACAATTCAACTTTAAATACAAGATGTCATTTTTTAAACAGTAATTCATCATCATTAAATATCCACATTATAAATGTCCACCCAAACATATCATAACACAAAACATTTCATATCGCAGAATATCACAGCATATCATCCAATAGATATTCTACTTAAACAATCATCCATAAGCAATCATTGTTAATCCCTATTATAATTAATTTAATTAACTTATTAAATCAATTACTTAAGAATTAATCACCTAACTTTACTTAATCAACCATTAATTAATTACAACCTTTTAATTAATCAATAATTCTTCAAATATCCATCTTAATTAATCACCTTGATTAATTATCTTCAATTACATAGATTAATTATCCTTCAATTAATTTCATAAATTGATTATCCTTAACCATTTACAGTAATTAAACTTTAATTACTCTCATTAATTAATGATCCTTAATTTATTAATTATTTCCAATAATTAATTAATTATAATTAAATTACATTTATCCTTAATTAATTACATTAATTGATTAATTATACTTTAATTAATCACTTCCATTAATCAATCTCAATTAATCATAATCAGTAATCACCCTTCTGTAATTACTTACTTAATTAATTAACTCCTTAATTAATTATATAAATTCTTTGATTAATTAAACTAAGTAATTTATCTTAAATTACTTCTACTATGTAATTATTCCTTAATCACTTCACATTAAGTAATTTCCTTTAATTACTTACATCAAGTAATTATACATTAATTACTTCACTAAGTAATTACACTAATTATCTCATTAAGTATTTACTTAATTAATTTCAAATCATTAAAACCATAATTATCTTAAGATAAAATCATATCTTATTCATGCCTAAATTATCATTTAAAACATTATATTTTAAAAATAACTTTACTTAATTAAATCATTAATTAAGTTTTAAAAATGCTTATTCAACTTGATAAATTAAAAGTTTCAAAATACAACTTACTTTTAAATGCTTTAAAAACATTATCAAGTGGAAGTTTAAAATCTGGTTTCAATTTAAATTAATAAGCTTGCTTTTATAAAATCTTTAAAATTCGTTTCTACTTAAATTTAAAAATAACTTTAACTTAATTTAACAAAATTTTAAATTAAATAAAGTTTCAAAACTTCATAAACAATGCTAAAGAAACAACTATTATATAATTAATTTATATAATAAATTTTAAACTACTCTCATTTTAAAATTTCAGAAACCAAGTTTAAAAACTTTTTTTTTAAAACTTACCTAATACTTGCTTCGAGACAAGCCAGAAGTTCACTCAGGTTTAAACCGAGTCCCCTTTCATTTCAAAAATTTAGATTTAGATTTAGTTTAAGTATAAATTCTAAAACCTGTAGGCTAAACCCACAGAAGCCACTCGAGTTTACACTCGAATCATAACCCAAAATCCCCGATCCCTTCTTTAAGACCAAACCAAACATGAAACCGCTGACACGAGAACCACCTCGTGCACATGCACCATTTCCAGTGACTTCTCCGATCATCTTCGGCAACCTCGACACATCGACAATCGATGCTTCAACTCATTCCGACCACCAGACCATCTTCACAGGCCATGATCCAAAATTTAGCATTCCAGAAGAAACTGGAACAAAACAATCGCCAGAAAATAACTCGAATTGGCCAACGACGATCACCTGAGCGCTAGAAACTCTGGCCATCTCTTCCAAATCCTTCCATGCTGCTACTCCCCAAAAACGATGCAACTTGATCACCTGAGGACGACACAACAATCACAAATCTGACCACAGCAAAAACTAGGTTTAAAACCTATTTCGACCTACCGCCACGGTGAACGGTCACCACTCCCTCCACTTTTCCCAACATTACTGACCATCCACCTAGCTTCAGACAAAATACCGAGACTTCTCCACCCCTAGATCGCCAAAGATTGCCTCAAATACAATTTCCAGTTGAACTCAAATTGCATACTCAATGCAACATTAAAAATTTTGATTTTAATTTTAAAAACCTAACTTTCCAAGTGAATTTGAATTACAATCTTGAAATAACAAAACTTAATGTTTGAAATTTAACATATTTTAAATTTTGGCTGTAATTTTCAAATTTCCAGAGAAATTTTGCTTTGATTTACTTAAAACTATTTTTAAAATTTAAATCTTGTTAAAACTAGTATCTTTCATTTAGAAACTATTGTCTAAAGTGAATCAGAGGGATGAGAAATGATTTTTGAACAAATCAAAGGCCTGTAAGCATGGAAAATTTTTCATATGTCTGATATTCAGACTGCACAACAACTACATACAAATAAACATGTTTCGAGTCTTAAAACCATCATGCAATCCCATTTTCAAACATACATTACTAGCTTATTTCAACCATTTAGCATATGCATCAAATTTAAAGTGATTCATGTTTACAGATAAAAAAAAGCAAAGGCTCAAACTAAGATCAGAGATGTTTTTTTCTTTTAAAATCAACAGAAATACCACAGACATTCATATATACAAATATGCAAAGAAATCATCACAAAGTATTTCACAAGTTGCTTAAGTTTTAAACCTAAAAAGTTTACTCACCTATAAAATGAAACAGAGAAACCAAGGCCTTGAGAAACCTATAAATACTTTGATCTTGTCATCATGTTTGAATCCTAGCTTAAATCTGATGTCATTGAGTTGATCTTGGCTTTAGGTTGTAGATTGTTATGAGCTGAAGTTTGTCTGATTACCAGGTTTTGCTTGTTGTTGAATTCTTTGATTTTATTCACTGGTTTAATTTTTGATTCAGGCTTTGGTTTTCTAGGTTTGAACATTAACAGGATTGATTTTCTAGGTTTAAATGTTTGATTTGCTTTATATTTTTTTGCCTCAGATCTGATTTTTATATGGCTCTGTTTTCTTTGTTTTGAAAGTGGGAAGATAGAAAAAGAGATGAAGAGAAAGGATTAGATTTTTTATATAGGTTGAATTTGAGTTATTCAAAATAAAAAAAATCAAAAATAAAAAGTGACACATGTTTAAAATCTTTACATTTGTCATTCACTATAATTATTAATCAACACTTATAATTAAGTAATTTATATTTAATTTTAAAATGTTAATAAAAGCCTTTACTTAATTCATTTATTCTTATGTAATAATATACATGAATTTCTTTTTAAAGAAAATGTAATAAAACAAATTATATATAAATAAAAGCTTATACATATATTTTAAATCCAAATAATTTTAAAATGTCCATCCTTTGAATTACTTAATGAATCCAAATTCATATTCAAATTAAATTTTAAAATCTAATTTAAAATCAAGTCAAAAATACATATATATTTTAAACAAACCCAAATTCAATTTGTAAGTAATAATTCTATTTAAAAATTTATTTATCTATATTTAAAAACAACCCATTATCATTATCGTTTGAAAATATAAATTTTTATTAAATTAAAATAATTTAAAAAGGGAATTACCACATTTAATTTGCTTGAAATTTTCAGGATATCACATTCCTCTCCCCTTTGAATCTTTTCATCCTCGTAAAGGAACGAAGCCAGAATTTATTAAAATACTTAATATTAGTTAAATTTTCTCTTTGAACATTTTTAAAACACTTTAAAATCTATATAATATTGCTAAAATAGTTTTGATAAAAATATCATTTTATAACTGATGTTTCAACAAGTTCGTCCTCGTTCTCACAGAAATTCGGTCATACGTTGATCAGACGTAGGACTGAAAATCTATAAGTACTTAATGGACCCATTTTCAACACTTAATGAAAATACTTGAGAAATAATATGATTGAAAATATAGAAAACATATTTGAAAATAAAGGAAATATCTTTGGTGAGAATGCTCTAGAAATCATTACCCCTATCCATGGTCGCAGTTACATCATGGGTGACGTTGCTATCGCAGCAAAAGTCCATGTAACTGTAGGCACTCCACGTCCCTCGATTATGCCATGGAACCCGCCACAGATCGTAGTTACATTCTAGGGTTACGTTGTCATAACAGCAAAAGTCCATGTAACTGTAGACATCAACACCCTCGATTTTCGCTGCCAAAAAATGAAACTTCTCCACTCCCACATAGGTCGTAGTCTACCAATGTAAAATCAAACGTAAACTGTTGGCTCTCAGCGGCACACACGACTTTCACTATGTCACCATAGGCCGTAGTCTACCGATATAAAATCAAACGTAGAATATTGGCTCTAAGTGGCACACACGACTTTTGCTATGGTCTGCAGTAGATCACAGTGACATCGAGTTAAACTGTCGTCACAGCATAACCCAAATGCCTCTGTAAGCATCAGCGCTCTCGACTTTCGCTACACACTACACATAATCCTCAAGGACTAGTTTTGTCCGGACTCCTCATAGGATCAACTTTAGAATCCCCCCATAGGGTTCAAGGCAGTACCACCCTGTAGCACTCCTGAGAAGTTCATTCCAAGGGAGCGCCTTTTTCTCCATAGCCATTTTCAAAATACTTTATACTATATACATATAGTATCTTCCAAATCATACACCTTGTATGAATCCCATATAAATCTCCTTTCTCAAAATCAATTATCCCAAAATCAATAATTCTCAAATTAGGCTTTCCAAATTCCAATGTTGATTTTTTCTCAAAAAATCAAAAGCCCTTCCAAAGTCCATAGGTTCCGAAAACCTTTCCCAAAATCCTCATAAGATCCTTTATATACATATATATATATATATATAAAACTTTGGATCATTTCAAACTTGCATAAAACTCCTTTTATACTTTAAATATTTTGAAAACCCTTTCTTCTGGCTATAGGTTCAACAAGGGAAGTTTTATCATATATATAACAAAGATACATAACTTTGTTTATTCCAAATCAAATATTCAAATTTGATTACTTGTTTATAAAGATATTAACCATATTAATTCCATTTCAAAAACCATTTTACAATTCTTATCCATAAATTTTCAATATCAATTTCATTCAAATCCGTACGATGTACACATATCATCAATACGCTATACCAATCTGATCGCTCACTCGATCACACAATTTCACTTTCGAACTATTTTCATCCACCCGACTTCCTAGTGCGGACTTAAATCTGGTTTCTTGATCAGAAACTGTTATTCTCCTTGCACAGCAAAAAATATGATAGAGAATATTCAGAACCAATCAACAATCATTATCCAGGTTCGCTGTCGAAAATCGAGTGAAAAATCCCAACTCGGATCGACATACTATCTCGAAATTCTGTGCTCGAATCTGCATCAAATCACTATGCGAATAGAATAACATACGTACACCCAATGTATTTATCTTTATTGGTTATTAGCCAAATCAATCTCCTTTTCTATTCACATTTCCTTTATTTCCTATTCACTTATTCACATTTTCTCCCAATATCCCTTTTGATTAACACTTCAATTTTTATCTCAAATAGATATTTACTCATAAACAGTTTGCACTCTGACCAGCTTATATTTAGAAAATAGCTTAAAAAGTTAAAAATAGATAAGTAGTTGAAAAATAGTTATTAGTTTGTAAAATAACTGTAAAATAGTTGGAAAATAGTCAAATAGTTATAATTTTTTTTAAATAATTGCAAAATAGTTGTAAAATAGTAATTAGTTATGAAATGGTTGAAAAACAGTAATTAGTTTATAAAATAGTTGAAAAATTGCTAAATAGTTCCAAAATAATTGTAAAATAAGTTTAAGATGGTTTGGTTTTAAAAAGAAAGATTATATAGTAAGTAGCTTGAAAAAATAGATTTATATCAAAATAATTTATTTTGAAAATAGTCCAGAGCCAAACTATTCAATTCCCAATCTCCATCCCCATCAATTCAATTTAAATTTCCACTTCCATTTAAATTGGCTCAATTATAATTTAAATGACTTCAGTTTCCATTGAAATTTATTTAACCCCAATTCAAGTTGAATTAACCTCAATTTCTTTCCAAATTCAAATCAAATTCCATTTGAATTTTAAACCCATTCAACTTTAATCACAATTCCAAATTATTCAAATCAATTTGGACTAATTTCAGATTGAACCTACCTTAAATTTCAAATCATTTCAAATCAATCCAATTCAAATTTTCCATTTGAATTTTTAAACTTATACATCTTCAATCACAATTCCAATTGATTCAAATCAAATTCAATTTGAACTAATTCAATTCAAATTTCAAAACTAAACCATCCCGAATTATATAAATTCGAGTTAAATTTTTAAATGTTGATTTAATCCTTTAAATCAAATCAACCTATATCTTTAAACCATTTAATTCTGAATCCAAATTCCATTTTATCTTAATAATGGGTATATTACCACACCTCATTTCTTCATTCATATAAACAAATCCAATTTCAGCTTAAAGATTATTAATAACAATAGGATGGCATCATTCAAATTATTTTAAAACATCCATCCATTTTCAATTTCCAGATCTGAAACCCATTTTGAGATCACACAAATTTCCAATTCAAATCAACCATTTAACTTTCCAAGTTAAATCTCAATTTCATCTTGAAATTTCCAATTCAGGTTGCCTATTCTAAACTTATTTAATTTCCCAAATTAAATTCACTTTAGTTTACTCCTGTCAATTTCACCCAATATGAGTTCTTATTTCAAATTTTAAGCTTCATATCAATACCCAATCCCATTTATAAGTTCAAAAACTTAGGACTTTAGGTTTTCACATCACATTCCAAGGAAAATTCAAATTCAACCTTAGAGTTTATTTTAAATATACATATTTATTTCCCTTATACACCAAGTTGCTTTAAATTTCAAACCACCTTTGGATTTTAATTCAAAATAAATTTCTTTAAAATTTCAAATTTCTGGACCAAGATCTAAAACTTCACAATTTAGATCATCTTCAATTCCAATTTGTAAGTCATACTTACTCAAATGTTTTACTTCCTCAAACATTTCATTTTGCTTACTCATTAATACACATTTTATTATTAAACACAACAATCTTTTATGATAATAACCAAGATTATCATATCTGGAAACCAACTCATTATTATCTTATTCTGAAACTCTTTCCCAAATTCAAGATTTTAATTTCAGTTTGAATCCATTTCAAACTTATCTTTATTCAATTTAAATTTGGTTGTATTACAGTTACCACTTATATTTAATTCCAATGATTTAACAATCCAATCACCTTAATATTTATTAGAAAGAAATATTGCTTTATATATATCAAAGTATATTCTCAAAATCTTCATATATGATAATAACAAGTACGCTCTCATTTTTATATTCACTTAACTCATTCTAGGACCCTATCCTTAATGAGTAATTCCACCAGAGCCAAGGTTCTCGCTTAACCTTCTGCTCTGATTCCAAATGTAACGACTCGGAATTTTCGATCCAGAAAATTCTAGATAGTTAGGGAAAGAAGAAAGAGATAGAAGAAAAAGAAGAAACGGAAACACCAACATCTCACATTCACAGCAGATGAAATATAATATCAAATAATATTCTTTACACAAAGAAAGCTGTATCAGTCATTTACATTTTAATACATCAGGGTTACAACATTTGACAATTCTTGGATAGTTAACATAACTGGTTCTAGATATAAAACAATATAACACAGCGGAAACACTCCATACGTTCCTGCCATCTAGCTCGCCTCCTGAGCTCTAGAACGTCCTTACCTGGAAATCTGTAATAATCGGTCTTACCCAAGCATTACATCAAAGTAACACCCACGTCAGGCTATAAACCAGCATGAGTAAACCCATCTAACATGGAATACAACAGCATAAAACTTACATAAAACCCCAGGTAACTCGTTTATCACTACAAGTTCACAACTTGTTATAGTAAATACTTATATTCACAAATCAGTTCCTAAGTACCTTTACTTAGTTCTAAATGGTCCAGTCATTTAAATTATTCCATTTCAACCTATTTATTTCACATATCAATCTATTTAGAATCATAGTGTGATACAAACCGAAGTGGGTTTGGGTATTTACTGGTACCCAACCCCTGTCTCTTCGAATTCATTACCATCCGAACTCAAGTTATTCAAGTGAAACAACAATTCAACTTTAAATACAAGATGTCACTTTTTACACAGCAATTCATCATCGTTAAATATCCAAATTATAAATGTCCATCCAAACATATCATATCACAAAACATTTCATATCAACAGATATTCTACTCAATAAATCATCCATAAGCAACAATTGTTAATCCCGATTATAATTAATTTAATTAACTTAAATTAAATCAATTACTTAAGAATTAATCACCTAACTTTGCTTAATCAACCATTAATTAATTACAACCTTTTAATTAATCAATCACTCTTCAAATATCCATCTTAGATAATCATCTTGATTAATTATCTTCAATTACATAGAGTAATTATCCTTCAATTAATTTCATAAATTGATTATCCTTAACCATTTACAGTAATTAACCTTTAATTACTGTCATTAATTAATGATCCTTAATTAATTAATTATTTCCAAAAGTTAATTAATTATAATCAAATTACATTTATCCTTAATTAATTACATTAATTAATTAATTATACTTTAATTAATCACTTCCATTAATCAATCTCAATTAATCATAATCAGTAATTACCCTTCTATAATTACTTAATTAATTAACTCCTTAATTAATTATATTAATTCTTTGATTAATTACACTAAGTAATTAATCCTAAATTACTTCTACTAAGTAATTATTCTTTAATTACTTCTCATTAAGTAATTTCCTTTAACTAATTACATGCGGTAATTATACATTAATTACTTCACTAAGTAATTACACTAATTAATCTCATTAAGTATTTACTTACTTAATTTCAAATCATTAAAACCATACTTATCTTAAGATAAAATCAGATTTTACTCATGCCTAAATTATCATTTAAAACATTATATTTTAAAAATAACTTTACTTAGTTAAATCATTAATTAAGTTTTAAAAATACTTATTCAACTTGATAAATTAAAAGTTTCAAAACACAACTTACTTTTAAATGCTTTAAAAATATTATCAAGTGGAAGTTTAAAATCTGGTTTCAATTTAAATTAATAAGCTTGCTTTTATAAAATCTTAAAATTCGTTTCTACTTAAATTTAAAAATAACTTTAACTTAATTTAACAAAATTTTAAATTAAATAAAGTTTCAAAAGTTCACAAACAATGCTAAAGAAACAACTATTATATAAGTAATTTATATAATAAATTTTAAACTACTATCATTTTAAAATTTCAGAAACCAAGTTTAGATACTTTTTTTACAAAGAACTTGCCTTATACTTGCTTCGGGATAGGCCAGAAGTTCACTCGGGTTTAACCCGAGTCCCCTTTCATTTCAAAATTTTAGATCTAGATTTAGTTTAAGTTTAAACTCTAAAATCTGTTGGCTAAACCCACAGAAGGCACTCGAGTTTACACTCGAGTCACAACCTAAAATCCCTGATCCCTTCTTCGAGACAAAACCGAACTCGAAACTGCTGACATGAAAACCACCTCGTGCACATGCACCATCACCAGCGACTTCCCTGATCATCTACGGCAACCTCGACACATCGATAATCGATGCTTCAACTCATTCCGACCACCAGGCCATCTTCACAGGTCATGATCCAAAATTTAGCATTCCAGAAGAAACTGGAACAAAACAATTGCCAGAAAACAATCGAATCGGCCAACGACGATCACCAGAGCACCAGAAACCCTGGCCATCTCTTCCAAATCCTTCCATGCTGCTACTCCCCAAAAACGATGCAACTCGATCACCTGAGTACGACGCAATTATCAAAAATCTGACCACAACAAAAACTAGGTTTAAAACCTATTTCTACCTACCGCCACGGCGAACGGTCGCCACTCCCTCCATTTTTTCAAACATCACTAATCATCCACCTAGCTTCAGACAAAAACCCAAAACTTCTTCACCCCGAGATCGCCAGAGATTGCTTCAAATAGAATTTCCAGTTAAACCCAAATTGCATACTCAATGCAACATTAAAAATTTTGATTTCAATTTTAAAAATCCTAACTTTCCAAGTGAATTCGAATCACAATCTTGAAACAACAAAATTCAATGTTTGAAATTTAACATATTTTAAATTTTGACTGTAATTTCCAAATTTCCAGAGAAACTTTACTTTGATTTACTTAAAACTATTTTTAAAATTTAAATCTCGTTAAAACTAACATATTTTATTTAGAAACTATTGTCTAAAGTGAATCAGAGGGATGAGAAATGATTGTTGAACAAATCAAAGGCCTGTAAGCCTGGAAATCTTTTCATATGTTTGATATTCAGTCATGCACAGCAACTACATATAAATAAACATGTTTCAGAGTCTTAAAACCATCATGCAATCCCATTTTCAAACATACATTGCTAGCTTACTTCAACCATTTAGCATATGCATCAAATTTAGAGTGATTCATGTTTACAGATAAAAAAACAGAGGCTCAAACTAAGATCAAAGATGTTCTTTTTCTTTTAAAATCAACAGAAATACCACAGGTATTCATACATACAAATATGCAAAGAAATCATCACACAGTATTTCACAAGTTACTTAAGTTTTAAATCTAAAAAGTTTACTCACCTGTAAAATGAAATAGAGAAACCAAGGCCTTGAGAAACCTGGAAATACTTTGATCTTGTCACAATGTTTGATTCCTAGCTTGAATCTGATGTCATTGAGTTGATCTTGGCTTCAGGTTGTAGATTGTTATGAGCTGAAGTTTGTCTAATTACCAGATTTTTCTTGCCGTTGAATTCTTTGATTTGTGCTGACTGCCAAGCCTAGTATGACTTGTATTTACTATTTGCAACTCACTTCTAATAATACACTTTTGATACTACTTGTTATATTTTTCCGTTCACTTTTGTATCTTTCATTTTTACGCCTCCTCAAACCCAACGTAGGTTTAGGTTTTTCTCTATCCCTAAATTACTGCCGCAATCATAAAATCACTCAATCTTTTGAAATCGAGTGAACTTCTACTTCATTTCTAACTTCAGACTTCATTATCAATAAGTTTGTACTCAAATCGATCTAGATTTGACTTTTATTATGGAAGTTGATTTTGTCTTTGCTCAACTTGAGTTGGATCTCTCTTCGATTAAGATTTTCGGTCACCGATGGAAGTATATTTCATCCGTTGCTTGGCTCGCATGAGATTCTACTTTGATTTTGATTACCGATTTCATAAATCATCAGATATTGCCTCAGTCGAATGTAGTTCTTATTTGAAAATGGCTTTGATAATATGTCTGCTATCCGGTAAGTTGATGGTAAGTGATTTATATTGAGTTTTTCTTTTGCACCTTACTCTTGTACGAAGTAGAGATCTAACTCTATATGTTTTGTTCTACCATGTATGAACGGATTGGTAATAAGTTGTACCGTACTAAGATTATCACACCTAATTGTAGCCTTACTATCTATTTTGATTTTAAGTTCACTTAACAAGGACCAACCACATAATTTCAGTAGTGGTATTAGCAACACTCCTATATGTAGCTTCTATACCTGATTTGGATATAATTGGTTGCATGTTTGAACACCATAAGATCATATTTTTGCCAAATAAAAACAGTAACCAGTGGTAGATCTTCTGTCATCTGTGTCTATATCCCACTCAGCATCTATATATCTAGTAATTTTTATAGTTTTGCAAGATTCAAGTATTAATACATGATTTATTGTTCCTTTGAGATATCTTAATATTCTTTTTACAATCTTCGAATGTTCATATAGTGGATTTTGTATAAATTGACTTACTTTATACACATTAAAAGTGATATTTGGTCTGGTTATTGTGGCATATTGTAGTGCTACTACTGTACTCCTATTTCCTGTTATTTGTTATTGCTTAACCTCTGCTTTAGATTAGTGTGAGCTGCTTGCCACAGGAGTTGAAAATGAATTTACTTGATCCATTTTTGCTCTAGACGGAATTTTAGACATGTATTTTTACCGACTTAAGTGAATCTCTATGCTTGAAATTCTTTTGGCTTCAATTCCTAGAATATAGCATAAACATCCATGGTCTTTAATTGAGAACTTCTTATTTAAATAATGTGTGAGATTATTGATTTCTACCCCACTATTTCCTGTAATAATGAAATCATTAACACATATTAGTAAAAAAAGTACTTGTATTAGTATAAAGTTTGGTGAACAAGGATTTGTCAGATTTTATTGAGATATATCCAAGCTTAGTCAGTGTTTCATTTAATCTCTTAAACCAAACTCTTGGACATATTTGAGGCCATAGATTGCTTTATTTAACTTGCATACGAGCTCTTTTTTGCCTTTTCGTTTATAACCTTGAGGTTGTTCCATGTACACTTTTTTCTACAAATACCATTCGAAAATGCATTATTTACATCTAGTTGTCTAATATTCCAGTCACTATGCAAAGGAATAGTAAGTATTATCCTAAAAGTAGAGGGTTTAACAATTGTTGAAAATGGTTCATTAAAATCAAGTCATTTTGTTATGAATACCCTTTAGCTACCAATCTTGCTTTATGTTTAGAGCCAAAACCATCAACGTTTTTCTTTACTCTATATGTCCATTTGCATCCTATAAAATTCTTGTTGCTTGGTAAAGGAACATGATCCCAAGCCTTGTTTTTTATCAATTCATTCACGGCAGTTTTCCATTTTTCACTTTGCAGGACAGAGAATATGAGATTGATTCTTCAATTTCCATGATTTCATTGTATATCTTTGGCTTAAATATACCACTCTTTTTTCTTGTTATCATATGGTGTCCAATATTTGTAGAGGCAGATTGTTGACTTTTACTATCTACCATGGTCTCATGTTGATTATTAGATGGTTGATGATCATCTAATGGTTGATAGGAGTCTGACTATGAACTAACATTTCATTGAGATTCTTGAACAGGAGTTGCAAATGATTCAAAATGCTCTTGACCTGGTTCATTACTGGAAAAAGTGTGTTGAGAGTCGTTGACATTTTTAGTTGACCTTTGATTGAGCTAAGCACTTTGAACTACTTTGACTTGATCTTGTATTACCATCTTAGGTTGCTTAAGTATTGATGGTATAGAGTACTCTTGTATATTTTCTTTTGCAGTCTTGATTCTAAATGGAAATACCTTCTCATTAAATACTACACATATCTTGATATGAAAACTTTTCTATTGTCGTCTAAACATTTGTAATCTTTTTTATTAGCTTCATACCCAAGGAAAGTGCATGGTGACGACCTAAAATTTAACTTGTGACTATTAAATGGTCTCACGAAAGGAAACCATAGACACCCAAATACCTTTAGACTTTTATGGTCAGGTTTAGTGTTATATAGAACTTTCATTGGACTTTTAAGCTGTAACACTTTAATGAGCAATCTATTTATTAAAATTACTGTTGTAGTAGAGACATCTGGCTAGAACTTTAATGGTAGAGATGCTTGAGCAAGAAAATAAGCCCAGCTTCAACAATGTGTCTATGTTTTCTTTCAACAAGTCCATTTTGTTCTGAAGTATATGGACAAGTTATTCTGTGAATTATTCCTTCTTTTGAAAATATTATTTCAGTGGTTGGAAAGTTCACCATCAGTTTGCATGATTTTTACCTGACTATTTGTCTGCTTTTCAACTTGAGTTATAAACTATAATATTGCATTAGAAGTCCCATATTTTAATTTCAAAAAATATAGCCATGTATATCTAGAGAAAACATCAACAAATGAAATGTAGTACTTATACCCATAGTTAGTGTCTATGGGTGTGGTACCCATAAATCTATATCAATCAATCTAAGGGTTTACTGTAATTAGTCATAGAGTTTGAAAATGCAAGTTTATGGCTTTTGTTCATTTGATAATATGTACGTACGTAAAGTGAAAAAAATTTTCCAAAAGAAATATTATTATTATTCGATACTTGTTTTACATTGCTGATATTTGGATGTCTTAATTTGTAATGCCAAACATCAAAGTTCATAATTTTCTTCTTCCTCAATTTCAGAAATATTGCACCATTTTACTTCCAATCTAGGATTCTTGAATTAGCGATATTGAATTTGTACAATCCTCTAATTTCTCTATTCTGCAAGAGAATTTCTTTAGTTAGAATTTCTTTGATCAAACAATATTGTGGATAATATGTTGATACGCTATATTTTGATCAATGACAATGTGGTTCAACAAAAAGGAAGAGATATGTGCAAAACTAAATGAAGGACTATGAAGACCAAGGATATCATAAGTATTTTTTTATATATAGGTCTTAGTCTTAGTTTTATTGTTAAAATAAATCCTCAAGAAGTTTGCACAAACACAAGAACACATTTCATAACTTAATATTTTGGTTAAATGTTCATTTTGCATAAACTACCAGTTCAGTCGACTGAACAAAAAATTTCAGTCGACTGAACCTGTTACAGAATTGCAACGTGCACATAGTTTCGGTCGACTTAAATTGCCTGTTCGGTTGACTGAGTTCAAACCTACGATTTTTTTATGAAAAGACACCTTCTTCTTCCCAAGAGTTGCAACCATTCTCCAATGGGAATGGATGCATCTCTTGCTTGAATCTTTTGCAAATAGATACACCTCTTCTACACTTAGAACCATACATGAAGGCATAAACAAAGTCAAATAAACAAAGATCTCCATGCTAAAAAACCAGTTCCAAAACTTTAGAATGCGACAGAATGAATCCATCAATGACATGTACTCGAGATTTCAAGACATTCATCATGCCTTAATAGGATTAGGAGAAAAGTATACGGACTTTGATATTGTATTAAAGGTCCTAAATTCGCTCACTGATGAATGTGAGAGAAAAGTCTTGGCAATCGAGGAAGCAAACGATCTATCTACAATGAAACCCGAAGAATTAATTGGAAACCTTATGTCCTGTGAAGTTAACATGCAAGCTAAGAAAGATCAAGCACAAGAAAGAAAAAATGTGGCTTTTCACGCAGAAAAGGAAGAATCAGAGTCTGAAGATGAGGATCTAGCATTTATTGCCAAAATTTCAAGAAATTCTTAAAATATAGAAAAAGAAATAAAAACGGTTTCAAAAAGAATTTCTTGAACAAACCTTCATCCTCAAATATGGAATGTTTTAATTGCCACAAGAAAGGTCATATGATAAAAGACTGTCCGGAGTTAAAGAAGGAGAATCAGAAAAACTTCAACAACAAGAATAACAAAGACAAATTTAAAAAGAAGGCTTTTTCTGTCACATGGGACGATTCAGATACAGATTCATCAGATAGTGATAGTGATACCAACAATGAACAAGCAAATGTGTGCTTCATGGCTCAAGAATATGAGGTTAGTGATTTATCTTATGATGATTTAATAAAAGTAAACACTGAATTTTTAAATACTATAAAAACTCTCAAAAAGAAACTTAAAGAAACACGTGAAAATCAGAATAAAGATGAATTTGAAAGAGATATGTTAAAAGACGAAAAAAGATATTGGAAGAAGAACTTGAAAAAGTTCAAGAATCTCTCTCAAACTCAGATAGTCAACTTTTACTTTTGATCCAAGAAATTGAAACTTAAAAAACAAAGAATGATGAAATTATTTCTGAAAGTCATAATTTAAAAAATAAACTAAAACAAGTTGAATTAGAAAATACTAGTCTTCAAATTAAATTGGATTACATTACTAAAAATGTTTCTAATTTTAATAAGGGAAGAGAAAATTTATCTAAAATTCTCGAAAATTCTCAATCATCTTCAAATAAAAATGGATTAGGTTTTAAAAAGAAATCAAAAATTCTTCCAAAGAAAAATGCTAATTTAAGAAGGAAGATAATTCGAAACATAGTATAGTATTGAAAAATAACATACCAAGACACACTAAAAAGAAAAAGGAAATCAAAATATGGGTTCCGAAAACAAACAATAATTTAATTCAGAACAAATATATAAATTCCTTTATAGAAACAGTTCACGAAAATAGTAATTATCTTTATAAAAGGGATACTAAACCCACTTGGGTTTGGTTTCCTAAGATCTAACTCTTAGGACCCTATTAAAAGGTGGGTACCAATATATTTATTAATATTTTTGCAGGTCCCACTTACGAGAAAAAAGATTTTGGATGGTGGTTGCTCAAAACACATGACCAGAGCCAAAGAAATGCTTACAAATATTTCATACTTTGATGGTGGCTCTGCTACCTTCGGAGATAACTCAAAAGGATTCATCATTGGCAAAGGAGATGTGTGCAACTACGGTATATCAAATTTACCCTTTATTACAAATGTTTCTTTAGTTAATAACTTAAAACATAATTTATTAAGCATAAGTCAACTATGCGATAAAGGTTTTAAAATAACTTTTTCTAAAAATAAATGTTGTATTTTTTGATCAAAATCAAAATCTTATTTTTGAAGGAAAGAGAGATAGAGATATTTATGTTTTAAACATGAAAATTAATAATAATAATAAAGATATGTGTTTAATGGTCAAAGATAATGATCCTTGGTTATAGCACAAAAGATTTTGTCATATTAATTTTAAATCTATTCAAAAACTTTCAAAAAATGAATTAGTCAAAGGCTTACCAAAAATAAATTTTAAAATAAATAATATTTGCGATGATTGTCAATTAGGAAAATTAACTAAATCATCTTTTAAATCTAAGAAAGTTATTTCAACTTTACAACCATTAGAATTATTGCATATGGATTTATTCGGACCAACACAGGTTCAATCTATTAACCATAATCGATATGTTTTTGTAATAGTTGATGATTTCTCAAGATATACATGTACGATTTTTATGAAAAACAAAAGTGATATGTTTAAATATTTAAAAAAAATTATTAAAAGAATTCAAAATATTAAGAATTTAAAAGTCAAAAATATGAAGTGATCATGAAGGCGAATTTGAAAATGAGTCATTTGAATTATTTTGTAAAAAGAAAGGAATAAATCATAATTTTTCATTTCCTAGAACTCCACAACAAAATGGAGTTGTAGAAAGGAAAAATAGAACTCTTCAAGAATGCGCATGAACGTTACTAAATGGAAGTACATTACCAAAGCATTTTTGGGCAGAAGCTTTAGCAACTCTGTGCTATGTATTAATCGCATTTCCATACGACCTTTAACTAAAAACACTTCATATGAACTTTTTAGTGGAAGAAAACCTAATATTTCGTACTTAAAAATCTTTGGGTCAAAATGTTTTATTCTTAACACAAAAGACCAACTTGGAAAATTTGATCCAAAAGCTGACCATGGCATTTTTGTAGGTTACTCGGAACGAAGTAAGGCATATCGTGTTTTCAATAAATGAACAAATGTAATAGAAGAAACTTTACATGTATCTTTTGACGAAAACTTTAATAAAAATACAATCATCAAGATGGTGAAGAAATTATATACAACATAGAAAATATAAGTTTTGAAAATAATGAAAATATCAATCAAATCGATAACATTCAAATTAGATCTCCTCCTAGAATCCTACGAGGTCATCCTACACAAAATATAATTGGAGAGAATGACTCGCAAATTCAAACAAGAAGTCAACTAAACCAAATGGGACATGTTGCCTTTATTTCAACAATAGAACCTAAAAATCCTAAAGAAGCATCAACAGATGAATACTGGATTATTGCCATGCAAGAAGAATTAAATCAATTCGAACGAAATAATGCATGGGAGTTAGTTCCTCGTCCTGATGACCAATCAGTTATTGGAACTAAGTAGGTCTCTAAAAATAAAGCAGACGAATTTGGAAATATTACTAGAAATAAAGCAAGACTAGTAGCACAAGGCTATAATCAAGAAGAAGGAATGGATTACAAAGAAACATTTGCTCCTGTTGCAAGACTAGAAGCAATACGTATTCTATTAGCTTACGCTTGTTTTCATAATTTTAAACTTTATCAAATGGATGTTAAAAGTGCTTTCTTAAATGGATATATTAAGGAAAATGTATATGTTGAAAAACTGCCTTTATTCACTCATGAACAATATCCGAATCATGTATATAAATTAAAGAAAGCATTATATGGTCTTAAACAAGCACCTCGTGCTTGGTATAAGAGACTTAAGAGCTATCTAATAGATTCAGGATTTCAAATCAGAAACATAGATAAAACTCTATTCATTAAAAACACTACTAAAGACATATTAATAATTCAAATATATGTATATGACATTATTTTTGGTTCCACTAATGAAAAATTGTGTAAAGAATTTTCAAATATAATGACTAAGGAATTCGAAATGTCTCATATGGGAGAATTAACTTAGTTTCTCGGATTTCAAATTAAACAATTAACGAATGGAATTTTCCTAAACCAAAAAAAATATTGTGCTAATCTACTTAAACGTTTTGGAATGGAAAACACTTCTGAAAAACCTACTCCTATGAGTACCACAACTCATCTCGATTGAGATGAAAATGGCAAGAGTGTAGACCAAAAGTTGTTTAGAAGTATGATAGGCTCTTTACTTTACTTAACCGCTAGTAGAGAAGACATAATGATGAGTGTATGTTTATGTGCACGTTTTCAAGATAATCCTAAAGAATCACATTTAAGAGTCGTAAAACAAATTATGCGATATTTTAATAATACCAAGGACTTTGGTCTTTTCTATTCAAAAGATTGTTCATTCGAAATAGTTTCATTTAGTGATGCTGATTTTGGTGGATCTCGAACAGATAGTGTTACCTGGAAAATCGACCAGGCAACTAAGCGTTCGGCCATTCAGAATTGTACTCGGCATCCCTAGACTCTCGGCATGCAGAGTTGTACTCGGCATAAGAGGATGCTCGGCATGCAGAGTTGTACTCGGCATAAGAGGATGCTCGGCATAAGGCCATTCAGCTCTTCACATGGCATTTAAGTGCACTCGGCCTTCCAAGGCTTCACTCGGCATATCCTTTGTTCGGCACACCCTGTGCTCGGCATATTCTTCACTCGGCATAACCTTAGCTCGGCATGTCCTTTGCACGGCAAACCCTTCACATGGCATGTCTTCCACTCGGCATCCTTACACGGCAGACCCTTCACACGGCATGTCTTTCACTCGGCATGCTCCTCACCCGGCATCCACGTTTCACTCGGCATCCCAACATCGTTCGGCCCGCTTCCTCCATTCAACAGAGAGATCCATCGACTTGGAAAGGAAGGCTCGGCATGCCGACCGTTCGGCCTGTTTCACTCGGCATGCAGGGCGCGTCCTATCTGGACCGAGCTGTCTAGCCATCTGGCCCACCAGGGAAGTCCAACCCACATTCGTCTATAAATAGAGGGGCGGGGGCACAGAAAAAAGGGATCAGATTTCAGAGAACACAGGGGAGACTCTGCCTCATCCAAACCTCATCCAAGACTTCTACTTTTATTTCACAATTGTATTCGAATACTTAAAAGCGGATTGTATCTGTAATCAAGTTTAAAGTGAAGAAATAAAGGATCAACTTCAAAGTGGACGTAGGCTACAACGCCGAACCACTATAAATTCTGTGTTCTCGTCTCCCGCATTTTAATTTATATTATCTTCTCTATTTTAATTTATCTTCTTCATTAATCTCTCTACACAAACTCTCTAAGGGTGTTAGTGACCAATTTTGGCGCTAACATTTTGGTGCTTTCACTGAGAACCGAATTCTCAGGTTGTGAGGATCTACTTTGTAGCTACTGGATTGCATAAATCCCCCGAAGAAGATCCGTAATTATCCATAAGGCATCTGTTGATTCTACTCGGAGTTACAACCAACGACTCTATCATGGGAAGACCACGAACAAGATCGACCTCCTAAAATGTAGATGCCCGCGAAACCGCTAGTGTTCAACAACTTGGGCCTAACGATCAACAAGCAATTCGAGGCACGGTGCCCTCCAGCCAAAACCAAGCGGAAGCTGTTTCACAAGCAGAATTGAATGATTTGATAAAAGAGCTTACGGAAAGCAGAAGGCAACTCACTGAGCAAATGCAAGTTAATGCTGACCTCATGACCCGACTTGCTCAATAGCAGCATTAGAATGCTAGAGGTAGCCCTGTCCCCTACTCTGAAGATGATAGCTCAACTTCAGCTGATGAACCTCCCAGGCGTAGACGCCGCAAGGATGAAGATGACCAAGCAGGTGCCACTGATCGCTCTACTAGAAATCAAGCCCGTGGAGCGGAACCCAACCTTCCTCCTACCATACAAACCCCGGATTTGACAGCTATGGTCAGGCAGTTGATGAGAGAGAATCAAGGTTTGACTAATGAAGATTGGGGAATGTCTAAGAGTCATACTCCCTTCACAGATACCATTCTACAGGCTGAATACCCAAGGAAGTTTAACATGCCCACCATACCCGCCTATGAAGGAAAAACTGACCCTAGACAACATGTAATGAGGTATGGATGGATGATGGATTCAGCAAGGGCCAACGACGCAACTAAGTGCAGGTGCTTTCCAATAACTCTGTCTGGAATTTCCACCATGTGGTTCACTCGACTTCCTCCACGGTCAATCTCAAACTTCGACGAATTAGCAAGGAAATTCATAGAACAATTCAGGATACACGCCACTCGACCCAAGGATGTGATGTCCTTATCAAGCGTGACCCAAGCTCCTGGAGAATCACTGAAAGCATACTTGCAGAGATTTCATGTCGCCGCTACTGAAGTGAGAAATCCAAACGACCATGCGATTTTGATGGCAGTAATGCGTGGAGTGGATCCAGACTCTGAATTTGGGGATTGGTTGGCGGGAAAGCCACCAGCTACGTTGGAACGTTTCTATTCGAAAGCCCACCAGTTCATAAGGAGGGAAGAAGCTCGGTGGATAAGGAAAGACAAGGCACCAGGGTCCGTTCAGGAGTCTGTAAAGGGCAACATCGCCATGAAAGCAACCGACGATAACCCTGGAAAGACTCAGGCCAGCGTCCAAAATAAGCCTGGGCAGTCTAAGGGAACTGGAAGTGGAAATCCTGGAAAGAAGAAGGAAACGGGGAGATGGAAGTCAAGGATCCCAACCTACAACAAATACACTCCACTGAATGCGTCTCTTGAAAACATCTACTTATCGACCTGCAACACTTTTCAATACAGAAAACCACGCCCTAAGGAATCAACAGAGGAGCAAAAGCGGACTGGAAAGTATTGCCGCTTTCACGAGTCTTATGCGCACAACACAGACGAATGCAGGCATCTCCATGACGCTATTGAGAAATTGATTAGGCAGAAGAAGCTGTAGGAATTCGTCAAAGATACGCCAGAAGGAAGACAAGAGACTTCAGACCCCGGACGTGGCCCAGCTCTACACCAACCAGAGCAACCTACTCGAACTGTGGGAAGATTGATTATTAACACAATTGCTGGTGGACCCATCCTGCGGATAAAAATTGGCAGGAAATGGAGCGATATGCTAATTCCTTGAGACATATAGAGCATGAGTGCTGTTCAAATGTGGAGGATGGAACTCCCGCAAAGCAGCAGCGCACGATGCACGACGATATTGTATTCAGGAATAGAGACGCGGATAAGGTGGAAGCTCCTACCATCGATCCATTGGTCATATCCGCAACCATCGGCCCGGCATTCGTAAGGAGAATCCTAATTGATTGCGGAAGCTCCGTTAACATCATCTTCAAGAAAGCGTATGACCAAATGAAGCTGGAGACTAAGGATTTGAAGACATCTAAAGCCCGAATCCATGGCTTTAACGGCGCAGCCACAGACGCAGTAGGATATGTGGAGTTACCAGTTGAACTGGGACAAGGTGAATGCAGGAGAGTGCGAATCCTACCATTCATAGTGCTGGATGTTGATTCACCATACAACGTGTTTTTGGGACGACCAACCCTCGTAGATTTCAGGGCAGCCTTGGCCCCGTGGTGTCTCACATTGAAATTCCCGACGGACAAAGGAGTTGGCGTAGTGCATGGCGACCAAGCAACCGGACGTGCATGTTACGTGGCTGAGCTGAGAGAGGCCCAGCGCAGAGAAAAGAGGAAGACTGTGGACAGCATCGTCCGCATCCCGAATTCTGATGATTGACAATTAGCGCCCGAGCCCTGGCTCGGGCGACATTCTCGGATCGTTGGAGACATAGATCCGAGAGATGACAAAGGGGAACCCAGGGAACCAGACGCAGCACCGGCCGAACTAACAATTGATATTACAGTTAGCCACAACGACCCGACACGAGTTCTTAAAATTGGGTCACAGCTCGATCCCCTAATGGCAGAGAATTTATCTGATTTCCTCTGAGCGAATCTTGATGTCTTCGCCTGGACACACTCTGATATGCGTGGGATTTCCCCTGCAATTGCGAGCCATATGTTGAATATAGACCCGAAACACGTACCTGTGAAGCAAAAAAGGAGAGGCATGGACCCGGAAAGGTCTGCAGCTGTCAAAGAGGAGGTGGATAAACTCAAAGCCAATGGGTTTGTCCACGACGCCCTCTACCCGTAATGGGTGTCCAACCCTGTGTTGGTAAAGAAATCAAACAGGAAATGGAGAACCTGCGTTGACTATTCTGATTTAAACAAAGCATGCCCGAAGGATAGCTTCCCGCTACCACGAATTGATCAGCTGGTCGATTCGACTGCCGGGCATGAGCTACTATCTTTTATAGATGCATACTCCGGGTACAATCAAATCCCAATGCACATCCCGGACCAAGATCACACCAGCTTCGTCACAAACGTCGGGCTGTATTGCTATGTAGTAATGCCTTTTGGGTTGAAGAATGCAGGAGCAACCTATCAACGCCTGGTGAACCGAATGTTCAAGGATCAGATTGGTAGAACGATGGAAGTCTATGCGGATGACATGCTCGTTAAGTCACGACAGTCAAACGACCACATCCGAGACTTGGCAGAAATGTTCGGTGTACTAAGGCACTATAGGATGAAGATCAATCCTTCAAAGTGTTCATTCGGCGTGGCATCAGGGAAGTTCTTGGGATTCATTGTGAATGCACGAGGAATTGAAACTAACTCGGAGAAGATCCAGGCCATCCGAGATATACAGGCACCTAGAACCATAAAAAAGGTACAGAGCTTGAATGGAAAAGTAGCTGCGCTCAGTCGATTCATATCAAGAGCCACGGATAAGTGCGTTCCTTTCTTCGATGTCATAAAGAAAGGAAAGAGAAACTTCGAATGGACGACTGACTGCGAGGAAGCATTCCGATCCGTGGTCAGACACTTGGAAAGTCCTCCAGTGTTGTCAAAACCAGTAGACCACGAGACGTTGTACGTATATTTGGCTGTGTCTCAACACGCTATCAGTACAGCCCTAGTTCGCGAAGAAGACAAGGTTCAAAGGCCGGTGTACTATGTTAGTAAACGACTGACGGGGGCGGAAAAGAATTATCCAAAGATCGAGAAACTTGCCTATTGCCTGGTGATTGCATCGCGCAAGCTTCGTCCCTACTTTCAGGCGCACTCAATCAGTGTTTACACTGACCAACCCTTGCGACAGGTACTCCAACGACCGAAAACTTCCGGTAGGATGCTAAAGTGGAACATCGAGTTAAGCCAGTTTGATATCACCTACCTGCCACGAAGGACCATCCAAGGGCAAGCATTAGCTGACTTCGTTGCTGAGTTCACCATTTCGGATGAACCGAGTGAAAATCACAAAGTAATCCCTCCTGTCCGATGGAAGATGTTCACTGATGGGGCATCTAACGACCGTTGGTCGGGAGCTGGGATAGTTCTGTTAACTCCCAAAAACCGATCGATTTGTTACGCTTTGAAGCTCAAATTTACAGCAACAAATAACGAAGCCGAATACGAAGCACTGATTGCTGGCTTAAGACTTGCCAATGAACTGAGGGTAAAGTCCATCGAAATCTTCTGCGACTCACAGCTGGTGGTATATCAGGTACGGGGAGACTACCAAGCGAAAGGAAAGAGACTGGCTCCTTACCTTGCTTGGGTCCGGGAGCTACTAGTAAACCTGGAATATTATGACATTTCGCATGTCCCGCGCGAACAGAACAGGGAGGCCGACTCGTTGGCTGAATTCGCGAGTACTGGCGATGCACAGCAGATGGGATTGTTCCCTGTCGAGACTCTGCTTGCTCCAAGTATAGACATGATGGAGATAGATCTCGTCTTGGAGACCGAACTCGAAAGAGGATCATGGCTGACCCCGATCAAACAATACTTGCTATACGGGGACTTACCTGAGAAAAGAAGCGAAAGACGCCAAATCCTTCGTAAGGCTTCGCGTTATGTAATGCAAGACGGGATAATGTATCGGAGGGGATTCTCGACCCCCTTATTCCGGTGCGTGGCCCATGACGAGGTAAAACGGGTGTTGGAAGAAGTCCATGAGGGAGAATGTAGTGATCATACCGGGGGGCAACCTTTGGCGAGGAAAATCCTCCGCTATGGATATTATTGGCCGACTGTAAATCAGGATGCTGCAGACTATGCGAGAAGATGCGACAAATGCCAGATATATGCAAAGATTCCGAGAGCTCCGCCAACGGAACTCACACAAATGGCTAGTCCCTGGCCATTTGCAATGTGGGGAATCGACCTAATTGGATCTCTGCCCATAGCCAAAGGAGGCGGGAAATATGCAATAGCGGCAGTCGATTATTTCACCAAGTGGGCGGAAGCAGAGCCAATGGCCACAATCACCACCAAGAAAGTCATTAATTTCGTTGTATGAAACATCATATGTCGTTTTGGCCTCCCACGGACCATCATAATGGACAACGGAACTCAATTCGAAAGCAAGAAATTCAAAGAGTTCTGTCAGAGGTATGGCATTGAGAAAAGATTCGTAGCAGTTGCTCACCCGAAGGAGAATGGGCAGGTAGAAGCCGTCAATAAAATCATCAAGTCCATATTGAAGAAGCATTTGGAAAAGGCTAGAGGCAAGTGGGTGGGTGAACTCCCAACAGCGCTTTGGGCCTATAGAACTAACCACAAGACCGTGACTGGCCACACACCATTCGCACTGGCGTACGGCACGGAAGTCGTCATACCCGTAGAACTTGAAGTTCCGTCACACCGGGTAACCTATTACGATCCTGCGTCAAACCAGGATCTCCTATTGGAATCATTAGACTTCATTGATGAGAAACGTGAAGAAGCTGATTTGAGAGCAGCCTCATACAGACACCGAGTTGCTAAATATTATAATGGAAAAGTCCAGCCAAGAACTTTTTGGGTGGGAGATCTCGTTTTGAAACGAGTCTTTCCAACCCCTTCGCACATGAATCCCGCATGGGAAGGTCCATACGTCATCGAACGGAGGCTTGGAGAAGGAACTTTCAAGCTAACGACCGTCAATGGTGCGACACTCCCCCGAGCATGGAACAGCGAGCATTTGCGGCGTTATTACACTTAGTCTATTTCCTTTATGCTGTAGTTGCATTTATTCCCAGTATGCTTCCTTCTTGGCATGTAATAAGACAATCTAGCTTGTTTTCATCAATAAAGGCTTGAAGCCATCTTTTCCATGAATGACCAATGTCTCTTCGTATGATATTCCTATGACGCGCAATTAAAAATTATGATATCCTGGCTAGCGTACGAACGCTTATAATAAATGACAAAAAATCTCCAAGTCCCCGGAGTGCGGACTGGAGTACTCTAAGTCCCCAGAGTGCGGACTCTAGTATAAATGACAAAAAATCTCCAAGTCCCCAGAGCGCGGACTGGAGTACTCTAAGTCCCCGGAGTGCAGACTCGAGTATAAACGATTCAAAATCTCCAAGTCCCCGGAGCGCGGACTGGAGTGCTCTAAGTCCCCGGAGTGCGGACTCGAGTATAAACGACAAAAAATCTCCAAGTCCCCGGAGTGCGGACTGGAGTGCTCTAAGTCCCCAGAGTGCGGACTCGAGTATAAACGACAAAAAAATCTCTAAGTCCCTGGAGTGCAGACTCGAGTATAAACGATTCAAAATCTCCAAGTCCTCGGAGTGAGCACTGGAGTACTCTAAATCCCCGGAGTGCGGACTCGAGTATAAACGATTCTAAATCTCCAAGTCTCCGGAGCGCGGATTGGAGTACTCTAAGTCCCCAGAGTGCGGACTCTAATATAAACGATTCAAAATCTCCAAGTCCCCGGAGCGCGGACTGGAGTACTCTGAGTCCCCAGAGTGCGGACTCGAGTATAAACGATTTGAAACCTCCAAATCCCCAGAGCGTGGACTGGAGTACTCTAAGTCCCCAGAATGCGGACTCGAGTATAAACGATCCGAAATCTCCAAGTCCCCAGAGCGCGGACTCGAATACAAATGACTCGAAATCTCCAAGTCTCCGGAGCACGGACTGGAGTACTCGAAGTTCGGTGTATAGACTTAATTACAAGTAGTTCAGACCTCCGAGTTCCTTGAATAGGAACTACGACGCAAATAACTTGGATATGTCAAGTCCCCAATATACGGGCTATGAAATATTCTAAGTGCTTGAAGCACCAAGTGGAGATTGATAAAATCCAGGGAAGCTCCCAAGCCATGTAAAGACGAACCAAGAAGTCTAAGTTACCCATAACAATTCAGATTTCAATCACAACCATAAAAGAAACTGAATAATAAAAGTCTTTTGAGAAGACAAAAGTGAAGATCAAATTTTATTCACAAAAAGCTTCCCGTTACAAAAACGCTCCGAAGTCCGGAGCCAACAGCCTATTTACACAGTCTACAACAATTAGTACATGACTTAAACTAGTTCTCGTTGAACGGGGACGACGGTCATTTCTTGTGTTTCTTTGACTTCTTCCCGGATGGTTCCTTCCCAGAGCGCTTACTCTTGGAATCCTTCCCTGACGGAGGAGTGACGACCAAAGACGTAGGGGGAACATCCATGGGCTGGGACTTGCCAGGAAAAATGATCTTCAATGGTTTGTTCAGAGGATCGTCCAGGTCCACTTCACGCGGCTCGACCTTGACTGAGGTCGTATCTCTTTTCTCTTTCTCGAGCCGTTCCTTCATGCTCAAGTCGGATGTGTGCTCAGAGGCGCCTGTGATTCCTACTTCGAAACTCTCCGAGGAAGAGTTAGATTTGCCTTCATCCAGCGCCCCGATTACTTGAGCATCTGGACCAGGATCTCCGCCGACTTGAGTAGCCTCACTCGCCTTTATCTCCACCTCCTTGGCGGCATCGCTCCTCGGAGTGGGCTCGGGGTCAGAACAGCCTGCACAAAAGACACGAAAATAAACAAGTGTTAGAACACAACAACTTCTGAGGGAACGAGAAAGATCTTTGTGAAGCCCAGAGGTTACTCACCAGATACCGATGGGTTCTCAGTCGCCAGGGGTGTCCCGCCCTCCGGGATGGGAGATAAAACATGAATGCCAAGCCCGGGGGCTTCCGGGTCATAACCAACGTGCTGCTCGAAGGGGTCAAGTGTTGACCGACTGGCCGATTGGGTAGGCCCGTGAACTGGGGGCACAACGCCGGAAGGGTCCGTAGCCACCTCTTTCCCTTTCCTGGAGGGAGAACCTTTGCTGTAGAGGGCTTTAGCCGCCGATAAATCTGAAGGCTCCTTCCCCCTCAAGAATTCTTTTATCAATGCTTCTTCGTCGACCTCATCGGCGCCGCTCTCAACCTTCCTGATCTGAATCAAGGTCTCCCATGCCTCGGCCAATGACTCAAGGTAGCCGTCGCCCAAAAAAGTTAGATCTCGATGCATGAGAACTCGGGCATTGAACTCAGCGATAAGCGGGTCGAATTCGGTCTTTATCTCCTCCCTGCCTTCTTCCCTGGCCGCCTCGAGGTGAGAGTCGATGTCGACAGTTGCTGCCCTTTTACCTTCCTCACGGGCCTCATTCCTCAGTGCCTCGACTTTGGAGAGATGTCTTCAAGTTTCCCCTTCAGGAGTCGGGTGGCGACAATCTCATCACAATAATGTTGTGCCTCAACCTGGGCAGCCACTTTCTCTTTCCTCTCCTCGAAAAGTTGCTCTTCGAGTTCCTTAACCCGATAACTAAGTGTGTCCCGCTCCTTCTGAACGGAGTCTTTCTCCAAAGCTAATGCCCCACACCGTTGAACCGCTTCATCGAGCTCTTTCTTATGAGTCAATTCAAGGAGGGAAACAGCCTCGGCGGTGTCCTTAGCGCTCTGACGAGTAGCTTCAAGCTCGGACTTATAGGCGGCAATTTCTTCATCCTGGGCCTTAATGATATCCCTGTCATGAATAGCTTCAAGCTTTAGGTGGTCAATTTCGTGCTGGCGCTCCATAAAGACTTCAGAAAGTTTCTCAGCCAGATGGACGAACGCGTCATGTTGCACGTAGACGTCATTGGTACAGGCGATAGCATTTTGTTTGACATCTCCGGGAATAGGATGAATCGTCGGGAGGAACTTTAACCCATCAAAACAAATCTTCGAAAACTTAGCCTTAAGTTCGTCCAATCTCTCCGACACTATCGGGTCTGTTACGGGAGCGGGAGGAGACGGCTTTGAAAGTTCGCCCTTCCTATGAGAATCTCGGGAGTGCCGGGTAGAAGAAGAGTCAGAGTGTTGGTCCCGAGGAGCATCAGAATGCGACCTCTTATGGCCACGTTTGTCTTTGCTTCTCTCCTGATAAGAAGAGGTCTCCTGGCGGTGTTCGGGGTGATAATAAGTTTTCTTCCGGGATGACGAGTCCTGGGCATGATAATCTCGGTCACTGTCGCTGTCTCTGTCTCGGCGCTTCCCGAGGCCCGAGTCCCGACCAGACTGGTGTAAAGTCGACGAACCGCGAAGGCGGTCGTATCCGTGAGAGTGCCCCATGTCACCTGCAATCAAACAATAGCGAATTAGCGAGAGAGCATAATGGTGAAAGAAAAGTAGGTGCAAAGTGAAAAGCATGTGTCTGTGTGTGTCCTAGTGCTACCCCCCGACGGACCAGTGGCTTTGCTAACGGGAGTGTTTTCCCCTTGGATCGGGACCGGGACGCCCGCATCACCCCTGACGGGTGAGCGAAACTTAAACAGCTCTGGGTCATCGAAATCATAGTTGAGCAAATCGTTGGGAATTGAGAGGTTCGATAAGCCTTTCAGAGAACTTCCAACGCGCTGTGATGAAGCCTCTTTCTCTGGCTGAACAGGCGTAGCTTTGGAAGTCCCACCAACCTTCTCCTTCCTCAACTTGCGCGCCAGCTCCTTTCTCCCCTTCGAAGGGGAAGATGACGTTTCGATATCATGAACTTCAGCTGCAGGACCTAAATCCTCACCTCGCTTTTTAGGTGGCCCGCCTAGAATTGCCCCTTCTTCCGGTGCTTCAAGAGAAAGGCGAATCGATGATTCAGGCAATTTTTTCCCTCTGACGGGCACGGACTTGGGAAGCGATACGCCCTCTGGAAGGCTAACCCGACGGCCAGGGGCTAGCAAGCCGAACTTTGATAGTGACTCATTGGAAATGAGGGCTTGGATATCTCGCTCTTCAGCAGGAAGAGCTCTAATGGCGTCGATAGCATCGGAGTACCCCCGGCCCTCGGGACGGGGGACGAGATCTGAAAAATAGAACAATGAGTTAGGAGAAGTTCAACCTCAATCGGGAACGGACATCAACTCAGAGAAAGGACTTACTTCCTTCAACCCACCGCCTCACAAAGCCTTGGGGGCAGCGCACATAAAGCCACTCCTCTTTGTACAGGGCGAATTTGCTACTCCACGCGCTAGTGAAAAGTTGGCACTTCCGATGTGGCTCAAGAAACATGTAAGAGGGGCTTTCTCCCCGTTTCTTGGTCATATAGATGTACCTTATATAGCCGGGAGTTGGAGGACTGGAGAAGACGGCCATGAAAAGCATGTACGTGCCATAAATGAAAGCGTGACCATTTGGATGAAGCTGAGACGGGGCGACGTCCAGATACTGCAGCACGTCGCGAAGGAATAGATTGAAAGGCGGCACGCTGCCAACCCAGCACATGAACTTGCTACACGCCGTATATCCCACTGGGGGCAGATGTGGGCGGTCATGCCCCGACGGAACGAGCACGTCAGACAATGGAATGCCATGAATAGAACATATCCGCTTAAGAGCGGCCTCAGTGACTCTCGAAGCCTGTGAGTCAACTGGGTCATCCAGTAAAATCGACGATTCCAAAGTATCGGGAGCCCAGTCATGAGCGGGAGAAACTGACGGGTCAGTTGTGTCGGGGGCCGTTCGCTTAGAAGACGGCCCAGGTTTGTCGGAAAGGGTAGCAGAACTGGATCTTTTGGACATCTTGAATAAATAGCAGACCCAACCAAGCACCTGTGTGAACTATACTCGAAAAATGATCGACGTTAGAATTAACAACGCAGATAATCCCCCCGTGTGGTGTGTGAACTAGTGCAATCAATCGTGCATAAGCATTTAATATAACGTCAAGCCTAAAAACATCGCTTCCGAAAACCGTCATCGCTGACCGTCTCCGAAAGCCTTCTGAATAACGACTGCAGTAAGACACTAGAGGTAATTATCCGATTATGCCAAGTAAAGACCAGTTATGAAATTGGGCAAGGAGAGTATGTTCGGCATTTGTATATGTCCGGCATTTATGTGTGCTCGGCACTTAATTATGCTCGACATGCTAACTATGTTCGACATGAAGATAGGTCCGGTATTTATGTATGATCGGCATGTTAAGTATATTCAGCATTTGCTTGTGTTCGGCATTTAGGTCTGCTCGGCACCTAGTTATGTTCGGCATGATAGTTTGTTCGGCATTCACTTGGGTTCGACATTAAGGTCTGCTCGGCACTTAGTTTGTTCGGCAGGATAGTTTGTTCGGCACTCAAGTACGTTCGGTATGTTGGTTTGCTCGGCATGGAGGTAGGCTCGGCATTTATGTACGCTTGGCATAACAGTTTGTTCGGCTAAAGTAGTGGCTCGGCAGGGCTACAATTCGGCATACGGCCATCATCCGACCCAGCTTCAGTTCGCACTGAGCTAGTGTCGTTCGGCCAAAACTATGCCGTGCCAAACTAAGATTATGCCGAGTCCAAACACTCGGCATATCCTCCATACTTTCTCCTCCTCCGCCGAACACTCACTAATGATCCTACAAGCCATTTGAATTTGGTTCTCTCTCTCTCTACAACTAGACGCTCGACCTTGGAAACATTCCAAATCGAACTTAAGTCCCCACCAACAGCGAATCGATGGGGAATTGCCACAAGAGGAACTCGGGTAAGAAGATACCTAGTACGTGGATCGAACGTAGGAAAGTTATGAGAAACCCTTGAATTCTGATTGCACGAATGGTTTGTGAGCCCGGAATTGTAAAAGTAAGAAGTGAGAAAGAGAAGGAAAGAAGGCGGCTTTTATAGAGAAGAAGAGGAAGATGTAGGGATTCTGACCGGCTCTACCGGTCAAAACGGTTTCACTCGGCTTCCAGTCATTCGGCACTCGCATCGTTCGGCAAGATCGTTCGGCATCCTTGGCATTCGGCGGCAATGCACTAATTCAGTAGTTCAAAGCACACCCTGTTCGTACACACGGTGTACTTTGGGGGGCAAAATGTTACCTGGAAAATCGACTAGGCAACTAAGCGTTCGGCCGTTCAGAATTGTACTCGGCATCCCTGGACTCTCGGCATGCAGAGTTGTACTCGGCATAAGAGGATGCTCGGCATAAGGCCATTCAGCTCTTCACATGGCATTTAAGTGCACTCGGCCTTCCAAGGCTTCACTCGGCATATCCTTTGTCCGGCACACCCTGTGCTCGGCATATTCTTCACTCGGCATAACCTTAGCTCGGCATGTCCTTTGCACGGCAAACCCTTCACATGGCATGTCTTCCACTCGGCATCCTCACACGACAGACCCTTCACACGGCATGTCTTTCACTCGGCATGCTCCTCACCCGGCATCCACGTTTCACTCGGCATCCCAACATCGTCCGGCCCGCTTCCTCCATTCAACAGAGAGATCCATCGACTTGGAAAGGAAGGCTCGGCATGCCGACCGTTCGGCCTGTTTCACTCGGCATGCAGGGGGCGTCCTATCTGGACCGAGCTGTCTAGCCATCTGGCCCACCAGGGAAGTCCAACCCACATTCGTCTATAGATAGAGGGGCAGGGGCACAGAAAAAAGGGATCAGATTTCAGAGAACACAGGGGAGACTCTGCCTCATCCAAACCTCATCCAAGACTTCTACTTTTATTTCACAATTGTATTCGAATACTTAAAAGCGGATTGTATCTATAATCAAGTTTAAAGTGAAGAAATAAAGGATCAACTTCAAAGTGGACGTAGGCTACAACGCCGAACCACTATAAATTCTGTGTTCTCGTCTCCCGCATTTTAATTTATATTATCTTCTCTATTTTAATTTATCTTCTTCATTAATCTCTCTACACAAACTCTCTAAGGGTGTTAGTGACCAATTTTGGCGCTAACAGATAGAAAAAGTACAAGTGGTACATTCCATTTCATTGGAAAATCACTTGTATCTTGGTTTAGTAAGAAGCAAAATTGTGTTTCGCTTTCAACCTGTGAAGCGGAATATATATCTGCCGCTTTAGCTAGTAATCAAGTCATATATGCAACAAACTCTTAAAGATTTTAATATAAATTTAACAAATTCTACAATATATTGTGATAATACAAGTACAATAAATTTATCTAAAAATCCAGCAAATCACTCTCGTATAAAACATATTGATATTCGTCACCATGTTCTACGTGATAATATCGAAAAAGGAATTATCAATTTATAATATATTTCTACCGAAAATCAAATTGTCGATATATTTACTAAACCATTACTAGAAAACTCATTCATAAAATTACGACAAGAATTAGGAATAATATTCTTCAAAGATATTTAATAACAAGAATTATAATGGTAAGAAATCTAATACATAAGTAACATATCTCATACTTAATTAACTTCATCTAAACAAAAGTCAGACATGAATTTAGTTTACATAACTATGGGTTTAAAAAAAATTAATCATTTAATTTATACATTTGAATTAGCTAATATTTCATACACTAAAACATAACCATCCATTTCAAAGTAAATTATTAACCATTAATTCAATTTCTGGTTCTAAATTCTTAATGATTTTATACCACATTTTTCTTATAACTCTAAACCTTTATATACATGTTAATCCAACATTAAACGATTTTGGTCTGTGGAAAAATGTCATCCAACAAATCAAACTCACCCATCATCATCACTTTTTCAACCGATAACTCAGCCGATTCACCTCAACTTCCTATGCCAACACCAACACACGAGCCTGTTTATAAATGGGAAAATTATCGAACCGGGTATACACGGATTCCAAGAAGGCCAAATGTTCGCTATTTATTTCTCCCGATACGAAGAAAAAAATCGATGAAATTCATCATTATCAACAGTAGCAAATAGACCTTCAACGAGAGTTGTATTTTGAACAAAAAGTAACGGCTAAACGCTTAAGCTTTCTTGAAGAAATTGGTTTGAAATTTTGTAGCTCGAAGAAAAAGGATGTAAGTGAACCCTTACCTCGGCCAGTTAATCCGTTTGATCCATCTTCATCGTATGGTACATCAAACGACCCAATAAATCCTTGGGTCTCGCCTCAAAGACCTCAATATAGTCCAAATTCATGCAACAAGAACTATATGGCAAGTGAACGATATAAAACACCAACGAAGAAGAGTCCATCTCCCAAGACTCTATCTTCCAAGAAATGATGGTTTTTTGGTCAAAATAATATTACCACATAATTGTAATTATTTCATTAAATAAAACATTTGCATTCAAACAATGAAGAAAAACCAAAAATGCATAATTCAGTCGACTGAAATTTCCTGTTCAGTCAACTAAATATATAACAAAGGCTTTCGGCCAACAGTTCAGTCGACTGAAAATCTCTGTTCAGTCAACTGAATTTTAGCCAGAAAACTTTCGGCTTCCAGTTCAGTCGACTGAACAGAAAGTTTCAGTCGACTGAACGTAGTTTACCCAGTTTATGTCCACCTACTTAACAATCTTTTACATTTTTACCTTTACTTTTCACCGTTTCCAAACTTCGTCTTCCTAATTCTAAGAAAACCCTAGCCCCCAAACTTCCATTTTTCTAAATTTCTTTCTCAAAATTTCCACAATGATGCCTCCTAAACATTCTAGAGCTTCAACTTCAACCTCCTCCGAGCCAATTGATGCCCAAATCGCTCAACGGCTTTACAATGGAGTTGTGGTCACTCGGTGGAACAAGATGAAGAAATCAAGGATCTTCGAGCACTCATTTGTTGATTTCCAAGGTCTTCAAACCTACAATGTTCAAGCTTTAACAGACCAAGCAAATTTGACATCACTTTTAGACATTAATCGTAATGACCATGCCATCAACCATATTATGGACAAATTATTTTATGCCAACCTAAACCTCGGACAACAAACTCCACGAAACCCGAATGACAGTGTGTGGAGTATGGTATGTGGGAAAAGGGTATGGTTTTCACTTGATCACATTGCTCATATTTTAGGATCCCCAAATGTTGGTAGAAAGCTTGAGGAAATAGATTTCAATCCTCATATTCATGACAATATAAATCATCAATTTTTAGAGGATGATATCAATAACCGAGATATCAAATCCCCCTCCTTAAGGCCAAGAGCAAGGCTTATACACAAAGCCCTTATGAGGACCATAACCCCATGCACTAGCTCCTATGAAATAATGTACCCGAATAACTACCGGGCACTATATGCTATATGGGGAAATATTAAAGTAAATTGGATGCAATTGACACTTGATGAATTTCTTTCATTCAACAATGGAAAAATGAGAACGATATATTTTGGTGAATACATAATGCGACTTCTCGTAGACGTTGATACGCCACTACCAAACTCAGAAAATATTATGGTTCATCAAATCAACCATCGGACTATAAGCCTAATGCAACTACCGGTAAGGCCTCCTCGTATCATGTCTCTAGCCGAATGGGAAGCACGTCAACAAGAACCTCACCAACCTCAACCTCAAGCCCCACAACAAGAACCACTTGATCAAGATGATGAAATCCGTCTTGTTCAACCAGATTTTACTACAAATCAATCATTAGGAATTCTATCAAGGAATCAACAAATCCTTGATACTCGTCTCAAAAAAGTTGATCACAAACTTGATAGGATTAAAGGGTTCTTCAACAAACTATGGGATGTCATTTCATGCACCAGCACCACTTCTGCTTCTACCTCTCACGGCAAGCGTCAAGCTCCAACGTTCACGTGGACATCTTCCAAGGAGAATCCGAGCAGTAGAACTAGTGGTAACAGTGGTGGTCAAGGAGGAGGAGCTTTTAGACAACGAATCGGTGGCTCTGTTATTTGTGAACCAGAAGGAGGACATGAAGGCTCTTATGATTGGGACAAAGATCCTTGATCATTTTGATGGTTTGATTTCTGGAACTCTTTATTAATTTTTCAAAAAAAAAACTTCTAAAAAGGCTTGTATAAATAGCCTTCTTTTATTCATGAGACTCTACGGCTTGTATGATTTACACTACGGTTATGCATGAATGTGGTTGTTTTGTTTAACAATTATATATACTTCTACAAATTATTACTTTCTCTTTCTCGATGACAAAGGGGGAGAAACGTCCATGTCACTAACTTTGTTTTGTAGGAAAGATAGTGCATATATTTAGAGGGAGGAAAGATAATAGGTATTGTCATCAATCAAAAAGGGAGAGAATGTTGATAAGCTATATTTTGATCAATGACAATGTGCTTCAACAAAAAGGAAGAGATATGTGCAAAACTAAAGGAAAGACTATGAAGACCAAGGATATCATAAGTATTTTTTATATAAGTTTTAGTCTTAGTTTTATTGTTAAAATCTATCCTCAAGAAGTTTGCACAAACACAAGAACACATTTTATAACTTAATATTTTGGTTAAATGTTCATTGTGCATAAACTACCAGTTCAGTCGACTGAACAGAAAATTTCAGTCGACTGAACCTGTTACAGAATTACAACATGCACATAGTTTTAGTCGACTGAAATTGCCTGTTCAGTCGACTGAATTCAAATCTGCGAATTTTTTATGAAAAGACACCTTCTTCTTCCCAAGATTTGCAACCATTCACCAATGGGAATGGATGCATCTCTTACTTGAATCTTTTGCAAATAGATACACCTCTTCTACACTTATAAGTACATGATTCTATCATTTGCAAATCATAAATTCTAATTGCTTTAATCTCTCTATTATCTTGATCATCTTTTCTGATTTTTTAAAGTTTTCAAAAGCATTCAAAAACCACTTCAATTGCTAGAATCTTAGATTTATCTTAAATACTCGTTTGATTCATAGCAATTTATATTTCCTAAATCTTCATAAACACATTTCATATTCTTGAGGATAAGATTATAGAAAAGTTATACTCAATTAGACTCATTAGTGTTATCAAAAACACAACAAGTCATAAATACTTTTTTACCTAGTTGAAGTCCTCTTCGGTAGTTGAGGCAAGAAATCCTGTTTGGTGGTTCGAGTAAGTTGTAAATCTATTCCTCCGGCTTAAGTGAGGATTGTTAGTTAGTAGAATTTCTAAGAGGAGCTTAGAGACTGGACGTAGGACAAGAAGTCCAAACCAGTATGAAGTCTTGGTGTCTACTTTACTTATTGCTTATTGCTATCTACCTAGGCCATTCCACTATTCCATATTATACGATTCTACTGCAAAGCTTGTTTCATAATATTCAATATATATATTATTATCTCTTGCAAATTGTGATACACTTAAGAAATTTTTTCTGATCAAAGGGACTCTTAAGAAGTTATTAAGATAAAGTTATTTTTTACCATTAAAACTTGCATTTCCTGTATGAGTGATTCTGATCGACTTACCATTACCCATATATAATAATTGTTCACCTCTATACTCCTCGCTTTCCAATTTTAGATTGCTCAAGCTGTTGGTTACATGATTCGTGGCTCCTAAGTCTGGGTACCAACTTTCATCATGAATATCTTCAATCTTAGCTGCATCATTGTTTCCATTTTCTATTTTATGTTTAGTATCTTACTGGATATTAAGTATATTGGCACTTGGATTATAACTTTTTGAATTGTTTTTGTTCGCTGAGGTTTATAGTTGGCATCAAATCTGAAATAGCATTTGTTAGCTGCATGACCATATTTTTCATATATTTGACATCTTAATCTATTACTGTTGCTGGTGTTGTTCCACCTTCCACCTCTTCTTCTAGATCCATAAGGTTGTCCTCCCCTTTTACCCATTGATCGCGTCTTGTAATTGTAGTTTCTTTCTTGATTGTTGTATTTATTTTTGCTAACAAAGTTGGTAGAAAAATTTGTTATTATTGGCTTCTTTTCCTCAATGTTGCCTCATGTGCAAGAAGTGTTGAATGGACATATTGAATAGTTGAAGTTGTTTCTTTTGAGGAGATTATAGCCACGACAGCCTGATAGTCTTTATCAAGTCCGTCGAGTATGGATAAAACCTGCTTTGTGTCATATACTTTATGCCCAGCGGAAGCTAATTGATCGTACAAAGTCTTGATTTTGGTCAAATATTCTCTCATTAGTAAGTTTTCTTTCCTTAAGTATTGCAATTGTCTTTTATAGTACATGACCTTTGTAGAACATTGAGTATTGAAAACTTGTTCAATTGTTGATCATATCTCATTAGCTATCTTGCGTCCAATTAATTGTGGACAAAGATTTGCACTAATGGTGGAAAGTAACCAAGAATTTACAAGATTTTCTCATCTTTGATGTGATATGTATTCTCGATTGTTTATAAGTTTCCATCTTTGTCTGTAATGTATCTTGGTGGTGTGAGTAATGTTCCTAGAACATACTATTCTAAACCATAGCCCATTGCGGTTTCTATCTAAAACTTCCGGAGGTGAAAATTTGTTTCATCTAGTTGTACATTGATTATCAGGCTTTGTGGTTTGATCATAGCTTTAATGAGATCTTGTGTTGCAGATCTCTAGGATGTCGAGTATGTATTTCTTGCTGTGGATGAGGGTGAGTTCTCTCCTTCAACCATTTCTGAAATTTGATTGAATCAAAAAGAAGATAAGGTACAAGAATCTTGAAATAATACTGTGCAGCCAGAAGTTCATCTGAGAGATGACCTTTTCTCTGATGCTGCCTTCTTGGCCAGGCACAATCAGATGGTCAGCTTAAACTGATAAGAACAAGGTGGATCTTGATACAGACCCAGGTATGATCGAACTTGTACAAGTCAGATGATGAGAATCTTGATTCTCTTATGACCACCACGACGTAGCCTAATCTTGGTGATGAATGTGACTTTGAGAGATTACTGGTAAGGCGTCTTACTATTAAGCAATTGAAGCTCTCATACCATGAAAGAAATTGAATAAAAGTTTCATTGATGTGTTCTCTAATTTTGGTTGTACAAGCTTTTGGAATCTAATAATACAAATGTTTGTAGTACGCTAGTAAACAGAAAAATAATGATACAAGTTTTGGGCTGGCTGCCAGCCCAGTATGATTTGTATTTGCTATTTGCAACCGGCTTCTGATAAGACGCTATATTTTCGTCTGTACTCTTTTGTATCTTTCGTTTGTTATTACCTTACTATATGCAGTAGAAATAGTAGGCAGGGTATAAATTTGGTTGCAACGAGGGTGGAAGAGTTCATAAAAGAAGAAATGACTTTCAAATGAATAGTAAAACCTTATCTACTCTGTAGTAAAATAAAACTGTTTAGATCATCCTTCTTCAATAATCATATATTTGAACGATCATATAAAATCAGCAATGAGCCAATTTGCATTAGAAAAGTTTACCTTCTACCTTGTAACAGTATCTGTCTCATTATAATCCATTTTTTTTGGCTATATTTAAAACCGAAACAGTTTCTTTCTATGATTTTTTCAACATGTTTTTTCCCGTGAGTTCACACTGATCCTCCTTTGTGAAATATCTAAGTGTATATAATACGTTCATGTGCTTAACACGAACATATTTTATAAGGTGTAGTGTAGAGCTAATGTATAGCACCGGAGAATGGTATTATTTAACCGTTAAATAATCAATCAGTGTTGTAAGACGTGGTTTTGTTATTATCATTAACGAAATCCATGGAGGAGAAGAAAGAAAAAAGCATATAGAATAGGGTAAGATAGAAGGCATTGACTTTACAATCTGTCAGCTGTCTATAAATAGAATGCTCACAAAGTTAAGTTTTCCTCTTAAACTAACTTCAAAATGTCAACTAAAGCCCTCATCCTCTTAGCCATGTTTTTACCTGTTCTTTCCTTTGCGTCATTTCCTCACTGCAAAGAGAAGAAAACCAGCCTTCATTTCTACATACACGAATCCTACTTAACTGAAAACAGGACATCGGTTCTTGTTGCAGGTCAGAACAAGAACGGAACAAACTTCGGTGACATATTTGTATTTGATGATTAAGGGCCCGAACCAACATCTAAAGTCATTGGCTATGCTCAGGGAACTGCTGCATCAGCCTCACGCACTGAATTTGCTTCATTGCTTCAAGCTAATTGGGGTTTTGCAGAAGGAAAGTACAGTGGAAGCTGGCTTACTGTGTCCGGAAGAAACACTCTTGGCAATTTTTCTAGAGAGGTTAGCGTTGTAGGTGGCGTTGGAAAGTTTAGACTTGCTAGAGGTTATGCACTTTATGATACTGTCTACTTTGATCCTTCAGCTGGCATTATTCTTCAGCTGAATGTTACCGTTTTTACTCCTACTTGTTACTGAATATGTATAGTATAAGAAAAGAGTTCTGTATAATTTGAACTTTTATGTATGTGTGTGTGTATGTGTGAAGTATGAAATAAACAATACATAGGTCACCAACTTTGTACAGTGAAGTCTTGGGCTTCGAATTTCATCTCTGTGATAGGTGATAACTATATTGCTACGTTTCGCTGTGAGCCAAAAAAAACAAAGAAAAGAAAAAAACAGAAAAAAAGAAAAAGATTTTTCTTCACTGCTATAACTGGTTGTTGTCATGATTGATTTCTAGGCCTTCTTCCAGCGGATTTTTTAGCAATTCACAAAACCAACAAGTCAATGAGAACAGGGGTCTCTTTATATTTATATAGGACGATATGGTACTATTTTTCTTATCTTATTTTTAATACTCCTCATTTATGCGGCGAATTTGAGGTTATCAAAGTGTATTGGACGGTGCAGCACACCCATAACAGTTCATGAATCTGTTTATATCATAAACTTGATCATAATTATACAATATTTATCGGAGTTATATATACAACAGGTATAAATAAATAATGCAGAAGAATAGCATGATTCAGAGGATAATAATAATAGTAATATATACCAAATCTTCGTCTTCGTACTCTCCAGAGAATAATCTTCAATATACTAAAATCTCAGAACTGACCCGAGTTTAATGAAAAGACAAAACACTCGAGTCATGATTAAAATACTCTTATATAAGTCAAATCAATATCACGAAAAATAAGTGTAACAGCGTCAGAGATGATTAGGGGATTCAATTCCGATTTCGATTTCGATTTCAGATCAATTCCAATTTTCATTTCGATTTAACCGGTTCAATTCCGATTTCATGTCGAATTTTACTTTGACTCCAAATAAATTTCAATTTCAGTTCCAAATTAATTTCAATTCCAATTCCAACTTGAGTTTTAATTCCAATTCCAAATTAAAACCATTTCGATTTATATCAATTTCAAGTTCGATTTTCAGTGTATCGATTCAAAACACTAAAATCAAATTAACCTTCAATGTCTAATTTAATATCCAAATCTTCAAATATAATTCAATTCCAAGCTAAATTTCGAAATATCATTTTATATCACTTTTACCTAGAAATATTCAAAGTTTGAATAAAAGTCCAATCTTTTAAAACAAATCGATTTCTGAAATTCACATCATATTTTGCTTATAACTTTAAAATCTCAACTTCAATTATTTAAACAATTCCTGATTATCAAATTTAAATTTCAACATTTCGAGCTCAAGTTCGAAAATAATTCGGTTTCCATAAATTCAATTTTTTATTTCTTTAAATCAAATCATTAAATAATTTCAAATCAAAATCTTTAAAATCTTTTAATTTAACCAATCCGGTGTCCGTATATAATTTCCTATCCTATGGCCAAGTGAATCAATTATTTCAATTTAATTTAGGAATGGATATATATTATTTCAACCCTAAATAAATACCATAGGTATATCATTTCAATCCACTTCTTAATTTATTCAAAATAATTCAATTTACAGTTTTATACACTGTAAATAATATACATGATGATAACACGATACATCAAAATAAATAAACATCCAAATCATTCAAAATATCAATCAATTTTCATCCATCACAACCAATAACTAAAATGTCAAAAATCACAAAAATTAATCAATTATCAATAATAAGGAGTTTTTACTAGCAGTTTAATTCTAATTCAATTTAATTTCCAATTCAAATTCTATCAGTTAATTCAGATGTCAATTTAAATGTCAATTAAATTTATTAAACAACTATCAATAAATTTAAATCACTTCACAATATAAATTTAACTAACATAAAAATTATTTCAGTAAATTGTGAGTGTCAATTTTTATTTGAAATGGAAAATATTTCAGCCCTAAATAAATTTTAACTCGAACCCATATCGCAGACGACATCGACACGAATTCTCGGCAACTTATTTCATGCAAAATGGATCTCGTACGAACACGATACACATAAATAAACATTTGAATATAATTAAATAAATTAACCACTAATTAAACTTTAATTACCATCCTTAATCCATGTCAGAAGCTGAACCCTTCTTCCCAGTTCACGGACCCAAACTTCCTCCGATATATTCACCGCTGCATGCCTCTCAAGATGACCGGAGGTCATCATCTCGTCGCCGCGGGTGCACCACCACCCTGCGCAACCCCATTCTCTCTTGTGAGTGGGCGCACGCGCCGCTCTAGAAATCGCAGCCAAAACCCTAACAGCATCTGCCTCCATGCGCTCCTCCCCATCGCACGATGCTTCCTTCCCAGGCTCGCGCTGAAGAACTCGACCTCCACCAGCCGCCGCCGAACCACCTAGCATACCGTGCCCGACTGCCGCGAGCATCAACTGGAAATTTCTTTCGGCACTTTTTTATATTCTTCAGTCTGTTTTTATTTTTCGATTTGAAAACTGTGATTCGATTTAAAAGGAAAGGGAACGAGAGGGGTGTAGCTATAGAGGGTACGAAAGTAGATATATGTATATATATATATATATATATGTATATATATATTATTTTAAATTAGAAAATATCTAGCTTAAGTCGTTCGAATTTTTTCGAGCTCCAAACGAAGCATACCACTTGAAGTTCATAATGTTTTGCCTCCATTCTGAACATAATAGAACTAGTCTCGAGGTCTAATTTGATCATGTGCGGAAAATAACTTTTCAAAATCGATTAATTTTAATTGAATTCCTTAAATTTATTTCTATGCATTTCAAGCTCGGATGGCCAAATGACAAGTCCGATCAATAAGAAACTTAAAATCTTACAATAGTTAATTATTACGGATCCAATGAAACTTTTTCGTTCAAATTCGAGAAAGTGGCTAAAATAGCTATTTTCACACGCTATTTATAATATAAAATTTTCAATTTCTAATTATTCGCTTTTAACCCAATTTTAAAAATTAACAATCTTTATTGTTGTTTAAATAAAATTTAAATCAATTTTCAATACCATTTTCGTTCATATTACATCCAGAATTCAATTATCTAAATAATCCTGGTACTGAATTTCATTTAATTAAATAATCCTATATTAAAAACCAATGAATTCTAGTTATCAACAATTAATTTATTTTCAACTTAATAAGTCAATATTTATTATATATTCCAACTATTGATTATAAATACATTCAAACACGTATAATTCAATTTCAATACTGTTATTGCCAAAATCATCCGAAATAGTTATTTCAAAATTTTATCCAAACTCAAATTCAATAAATTACAATAACAAGTCATTAATTTTTATATCTAACCATTTTATTCAATAATTATGTCAAATTCTATAATTTAAAATAGCAAAAAGTACGGGTCGTTACAGCTACTTAGTTTTTCACAAAATTAGTTGGTCAATTAGAATATTAATCCCTTTTATATTTATGCGATATCTTATTTCTGTAGTTCTCCATGTTTTACTTCTATTATTTTCATCATCGCATGGGACTATTATTTCCTAATACATGCAAAAGAAAAGTTCATGGCGGCCAGGGTTTTACATCCCCTACCGCGGTCTAATAATATTTCACTGCTAGTCAGAGATCATCCTCCTGATCCCCCCCACACATGATGATGGTTTTAATTTGGTTCAAATTAGGAAACTATGAAGCACAGGAAACAATGAAGGCAACATTCCAAGGCGGCAGACAAAAATACGTAACATCAGAGTTACAGAAGCAATTTACGTAACTTTAACCCTAGGCAATTTGTGGAGAAAAGAAATGACTTTCCACCCCTCATTCCTTCAACTAGTAAGCACGCACAGCTAGAAAATTAAAATTTGAATACAACAAATGCGTAGCCTAAGATTCCAAAAAGCGTGGAATCAGATTGTAGCAGACCTGGAAGTATCAACACCTTCACCAATTCTTATTACCCTATTAAATAATTTACGACGTGAAAAAAATGTATCTCAATTGATGGACAGTGCAAGGAAAAATGGAAGAATACTTACGCTTTTTATGTTATGGGTCCAAAACACTATTATCATTTTTTCAAGTCTTATATAACACGAGTCTGGAAACCGTCTAGTGAGTTGGATTATTCTCTAATGATGATGGGTTTATTTTAATAAAACTTTAGATTCAAGAAGATTGCGAAAGATATTAACAAATGGCCATATTTTTTGTGTTAAACGTTTAATAATAATGAAAAACTGGAAAAGGGAATGAAGCTGACGAGAGAGTTCCTTCAAACGATCCCAATTTGGGTTCGATTAGCAAGATTAGACTTGGGCTACTAGACAGAAGAGGCTGTCGACATAATTGCATCCGTCTTGAGTATCCTATTAAACTTGATCAAGTGACCAAAAGTATGATCTTAATTTCTTTTATGCATATGTTTATGGAGGTTGACACAAACATTTCACTTCCTAAGCAAGTACCAATATTGGATGTTAACGACAACTTAACATGGCAAAATGTTAAGTACAAGTAGGACTCAAATAAATGTAAGATATGTAATTGCTACAGCCACATTGAAACCAAATGCTCCTCTCAAAAAACCTGGATTCTGAAGAAGAGCAGCATAATCGGCAAATCATGTAATTCGATGCATGTGGATAACTCTGGTATTAATAGTAATGTGAACGTAGAAAAAACCTAAATTTAGAGGCAAACCATGAACCAATTTCAGATAATAATATTAAAGATACACAGTCCATAAGTGGATTAACATATCTCCTAGTAAGAAGAGAAATAGTATGTGGCCATTGTTTGAATCAAAAATGGCAAAAACGCCCAGAAGTACACGAGGTGAATAATAAATGCAGAAATGTGAATAAAAATGAGAAACAAACAAGGCACAATCATTTATATTGGTTCAGCTAAGTAAAACATACATCCACTTTAACATTTTATTGCTCATATCTGACTTGGAGGCAGAAGTTTTTAAGAGTCGATATAAATTCGACACTTAGATTTTCAGAATTACAAGAATATAGAGTAGGGAAGAACTAGAGCTCAAAAAATCCTAAAAAATAAGTCCTACCTTCCTATTTATAGAGGGCCTAATTCTCACATAAAATATTTCCAAGATGTTGCACACGATTTAGACTAAATCTCCCACAGAAGTAGGTGCCACATCATCAGGAAGTAGGAGTCGGTACCGATCCATGGGTAGGAGTCGGTACCGATCCCTAAGTTATCAAAAATGGCTACCCTCGTCTCTTTATCTTGTCTCGCCTTGTTGTTATCATCATGATACCGTGGTTATTTGCACCGGTATTAACTTGTTTTTGTATCCAAATGATGGAGTTGTGGAAGAACATAGTTGCATCTTTAAGTATTCATGGAGATCGGTGGAAAATTGTATTGAATCAATAAAACGACATTGGAAATAGGCTTTTGGCATCTATCAAGGCATGTAGGCAGAAGATGGGGCCCATTTAAGGTGGAGATATGACTTCGTACTGCCCATAAGCTCAACCACCCCTAACTTAGGTGAATTCGTTGTTGCCTTGGATTCGGTTGTTTTGGCTTTTGCCTTGCGATTCTGTCTATGCTTGTTTTTGAAATCCTAGGCTATCTCTCGGCTTCCAGATGTGATACCTCCAAGTTCGATTCGTCCAATCTGTCCAAAAATTACCTAATCAAAAGGTTGTACTTCGAATTGAGGCAAGTTGGAGAAGTTGTGAAGGAATCCAATATGTGTTCTGAATGGTTGTTATCCTTCCTATGAATCGTTTGTGTGAAAAAATATGTCCATTGTCATCTATTGTGGTGCTCTATAAAATTTTGGGATTTTAAATCTTGAGTATGTCCTTATAATCTATTATTCCAAAACTTGACAGTTTTAAACTAACTCCTTCTATAAATTTCCCAGGTTTGAATTTGATTTCCCATTGATTCTGATTGTCAACTACTGCATATATATACACGTATACATGTTCACATGCACGTTCTTGAGGTGGTAGGAGTGTAGATGCATGGTCCATCATAGGCATATGCTTAGGCATAAATCCACACACACACACACACTTATATATGTTGTGTTTTTTTAGGACTCAGTACCAACCCATAGCTCAACGGTTAGTACCGAATCTTGACTTGGAATATTTCCCAAGTTTCGTAGCTAAGATTTCAGGTCTAGGTTATAAAATCCAATCTCTGTCATTTCCATCTCCATTTATCTATACCAATCCAAAGCTCTTTAGATTTTCCATTAACAGCTTCTGACATTCGAATCCAAACCGTGCCTCCACTCACACCTAGGACCGCCGCTACTTCATCTGCCTTTGATACCGTCTCCAACTTCCAAAAGCCTCGGCGCCATAGTTTTCGCCTTCCCTAAGTCCACTGATCCATGCTCTCAAACTTGAACTCGACCCAGCCCCTAATCGTATTACCTTTTACTAGGTTGGTAATGGACTTGGCCATGTACTTAGCCATGGATGAACGGATATGGGTGAATGGGGACATGGACAGCCATGACTTTGGAATCAGGGAAGATGGGAGGAGGGATGGATATTTCTCCAAGTGATGGAGTTGTACAACTCCAATACTTGGACTAATTTTTGAATTTTTTTAGTTCTCATGATAATCCTTCTTTGTGAACTAATGGCCTCTTCTTGGTCTTGAACACATTCCAAAGCACTGCTAATGACATGAAACTTGTCAAGACAGTCAGCAATGATGGTCACGTTGAGTAATATCCAGAATTTAAAAACATACTATTTAATAATATCAAAAAACTTGAACTGCACAACATTACATGACACCGCATTAGAATCCACTTTAGCATGGGGGTATAGCTTGTAATTTCTCTAATGTTAATTATCTGTCAAGTGTTTTATAGAAATGGACCAAAGACTTTCCAAATGTCTTGTTGCTTAAACCATTGGTACATCGATTTCAAAATATATTGAATCTGATGTTGAATCGAGTTCAACTACAACTCCACATGCCCAACAAACTCTGGCTCAGTAAGAACAACAACAGGAGATTCCACAAGTGAAACAGAAAAATCTAGAAAATCCTAAAGCCGAGCAATAAGTTCCTGAAAATTCGGTAGAGCCTGTAGGTAGGCTAGATATAGATCTAGCACACAACAGTCTTCAGGATGCCATGATATTAGAAGATCATGGTGATTCTATAGCCTCTAAGATCAATGAAGTATTTCTTTAGAGGATATGTGATAAGCACGGGATTTTATTTGATGATGTTTTAGCTCCTTTCCATCATCAAAGACAAAGTAACCCTCTAGAAGGGTACACTAACAGCAATATATATATATATATATATATATATATATATATATATGATTGGTGGGTTGTGTCCCACCATTCAACCAGTTTATCCCTTGAATTTTGAATTTCATGCATTAGCTTTGACATAGCTGCACTCGAATGGCTATGTTTTCCTCCTCGGTACATAAATGATCTTCTCTAAGCACTTGACAGAGTACCTAGCGATGATGAGATCTAGTACATTTATAGCTTCAAGAGTGGAAAAGAGAGTCCGTCTCTGATTTACTTGGAACCGATCAAAGGCGGTAGAGTAGTTACTGGGGCATGGAACAAGTTGAGCTACTTCAAAAGTGAGTGGTTATAAATTCTTTGTCCACAAGGGTTTGCACGAAAATGGACATCTAGATGTAAGTCTCATCCCATTTATATTGCACGATTTTGCCTTACAGTATGTAGATTAACACATTTCCTTTCTTTACTATCTAGATGTTCCGGCAAAACCCAATAGCTTAATGCTTTCAAATGTTGTTAAGACTCTTATAGCAGTTTGGGTGGGAGATAGAGATCTCATAACCCTCATGTCAGATGAAAATCTTCTTCCCTACGACTTGTTAGAAGAGAGCACATTACTAGCATTGTCCAAATAGCTTCTAGTGACAATGATGACGACAATGATGATAACAAGCCGCTCGAAGGAAGTATGGTCGATCTAGATTTGCCCCTGGCCCAAGTCTAGGAGCTAGATTGATGGAAAATATTGAACAAGTACCAAAGAATGTCGAAGAAGCAAAATTATTGGTTAAAGTGGTGAGGCTGACCAAGATAACATCGAGGTGGGTCATGAGTCTCAGCCTGAACAATATAAAGACGATCAACTACTCGCTCCAAAGAAAAGGGTGATTGTGAAAATCTCTAAGGTGAAGACTCTACCCAACCTTTTTTGGTCACAGATGCGTAGAAAACTCCATCACTTCCTTCAACATGCACATTTTCCAACTTAGGTCAAATTTTTATCGAGTTTGTTTCTTCTGTTGACGGTAATATTAGTATTTAGGGAATCAAATACTTGATTTGTGTACATAAGGACTTCGTCCCTACCAATATGGGAGAGAGATCTCTCATTTGAGTAAAGCTCCATCTCACGGTCTGTCGTGGTGACACCAAGACACTCGCGCACTTGTGCCGTTCACAACACTCGAAATTGACTTGTGTCCTTTCTTGTTGGATCTAACTTGTTTTTGTTTCACTTGTAGGATCTATGGAGAATAGGAAATACATATATCTATCTTTGGAGGAGAAAGCACCCTAAGCTCAAAGGCTAGGTCAGGTTCATACCATCAGGGAAGTGGCTACGGTTATGAATTAGGCTATCATTCTAGCGAAGATAAGGATGACCAATGTGACGACCCGCTGCCATGCCTAATTCGAGCTGATAATAAACCACATATGTCCAATCCAAATTGAAGGAAAGACGGATAGTTATGAGAAATAAAGAACAAAGAAGAAAAGAGAAAAAGAAGAAAAAACGAAACTTTAACAATCACAGAATCTCACAATCGCAGTGGAACAACATATAATATAATATCAATGAACTTTAAAAAACAGAAACTAAAACATATATACATCCATCAGAGTACAATAATCAAAACACTAACATCAGCCTGGACAGTTATAATAACATGTTCTCACAAATGCTGATAATTTAAACAACAATGCAGCGGAAAATAAAAAATACATGAATATGTCCTGAAGATCTCCAGGTCGTCTACTGAAGCTCCAAAGCACCAATTTAAATATGCAAATATACTCGTTCTGACCCGAGCATTGAAAGGGAAGAACGGTTGGATCCGTCTGATGAACCAGCATAAGAAAACATGTCTCAAATAAATTTTAAAGCTGTAAAAAACTTTCAAATCATAGGTATTTTTAAAGATCATACCGGACATAAACACAGACGGATTTTTACCTTACGATAACCAAAACATTTTATATAAAATTATGTTATATTATACCAGTGTCTAGTATATAAATAATATTAATCATAGCGGAAATTGTTATATTGATTAAATTCCAGCATATTAGCCACAAAGTGGATTGCACAAACAAAACGACAGGCACGTAGTGGAGAATGGATTTCTATACAATGACTAGGTAAAGGAACTACCTTCTGGCGGTATATCTCTAGAAGAATGTATAGAGGCTACATAACATCTTCACATCTACCAACACGAGACCGGCCTACCTCTTCCTAGATAGTATCGAATATGTCATCACCTTAGTCGTTACCGACCTATCCGAGGCCCTCTTTGAAAACACTGTAATAATTTTTGACCCGAAGTCATAGCAGGAGTAAATATATCTAGAAGAGAATTTCATATCCTAATGGTTGCGAACCACATAGCCTTGCTGCATCTAGCCTGTTTTGGTCATTTCCAGGAGTGAGGCCTGAGTTTCACGATTACCTTTCCCATAGCACATTATCTTTCATCTTTGAATGCCACATTGCCATTCCATAATCACACAACTGAGTTCTACAAATATATAACTCCTGAGCTCGTACATCTTAGAAAAGGGTGTTAAGCTAAGAGAAATTGCCTTCCCCACCACCAAGCAGACGATACGTTTATAGAGATCAATTAATGTGATTTTAAAATGCAATGTCAAACATTCATCCATACAAGTTGTATAGGAACAGGACAAACTGAAGGCACTTCTCCTACCATGTCCTGTTTTGGGAATCACCCATAGGATCAATAGTGATTAGCTCTTGTGTTGGATATTTCATAATGAAGAGACCAATGCTATTATATGTATATTGGGAGTTTATCCCCAACGATCAACAAGCAGTACTTCAAAAAATCCCAAATATCTAACACCTGCATATTTAAACGCATATACGATGGTTCGAAGTGGTTTTCGGATAAACCAATTTCGGTCTCTCCGAATCAACGACAATAATGAGGCCAAATTTTGATAATCGGTTATTTAACTATTAAAGCAACAATAAATCTAGTACTTAAGCAGTCACAAGGCACGTTTAATATATCTCTTACTACTTAAATCACTTTTTAAATATTTAGTTTCTTTAAAAAAAATATTCACAAAACCATTTCAAGTTATCGACATTTGGAAAATATTCTCATATACTTATATCAATGGTATAAGCATATTCACAAACCATTTCATATTTTAAAACTTCGTATATATTTTCATATATTCAAAACGAAAAATAAGTGCATATACAAATCTTAAGGAAAGTATTCTTTAAAACTATACTTTATTTGGGCCAAAACGAATGTTGCATAAAACATAGTTACAACAACCCAAAACATCTATTACAATAATGAATACTATTTTCCTTATTTAACTATACTTTATCCGATTAATTATATATATATATATATATTTATATATGTAGATATAAGTCTCGTGTACTACATAATACATTTTCTTTCGTAAATCATTTACTATAACAATGGTGTTATAGTCCACATCTTCTGTACTTCCTCGTAAACGTCTATTACAATAATGAATGTTGAAATCTATGTTTCCGATACTCATCGCATTTTAAACCATTTTCAAACTATTAACTCCATAAAAATACCATTTTCAAACACTCCTTTAAAGATAAACCACGCTTAAAATGATTAACTCCATACCTAAATTTCAATATAAATCATTACCATATTTATAAACTACGTTTATAAATTCCACTTCTATTTTATAAAACTTCTATTTATAAGATTCCTTTCTTTATCAAATCCTATTTATAAATCCATTCTTTTTTATCTCATTTATTTCTAAAATCCGTTTATACATCCCTTTTCTTTGATAATCTAATTTATTTAGAAAATCTATTCACAAAATATTGATTTCAATTACATTTAATATTTCATAAAACACAATTTAAAATCCATTAGTTTATTTTAAAAATACTCTTCTATAGATCCATTATATAAATTATTCTAAAATCTCTATTTAAAAACTCTTTACAAAATAGTAAATTGAAAATACCAAAAAATAATACTTTTAATTATTTTAACATAAATTCCTTTCTTTTAATAATTCAAAATTATTAAAAGATTATAAAATTCCAAAATCACTTTAAAAATCATTTCCAGTTCACAATCCAAATTTTAATATTTCAAAATACCAAAAATATGGCACAGTGCTACTGAAGCAGTAAATAAGGAAAATCATACCACAATCAATAATATGGCATCCAACACATCATAATCAACATATATAGGAAAAGTAAAATCAACAGTGGTGAGGAATCTTGTTGGATCCCTCCAATCTGTCCTCCTGCAACACATACAAAATATAATCATAAAATATAAATCAACCGCTTCGAGGAGGGATTCATATATAAATGGTCATCCGCTGTTGTATGAGAACATAATAGGGTCTCATTTGCTCCAATAGGCAGGAATGTATCCAAACCAACTAATAAATATAGTAAATCATCCAAACAAGCAACAAACAACATAAACTAAATTATTCCCACTTATATAAAAATATAAGCATGCTAGGGAGGTGAGTTTACTCATAAAAATTCCAGAGAACGCCTAAGTGCTCCAATTTGAATTAAATTGAGCGGTCGCTCACTTTAACCCAATTCCTACTAGGTCCGAATCCATCCAATCTAATTCCATAACGTAGTACTTGCTTATATGATCACAACGCAATTTATCGTGCTCAAAACAGGCCTCGTATGAAAACGTTATGAATATATGATCGTACGAGATAACTAAATTTTATAATTAACTTAGTTAACTAACATAAAATAATAAACTAACCTTCTTCCCTCTTCTTCCTCTATCTCGCTCAATACCAGGCCATGACGTATTTCTTTTTTTTTCATCATCAATCGAAGACCGCACAACGCCACACGCTGCCGTCCCACCTACGCCGCCGCCTGCCTCTACTCCGCCTCGCCATGCACTGCCACTCGTGCATGCGCCATATTCATCATTCGAAAACCCAAAAACTTCGCTCGAACGGAGGGAAATTGTTGCTCCTATCATCATCCATTTGACGATCCACGACCATGGATCATCACGTCTTCACATGCCATACCTACTTCGTATTGAACATTTTCTCCAATTCGGCTTCGATCACCGAGAGTAATCTCGGCCATTAGATGAAGAGCATAAAATGGAAGCTAGGGTTTAGTTTTAGATGATTTGAGGTTCTTCTATAGAAAATTTCCAAAGCACTATTTGTTCTTTAAATTTTTTAACTCCAAACGTAACGTGTCGCCTGCCATTTCATATGTTATACCCTATTCCAAACACAATGTAATATATATCAGAAGCCGATTCCACAATATAGAAGATAACTTTTCAAAATCAAACTACATTAATTTAAATTTCTTTGAATAAATTTTTCCCTTTCGAACTCGCACGATAAAAAGATAAGTCCAATCGCCATGAAATTTGACAGCATATAATAATTCACTATTACGTATTTCAATGAAACTAGTTTCGTCAAATCCAAGACAGTGCCTAGAAGCTATTTTTACATGTTAATTAAAACGAGTAATTTACAAAATCATTTTAAATAATTTTTGTCAAATTAAAAAGTTTATTACCTTACTTGTTATTCAAATAGAATTTAAATTAATTTTAGAAATAATTTTCATTCATATTTCAAGATTCCACTATTTAAATAATTTCAAATATTAAATTTGACCATTTAATTATCAAATAAATCTCTATATTTAAAATATGAGTTATTTAGCTTATAAAAAAATAACTTTTCAATATTTAAAATCAATTATATATTCAAAATTCGAATGACTGAAATTTTGATTAATTACATTCTCTCCCCTTGAAATGAATTTAATCCCTGAAATATCCAAAGTAAAAAAATGCCCCAAACCCTTTAACTTTTCAAAACCAATTAGTTGAAACTTTGTTATCACATTTTTTAAATCTTTAAATTCATAATCAAATTTCCGAAAACAACTAATACCGTTCCAAGTAATAAACAAAAAGCAAAATTTTTAGTTATCAGAAAATTTCCCAAAATTCTCAAAAAATTTGTAACGCTTAATTTTGTAATGCTTAAATTTTGCTAGCATCTCCATTGCGCAGTTCAATTAGAAAAAATCACAATATATGTATATAATCTCAAATATACATCTCATCTTCAAGAATGAGACATCCTGTAGGGAAAAAAAATATAAAAATACGATATGTAATCTAAGATATGTACCTTTTATTATATTAGTAAGCATATACAGTCAATATAATGCGAAAGCGTGCTCCAAATGCAAAGCATATGCCATATGCACCTACTAAACATTCAACAACCAATGAGAACATGTTTAGGATAGCAAAAGTAACTAGAAAAACCATTAAACAATTAATATTCAATTAATTAACAAATAACCATATCAATTTGCATTTTCCAATGGCAACAGTTAACATATATCATCCATACGCAAAATCATACTTGATCACTCGCTTGATCACATAGTTTCACTTTCAAACTAGTATCGTTCACATGGTCATTCTAGTGTGGACTCAGCTCCGGTTCCTTGATTAGAAATAGCCATTCTCCTTGCATAGCCATATACTATGATAGAGAATATCAGAATCAATCAAAAATCCATATCTGGTATTCTCCATAAATAAATCGAGCGAAAAATCCTAACGCGGATTGGTGTAAATCACCTTGAAATCATATATTCGAATTTGGATCAAACAGTTATGCGAATAAAATAATGTATGTACAATTTACATACTTATTTCAATTGGGTTTCTTATTATATCTCATTCCCTTTTTTCGGTTCTTTTATTTACATTCATTTTTTCATATTCATTTCAATTTACATTCAATTCATTAACATTTACTTACTAATATTCACTTTAAATTCAATTTATGTTTAACAACGTTTCATTCCATGTTCAATTTACTTAGCATATTTTCTTTAATACTAACAACACTGAACAACCATTCCATAATATTTACTTAAATTTATAAACATTTTCTTTAATACTACTATCACTTATAAATCATTACTTAAGTTTATTATAAACTTTTTACACAATCACTAATGTTTATTTTCACGTTACGACTTTAGTTCATATTTAATTACGTCTGATGTTTATTTTATTTTACAACTCAAACTGAATTGTATTTTCTAGCTTAAGTTCATTTTCATTTCAAATCAAATTCTACTACATTTAACTCATTTCATCCCACTTTACTTGACTTGAGCTAAATTTCATTTCAAATCCAATTCACTTTCATTTATCCTTTCTTAAGTTAAACTTCATTTTATTTACTTCATTTCACTAACCTAATTTATTTAATTTTACTCAAGTTAAAATTTTTATTTCATAATTCAATTTCCAACTTTATTTTGTTTGATTAACCAAAATCTTCGACCATTTTAACATTTGGTTTTACTTTCCCGTTCAAATTCATAAGTTGTAAACTTATTTCTTATAAATACTATTTCAAATTTATAAGGTCGAAACTTTTTTTCATATATTTATGAAAAAATACTAGGAATTTTACAATCAAAACTTGTTTTATCAAAACTAAACTTCAATTTTAAATTACTAAGGTAGCAATTCATTACTTAAAATTTTGAAAATGAATATTAATGATGCAGCAGCCATTACCCAAATTATTTTCAATGATTAATGTGAGTTTAGCGCTTTTTATTTCTTTTAAAAATCCTTTTTATTTATAAATCAAATTTATAAATTTATGATTATATAATTTCACCTTTTTTAATCTTTGTTTATATTTATAATAATAACAACATTATTACAACACAAATAACAAATGATAAACTCAAATATATTGCCATTCACTAACAACCAAACACACCATATGTATAAATATAATAATTTTTGAAAAATTACTCCTTTATATATAAAGTATAATTCAGGTAAAATTATTTCACTTACATACTTTTGAAACAATGTTGTGTCGATTTGCCTTGTTTAAGCATTTAGAAATCTTCATCGATAGCAAGGCATCCAACATATCGACTAAAATTCATAAGCCACTCAACCGGTAAACTAACGCAATATAAAACTTTTTTATAATCATTAACCAATAAGCATTTATATATGTAACACACTCAAACTAAATCTAGGGTATTACTAACCCTATCAATAATGAGTACTTAACCGAAGCCTAGGTGTTCGCACAATTCTAAGCTCTGATACCACACTGTGACAACTCGCACCTACGTCCAATTCGAGCTGCAATAAACAACACATGTCCAACCTAAATTGTACGGAAAGATGGATAATTACACTACACCAGAAAAGACTTTTGGTAGCGTTGAAAAAACGCTACCATAACTTATGGTAGCGTTTTAGTGAACGCTGCTATACGACATGCAACTAAAAGTCTAAAACTTTTTGTTGCGTTGTAGTAAACGCTACCAAAAGTCACTTTTAAATGCAACTATAGGTTTTTTCTGTAAGGTTTAAAAAACGCTATCAAAAGTCACTTTTAAATGCAGCTATAGGTTTTTTCTGTAGGGTTAAAAAAACACTACCATAAGTCTCCATTTTTTGGTTGCATTTTTTGTTTATATGCTTTTTTGATTTTCAGTAGCGTTTTTAAAATGCAACTGTATAATTTTTATATTAGTTTACATTTGTTTCTGTAGCATTTCTAAAACGCTACCAAAAGTTATTGGTTGTTTGGTAGCATATTTTAAATGCTACTATTTACGGTTGATGGTTTATACCATTTCCAACAATCGCTTATATACTATTCATATTAAAACGAACGATCAATCGCATAATTTTCATATATTCAAACAAACAATTAAATCACATAATTAGCATATACAAACAATCAATCATATTATCATCATATTCAAATAATTGCAAAAGCATGCTAATCTCACAATCAAATATAATATCCATAATCAATTCGATAGTAATTTTTCAACAAAATAAGTCACATACTACAAGCATTCACAGACAAGTTTCCACAAATGGTACTAACAAAATACGACAACATATATAACAATTAAATTCATGTTCGTTGTTTGATTACCAATAGTTCTTTGTTGTCGACAGTTTTCGCTTCGAAATAGCTAATTACCTGCAAATGAGTTTAATAATCAACAATATATATTGACTGCTGCTGTTGTATTACTTGAACTTCATTCCATTCTGCTTCATCATACTCACGACCATAATCAGTGCTTCATGTCCAACCTAGCTGCTTGTAGTAGTACATGAACTGTGCACACATATCCAACCTAACTGCTTCATCATAATCACTGCCGTGCCACTTCACACACACCTCCCTGCACACAATCACTACCATACCACCAATCATCATAATCTAAACTGCCACCTCTTCGCATACACCTCCCCGTTACACAGCCTTTCCACTGCTCAACAAAATATCAACAAAATTGCTGCACGTTTTCCAGCCATCCACACCATCCCATAATAAGTGCAATACATCATTTTCCCTCTTCACACAGTTTCTGGTATCACCTTCATAAACAACCATGCCTTCACATACACCTGAATACAACACTGCTTAAAAAAATCATTGTCAAACACCCTCCCTGTCTAAGTGCAGATTCAACATACCACTTCTTTCATCTCTGAACAACAACACGCCTGAATAAATCATACGATCCATATACAACTCCACCTCTTTTAACATACTGCCTTCACAATCACTCCACATCCACCTTACTACCTCTGACCTCTGTCTTACTTCTTACACTCCAATAACCCCCACGACATACTGACCGTCCTCCCTCTGCCTAAACTGCCTGAACAACAACCACCATCAAAAACTCTACCATCAACATTTCTACTGCTTCATCACTGCCATTTACCATATCACATTCACAACACAACACTCCAACCATCAAAATTCACTTACCTTACTGCTCACAACCTAGCAATAGAACTTAAACATCAACTCTGCATTTCTTAGCATAGCTTACTGCCTGCCAACAGTTCCTACACACCTGATCCATCTTCAATCTCCAACCATCATCATAACACAACAAAACCCCATCAACATTCACATACAAGCTAGCTCCTCAAACATACAAACTGCTATATCCCTACTGCTACTCACTTCATCACTGCCTTTAAGCCTGACTTCAACTGACTTTGCAATTTCATCAAACTATCATAATCATCTCTACCTCAAACCGTCAAATTGTCTGCACAAACATTCCCTACCCCTTTCCACTGCCTCATGCATATCAACCATCCCTGATCGCTGCATATTACCTACATCACCCCAGTACAACTTCAACTTTCTGCCATCACCTGCACACATCCTCCACCATCAACATCCCTTGTTACAACTACGGCTCCTCCAACATCATACAACCATAATTAAGCAAATAGAATTCATAAACAAGTTCCATCATTGAAGAAGGTTGTATAATATTTACCTGAACTGTGCCCTCAGTAAGACCATTGTCAACTTTCAAACTTTCAACAGCTTTTGCAAAGGCATTCGCAAATTTTTTTCATAGACGCCTAGCAGTAAATAGGCAAGAAGTTACTTTATTTCAATACATGAGTATCATATTAGAACTAGGTTATTATGTATACTAAGCTGCGTATAACATTTCAAGTACATGGCAAAGTTAATGAAAGCACGCAGAAGAGAATTCATAAACTTGAAATAGATTAGAACAGTGTTATCCTGGTAGCATTAATATAGTACTAAGGAAATGTAACTACATGCACTTGTATGTATTAGCAACAACATCCATTTTTTTAAAATCCATTTGTAATTTCATTCTTGCATTATGAAAATAGTAATAAATAAAACAAAGAGTAATATTATTCTTTTAGATAGTTCTTCACTTTTATTGAACTGGCTCAAGAAACTAGGACATAAAATAGAAAATTCAAAGCTCTTTCTCTATCACATTGTTTCTCTTTACATTGTAATGTTACGGTTTTGGAATTAACAGAAAGTTAGTAAATAAGAATTTAATACATGTTAAAAAAAGGAAAAGAGAAGGAGATGAAAGCGAGTAGGAAACTGGAGGGTAGAAGAGGTGATGGGCTACGCCATTAGCGGCCCAACCACCGTTGTGGTGGTAGCAGCCTCTGCTGCACACTGCTGTCGATAGGAGCCAGGCCGTCGGCCTGGCCACCCATCTGGTTACCTCCATCCAGGGGCTGGTGCATAGCCAGATCGGGCTGGTCAATCAAGACAAGGATTGTATGAGAGGGGAGAAGATCAAAGAAGAATTTGGTTAGGCTTTTCTTTTTTGGGCGGAGTTTAACAAAAATTATTAGGTGATGAGATAAGAAAGCAGAGGATATGAAAAGATGAAAAAAGAGAGGATATGAAAAGATGAAAAAAGAGAGGATATGAACGACCTAGAAAAAATTTCAAAAAAAATTTTCTGAATTCTTAGTGGGATCGTTAGCCAGCATTTCATTCTTTACTTTTACTGTAAAAAATGGCAAATTGTTGCATTTAATATCCAAACGCTGGTAAAATATGCTACCAATAAAAGATTTTCTTGTAGCGAACATAACAGACTTAACAGAGCGTGTGTTAGATAATCTGAGGGAGATCAAAGTAAATCAAAGAAAGAATCAAAATTACGACAAGAAATATAAGTGCATACCATGAAGACGAGATTCAACACTTCCATTCCGAACAAGTTCATAAGCCAAGCAATGCCTATCTTTTTCAATGCAAACACCAATCAACTTTACAAGATTCTAATGATGCAATCTGCTTAGGATTTCTACTTCTGATATAAACTCAGGCTCTCTATCCCTATCTTGATCTACACTTTTAAGCAATTTCACAGCAACATCACTTCCATCTTCCAACATACCATGAAAAACAAAACCAAAACCACATTCACCCATTTTTTTACTAGCATTCAAACCGTATGTGGCCTTGTCAAGCTTAACTAATGTGAAATTCTTCACCAGGGGTGGGCAGGCAAAGGTATTTGGAAGAAAGGATGCAGATGTCGAACTTGCAATGCTACTTGTATCGTAGTTTTGGCTCCTGCATCACCAGGTAAACGAAATCAAAATGTCAAAGTGTGGATTTTTTGTAATTTTTGATGTTATAAATACATGATGTCATAAATTTAAGGTCCTTTAATTGACTATATTTCACTTGTATATTACTTTTAGAAGTATGGATAAAGATCTATAAATCACCATTCCAATGGATATAATAGAATTATAAGCACCCATAGCAACTCTAATCTATCAAATATTACATGATCATCGTTACATAGAGTCATAGGCGGATCTAACTTATATTTCCATATTCGAAAACTTATTAACACTCAAACTGGGAGAAATGATTATTTTAACAAGTGTTGCTTACATGATGTACTTGTGCACTCTCTAAAATTTTGCGAGCATAACATACAGCTTACATTGGGGGATAAAAAAAAGGGCCCTAGTAGTTTTAGCACTCGCTAATAGTGGGTGAGAATTATGTTCTCATTGTATATGCACAAAATCATACCCATTGATCCCTGTAACTACATATCTAATGCAGATCATGTTATACTTATAACTAAAATTTTGTGTTGCCCACAAATGTACATGCTTACCATCACTGTTATCAACTGAGACAATTTTAATGTATTTAGGACTTTATGACACATTGAAATATTTGAGCCTGTTATGGAAGTAATTAAAATATAATGCGTTAGTTATTCAATTATAAGTTAAAAATATGCCCAGTCCATGTTGAGCGAAGTAGTCAATATAGCAAATGCAATACAGTATCAATTTTCTCCCATGAATGAAAAATAAGGGGAAAAAGAGACAACTATTGAATAAATACAAACTGCTGTACCCACTTGCAAGAAATCTGGCCAACAAACTGATGATCAAGTAAGAAGTAAATGTTTGGATCATATAGTTAAAAAGATCGGCGACGTCACCTTCAGTCTCAACAACCCACATCGCTACCATGTACCCAACATCGGCAGCCACTTCAAACCCAAACAAATTTAAGGCAATGATTAGACTTTGTACAAATTTAAGGCAATGAAGGGTAATATTTACTTTAGCAATCTTATCAATAAGTGGGAGGAAAATGAATGCTTATCTAAAATGAAACCAGAAAGTGATGTTCTGTACCAAATTACAAAAAATAAAACCCAAAATTTTTTTACACACGCACAATGTTTTATAAGATTGTCTATTGTGTTAGTTCGACCATTAAACAAATTAAAAACATTCAGGTTAACAAAATTATGAGATAAAATGATCTGAATGTAAACATCTAATGCAATTTTTTTCCCTAAAATATCTTAGATTTTAACTGTTCCATTAATATCTTTAAAGATCCAAACAACATAACTTTGTTGTATTTTGAACTATTATGGAAGAAGAAAATTTATAAAAACTTGGATTGGATGATGCTTACATGATTGATGTTGATCCATTAATATTCACATATCCATAGATTGTGCGAATAAAGATCTGCATCGGTAAGTACAATGCCAATATACAGGATCAAATTATGTAAAACTTCTCTAACAATGGTGATAGGACACATTCAAAACATTACATCAATTCACTAATAGTATAAGTAAGCTTGAATTCATACACCTTGTCATCAATTTCATCAAACCTTCCTTGTCGGTTATGCCTTTACATCTTTCCACCACCTCAATGAGCTACCAGCATAAATGCTAATGCCACAAACTGGTTGGATTTTTCCTCCTGTGCCATTTAAACACTTTCGTTCAGACCAAGCCTAAGTATTGTCACTAATACCTACAAAGTGATTTAGTGTAATATAAAAATGTCCATAAGCTAAATAAGTATATATTTCCACACCCTTGTACACTATTGTTTAAATATATCTATGAACCAACAACACAAGGATTAGCTGTCAACCTCAGCGAAGATTTTGGTTTACATATCTAGGTGCACTTTATCCAAATATTAGACATACTACAGCTATAGTTAACTAGTACTATCTTACAAGGATGCTTATATATGGTACTAAACTGTGAGACAAAAGTTATTGTCATCCACATTGCTCCTCCTCATATCGTTGCACACTACCATCTTCCAACAGTAACCATACAACCACATCACCTTACTGCTGCTACTTATTCAACACTACAACATCTTATAACAGCCACTCAAACACTCATACTGATCGAGAGAATAAAGCATTGTGATTCTAGAGAAATTTTATGAAGCGATTTTGGTAAATGGAATTTAAAAAATGTGATTGATAATTTGCTCATTCTCACATTGATTTAATCGTTCCTTTTCAATCTAACTGGGTAGAGATCATGGAGTGAAAACTTAACAAGCAAAAACTACACTGTATAAGTATAAAAAAGGTTGAGTTTGATCCACAGAAATGATGTGTTAAATAGCATAGATACTAATTTGAGGCTAAATTATAGTGGATTACAACTAGAAATAACTTAGACATAGAAAAGTGGTACCTTGAGTCTCCAGAACCATCCCAAGGGTAATTTGCAACAAGTGCACCCTGTAATACCAAAAGAATGTTATATGAGTTAAATGCAGTTATAAAATAAAATAAAATTGAAAAGGAAAAAATGAACATATGATTCTACAAGCATCTGAACAGGAAAAATCGCAGTTTATGCAATTACATCAAACAACAAAAACAAAAAGCATGATATGTTATTGCATATCATACGTAAATCTACAAGTGCGTAGAAAGCAGTTCCATGGAGCACAAGGCTGAGATTCAAAAAGAAAAGAGTGGATAAGCAAAAAAACAGTAATATTCCAATAGGAATGTCAATAAGGAAACCTTCAGATATATGGTTACCATGCTGCATCAATTTTCACTGATGCATGGAAATGATGAATCTAAGGTAATGCATTAGAGAATTTAAGGAATGTTGAACATGCAAGTATCTTATCTAAGTCCATTTATTTGATAGCCTATTAACATATCAAACCTCCCCATGTGCACCATCACTTGCCTTACTGACTTATAGCTAAACTACATAATTCACTGAACATCAAATACCTCCTCACCTAACAGTTCAATTTCCCCCCTCTTGACATCCAACTGCCATCAACTCAAACTCCATTACATACTACAGTCACACCGCCTCACCCAATCGCTACCACCGAAGCCGATGTTCCAGCCCAACCACCAGACTATAACAAACTTTCGAATAAAAACAAACTCCTTCATCGAAACCCAATCAAACAAGTCAAACGCCTCGAACCCTCACCGCAACCCCATCGACCACCTCACAACCAAATCTCTAGTTCACCAACCACTCCAATCACCTAAAAATACACGCCTCCAATCCGTCACCAACACGCAAAATCTATTGCTCGCTTCCACAACCGCTACTCCAGTCCGAACTCACGGAACCATCATCACATCTTCGAATAACCTCCTCTTGTATTTCGATCACTACCACAACCAAGTCGTCGTGACCCCCACAGCCTCGACCGTGACTTCACTGCATTCCGCCAACCACCGCGACTCCAAATCCCTAACCTTCTCTTATATCATCCATTCACTATTACTGCTGCTAGCCTACTACCATACTCCGTCCAACTTCCAATCTGCCACTCTTCCAAACTGCTAATTGCCGCTTAACAACATCAAGTTCCTTGCTGCTCACAAAACTGTCAACATATCACAACTTGATCACATAACCACTTCACATACCATAACACTACCCTATCACTTCCACAGACCAACCAGTAGCTACTCCAAACATCCTCTTCCCCCTTCCTTGAAACACTGCAGTCCACAACCAACCAGAGACCATCTCTTTAAAAAGGATAAAAAAACTGCTACTTTCTGTAGACACTCGACCTCCAACCGCCTTCGACATCCAGCCTTCGATCATCAACGCCACCTCCTACAACCCGAAATCAAACTGCATATCACCTCAGCAACCTCACGGAACCCAAATCACCATCTCCAATCACCATACTACTGCATCTCACCAGCTATCACAAACTGACATCTGACAATCCCCATACAACAAGCAGCCACAACACAAAACCACTCTGACTGCAGTCATTTCCATACTACAGTCTCCTCCCCACTACTGCAAGTTCACTACCAAAACCACATACCATCAACCTATACCATAGCCTGCACTGCTAGTTTTCCACCAGTCAGACATACATCTCCACTACCCACAAACAACCTACAAACTATGAATATCCTTCACTAGCAACCTTAAGCCATCACCTAACATCACGTCTCCCCCCCTCCCCACAATCGACACAAACTGCTTCGACATACGTTACCAACTACGACCAAATCCCAAAATCGAACTACTCAAATCGGTTTCCTATTCCTACCAAACCAGTCGCAACCAACCTCATCCACAATCTACCCAAAACTCTTCAATCGCCTGAGCAACGACCTATAAGTCTAGTCGCGATTTTCAGTCATTTCTTCTTCTACTACTTTTTTTCCTTTTCTATAATCGTCTGTTTTATTTGCGTAGATGAAAGAAAGATGGGATTGAGAAATTAAAAGTCGTGTATTCTATTCTGAAGTAAATGGAGATACGCGATATGGAAGGAAACGAAAATGGATTTAGGGTTTTGCGGGAGGAGAAGTAAGTGGGGAAACACGATAGGGAGGGAAATGAAAATTGATTTTGGGTTTTGCAGGTGGAGAAGGTAATGGAGAAATGCGATATGGAGGGAAACGAAAATAGATCGAAAAAATTGGAATTTTTTCCCACCGAATACAAGTAAGAGAGGTACTAGTAGCGTTTTAATCAAATAAAATAGTGAAAATAAAAAGAGCCAAATACCATTAGTTGCACTTTGCTCACAAACGCTACTAATATATGCCACTAAAAGTAGTTTTTCTTGTAGTGTTATGAGAAAGAAAGAAGAAGAGAAGAGAAGAAGAATAGAAAAGAAAGATAAACAATCACAGAATCTCACAATCGCAGCGGAACAACATATAATATAATATCAATGAACTTTACATAACAGAAACTATAATATATATACATTCATCAGAGTATATCAATCAAATCACTAATCATCAGCCTAGACGGTTATAATAACATGTCCTTACAAATGCTGATAATTTAAACAACAATGCAGTGAAAAATAAACAAATACGGGGCTACGTCCTGAAGACCACCATCTCGTCTGCCGAAGCTCCAACGCATCTTTCTAAATCTATAAATATGCTCGTTCTGACTCGAACATTAAAAGGAGAATGTACAGATAAATCTGGTAAATCAGCGTAAGAAAACACATCTCAACTGAATTTTAAAGTTATAAAAACCTTTCACATCATAGGTATCTCATAAGACCATGCCGCACATAAACATGTATGGGTTTTTACCTTACGATAACCAAAACATTTTGTGTCAAATTTTGTTATGTTATACTAGTGTCTATTATATAAATAATTTTAATCATAGCCAAAATTATAACATTAATTAAATTCTATCATATTAGTCACAAAGTGGGTTCTACAAACAAAACGGCAGGCATGTAGTGGAGAATGGATATCCATACAAATGACTAAGTAAAGGGATCACCTTTCGATAGTACATCTCTAAAGGAATGTACCGAGGCTACAGATTATCTGCACCTTTACCAATGCAAGAAGGCCTAAATCATCACCCCGGTTGTTACCGACCTATCCGCGGGCTCTCTTCCCATACGCCATAATAATTTAAAACCCTAACGTCCTAGTGGGAATACATATATCTAGAAGGGGATGATCATATCCTAATGGTTGTGAACCATATAACCATGCTGCAACTACGTTGTTTCAGTCAGTTTTGGGTGTGAGGCCTAAGGTCACGATTATCTTTCACATAGCACATCCTCTTTCCTCTTTGAATGCCATATTGATATTTCATAATTACACAACTGATTTCTATAAATGTTTTAACTTCTAAGCTCATACGTCTCAAGAATGGGCGTTAAGCTAAGATAAGTTATCTTATCCGCCACCAAGTAGATGATAAGTTTATAGAGATCAGTCAATTTGATTTTAAAATGCAATGTCAGACATTCATCCATACAAGTTATCCTGGAACAGGACAAATCGAAGACACTTCTCCTACCACATCCTATTTTGGGAATCACTATAGGAACAGTAACGATTAATTGTTGCATTGGATATTTCGTAACGAAGTGACCACTGCTTCTATTTGTATATTAGGATTTTATCCCCAAATGATCAACAAGCAGTCCTTCATTAAGAAAATCCCAAATATTAATGTCTTCCAACACCTATATATTCGAATGCATATATGTTGTCCAAAGTGGTTTTCGAGAAAACTGATCCCAGTCTCTTTGAATCAACAACGATAAAGAGGCCAAATTTTGATAGTCGATTATTTAACTATCAAAGCAACAATAAATCAAGCACATAAGTAGTCACTAGGCCCGTTTAATAAATCTCTTATTACTTAAATAACATTTTAATTACTTCAAATTATCTTTAGAAAAATATATTCACGAAACCATTTTAAATTATTGATGTTTGGAAAACATTCTCATATACTTATATCAACTGTATAAGCATATTCACACACCATTTCATTTTTCAAGACTTAGAAAATATTTCCACATACTTAAAACGGAAATAAGTACATATGCAAATCTTAAGGGAAGTATTCTTCAAAACCGTACTTTATTTGGGTCAAAACGAATGTTGCGTAAAACATTGTTACAACAATCGAAACTAGTATAAGGATTCGACTAATTATATATATATATATATATATATATATATATATATATAAGTATATGTGAATAAATTTTGTACACCAAATAAAACATTTCCTTTTGGAAATCATTTACTATAACAACAGTGTTATAGTCCATGCCTTTTTTACTTCCTCGAAAATGCCTATTACAAAAATTAATGTTGAAATCTATGCTTCCTATACTTGTCACATTTTAAATCATTTTCAAACTATTAAATTCCACTTGAAATTATTATTTCCAAAACATTACTTTAAAAAGATAAATTACTTTTAAAACCATTAACTCCATAAAAATATTATTTTCAAACATTCCTTTAATAGATAAACTACTTTTAAAATGATTAACTCCATATCTAAATTTCAACATAAATCATTTCTATATTTATAAAATACGTTTATAAATTTCACTTCTATTTTATAAAATTTCTATTTATAAAATTACTTCATTTATAAAATCCTATTTATAAATCCCTTCTTTTCTAAATATCATTTATTTACAAAATCCATTTATACATCCCTTTTCTCCGATAATCTAATTTATTTAGAAAATCCACTCATAAAATATTGATTTCAAATCCATTTAATATTGCATAAAAAACCATTGAAAAATCAATTATTTTATTTATTAAATATACCTTTATAGAAACTTTATATATATTATTCTAGAATCTCAATTTAAAACGTTACAAAATAGTAAATTGAAAATACTAAAGATCATACTTTTATTTATTATAACATAAATTCCTTTCTTTTAATAACTCAAAAATCATTAAAACATTATAAAATTACAAAATCACTTTAAAAATCATTTCCAATTCACAATCCAATTTTAATATTTCAAAATACCAAAAAACAAGGCATGTTCTACTAAAGCACTAAATAAGTCAAATCAAGTAACAATCAATAATATGGCATCCAATACATCATATATTAGCATATATATGAAAAGTAAAATCTACAGTGGTGAGGATTCCTATTGGATCCCTCCAATTTGCCCCCTGCATCACATATAAAATATAACCGTAAAATCTAAATCAACCACTTCGAGGCAGGATTCGAATACAAAGGGTCATCCACTCTTACATAGGAATGTAATAGGGTCTCATCTGCTCCAATAGACGGGAATACATCCAAACCAACTGATAAATATAGTAAATCATCCAAATAAGCAAAAAATAGCGTAAATAAAATTATTCCCACTTATATAAAAATATAAATAGGATAAAGAGGTGAGTTTACTCACAGAAATTCCAGAGATTGCCTAAGCGCTCTGGTTTTAATTAAAATTGAATGGTCGTTCACTTTAACACAAAATTCCTAATAGCTCCAAATCCCTCCAATCCAACTCTATAACGTAGTATTCGCCGATACGATCGCACCGCAATTTCGCGCTTCTGATAGCGACCTCTTTTAAACAAGTTATGAATAAATGATCATACAAGATAATTAAATTTTATAATTAACTTAATTAATTAATTAAAATTTTAAATTATCCTTCTTCCCTTTTCTTCCTCTCGCTTGATACCAGGCCGCGACATATTTCCCTTTTTTATCATCATCAACCAAAGATTGTGCAATACCACACGTCGCCGTCCCACCTACGCCGTCGCCTACCTCTACTCCACCTCGCCATGCACCACCACGTGTGTCATTCGCAAAACTCAAAAATTACGCTTGAATAGTGGGAAATTGTTGCACCTATCATGGTCCATTTGATGATCCATGACCATGGATCATCACGTCTTCCCATGCCGTGGGTACTTCATGTTGAACATTTTCTCCAATTTGGCTTCGATCATCGTGAGTAATCTTGATCATTAGATGAAGAGCAAAAAATGGAGGCTAGTGTTTAGCTTTAGGGTTTGTGAAATTATGAAGGGCTGAGGCCCTTTTATAGCAAATTTCTAAAGCACTATTGATACTTTAAAATTGCGAACTCTCGCTTGACGTTTTTTATGTTATACCCTTATTCCGAACATAATGGAATATATATCTGAAGCCAATTCCATCACATACAAAAGATAACATTTCAACATCAAATTATATTAATTTAAATTCCATCAAATAAATTTCTACACGTTTCGAACTCGCATGACCAAAAGATAAATCCAATCGCCAAAATATTCGACAGCATCTAATAATTCACTATTATGGATCCAATGAAACTGGTTTCGTCGAAATCTGAGACAGTGCCCTAGAAACTATTTTACATGTTTATTAAAACTAGTTATTTCCAAAATCAGTTCAAATAACTTTTATTCAAATTTAAAAGTTTACTATCCTCCTTCTTATTCAAGAAGAATTCAAACCAAGTTTAGAAATCATTTTCATTCATATTAAATTCAAGATCCATTATTTAAACAATTTCAAATATTAAATGTAACCATTTAATTAAATCTCTATATTTGAAATATAAGTTATTTAATATATAAAAATTAAATTTTCAATATATAAAATCAATTAAATATTCCAAATTCAAATGACTAAAGTTCTTAGTCGTTACAATCGAGATAGAAGCAGTTACGATAAAGATCCCTCATTACATGACTCTGCTTCCAAACGTCGCCCTAGGTCTAGATCACCTCCTCCTAGAGTCCAAACATGCAACCTGATCGTCACGATGACATCCTACCTAGTGATGCTTCTCCTATTCAACCTCCGACTTCTATCCCTATGCAACCCCTAGCATCGTCTCATTCGAGCCGGTCCTCTGATCACATGTATTAAAAGAATGTCTCCGAAACTTCCTAGCACAGGCATGGAAAAAAGTTGTTATAATCCCAGCTATCTCTATGGACAAACAGCTTGAGGCCATTGCCCAATTGGCCAAACCGAAGGAAGAATTTCCAAACATCTACTTCGATGGCCTTATGTTTTGCTAATTTAAAAAGAATCCTTGCTGATGTCCAAAAGATGACCATCGGTTGCATGATCGATGTTTACAACTAATATAATTAATGGACGAAGGTAGCTGAAATAATTTCCAAAGCCCGAGGGATAGAGAGCTAGAGATATACAATTAGAAACTCATCAAAGCTGATAGTAAGAGAATCATTGCTAATCTCGAAGATGGGGTCGAGAAATTAAGAAAATCTCAAGCTAAAGCTGAGAAGGAAGCCGAGGATTCCACCAAGGCCCTCGAGGAAGAGCAGACTAAACATTGAGATGAAATGTAGAAAGCTTTCCTTCGAAACCATGCTCTGTTAGTGGAGATGGATACCACAAAGAAAAATGTGGCTAAGTTGGAAACCAAGCTAGAGCATGAAACAAAAGAAAATGATGAAGGGCTCCAACAAGCTCAGACCTATTGTGATGTGTTGCTCCATGCCAGGAAGGAAAGAGATAAAGTGCTCAAGCGTGTTAAAGATGTTAACGCACTCGTCAAGAGAGAAACCAGGGCCACAGACCAGCAGGAAGAAGCGCGTGTGATGGAAAAGTTTGAAGTAAAACCAGTACAATGCCAACATGCTCAAATTCTGAAACTTAGAGTGGTTCAAAGATGATTATCCCAAAATCCTCGCCCTTTCTTGGGAGAAGATTGTTGAAGAAGAGAATGCTTTCCTCAAAGGCGGCGAGGTGGATTTTGAGCAACTAGAGAAAGAAGCATTGTAGGAGACGAGCCCAAAGTGTTAAAGGATGGCTAGCTTATCTTTCACCTGGAGCTTGCCTCAAGAATGCATAAAGACTTAGGCAAAGGCTCCAAATCGATGCCACATGATGCTATTTCTAGCCAAACACTTGGATCCCAAGCTGCTCTGGATTCATCCTCTTATCCAGGGTAAGAGCCTAAGAAGATTGAGATCCACATGCCTACCATTCTCTCCACGATTCCTGAGGGGAACTCCAGTAGTACTCCGGCCCATAAAGAACCCCAAACCGAAGATGGTATGTCATTGACTTCTCCTGTATTCCAGAAAGTTGACGTGTTGTCGAAGAACATAGGTAACCTCTATCTTTATTTCTCAACCTTCTGGTCAGCCCCACATTGCTCTGCTTCCCGACAAGGACTCTTAGCCGAAACTTCAAGTGCCTTAATGTTACCACTTCAATAATGATTCAATCCCAATAGAAGATACTCCCGGCCTTGACGATTATATAATCGATGCTTTGTTAGATGATGGAGCTGGTGAGACTCAGAAAACTCAAATTTATGAAGATGTTATTATTACTAGGATCTCCAAGCCTCTGTCCGGTACCACCATGGATGAGATTCAGCAGGAACTTGGGAAAGACATCGTCCTTCCCATAGAGATCATGTAGGAGAAGGTTGAAGTTATTCCTCCTCTATCTACTGCCTTGCGCAAACAGACTATGTTCGCTTCTATCCATATTCCTCTGCCTAGTAATGCTCAAAGCATTCCGATCCCTAGTAATGCTCAAAGCATTCCGATGGGATCCTCGCAAAGCATTCTGACCTCTATTCCTTTGATTAGGAGTACTCAAAGTGTGCCTACTGGATTATCATAGAACACTCCATCTAATGGAAAAGGAAGTGAGGGAAAAAGAGGAAAGAGGATGGGTAAGAGCTCAAACAAAGCATCTTCTGGTGTGAAAAAGAAGTAAAGGAAAATGAAGCCGAAAAAATGAGTATCATTTTGTTTTGTGTACATGGATTCTTTTTGATTTTTGGCTGAATTTGTGCAGGTTCGGCACCCACTTTTGCTATTTGTTTTTAAGCATAAATAATACTTACAAATAACTTTCTTGATTTCATGTGAATAACAAGGGTTTTTGTTTCACTACCTCCTTTTATGGATTTTCTATGTATTTAAGAAATATTCTTTTCATTTAATGTATTTGCGATCTATTTCTTTTAGTTACCATCGTCGAACCAAATCCTTTAGCCTATTTTATAAAGTGCCAGCCTTTCATTGTTTTGAAAACATAAAGTAATTATTGAAGTGCCAATCTCTGGGCATTAGTCAGAGTTAACTACTTAGAACAGTGGTTTGGGTGTCCTTTTCCAGGATCATAATATATGATTGTGCCAAACTCCAGGCATCTGAATTAATTTACCGTAGCTCACACATTCTCATTCAGGATGTACACTTCTAACCGCTCCAAACTTTTGGCATCGATTCAAAGTTCATAGACAAGATCTTGCCTTATGCCCGACATTGATCTTTGGATTTGCCTACTCCAGCTAGAGTGTTAAGAGTGGGATGCTCTTCCCATGACCACCTTTCTGTATACTCTTGCCCCTAATCCAAGGACAAGAGTTGAGCAAGTGAATGGTCGTATCATGTTCGTTTTGATTTTATACTCCCACCCCTACACCAAGGGCGAGAGCTAGTGTACGGATGGTCTTGTCACATTTCGTTTAGTTTATACTCCTTCCCTACACCAAGGGCGGAAATCAGTGTATGGATGTTCGTGTCATAGACGGTTTGAGTTTATACTCCTGCCCACAATTTGAGGATATGAGTTTGCTGATGAATGGTCGGGTCACGTCGATTTACTTTATACTCATGCTTCTAGTCTAAGGACAAGAGTAAATTAGTGTCAATCTCTGGATATCGAGAAAGATTTCAAGTGTCCGATCATAGTCCATAGAAGTTTGGTCAGCACCTAACTCCAGGTACCTGCACACCTGCATTATTCACATGCAGATCTGTTTGAGTTGGTCAAGTCACAACTCTTAATTAATGGGAGGATAGCGTCTTGTCTTGAAAAGCTGTTTTATTCCATAAAAGGAAGGTAATGACAGAATCTGTCTTATTACCTGACTCCAGCCAATTATTTACGAATTTATTTCTAAGTGAAATAACATCGTAAGTGCTCTCTATTCCACGCCCTCAGGAATGAAATCCCATCTATTGTCGCAAACCTGAAAGTTCCATCTCCAAGCTTTTTCTCACCAACACAGGAGTAGATACCCACTTCAAGTATAAGGCATTACAGATGAAGCCATTTTTGTTCAGCTTATCCACATCTTCTTTGAGTATAGCAGATATCTTCGGATCCAGACTACGGCATTTCTGTTTCATCGAAATGCATTTGGGACTAATGTTTAACGTGTGGCTCGCTATCCCTAGCGAGATCCTACACCCGCCGAGTGCACTTATGCAAGCACATCTAGATTTTCCTAAAAGAAACTAACCAACTCCTTCATCACACTTGTGCCGAGCTAAGATTCGACCTTTAGGACCCGATTTGGATTGTTTTGACAAACCAGAATAGCGGTTGTCAACTCGGCTGGAGCTGCTCGTCCATTTTCTATCTCTTTTCATTGGTCCGAATCAATGTGAAACCAATTGGGTTGCCCGAGCAGAGGCTTTGCCCGAGCAGAGGCTCCGACTGTAGTAGCTATGCATCGAAAGCTTTTATATGGAGGGTCCTCTTTATGTTTTTCCTTTCTCCTTTTGCCTTGCTTCCTTTAGCTCAGCGACATAACATTCGCGGCCAGCCACTTGATCTCCTTGCATAATTCCTACTCTATTCTCTATAGAGAACTTCATGGTTAAGCACAAGGGAATGATGGATGCTCTAAACTCAGCTAGGGCCGGTCGCCTAGAAAAGCGTTGTAGGTTGCGCAAATATACAACACCAAAAAAGGCATGACCCATACTCGCTTGTGGTCATCCTCACCAAGTACCACTGTCATTCAACAAATCCTATAGCCTCATTAGCTATCCTATTAAACCCCTGTATTCAAGGCTTACAAGGTTTCAAATCCGTCTCTTCTAATAACATTTTATTGTAAGAATTTTTTAAACAAGGTATTGACCGAACTCCCACTATCAACAAGCACCGTCCAAACAGTAGCTGGACCGATCATGACTATGATCATGAGTAGATCAATCATTAGAGCTTCCACTCCGTCAATATCTCTATTTCCTAAAAAATATCGTCGGTCATCTTTCTACATTGGTTTTCCTTTTGTCCTCAACAACATAGTAACTTTCACTCTTCACATGTTTAATAGCATCAACATATATGTCATCTCTGCTAGACTTTTGTCGAGAGGATGTGACCCATAATATTAATCACTACACATCTTTCTGGCTGCTTGGGTGTATTAATACCAAGCTCAGCTTGTCTCGGCTGGGATGATGACCCGAGATGGTTGAATTTCCTTGCCCGCCATCCTATGGGGCTTTCACATACTGTCGTAACTTCTTTCTATGAAATAAATCTTCTACTATATCTCGCAAGTATCTGCACTCGTTGGTATTATGACCGTGACTTTCATGAAATATGCGGAACTTTCTTGACTTCCTATCCTTTTCGATTGGTTATCTTGGAGCAGTTTTCCTATATGGTCAGTATTCTAAGTTGCAAGATAGATATTCTCTATCGAGTTTTTAAGTTCGATATAGCTATCGTGCTTATGAGTCCTAATATGATTTCGCTTATCTGGCTTTTTCTTCTTACCCCATCATCATTTCATTTTCGATTATTGTTTTAATTACCAAACTTCACTTCCACACTCTTAGAGCTTCCTCAAGATTATTTTACGGTAACGTTACTTTATATCACTTCATTTGAATTTCCAACACTAGCCCCCATGGATTATTCTTCTCTTCCTCTAAACATTAGTATTCATTAGCCTTTCTATAGAAAGCATCCAACATTGATTGGGGCTTGTTTTCCAACCATTCCCCGAACTCCGTATTGGGATGAATCTCCCTAATCAATGCCATAAGCACTTTATCATCCTTGGGATCTGTAACTTTTATCATGGCTGTATGGAATCGATTCAAGAAATCCTTCGGCTACGCTCTCTCAACTTAGAAGGGGTTTGACAAAGACATCACATGCTTTGGATGTGCAGTGTGTAAATGGAATTGTTATACAAACTTCTTCGATAACTCAATTAAAGATGATATGGATCTCAGCGGAAGTCAAGTGAACCATACTGTAGTTACTCCTTCTAAGAAATTTGAGAAACAACAAAATTTCACGACATCAGATGCTCTGGCTGAATATATATGCCATTCATTTCTCATCTATGCTGCATAGGGTCGATTATTCCTTCGTATAACGACATAGTTGGCATTGTGAATCTCCAAGGGTGTCTCCCATGTAAAACGTTCTCTATAAACGGACTTTGAACGGGAGAGGTACCCCATTCATTATTAATCCTAAAATGATTTTTTTTCTAACAAGCCTCCTAACCAAATCCTCCAGGTAGTCAAGGTCAGTAGGTTCAATTGAATAATGGTAATTGGGCTCTTGTTTGAGCGTTCGTCTTGACGAACGCTCTCGATTTGACTCTTGATGCTTGCTTTTTCCAGCCTTTAGGAGATCCATTCATCAAGCAGTCCCACCTTGTTTGATTTCGTGACAAATATCATCATCAGCACCATGATTCTCCTAATTCTAATCACCAGAAGTGCGTCATGGAGCCAAAACCATGCCATCTTCCAAAAGATGGGCTTTGTGCCCACCACTGGAGGGATCGGTACCAATCCCCAAACATGAACCTACAGCTCATCATTTTCCTTGGTACAATGTTTTAGCAGTATTTAAGTCTTTTTCTACTTCTTGTCCCTCCATCTCTGCTTGAACGATGAGGAACTTTCAGACGAAGTACTAGAATCCCTTCTACTCCTTCTAATTTAACACATTTTGATAGAGTTAGGGGTATGCCTTAGGGGCAATTATGTAATTTGTTACATACATCTAACTCATTGACCAATCTTATTCAAAATAAAAGGTATTTTCTTCCTATTATAAACTTAATATAATTAGATTATATTAATTAATTAACTTAATTAGAAGTATATATAGTAGAAAAATACATAAATGGTATAATTTGTGATAGTAGTTACAAAGAGTTGTAACCGCGATTAATTTATCGCAAAAAACAAATATACCATTTTAAATGTTCCAAGTCAAGATGCATCAAGACTGGATATCGATGTATCGTTAAGACTGGAGTATGTAATGCTCTCCAAATATTGGGCAGTGTATTACTCATGACTACTGGGGGCACCTAGGGGTTACGTACTAATATTTATTAGATAACTATGGAACGACTCATTCGATAGTTTTCTGTTGGTTAATATAACTAAGGTCAAATAGAAAATATCGATGTGATTGATTTACATGGTTCTCTCGACTTGAGAATACTGTGGATCTTCAATATGAAAGCTCTGCTTTCATTATAGCCAAATCATGGCATGGCATCCATCAAGTGACTATAGTTGGATCGGGTGGAAGTATTGGAAGTGAAGCGATATTCAAGAGAGGATTCGTCTCCTCAATTATATGCGATTAGTATCACAGTCAACTCAAGTCAATTAAAAGTCAAAGTCTCTGGTTAGAGCATTTCAGTTAATAATAATTGTTGTTATTGAACCAAGGACTTTGTATTTGGATTATAAAGTTGAATATGATGAAGTGATCATTACCAAATTTCATGAGTCCAAAATGACATAGTTTTGACTAAGAGAATTGGTGTAAACAAATGTCATAACCGAGTACTACTTATTAAACTAAAATTGGATTTTACCGAATAAGCTATAAATTTGACCATAATGTCACACCACCTACTAAGTGACGTGTGGACGTTAACATTAGAATAGTTCGATGTTAATCACTGACCAAATTTACACCTAAGAGTTACACAACCGAAATGATGAATTTCGTTATGATCGAATGATTTAATTAGTTTATAATTATTATGAATTAATTAATATTTATGAAATATTAATTATAAAATTTGAATATAATTTAAGAAATAAATAATTATATATATTTAAAACAGTTATAAATATATCAATCGATATACAATATCGACAAGCGATTAAATTTGATTTAATTGCATAGCATTTTGGCTTGGGCTTAGATGGGTTTAAGGCCTATGATTAGGGCTGTAAAATTTTGATTTTGGGAAGGTATAGGGGTGGCTAAAACATAGGGAATTTGTTTGGAGATAATGGGTTGAGATAAATGGATAAAAAGGTTTTTTTTCGTTTCTCTCTAATACAACCATATATATATATATATATATATATATAATGTATCTAGAAACAATCACTAAATTTTTTGGCCGCCACTACCTTCTACATTTTTTCTAAGCTTTATTTTATGATCCTAGATTTTTCATCAATAGATTATTTTATGTTAATTACTTATGGATGAAAACATTATTTTATTCATAATATATACAAATAAAAATACTAAAATTATTATGTTTGCAAAACTAAGTTTGAATTATAAATAAATTTTAATAATTGTTCTCTGTCTTTCTATATATATATATAAATGTTTTATGTTCATATATTATATATAATATATTTATAAATACATATGTGTGTGTGTATTGTAACACATATACATGCACATATTTGGACAACATACATGACATACAAAATGAGCTAATATGTCTGTTGCGACGAAAATCCCAACATCTGCATAAGGGCATATTATACCTTTCATGGATTATTATGTTACACATGCACTCACACATATATGTATATGATACAGTTATGTATAAACTAAATCCAATAAAATTAATTTCATATGTTAATATTTTTGAATTTAAATATAATAAACAATTTTATTTAAATGAAATTTAAAATGTTCTAATTTAGTTAGACTTCATAGACCCAATAAAATCCAATAAGGTAAAATTTTTGAAATTCACCTATAACATCGACTGTGGGCTGGTCCAGTTCCAACACATTCAATAGTCTCAAGCTTTATTGCATCTTTTGATTCACCTCATTCTAACTAGCTTGAAATCTATCTTCCATCTGCTTCATCATCATATCCATCTTCATTATGGTTGCAACGTCAGTTGGAGTTTGGATCTCGAGTTGAGTTAGTCGGAGAACTCCATCTCCATGCCGAGGATTCTGATTCTCAGCTTCAGTAGTAGCTCTGTAATTGGTAGAATAGTTTCTTCTTGATGGGTCCATAGAAAAAAGCTTCTATTATACCTTTGCTAACCTACACTGTAGATTAAAAAAGGTAGAGAAATTTGATCAATCTCTTGGATATAGGAAATCCAATACCATATGATGGATCCAAGCAGCCCGAGAATCCCTTTCTCGGTGGAAGCACTAAAATGTTTAAACCAAAAAAGGCACGAACACCCAAAATTATATATGGCGAATAAAATATAAAGAAATGTAAATGAAAGTAAGAAATAAAAAGATATAATCGTCTATGATGTTTTGGCTAAGTAAGGCCTATGTCCACTTTAAGATTTTATTGTTTATACCTGACTTAGGACATAGAAGTTCTTAGTGGTTAGACAATTCCGATACTTAGATTCTGAAAATTACAGAATATAGCTTAAGGAAGAATTAGAGCTAAAAAAGACCCTGAAAATTGAACCTTACCTTCATATTTATAGAGATAGCGAGCCTAACATATCACACAAAATATCTCAAAGCTGTTGCACACGTTTAGGTCAAATATCCCATAAAAGTAGGGGTCGCATCATCATGAAGTAGGAGTCATTACCGATCCATAGGCAGGGGTCAGTACTAATCCCTAAGTTTGCCAAAATGGATGCCCTCATCTCTTTATCTTTGCTTGTCTTATTGTCAGCTTTATGAATTCATAGGTTTTTACACCAATATTAGCTTTTTTTTCGAGTCCAAATGATGGAGTTGAGGAAGAACAGAGTCACGGCTTCAAGTATTCATGGAAATCGAAGGAGAATTGCATTGAATCAACAAATTGACATTGAAAATAGGCTTTTGGCATCAAGCAAGGCATGTATGAAGAAGATATGATGGGCCTAAGGTGGAGAAAGGACTCTGTACCGACCCATAATGTTGGGTCAATACCAACCCTAGGTCGGTACCGACCCCTAATTTTGGTGAATTCGTTGTTGCCTTGGTTTGGGTTGTTTCGGCTTTTGCCTTACAGTTCTGTCGACGCTTGGTCTTTAAAATCCAGAATTATTGTAACACCCCTAATTTTGAATAACATTATTTAGGAGATTTAACTAGATAAATTAAATAGAATAATGTAAAGACTAATGGGATAAGGAGGTTAAGATTTGACATAAAATAGAGGTCATGCCTAACTTAATAAAATCAAAAGAATGGGTGTATGAAATGGTTTTATAAGTTAAATAATAAGATAATAAGGCATTGGTATTATGGGAAATAACCGTCCACCATAACCCCATAACCATTATTCCATTTTCATTCTCATATGTTCATAAATCAAAAACATAAACCAAAAAGCAAGGCCGGCCACAACCTTAGGGGAAAAGGAGATTAAAATCAACTAAAAGCTTAGGATTCAATTAAAGAAGTATTAAGCAAGATCAAATCTCAAGTTCCTTATCCAAAGCAAGGCGAATAATAATTAAAATCATCTCATTTTTTTATGAACATTTATATTTGGGTTTTATGTTTAAATCCGTTTTGATGATTTTAATGATGATATGCTATGATAAAATGTCATGTTTGATTTAAACAAGTGTGTGTGAAAAATGTTTGATTTGATTTTAAAGCTAAAATCATGAAAATGGGTTTCAAATGCCATGAGGATTTAATATGTTATGTAAATTATTATTTTGGAGATTGGTTTAAATTTTTGTAGTTATCCAAGCTATGGATAGTTTATTATGAATTTCGAATGGAAGAAATAGATGATTTAGGTTTAATTTTATTTTAGCAAATATATAAAGGATTTTGGGTTTGAAATTTATATATGTTTGATAAAATATTAAAAGTGAATTATGATGATTTTTGGGGATTTTTCCTAAGTGATTCACTATAGAAATTAAATTAATTAAGTTAAAGGACTTAAATGTATTAATTGTTTTGTTAAAGTGAAGGGCTTCTTTGCTAATTATTTTTAATTATAAATGATGGATTCAGCAGCAATTTTAGAAAATATTTTTTGCAAAGTTTATGGCAACTAATTATATTTTTTTACAAATAAGGCTGGTTAGTTAAAAAGCATTTACTTTAAATGGCAACCAAAGAACCTTGCTTAAATTTACTGCTTCGCCACTTCCATTTGCAACCTTTCGACCCCATACCTCCGCCCCTGACCAAGTTGAAACCAATACACACGATATCAACTCTTAGGTACATAGTGGATTGGAGAAAGGTAGAAGGTATAGTGTTGAAACCATCCTTTTGAAAGGGTCGATGGCATTTTAAATAGCTTTTGAATCAACCCACTAGCCTTTGTTTTGCTTTCGCAAGAGATATTGCTTGCTTTTCCTTTAAAAGATGCTTTCGAAAGGGGTTGAAGTACTTTTATATAGCTTTCGAAGGGGTTGCCGCCTATTGTTTTACAACGTTGCTTTTGGTTGAGTTTTCGTATATTATGTTTTAAAAAGGATCTTTCAGAAGGGTAGTTTTGAACCTAGTCTAAAGCTTGCTACCATCTTTGTACATTCCTAATAGGTTAAAGAACGCTTTTCTTTATAGCCTTGTATCAATGAGTTCGAAAGATAAGCTTTTGTTTTATAAATATAGAAGCTGCTTCCCAATGCTTTTAAAAGGGCTTCCAGTAGCCACTTATGTTAAGGGTTTTGAAGGCATTGGTTTCGAAAGGTCATTTTGAAGCTATCCTTCCAATTGTTTTTCTAAAAGAATAATGCTTTCGAAGGGATAGTTCTGAAGCCGTTTGTGTTCCCTAAATTCTTTTATTTGTATATTAATTATTTCAAAAGGGTTACTTTCGTTTATGTGCACTTTGACCCAAAAGTTATATTTAAGGTAAAACCAAAAGACTTTGAAAGGGGTACTTTCAAATAGCCTCGAAGCTATGCTTTTATAAATTGGAAAGATATGCTTTAATACTTTCGAAAGGAATGTTTTGATGGTTTCGAAAAAAAAGTTTTGTTGCTTTCGAAAAAGATTGAATTTTTTGAAAGGCATATATTTAAGTGTTTTGAAAAGAAGGTTTGACACTTTCGAAGGATATTTTTTTAATGATTTCAAAAGTAAAGGTCTAAGGTTTCGAATGCCTTAGATTTCAAAGAACCCTATCTCATTTTAAAGGAAAAACCCTTAGCAATATAAAAGAGCTTCGAAATGGCACTTAATTTTGTATTTAGAATCTTTCCATGATAAAAATAACGGGTTAAAGGTATTAACCATGTTTCATGTGGAAATAATTTCAAGGATATTAAGCCATAAATGTTGGTATTATTATGTTATGATTAGTTATTATGTGTACTTCTTCTATAAATATATTCATAATATAATTAACCCATAACTGAATTTGGAGAGAAAGTGTAGAATAACTAGCTAGGTTGACCCAATAGTGAATATGAATTAAGTTAACTCATGTACGAGCAGAGTTGCATCCAGGAGATCAGGTTTAAAAATCATAGGATGCCCAAAGACTGTTCAAAGAAGTTGTCATTTTAGTCAAGTTCATAATAAACCCATGAAGATTATGTCTGGAAAGAGTTATTGGTAGGAGAAAATTGGTTCTTAGTAATCCCATAAAAACTATATTCGGATTAAGTTATTGACAGAGAACAATAGGTTCATAGTCAACTCATGAAAACTATGATATAAGATAAGTTGTTAGAGATTCTAATAGGCTCAAGGATAATGAATGAAAACTATAAATGGATGAATTTATTGGCAAGGGACAAGAGGTTCTTAGTGATTCCATGAAATATGCAACCAGATAGATAGTCCATAAGCTTTGAAGAGGTTATGAGTCCACCCATGAAAATTAATCTATTAATAGTGACCCTAGAAACTATAACTGAGATAGATAGTCAAATGAAAGGGGGATGGGAAATCCAGAATATATTACAAGTATGCATATCATTAATGTATATTTTAAATTGCTATGTTTTTACCATTGTGGATGCAGGTGCATAATATATGGTTATTATAAGTTTTGATTAAGATACTAGTGAGGGGAAAACCCGTTCCGCTAAACAATGTGGTCTTACTAGATATCTATATGGTTCAACATGGTAGGTTATTATCTATACCAGGTTTTATGTCTGACTCGAAGTGTATGTTTTTCCCTCAAACTCTCGGGTGCTCATTTAGTTTTGAGTAGTTTGAGAGTTAAGGTTTTCAGGTTCTTCTTTAGACGATTAAGCTTCTGGAGACGTGCATAAGGCAAGCTTGCTAATAGGAGTCGTTTTTTTTTGACTCCGCTATGTTTTGGTTGTAATTGCAAAGTTGTTTAATTGCCTATTTTTAGACTCTGATCATTCAAAGGGGCATCTTCATATGTCGCTCTTGGCATATTTATAATAACTATATTTTGTCTAAACGTGGTTTTTGAAATTGGGATTATGTAATGAATTTGAAATGTGAATTGAAGTGATATGAGAAATTTTGTCAAGTTGAGTTTTTTTTTCATATCCATGTGTTTCTGTTATATCAATGTATCTAATTTTACCACATTTGGTCATAGAGAATTAATAACTATGGATGACTACAAAATCTGTAGCTGCCAGCTTTGGGCCTCAAAGTGGGGGATGTTACAACTATCTCTCTAGGCTTCTTGCCTTGATACTCCTAAGTTCGATTTGCCTACTTTGTCCAAACATTGCCTAGTCAAAAAGCTAGATAACAACTATATAATGTTAATAATAATACAGACAATTCACAAGACTACAATAATGCATTACATCATCGGAACCCTTTAGGTTAAGATGATCCACATCTAAACCAAAATAACATGGGAATGCTTGATATAAATAGAGCACAAACTCCAGTAGAACAACCTTCCGTTGAACAAGAAATTGATATCAATATGATTGACGATCCAAATGCGTAAAATAGTGACCTGAATGAATCTGAGAATAAACAAATGGAACATTCACAGCATTCTTCACATGATTTACATGGTGAATTGGTGATAGAAATAGAACCGCTAAAAAGGGTAGACAAGAGGATACACCATTCGACTTACCTGCACTTCTATAGACAATGTTATAGACAATCCAAAGTGGAACATCTTTGTCAACAAGGCAAAACAACGTCAGGTGAATCTAAGAGAACAAAGACTGCCATTGGGAGCACTACCTCTTAAGCAACAAGGAGCATAACCACCATCGGTAAATAATGTCAATGTTATTTTGGAAAATAAGAGGGATGTACGTGTTTGTGCCAAAATTGGCCACAAACTCCAAATGTAGTGAAAGCACCAATGTTTACACTCTAATCCCCAATATCTTAACACATATCTCAGATCCAGATATTGTAGAGAATAAAAATAAAGAAATTGCAAAAATAAAATGAAAGAAAGCAAGAAAAGACACATAGTTTATAGTGGTTCAGCTGTCTCCAGCCTATGTCTACTTTGAATCAATCCTTTTATTCCTTTTTATACTGCAATTACAGTTACAGGCCTTTTAGATCAGCAAACAAAATAGCAGAGTTCCCCTTAGAAAGCAAAAGAAGATCCCCCTTTTATTTTCCATAGGACTGCTATTTATAGATGTAGATCCAAAAATATCCACCCCAAAACCTGGAATACCTTTTCTTTTATGTAGGTGGACCAACCAGATCGATCTAGAGTGATTTTGGATCAATCCATGTACAATTTGTATCGATCCGAAAATGGTCCGATCGAGTTGAGATCGATCATGAACATTCTTGAGTGCATAAGGAAGCTCCTGTGAAAATTTCACAGCATTTGGATCCATGGTTTGAGAGTTATGATCGATCCAAATTTGAGATTGTTGGTGGCCTGAAGGCTTCGTATCCATCAAGTTGTTCATATCCTTCTATTCGCCTCCATCAATTCGTATCCACCACTACGCTGTTCGTATCCATCTAGTTCCATTACCTTATGTCCATCACTTCATATCGATCTGTAAATATCCATTTCTTTTCATATCCATCCCTTCTTCGTATCGATCCGCTACTGTCCTCTTTGTATTGCTTTATGGGGTGTGTGATTCTCAGTCCGTTCTTTGTTTGGAGCTTGCTTAGAGTTTTCTGTTTCTGCTTTTCGGGTTTCGGTCTTTCTGGTGATGGGTTGCTGTCTGTTGTTTTCTTCTAGTTCTTCTATCGGTCTTTTTGGTAGATCGCTATCTATTTTTCGGTGGTATCCATACATCTGAATCGGGCGGTGGCTTTGCCGGAGCTCGATTTTGATATTGGTTGGAGTGGGGGTTTTTGGACTTATTCGGCATTGCTTTGCGCCTGCTGGGAGACCTCCTTCTGGATCTTTTTGTTAGTGGTTTTTTGTATTCCTCTTTTGGTTATTTCTGTGATCCGATCATGTATTCTCTCGTCTTTGTTCTTTTACGGTTACCTGTCAGGCTTGTTGACAGCTTTTGGTGATGTTTAGTTATATATATTTTCTTTTTTTTAAAAAAAAAAAAAAATCCCAAGTGTAGCATTTCGTATTGATCAAGAGAGTGATCGATACGCACTGTGACCGATCCAAAGTAAAGTGCCAAGTGCATTTTCCTTATCCATATCCACATCGATCAATACGATACCATCGATCCAAAGTAAATTGCTGAATCCATTCTTGATCGATACGAACTGCATCGACATGAAAGTATCGATCCGAGATCGTTCCTCTCCAACATTGATCCATCTATATCTCAAGCATACGAACTACGTTTGACCTAAAATTTGAAATATAACCTCTCCAAACCTTGTTTATCATTTCCTCTCAATCCCACCTTGATTGGAGCTTGGTCCAAATTTGATGGTATCGATCATACCCTTGTTTTCTAATCGATCTCCAACCCTGATATCCATCCTTTCCAACCAATTTTTTGATATCCCGGCCTTGACCAAAAGGCGGTGTAATATTTTCCCCCAAAACATGACTTGTGTTATGAAGGCGAGTTTTGAATAGCTCCGAATCCAACATTCGAAGTCAATATATCATCCATAGCCATACCATCTGATCCATAATCCAATCTATTACCAAGCCATCGTATCAAGTTTCGTAGCCGTATCCTTATTTGAATCCGTGATTGCTCCGAGCCAATGTCCGAATCCAGTAACCAAATCCTCAGCCAATTCCATATCAATCCGAACTCGACAACCGAGTTCTAATCCATCCGTATCCAACAACCAATAACTGAATCCATGACCTCCTCCTGGTCGATATCCCAATCCGTACCACTTCGGGACCTTAGCCGAATCTGTGACCACTCCGGGTCCATACCCAAACCCTTAGCTTTTCATACCTGATATTTGAATCTATAACCTCTCCGGGTCCTTGTGAAGCACAACCCACACACCTCTATTAAACGATGGCTTGGTGTTCTTGGTTCAGTGTCCTTGAATGCCAAGTAATGCCATGGCTTAAGTCCTAAGTCGAATCCTAGTCGCTCTAGACCCTTGCCGAGTATAGTCCATACCCGACGACCTAAAATAGTAACTGATAGATAATATGAGACCTAAGTTCTAGTCCGAATCCTGGTCTCTCCGGACCCTTGTCGAGCATAGTCCATACTCAATGACCTAAATAAGCCAATTCTCCACGTTCGGAAGAAGCGACGTAACTCTTGCCAGACATAATCCAACCCGACGACCATTTACCAAAAACCAGATAAAAATCCAATCCAAATCCAATCTGAAATGTAAATTGGAAGACAAAAAATCCATACCGGAAATCCAAACTAATATCTAAACCAAAAAAAAGCATCCAAATCAAAGTCCAAACAAGAAAGCAAATAAAACCAAGAGTTCAAACCAAACTTCAAAACCAAAGCAGGAAAAAAGCAAATGTCCGAACCAAAAATGAAAAAGTAGTTTTCGCAAACTAGAGCATCGCAGTTTATCATCATCTCAGAGCATGCCTAGGAGCTATATCCTTCCCCATACATGAGTAAATGACTTGGCCGTTTGCTTAGAGTTTGCTACTTATTCCATATCATCCCTATCGGTTGATAACCAATCGACCATCATTTCTAGATGTCATGCCATCGTCGTTTGAGATAGACGATGGCAACTCCTGTTCTACGGCTGCATTCAAAGTTCCAACATATTGCCGCAGTTGACCACTCCTTACACGCTCCTCAATTATATCCTTTAGATGCATGCCTGCATCTGTTGGTATCATGCCCATCCAGATCATTAAAGAGACAGTGCCTTCTGGATGCCCTCTCGCGTTCCGAGGATTCCTTCCTTGCCGACTTTCAATAAGGAAGGCAATCATGAGTCTCTATGAATATCCGTTCCAATGTTTCATTCAATCCTAGTTGAGAATTTTGGCTCTCCCTAACGTTTTCTTATCCTGCCAGAGTTGTCATCCAATTTCCTCTTTCCTTTATCCTTATCCGAGCTTTCACCTAATGGTTCTCCATCCTTGACCACATTTACTTCCTTTAGTTTCAAATCCAGACTCGCATCCTCCTGTCGAAGAAATCTTTCAGCCTCATGAAATATTTCCCCGAGATCCATTCGTGGATCCCGTAGCAATGATACATTGAAATCCCAATTATCCCTGACTCCTGACACTGCCGCCATTAGAACAATTGATGGATCTGGCCGATCCAACGAAGACTGCCATATAGAACCCAGTTAAGAAAGCCCTGAGCAATTCTCCTGTTTTTTGTTTAACTGATGTCTGTGTCATCACATTATTCAGCCTTTTGATATGAACCCGAAATTGCTTCAAAAACATGTCCACCAATTCTATCCATGTTCTAATAGATCCATCTTCCAACTGCTTGAACCACATAGCAACTGTATCCGTCAAGTACAGAGGGAAACTCTGGGCCATAAGTTCCTCTGATGCCCCTAGCACATCCATGTGTCTTATGTACCTCATTAAATGATTGGTAGGATCAGTCCTGCCGTTGTACACCTCTAGAGTAGGTAGCTTGAACTCTGATGGATTTCTAGCCATTCTGAAATCAAGGGCAAATGGACTACTGTTTACTCGTTCCAGATCTCCGTTTGCTAAACCTCCGCGCATAGTGTGCCAGATAATCTTAGCTAATTCGGTGTTGTCCACCAAGGGTTGCCTCCCGAGTCCTCGAGGGAATTCTGGTATATACTCTTCATCACGTACTCTTGTGCTCCTTCCAACATCATGTTGTGTTGTACCACCTGGAATTCCTCCATGAATTGGTCTATCAATGCATGGTGGTGTGCCCCCGAGTCTGGATCCATCCAAATTGGTAACTGTGTGTTGATTGCAGGCTGCGCTTTGTTGAGCTTCTCCATCTGATTGCCTGTTGATTCCTTCTGTTCCAGCTCCATGGAGCTGAACTCCAGCAGCTCCAGCTATTCTTGCCTGTCCAAACTGTCTGAGAAGGTTCTACATCATATCCTCCTGCCTTTTCAACAATTCTTCATGCATAGCTTCCATCGTCATCTCCATCTTATCTCTGGAGATGAAAACTGAGGCCAGATTTGCTCCTGAGGAAGCCTCCTGACTCCCTTCGTGCTGACTCATTTTTGCTCTGTCTCCTTGTCGATTGCTTAGCCATGGGTCCTTCTAGATCTAATCCCCAAGATTTTCAAATCCAAACTTCAAATTTGATGTAGCGAGTATTAGTCCTTCTCAGTGAAAGCACCAAAGTGTTTGCATCAAAATTGGTCACAAACCCCTGATATAGTGAAAGCACCAGTGTTTATACAAAAATCCTCAATATCTTAACAAAGATCTCAGATCCAGATAATGTAGAGAATAAAATTGAAGAAAAAGTAAAAATAAAATGAAATAAAGTAAGAAAAGATAGAGTTTATTGTGGTTATGCTATTTTTGACCAACATCCACTTTGAATCAATCCTTTTATTCCTTTTTATACTGTAATTACAGTTACAAGCCTTTTAGATCAGTAAACAAAATAGCAGAATTCCCCCTTAGAAAGCAGAAGAAGATCCCCCTTTTTATTTGCCATAGGACTGCTATTTATTGATTTAGATCCAAAAATATCCGCAGCAAAACTTAGAATACCTTTTCTCTTGCGCAGGTAGACTTGCCAGATCGATCCAGAGTGATTTTGGATCGATCCATGTACAATTCATATCGATCTAAAAATGGTCCAATCGAGTCGAGATCGATCAGAAACATTCTTGAGTGCATAAGGAAGCTCCTGTGAAAATTTCATAGCATTTGGATCCATGGTTTGAGAGTTATGATCGATCCAAGTTTGGGATTGTTGGTGGGTTAAAGGCTTCGTATCTATCAAGCAATTTGTATCCTTCAATTCACCTCCATCAATTCGTATCCACCACTACATTGTTCGTATCCATCTTGTTCCATTTCCTTATGTCCATCACTTCATACCAGTCCCTGAATATCCATTGCACTTCATATCCATCTCTTCTTCATATCGATCAGCCACTGCCCTCTTTGTGTCGATCCCATGCTCTTCATGCTACCTTATTTGTATCGATCCCAAATGTAGCATTTCGTTTCGATCAGGAAAGTCATCGATACGCACTGTGACCGATCCAAAGTAAAGTGCCAAGTGCATTTCCTTTATCCGTACCCATATCGATCGATACGATACCATCGATCCAAAGTAAATTACTGAGTCCTTTCCTGATCGATATGAACTGCATCGATATGAAAGTATCGATAAGAGACCGTTCCGCTCTAACATTGATCCATCCATATCTTGAGCATACAAATACCATTTGACCTAAAATTTGAAATGTAGCCTCTTCAAACCTTGTTTGTCATTTCCTGCCAATCCCACCTTAATTGGAGCTTGGTTCAATTTTGATGGTATCGACCATAGCCTTGTCTTCCAATCGATCTCCAATGTTGATACACATCCTATCCAGCTAATTTGTTGAAATCCTGGCCATAACCAAAAGGCGGGGCAATAATACGTATCCTCAAAACAATTTGGTATAATTAATTATATTAATAAAGATGAATTTTTATTTCTAGCAGTATTGGAAAATAAACTAGCCTGCAACAAAATTCTAGAAGTAACTAATCGGATTAGGTAAGGGTGGGAATACGAGCATGATAATAATCAGTAGGAAATAATATTAATCCCATGGGATACGCAGCAATGGAACAAACATGATCATCCACAAAAATGAACAACATATAACTTGCAACTTAAACCAACTTGGAGGCTTTGAATTGTATGCATTATTGTTTATGCACAAAGTACTTCATAACAAAGAAAAATTCTTTAGGGATACATAAAACAATAGATTACTTGTAACAACCAAACTTTTCGACCCTCATATGTCGACACTAAATACATCCTTGGCATTCATGGGTCGTGCACCCATGTGCCAGAAAAATATATAGTTAGGCTAAAATAAAAGGAAAAGAAAAAAGAAAAAGAAAGAAAAACATAATATCATAATCACACAGCAGAACCATAATGTATAATATCTAAAGGACAATACAAAGGATTACTCCAAAATACAGAGTGATTTCAGAGTTACAAAAACCTAAGTACTATCATCAACATGAATATTTATATCTAATGTCCTCACAATGATGATACACACATACATAATACAGTGCAATAGAAACAGATTTAGGTAGATAATAGAAGCCTCCAGCTCGTCTTCTGAACCTTGAAGCGTCCGTGGTAAAACCTTCTTTACTCGGCCTACTCTAAGGCATACATAAGCAATTTAGGGAAAAACAAAAGGGTGCTTTTGGCATAGATCCTTTATAGGTTTCAAAATTCATAAAAAATCATGGCTAAAGTGCGTTCGTATGTGTGTAAGGATTTCCATGGAGATCTATCGGGTCAAGCGGAATTCGACTTCCTACACAAGGATTGGAGATATTCTTTCGAGCATCGTATATCTCAGTTAAAATATACCATAAGGTAAACCAAAGCCAGTCAACACCTGGAGGCATTACATAGAATATCATCAACTCTCAATAAAACTATCAATAAGGGTCTCTAGATATGGAATTGATATACCCGATTGGGCTCGGTAGACACATCACAATATGCATCCTACTCTGGTTTTAGTCATTTACTGATGTTGAGGTTACATTAGGCATTTCTCACACAAGTCTTAATCACTCGAACAGAATACGAATCACTCTATATATTCCTACATAAACCCATTTGATAAATGCTAATGCTGACCTCTGCCTTATGCTAACCTCAGTATAGACGGTTCAACTCAATGGCATAAGTCTAAAATGTTAATGTTAACCTCTCCCTTTGACTTAACCATAGGATAGACAGTTCAACTTTATAACATTCCACTCCACAATCACTTCCAAAACATAGAACTCGTACACTAGTGTTGTGTGCATTTCCACCACCGAACCAACGAGCAAGGGGACACCACCGAACCAACGCTTCTCCAATACCCGCCGGTCCAAACCCACCTCCAAGCTCATACCGAACCAACCACTCCCTAGCTCCTACCGGACCACTTCTCCACCAAGTCCCACCGGTCCAACATCTCACCGGACCGGTTCCACCGAATCAACATCCCACGACAACCGAACCAGCTCATCCCCAACCTACGACCGGACCAACCCTCACTCCACCTACTACCGGTCCAAACAACATACCACCTCCTACCGAACCAACCTACTCCACCCATTGCCGAACCAAGTTCCACCGGACCAGGGCGTGCCGGACCAACTCTTCTAGGCCAGATTGCGCCAGCCCAGGCCCACCAGTAGCCGTTTACATCCAAGACCCCTGCCTCCAGCCTCACTCTATAAATAGAGGGGCAGGGGTACAACAATGGTAGACAAGTTTGAGAGCTCAAGCACGGACAGAACTTTCAAACAACTTTTAGTTACTTGTAATCAAAGCTTTGCACTTGTAATCTGAATAGAAAAGGAGAATAACATATAAAGTGGACGTAGGCACGTTCTGGCCGAACCACTATAAATCTGTGTGTCTTTTACAGTTTAGTCCCTGCTTTTTATATATTTGCGTAAATTACCCAAATCACTAGAAACAAAATAAAATCAACTAATTCATACGACTTGGAGGCGTTTGTCCATTTTTTGTGCAAACATTTTTGGTTCTTTCACTAAGAAGGGATAGGAGCTCGAAGCTTCAGCTTCTCCCACTCAACCCTTTTCCTATCAACATCGTTCATTGCTTGGAAAACATGCCTCCCGGACGGAAGAAGGATGCTAACAAAGGAAATAACATTGCAACTAGTAGTATCCCAGATCCAGTAATCAGAGATCAAGACAATTGTCCGGTTCCAACAGCGAATGAAAATCAGGCAAATCCGACAGCACCTGCTACGGAACAACCAATTACAAGGACGGATCTGGACAGGATTGTGGCTGAAGTAACTAACCGCTTCGCATCTCAACAAGAAGCCTTGGTGGACCAACTTATGTCACGCTTAAGGGATGCTAAATAATCCAACCGCAACACTGAATCATGGGGTGAGTCCCGGTCTGGAGGATCTGAGAGACAACAAAGGTCTTTCATCTTCGAAGAGGTTAACAACAGAAACATCAATGGTAGGAGCCGAGCCCGGACTCAGCCCGAATTCCGACCTGAGGAAACACTTGGAACCGAACCCAACAGGGGAGGTACCAGGCAGGGGTCGGATGTAGCTGAGCTTGTCATGCTACCTAACCATGGAAACACCAGTAGACGGGGCCGAGCTGGAGTCCAGCCCGAAGTTGGACCCGAGGAAGTGCTGAAAACAGAGCCCAACAGGGAAAGATCAAGGCAAGGGCCAACTGTGGCTGACCCCAGCATGCCACCGGAAGACCAGAGGCAGCCATTGGAGAATGTTAGGAGTGACAGACGATACCATCCCTACAGGTCGTCTGGACGGAACCAATCCCGCAGGGAAGAACCAAACTCATTTCTATCCGCTCCAAGTTCTGATGAAAGGATGGCGCAATTGTTCAGAGAATGCGTCCAACGGGACCAAAGGGATCGTGGAATAGGCGCTAGGGTAACCAGCCCCTTCACCCGCAATATCGAAATTGCCATCACCCCCCGGGAATGGAAGATGCCAACAATGGAACCTTACAAGGGAACCTTTGACCCCATCGTACACTTACAAAGATACACCCAGCATATGCTCATGAGCGGAGCAACAGAGGGAGTGTTGTGTAAATGCTTCCCTCTATTCTTGGCAGATCTAGCTACCTCCTGGTTCTGCCACCTACCTCAAGGGTCTATCAGCTCATGGGAAATGTTGAAAGAAAAGTTCATCAGCCAGTTCCGCATTCATGTGGAACAACCCAAGGACGCTTATTCCTTATCTAATATCAAACAGAAACCCGGAGAGACAGTGCAACAATATCTAACCCGATTCAACGCCGCAGCGGCTGCAGTCCAAGATGCCGACGAGAAACTTATCCCAATGGCCCTCTGCAGTGGTGTACATCCGGATACTAAATTTGCTAGAAGACTAACCAAGGAAAAACCAGCTACTTTACCTGATTTCTTCCATGAAGCTGGAAAATATATGAGACTTGAAGACGCTGCCACTGAGAGGCAGTCAGGGCAACAGGCCAAGACAGCTACAGACAGGATTCCCGCTGCAGCAAAGGATGTTCGGAGAAATGACTCTAGAGACAATGCTGGGGGCAAGAAGGGAGAAAAGCGCTTATATCGACCAGGACCAAGATTTGACTCTTACACACCTTTGAATGAAACAATCGAAAACATCTTCCTAGCCACTCAAGACGAAGTCAGATACAAGCGCCCCCCGCACAAGAATGAGTCAGATAACGCACTCAAGTCTGGAAAGTTCTGTCGCTTCCATGAATCCCATGGACATGACACCAATGAATGCCACCATCTCCGGAACTTGATTGAAGAACACATGAGAAGGAAGAGATTGGAACGCTATGTAAAAAGCCAGAATAGGACTCCAGCTCCCGCCAATGAAAACCCAGGGCTACCCCTCCCAGAAGTAGGCGGAGGAAATCGCAACACCAGCGGCTCTAGTCAAGAGAAGATAGTGGTCCATACCATATCAGGAGGACCACACATCGCCGACAGAAGCTGGGCAGAGATGGAAAGATACGGTAAGTCACTTAGAAACGATGAAGGCTACGTTAATTCTATTATGGAAGAATGCCACCCGAAACGGAAAGAGAATGACGACATCACATTCAGTAGGCGTGATCTAGAGGGAAGGTAGTACCCACACATGGATCCTATGGTCATCTCTGCTTGGTTCGGTCCAGCCAAAGTTTTCCGAATTTCAGTAGACACTGGAAGCTCAGTAAATATCCTATTCAAGCATGCTTTCGACAAAATGAAGCTATCAATGAAGGATGTGTCTCCCTGTAACAAACCACTACATAGTTTCACTGGAGATGCAAAGATGCCCCTCGGGCAACTGGACCTCTTTGTTGAAATAGGAAGTCATCCCCGCTCCGTTGTGCGAAACCAAACATTTGTACTAATAGAGAACCACTCGGCCTACAACGCCTTTTTAGGAAGACCAGCCTTGTCTGACTTCCAAATTGTCCTAGCCCCATGGTGCCTGAAGATGAAATTTCCAACAGATAACGGAATAGGAGAAATAGAGGGAGATCAAGACGCTTCTCGAGACTGCTATGTAACTGAACTCCGCAATAATCGCAGAAAAGATAAAGGGAAAAATGCAGAGGCTACTCTCTGCATGAAAAACTTGAAAGCATAGCTACTAAAGAAGGCCCCTCCTCTTCGATATACCAGTGATCCTTTCAATGAATTAGACCCCAGGGACAAAGAGGAGGAGGCCACCGCCGAGCCTACAGAGGCTATGAAATTCGTAGCTGTAGACAAACATAACTCAAGTAGACTATTGAAAGTTGGATCTCAACTAAAAAAAGAATTAAAGGATCAACTCATTAATTTTCTTCGCCACAACATGTATGTATTTGCGTGGACGCACGCTGACTTGACAGGAATCTCCCCAGACATAGCATGCCACGTACTGAACATCGATCCCACCAAGGTGCCAGTAAAGCAGAAAAAGAGAAGCATGGGGGCAGAACGATCAGCAGCCCTAGAGAAAGAAGTAAAGAACCTACTTGCCAATAACTTCATACGAGAAGCCATCTACCCAGAATGGATCGCCAACCTGGTGCAGATAAAGAAGGCTAATGGGAAGTGGCGAACATGCATCGACTTCTCCAACTTAAATGACGCTTGTCCGAAGAACTGCTTCCCACTCCCCCGAATCGATCAGCTCGTGGACAGCACAGCCAGACACGAACTCTTATCCTTTATGGACGCATACTCAAGATATAACCAGATCCCTATGCACGCCTCCGACCAAGACCACACTAGTTTCATCACTGACCGGGGATTGTACTGCTACAGAGTAATGCCTTTTGGACTTAAAAACGCCGGAGCTACTTATCAGCGCCTCGTCAACAAGATGTTTACGGAACTAATAGGACGAACTATGGAAGTTTATGTGGATGACATGCTGGTAAAATCGATGAAAGCCAACGATCATATAAACCACCTGGACGAGGTGTTTCAAGTACTTCGCCAATATGGAATGAAGCTGAACCCTCTAAAGTGCTCCATCGGAGTATCGTCGGGAAAGTTCTTGGGATTCATCGTCCATGCCAGGGGGATTGAAGCAAACCCCGAACAAGTTCGGGCTTTGCAAGATATCAAGATACCATCCACTCGAAGAGAGATGCAAAGCCTTAACGGGAAAGTGGCCGCCCTAAGTAGGTTCATCTCTAAAGCGACCGACAAATGCATCCCTTTCTTCGAAGCTCTAAAGAAAGACAAAGGAAAGTTCGAATGGACCGACGAATGCTCGACAGCCTTCCTTAACCTGATCGAACACTTTCAGAGACCACCAGTACTCTCAACTCCAAATGAAGGCAAAGAACTATACATATACCTTGCTGTATCGTCCCATGCTTTAAGCGTCGCTTTGGTGAGAGAAGACAACCGCGCACAGCGGCCCGTATACTTTGTAAGCAAGAGATTTACAGGGGCAGAAACCAGATACCCTAAGCTTGAAAGCTAGCATACTGTTTGCTAATCACGTCATGGAAACTGCGACACTATTTCCAATCTCATTCCATCAGAGTTTTAACCGATCAACCGCTAAGGCAGGTACTCCATCGCCCCGACACTTCTGGGCGACTACTTAAGTGGTGCATTGAACTGAGTCAATATGATATTACCTACCATCCTTGCACCGCTGTCAAGGGGCAATCCATAGCCGATTTCATTGCCGAATTCACTACTAACAAAGGTAAGGAGCAATCGAAAATAGCAGAAGATATCAAGTGGAATCTCTTCGTAGATGGAGCATCAAATGAACAAGGCTCGGGGGCAGGTGTTGTGATAATCACCCCCAGGGGAAGGAAGCTGCACTACGCCTTAAGGTTGGAATTCGCTGCCACCAACAATGATGCAGAATACGAAGCAGTGATAGCCGGATTAGAACTCGCCCTGGAGATCGGAGTCAGTTCTTTATGTCTTCATAGTGATTCTCAACTTATTGTAAATCAAATATTGGGAGAATTCCAGACTCGAGGAGAACGACTCACAGCATATCTAAAGAAGACCAAACTGCTGCTCAATCAATTGGATCACTATTTAATCAAACACATTCCTCGAGAAGAGAATTAGGAGGCCGATGAACTGGCAAAGCAAGGTAGCATAAAGGACGGCACCGCTTCCCGAACAATAACCATCTCAAAGCAACTAGCCCCGAGTCACGAGCCAATGAATATGATAACTGCAATCGAAGAGGAAACTTGGATGACTCCCATCCGGAAGTACTTACAAAGTGGCACACTGGCCGACGGGCGTAACGAAGCTAAGAAAATCTTAAGGAAAGCTTCCCGCTACACATTACAAGAAGGCATCCTCTACCGGCGCGGCTTCTCTAGTCCCTTATTAAGGTGTATCGCTGGAAGGGAAGCCAGGGAAGTCTTGTCCGACATCCATCAAGGGAGTTGCGGAGATCACACCGGAGGGCAGACTCTAGCAAAGAAAATACACCGATACGGGTATTACTGGCCCACTTTAAAAAAAGACGCCTTAGACTTCATCAAAAGATGTGACAGATGTCAGAAATTTGCTAAGATTCCTCGACTACCAACAAATGAGATTACTCAAATGACCATCCCTTGGCCCTTTGCAGTATGGGGAATTGACTTGATTGGCGAACTGCCAATGGGCTGAGGCGGAGCCAAATATGCCATAGTGGCAGTCGACTATTTCACCAAATGGGTAGAAACGGAACCTCTAAATAAAATATCTTCGGCAAAAGTTATTAACTTCTTGATCAAAAATATTTTATGCAGGTATGGGGTTCCACTCAAAATCATATCGGACAATGGACTTCAATTTGACAGCGAGGAATTCACCTACTGGTGCCAAGAGCACGGAATTCACAAAAGCTTCTCATATGTGGCTTATCCCCAGGCAAACGGACAAGTCAAAGCTGTCAACAAAATCCTCAAAACGCTAATAAAAAAGAAATTTGAAAAGTCAAAAGGCGCTTGGGTGGATGAACTTCCTACGGCACTTTGGGCCTACCGCACATCTTACAGAACATCAACAGAGCATACTCCTTTCTCTTTGGCATACGGATCAGAGGCCATGCTCCCAGTTGAAACTGTAGTGCCTTCCCACCGTAGGATCCACTACAACCCAGAAGAGAACGAAGAACTCCTCCACATGTCTTTGGATCTAATTGAGGAGAGAAGAAACGATGTAGCACTCAAAGCAGCAGCTCACAAGCAAAAAGTGGCGGCACAATACAACTCCAAAGTCAAGCACCGCAGCTTACAAGAAGGAGATCTTGTCCTCAAGCGAATCTTCCCGCGCCCTGGAGTGCTAGATCCAATCTGGGACGGACCCTATGTAATTCATAAAGATCTCCACAACGGAGCTTATATTTTGTCAACAGTGGACGGAGAGGTGTTCCAGAGGGCATGGAACATCCAACACCTCCGTCGATACTTTTCTTAACTTGTACTGCCCATATGAAGTGAATTAACAAAGAGAATCAATGGACGTAGGCATTTTCATGCCGAACCACTTTAAAAATCTTGTCTCTTTTTAACTTGTTCCTTTATATCTTGGCTGCTTGTTAAGCTTTATCCTTTTCTGTTGAACAAAATCATGTATAACAACATTTCCATTCTGGACACTTCACAACACAACCTCACCTGGACAAGACCCAACAGGTACTATGCGAATTTATGCACTCGCCAATGAGACACTTTTGCTCCAGCATCCCTCTGCTGCGGGTTAACTCATTGCTCGCGACTGCCCTCAAAGTCAACTGTAATGAGCCGATTATAAGCCATCAAGAAGGCCGACTATAGCCGATGAAAGCTCATTACGGCGTTCGGCTCGCCGGCAACTGTGAACCTACTTTAAGCCCCAACATAAGATGTGGCCAGCCAGGGGTAGTTCACGGTTGACGATCGGCACCCACGCTAGCCGGCCGCAGTAAATCGAATAATACCCACGATTACGGGCCATAATGGCTCGGGTAGTTACTGTGTGCGATCTTGGCTCCGATATGTCTTAAGTGCGGCTGTGGTAAAAATGATAAACTCCCCGCGGAGGCGTAAGATGGGTGACAAATGTCTCCAAGACCCACAGCTAGGGAAAGTGACTACAAAACCCGTTTGCCACGAACTTAAGCATATCGACGGCCTTCCGTGATTGGAAGTTTTACTGTTTCTCATATTTCCATTTCATTTAAAAACTTTTCTCCTATCCTATATAAAGGTCCCTAAAGTACAGGACACCAAATAGGAGACTCGCAAACTGAATGACAAGACACTCAGTTGAATTCCATACTCAGTTACACAAGACATTCAAAGCTACCGTTTACAGCTAAAACTTGAAGGGAGGTACTTTCTTCTCTTATACATAAATATGTAACCATAATTTATTCGCACATCACACAAACATTACAAGATATGAAATCATATTTTAAGCAAGAAATTGACATCAAAAATAATTAAATCACAGGCATGTGCACAACTATATTTCTTATGCAACACATCAGAATAACAAAAGCATTCAAATATAGCAGAATCAGTTTATGTTATAAAATTACATAAAACCGTTCATTACAAATGACATAATTACAGCCCAAAAGTACACTAATGTTTTGGAACTAGCATATACAGGAGTGCCAAGTAAACCACAAAAAAAAAAGTAGTCGGCTGCGGCAGGGCTCCGCCTCTATCCTGCTAGCCCTCCGGGATCTACTTGACCACAGGATCAGAACTCTCAGCATGCTGGCCAGAGGTCCCACCTGTCCAATTCAGGAGAAGAATCTATTAGACAAACGATAGGCGATCAAGTTAAGGAAAGATTAAAAGGGAAGACTTACCAGCCTCTGCTCCCTGATCATCGTCCTCCAACTGCACACCCACTTCATCGGCGGTAAGAAGCCGCATGCCCTCCTTCACCGCCACCTTCTCCTCCTTGGTGAACTGAGCAGTAACCACATCCATCCTGAAAGCCGCACCACCTTCCTTATCCGCATCAGCCTTAGCCTCCTCCAGAGCCAAAAGGTATATCCTAGCCATGACCCGGGGATAGTCGTCCATCCAGGACAGGTTGCCCTGCTTCCAAGTACGGAAGTACATGTCCTGGAGCATCTCATTCATCATCCCCTCATTTTCCTCAAAGTCCCTCGTCCGGGCCTCGGAAACCGACAGCCTTACGACGACAGCATCTCTCTCCAATCGGTATCTCAAGCAGTCAGCCTGAAGGGATTTCCGCATCGCCTCCATCTCCTCCTTCAGCTTGGCCTGGGCAAGCTCTGCGGCCTCAAGCTTCCTAGACAACTCCTCTATCTGCTCAAGATCTGCTCTCCGAACCTCATCCACAGTGGCAATGTCCATATCAATTCGTTCCTTACAGGTGGCCTCCATTTTTCGCAACTCGGCTCTACTGGCCTCCTCCATAGTTTTCTTTAGCCGTCTGGAGGCCGCCTCATGCAGGGAGATCTGAATGGCCTGATCGGCAAGCTGTTTGGCTTGATCGGAAATCATTAGCCGCAGCCGAATGTTAGCACTTCCGATTTCCTCTCCAGCCTTGACCAGTCGGGCGTGATGCTCCGTTAACTTCCTGGTCTCTCCAGCCACCCGATCGATGTTTGTCTTGGCCTCATCCCCCATAGTCACAATCCGAGTAGTCAACAAGTCAAGATCCAAAGCCTTAGCCTCATCAAGTACCCTTACCATAGGATTGCGGGGTAGGAGGTGCTCACCGGTAACCTCATCGAAGGAAATATCATGAGAACTCGGGTCCAGATCTGGATGACCCGCAAATGGGTTACGAGCCAAGCCGGGACGATCAATATGAGTAACGTAAGGATTCTCTGATGGATGCGGAGACAGTATAGACTCAGTATCTTCCTCCGTGATGTCATGAATAGGCTGGGTTGGGGGCTGAGGTCCAAGTGAAGGTTCGAACATGGAATGCCTCTTCTTTCTCTTTTGAATATCCTCTTCGATAACTCCGAGAAGAGGATGGTAACTAACTACGCTCCCGGAACGGTCAGTCGAGGGCTTCGGTTTAGCAGAAGCCTTGAAGAGTTTGAATTGCTCAAGGCGGTGCCGAATGTCTGGTGTCTTGGCCGCCTCAACCGATCCTGAAGTAAAAACCAAGTGTTACAAGCATGCATGAGACTATGATTCAAGAAACATATGAAGTTAAAAAAGGAGTTAAGAATTCACCTTGAACCGCCGAAGTTGCCTTAGCTGAAATACTCTCAACAGATAGACTGGCACCAGTCCCGGCCTTATCAGACTTCTTCGATTTCTCCACCAAGGCCGGCCCTTCCTCCAACCCCTCAAAGGCTTGGCGGAAAGCATCATCTGTCCACTCTTGAATCTCACCCGCTTGCCCAGAGGTCAGGGCACCAACGCCACTACCACCCTGACCTTCGCCACCGTTACCACCATCACCTTCTCCATCGCCTCCGCTCTCCTCCTCGCCTCTTTCCTCCTCTCCACTTTCCTCCTCCGGAACATCTGGGCATGTGCTGTGAGAGGGTCCATCAGATTTCTTGAGCTTCTTCCCCCCGACGACTGGAGGTACCGAGAAGGGTCTCCTCTTGCCGCTCTTCGTCATGGCCCCGCCTTTAGCTTTGGCAGACCTCTCCTCGGCTGTATCTCTCTGCTTAACTACAGATTGACGTGGCAAAATCAAGTTGTGCTCCAGGAGAGTGGCATTCCTGATCAGGTAAGAAGCTGACCTATCCCTTCCTGAGATGACCTCTATCTCCGCAGCCATCTGTACCAGGCGATCATTCTCCACGACCGCAAAGCCACCTGTCGCTAGCAAGAAACAGAAGCATATAATAAGAAGCATTGCAGTCGGGACACAGAAATTACAAATGAAATTCAACTTACAGCCAGAAGTGAAAAGGCGAAAAGAAACGGAGTCATCCTTGACAAAGAACCATTCGTTCTTAAACATGGTGAACTTCGAGTATAAGTCCAAGACCGGCTTGAAGGACACGGCTGATTCCAAACTGATGTATGGGGACCCCTTATTGTAACCTCTCAAATTATACAGGTACCGAATCTCCCGGTTGGAGGGGGGCATCCACACTTCCTCTGGAAAATGATGAACAAACACACCAGGATAGCATAGGAGTTGGGCTGAAGCTGCAATGGAGCCACCTTCAAGTAAGTAAGGAAGCTGACTATCCAGGCATTGATTGGAGGAATGGCCCCACACATGCAATGGTATCGGCTATAGGAGAAATATCCTTCAGGAGGGTCATACGGCATCACACCATCTCCCGGCAACATCATACTCGCTCTGTCAATCCCAAAGGAACGAGCGATGACATAAAGTTGTCCCTCTTTAAGGGAGCTCGGAAAGCAATCGGGAGGAGAGTTCAGAGGCTCTTGAGGGCCATATCCGTCCACTAATGACCTCGGGGCAGGTCCCTGTCGTCCCGGTCCTCGCTGGGCTGGGGGCACAACGGGGGACTCTCTTATATCCGATGATTTTCTCTTTTCTGATCGAGTTTCCACTTTACGAGACATTATCTGCAACACCGGAAAAACATATTGTTAGAACAGAGGATATAAACAAGCAAGTGCATATAGTCTGAAATTTCACTCATAAATCAAAACGCTTAAACTCCCAGTGTCATTCGGTAAAGCAAATGTAAAATTTCATTCGGTATTCGGAGTCTCAGGGTTCATCCGGTGATTCAAGAATGAGTTCATTTGGCGTTTCCCGTTCTCATTCGGTGGTTCGAGCATGAAGTCTCATTCGGCAATTCAATGTGTCAAAGGGTCATTCGGTACTTAAAACCCCTCGGGTCCATTCGGTGAATCAAAGACATTAAGTTCATTCGGAAGCTCGACAGTAAAAAATCGTTCGGCAGAAGAAAGCTTACCTGGTCTGGCAGATAAGTTGATTCGGTATGCAGTTGATTCGGCAGTCAGAAACGGTTCGGCACTAATCGGTTCGGCAGTTAGGAATTCGATTCGGCTATTTCACTGGGTAGGGAATAATGGAGGCCTAACACCCCTACTTATAGACGAATGCAGGATGACCGGACCGGGTGGTTCGACACATATGACCGGGTGAAAACACCCAAGTTAAAACAAAGCACGCCATGTGCATGCACATGCCCTACTTTGGGGGGCAAGTGTTGTGTGCATTTCCACCACCGAACCAACGAGCAAGGGGACACCACCGAACCAACGCTTCTCCAATACCTGCCGGTCCAAACCCACCTCCAAGCTCATACCGAACCAACCACTCCCTAGCTCCTACCGGACCACTTCTCTACCAAGTCCCACCGGTCCAACATCTCATCGGACCGGTTCCACCGAATCAACATCCCACGACAACCGAACCAGCTCATCCCCAACCTACGACCGGACCAACCCTCACTCCACCTACTACCGGTCCAAACAACATACCACCTCCTACCGAACCAACCTACTCCACCCATTGCCGAACCAAGTTCCACCGGACTAGGGCGTGCCGGACCAACTTTTCCAAGCCAGATTGCGCCAGCCCAGTCCCACCAGTAGCCGTTTACATCCAAGACCCCTGCCCCCAGCCCCACTCTATAAATAGAGGGACAGGGGTGCAACAATGGTAGACAAGTTTGAGAGCTCAAGCACGGACAGAACTTTCAAACAACTTTCAGTTACTTGTAATCAAAGCTTTGCACTTATAATCTGAATAGAAAAGGAGAATAACATATAAAGTGGACGTAGGCACGTTCTGGTCGAACCACTATAAATCTGTGTGTCTTTTACAGTTTAGTCCCTGCTTTTTATATATTTGCGTAAATCACCCAAATCACTAGAAACAACATAAAATCAACTAATTCATACGACTTGGAGGTGTTTGCCCATTTTTTGTGAAAACAAGTAGTTTTGAAGTGGTATTCAGTAAATGAAATGTAAATCTACTTATTTGATCCCGAACTCTTCAAAACTAGATCGATGAATTTTCGGTAAACTTAGTTCTGGTTCTTTTTAGAAGTAAGCAAACTATAAAAAGAGGATTCATCCAAGGGATCTGGTAAATATAAGTTCTTAAAGTTAGAGATGTTTCATACCAATATTCCTCCCGAAGGCTATCAAAACATATGAACCCATAAAGCTTTTAGATACTTCCTAATTTAATAGTTGATCAAGTTCGATAGTCGACTAATCGACCATCTAGTTGTTAAACGATCGCTTATAGAAATCAAGATTCGTATACTTAATAGATTTTCGACTTTCCCAACTTAACTACTCCTCAGCCAAGAGTGAAGCCAGTAGGTTAAAGCACGTTACTTCTATCTCTACTTTAACATCAATCTTAGCTCTCATAAATAGATTAGCATACTTCGTCAACTTTAGTATTAAGTATAATATTAATGACCTTCTATAAATCAATAAGTAAATAACACGATTACCACATTTATGGCCTTTCCAACTTGACTATTCAACGGCCAAGAGTGAAGAAGGTAGGTTAGAGCACTATTGTTTCTATCCCTACTCGAATATCAATCTTAACTCCCACAAATAGATAAGTCTATTTCATTGGCTTTTAGTGTTAAGCATAGTTTATTACTTTTCGAACTAGTAAGTAAAAAACACGATTTAGCCACTAAGAAATTCCTAACCCCTTTTGAAATCATTTCTTCATACCTTTAAAACCCATTTCAAAAATGACATATATATATATATATAGTAATTTATTTATAAAACTGGATATTTAATAAAAAGAATCTAAAAGAAATCATATGCATAAGATATTTATACTTTAATAAACTATTAACTAATATTTATAAAAAAATAACTTTGAAATACTTTAAAATGCTTATACTAGGTTAGAAACACGGACCATGAATCTGTGCGTTTATCCTTCCGATTAATTCCCGACCTATTCAATTGATCGTTTTAACCTTCGGGTTGGTTTACCGATGATATGAGGTAGACTTTGTACTGCTTTGAGTGTGAAAGTAACTAACGGATAGTAAATCGTTTAGTGCGAACGAGTGATTATGGGACATACGTTAACACTTTTCGGATTCCTTTTCGAGAGTTGTGACACATTCCGCCAGTTAGTGGTGTCCAGTATTGGGTCTTCGACCTTCACCACTACGGCTTGTCGCCCTATAGTATCGCTTCCGATGTTGGTCTTTATGAGCCGCATGGGTGATATTGGGTTTGTGCCTTCGGGTTTGTCACCCTATAGTATCGCTTTCTATGTTGGTCGTTATGAGACGCATGGGTGATATTGGGTTTGGAGTCTTCGGGCTCATGGATCCTTGTTTATACAGTACTGAGCTCGAGCAATCATATGTTTCATTGATATTATATTCCCTTGGTATCGCCCATCGGTGTTGGTCTTTTTGAGCCGCATGATGTATAACGATTACCTTGTGGAACTTGTATACCTTATGGGTATTTGTTATTTGTCTTTGGCTTGCTTTGGGATATTTGTATCCTTTGTTTATCTATGTTGCCAATGATATGAGGCTTGTCTTGATATGTTCATCTTTTGTTAGATGATTGTGTTATCTCTTTTAGAGATATTTATTATACTTTGTAACCTTGCAGGTTTATTGTTGTTCAGTTTATCTAACTGATTTGTTTAGCTAGACTGACCCGTGTATTAATTACTCGGGTCAGACCGAGATGTTTCAGGTTAGGTACATTTGGACTTAGCCTATTTTGTTTCCGCATGGACTACTCCGCTAGCTTCTTTCTGTCATGGCTTTTTGTGTAGTCCCATTTTGTAGTAACTCTGATATATTCTATTGACTCGTCTGTATATTGTGGTCGGCTATACCACTTGACTTGTATTGTTTTGCAAACTCTGTTATGTATCAGTATATGTGTATATGATGATCTACTGTTCTGCGATGTATATTTCATTTGAGTTATTATATTCTGTTCTGATAGATCCAACCACCTATGGTTTTGTTTTAAGTATTCATTGGGTATGTCGACCTGCTTGATAGTCTATTGTCGATGTATTCAATAGATAGTTAGAGCAAGGCTATAGATGGTCGCTTCCAACCAGCCTTATTCTCCATGTTAGTTGACGGCATTACTCTGTAGTGTCCTTGGCTAGCGTGGGTATAGAGGTGGGGCGTCACAGCGTGGTATCAGAGCCGAGTTCAGGACAAAATATGATAAACACAGAATAGATGCACATATTACGGTACATCAAAGTGTACAAATGATACAAATCTTTGAATCATCGTGTCTCTTTATTCCATCAAGGTTAGATAGAGTTTGGGAATACGTCTAGGAATGCATTTCTACTCCGTAGTATTCCATATTGCAATATCTACCTTGTGAATAATCTTATTCTTATCTTACCTTCAGCGTATGGCTGGAAGAGGCAGGGGACGACGTTCGGATGCTGGGCAATCCAGTGGCATACATCCGGATGGCGTTTATATGTTTGCTGATCAGTTTTTGGAGTTGTTTAGGAGCACTCAGCCTCCAGTTCCTCCTCGTGTTTCTCCACCTCGCAAGTCTTCCTTTGCACATCAGTGCAGTGATTTTGCTCATCTTGGGGGAAAGCCGTTTAAAGGCTCCGAGTCTGTTCTTGAAGTCCAAGCTTGGTTTCGCACATGCGAACGTATCTTCTCTCGTATGGATCTTTCTGACCATGATAGAGTTCTTGTAACTTCTAGCTTATTACAAGAGCGTGCTCTTGATTGGTATGAGCTTCTTGTAGCCGAGATTGATGAGTCTACTCTTTCTTGGACTCAGTTTCGGGAGCGATTTGAACTCAAGTTCGTTCCTGAATCTGAAAAAGTTTTATTGACCCGTCGCTTCCTTGAGTTGAAGCAAGGGAAATCTTCTCTTTCTGAGTATGTTGCATCATTCGAGGCTTTATCTAAGTATGGTCTTGAATTCATCAGCACTTCTTATAAGAAGAATTTGAAGTTTGTTTCTGGTCTTAAGAAATATCTTAAGAATTCCTTGTTGCTCCAACTTAAGCTTTCTTTTGAGGAGTTGGTTGATTCGGCACTTCACCTCGAGACCGTCGAGAAGGAGTGTGATAGTGATGTTGATGTTGAGGTTTCCAAGAACCCCAACAAGAGGCCGTTTCCAATTCAGAAGTCCAGGTCTTTTCCTTTTAAGAAGAAGAAGACTGGTGGTCCTAGCTCTCAGCCTCAGTCTTCCGGAACACCTTTCGTTCGAAAGTGTTTCAATTGTGGTTCTCCTGATCATATTATTCAAGCTTGTCCTAAGCCTCTCTTCTGCCGTTACTGCAAGAAGGAAGGTCACCATGTTTCAGCTTGCCCTACTGTCCCGGCTGGTGCCAAGTCTAGCAGGCTTTATGCTGCTAAGGCTTCTGAAGGTCCTTCTCAACCCAAAGGTATATCTCCATCTATTTTGGAAGGTTCTATTTTATTTCGTGATCATAACATTCGAGTTCTTTTCGATACGGGTGCTTCACATTCTTTCGTATCGAAATGGCTCATTGGTGATTTATCTTTGGATGTTTCTTGTTTGGTTGCTTCTTTAAGGATTGCGAATCCTATTGGGGGATCGGCGACACTTAGCTTGCTTTGTGATGATGTTGAGATTGTTTTATGTGGTTTTTCTTTTCGTGCGAATCTGCACGTTATTTCTTGTCCGGGATTTGATATGATTTTGGGTATGGACTGGCTAGTGAGATATGATGCCAGGATTATTTGTTCGGAGAGAATTTTGTATCTTCGACATCCGGATTCGCCTACTCAGTTATCTCTTGTTCTTCGGGATGTGGATAATTCCGAGATGGCTTTATATTCTCTTGATTCGCGAGATGATGATGATATATCTCGTATTCCTATTGCTTGTGACTTTTCTGATGTTTTTGAGCCTGTATCGGGTTTGCCACCCAAGCGGGCAATTGAGTTCCGCATTGATCTTATTCCAGGTGCGCAGCCAATTAGTCGTCCTCCCACGAGGATGTCTACAAAGGAAAATGAGGAACTCAAAAGGCAGCTTTTAGAGCTTGAGTCCAAGCAGTTGATTCAGTCTAGTTTTTCCCCGTGGGGATCCGCGGTTGTCTTTGTGAAGAAGTCCGATGGAACTCTTAGGCTTTGCATTGACTATCGCAAGCTTAACGAGTTGACCGTTAGAAATAGGTATCCATTGCCTAGGATCGATGATATGTTCGATCTTTTGAGTGGTGCTAAGGTCTTTTCTCAGCTTGAGCTTGCCACAGGTTTTCATCAATTACGAGTTGCGGAGGATAGCATACCTCTTACAGCTTTCCACACTCGATATGGTTCTTTCGAGTGGCTCGTTATGCCGTTCGGTTTGACGAACGCTCCTGCTTTCTTTGTTGATCTCATGAATCGAGTATTCTGGGAATATCTCGATAAGTTCGTCCTTGTCTTCATTGATGATATCCTTATTTATTCTAAGTCTGAAGCCGAGCATGCTAATCACTTGAGAATTGTCTTGAGTACCCTCCGTCATCATCAGCTTAGAGCCAAATTCTCCAAGTGCCACTTTTGGGAGAATAAGGTTAAGTTCTTAGGCCATGTTGTATCTTCCGATGGCATTTCTGTCGATCCCTCAAAGATCGAAGCCATCCAGAATTGGAAGAGGCCTGAGAATGTTCATGAGATTCGTAGTTTCCTTGGATTGGCGGGTTATTACCGTCGGTTCATTAAGGATTTTTCCCATGTTGTGCTTCCTCTCACTTGCCTTACTTGGAAAGGCATTCATTTTGATTGGTCCGACAAGTGTGAAGCTTCCTTTCTGACATTGAAGGAACTTCTCACTAATGCTCCTATTTTAGTGGTTCCCGAGGGGAATCATGATCTTGTTGTCTACACCGATGCTTGTGGTAGTGGTCTCGGTGCTGTTCTTATGCAGAAGGGTCGGGTAGTTGCTTATGCTTCTAGGCAACTGCGTCTGAATGAAGTTCTCTATGCCACTCAGGATCTTGAGTTAGCCGCCATTGTCTTTGCCTTGAAGATTTGGCGACACTATTTATTGGGCGAGCGCTTCATTCTCTATACCGATCATAAATCTTTGAAGTATTTGTTTACTCAGAAGGAACTCAATATGAGACAACAACGTTGGCTCGAGTTTCTTGCTTCCTATGACTTTGATATCCAGTATACCCCTGGTAAGGGTAATCGTGTTGCTGATGCGCTTAGCCGCAAACATTCGGCTGTTATTTCTATGATGCTTGCCGAATGGAATGTTCTTGAGACTCTATCTTTTTGTGAAATTCGTGATCGAAGTTCATCTTCTGATTCTCCTATTCTATTATTTAGTTTGGGAGCTCGACCTATTTTATTGGATCGTATTGCCGATGCCCAACGGCGTGATCCTGATTTGTTGCATTTTATTCAGCTTTGTGAGTCTGGATCTTGTGATGAGGCGTTGCAAGATTTTAGCCTTGATTCTCATGGGTGTCTTCGTAAGAGGAACCGTCTTTTTGTGCCTTCTGATCTTGCACTTAGGCATGACATTCTTGATGACTGTCACCGTTCTAAGTATACTATTCATCCTGGTAGTAGCAAGATGTATGCCGATATGCGTCGTCTTTATTATTGGGAAGGCATGAAGCGCGATGTAGTGAGTTATGTGAGTAATTGCATAACCTGTCAGCGTTTTAAGGCCGAACATCAGCGTCCTTCGGGTCTTCTTCAGCCTTTAGAGATTCCATTGTGGAAATGAGATCAGATTTCTATGGATTTTATTGACGGCCTACCTCGTTCGAGATCAGGCCATTCTAGTATTTGGGTTATTGTTGATCGCCTCACCAAGTCTGCTCATTTTGTCCCTATTAAGTCAAATAGAACTGCTTCGCATTTGGCTAAGTTGTATGTCAAGGAAATCGTGAGACTTCACGGTGTTCCTAGTTCTATTGTGAGTGATCGTGATCCTTTATTCACGAGTCATTTTTGGAAGAGTCTTCAGCAAGCTTTGGGAACAAAGCTTAATTTTTCTACAGCTTATCATCTGCAGTCTGATGGACAGACTGAACGGGTGAATCGTATCTTGGAAGATCTTCTCCGTTGATTTCGGTGGTAGTTGGGAGGATCATCTACCTCTTGTAGAGTTCTCCTACAACAATAGTTTTCAATCTAGTATCGGTATAACTCCTTTCGAAGCCTTATACGGAAGGCCATGTCGATCACCTTCATGTTGGTTGGAATCTGGAGAGAAGCTTATTCTTGGTCCAGATTTTGTTCGTGATTCTTATGAGAAGATTGATCTTATCCGGTTGAGAATGAAAGAGGCACAGAGTCGCCAGAAATCCTACGCGGACAACCGTAGGAAGCCTCTCGAGTTCTCGATTGGCGATCTTGTTTTTATTCGTGTTTCTCCTTTGAAAGGGGTGATGCGCTTCAGTACGACTGGGAAATTGGCTCCTCGCTTTATAGGACCATTTTCTATTACTGAACGTATTGGCCCTGTGGCTTATAGAGTTTCACTTCCTGCTCATTTATCTGGTATTCATGACGTGTTTCACGTCTCGCAACTTCGGAAGTGTCTTTGGGAGTCGGATTCTGTTATTACTTCTCCTGATTTGCAAGAGCTTGAGATCTCACCGGACTTATCTATTGTACAGAAACCTATTCGCGTGCTTGACACAGAGGTGCGACACCTTCGGAACAAGGACGTGCCGCTCGTTAAGGTTCAATGGTCCGCTAATCCCAATGACTGTACTTGGGAAACCAGAGAGTATATCGAGCGATCTTATCCAGGTTTTCTATCTTAGCTTGTGAACGGTGAGTATGTATTTTCATCTCAAGCTTATTTCCTTTTCTTTTGAATGTTGTATGTATGTAGTTGTTACAAATATCGTCTCTAGGAATTGCGGGGATGCAATTTTGTAAGGAGGGGAGATCTATAACGACCCGCATATTTAACGATTATATATTTAAAAGTTTTATTTAAATATAACGTCGTTAGTCGGATTTTGGTCCGAAAAGCTACTTTTTGCAAATGGCCGAATTGGAGCTCGAAACTACCTCCGTTGGTTCCAAAATGAAGTTTGCGATCTTTTTGAGTATAATCTTTGATATGTTTGGAGTTTGTGAAATTTTGACCCTTTTTCTATTGGGTTTTGGGTTTTGGTTCAGCCCACTAGCTTAACTAATACTCTAGCTTAGCCACTTCTCTTCATTCATCTTCATTTCATTTTCATTTCTTAAGCTAAAACTGAAATGGTGGAAGGGAAAGATAAATAGAAATTTGCAAGCCCTAGTTTCAACTTCCAACTTGATTTCTTACTCCAAAATCAAAGAGAATCCATAGGTAAGCTCTTCTTCATCTTCTCCAACTCATCTCCTCTTCAATTTCAGAAAATTTCCTAAACCTAAATTGGGAAATATATGTTTTATTCTTAGATTGAAACTTGTTGGGTTGAAGTAGTGTTTGGTTGGTCTTCTCCTTGTTATTGAGCTTCATCTTCTTTGTTTTTGTGTAAAAGGTGAGTTTTGAACTCACATCTACTTCTCTTGATTTTATTGATGTAGGGTATGAATTCCTAGCACTTGTTCATATGCTCTTGCTTTTGGTTTGGATTGAATTGGAGAATACCCAAATTTTTAGTGTTTGGGTTCAATTCTTTAAAGATCCTAACTTTGATGTTTGAATATGTTTTTGGTTGCGAATCGGAGAGCTAATGGAGCTGGGGTATCTATTGGCTAAAGCTCCTTAGGTCCATTGCTCGAATGGTCGCGATTTGGAAGAAATTGCATTTCATTGATATAGGGTAGGAATTGCAAATTCATCAGGTTCGGCCGACCGAGCCCTGTATCCGGACGACCGACCGGCTACCCCGAGTCATGTCTTATTTCCTGCATCTGGCCAGCCGACCGAGCCCTGCAACCGGTCGACCGACCTGCTCCTGTTTTGCCTGTTTTGCCTATTTTTGCACATTTTGATTGGTTTTTCAAATTTTATCGATTCAAGTTGCTTTTCAGTAGTTGTTATTGCATCTTTGACTTTGATAACTTATTCTTGACTTCATCCACGGGTTGTTATAATATAATCTCTCGAATCATATTTAAAAAGCTCGTTTCACCAATTTATAAATTCTATTTAAAACACACACAATTTCGCACTTCGAGCAAAGTGGAAGGGTGATTAAATGGTTGGGCAAAACACGGACCATGAATCTGTGCGTTTATCCTTCCGATTAATTCCCGACCTATTCAATTGATCGTTTTAACTTTCGGGTTGGTTTACCGATGAGATGAGGTAGACTTTGTACTGCTTTGAGTGTGAAAGTAACTAACGGATAGTAAATCGTTTAGTGCGAACGAGTGGTTATGGGACATACGTTAACACTTTTCGGATTCCTTTTCGAGAGTTGTGACACATTCCGCCAGTTAGTGGTGTCCAGTAGTGGGTCTTCGACCTTCACCACTACGGCTTGTCGCCCTATAGTATCGCTTCCGATGTTGGTCTTTATGAGCCGCATGGGTGATATTGAGTTTGTACCTTCGGGTTTGTCACCCTATAGTATCGCTTTCTATGTTGGTCGTTATGAGCCGCATGGGTGATATTGGGTTTGGAGTCTTCGGGCTCATGGATCCTTGTTTATACAGTACTGAGCTCGAGCAATCATATGTTTCATTGATATTATATTCCCTTGGTATCGCCCATCGGTGTTGGTCTTTTTGAGCCGCATGATGTATAACGATTACCTTGTGGAACTTGTATACCTTATGGGTATTTGTTATTTGTCTTTTGGCTTGCTTTGGGATATTTGTATTCTTTGTTTATCTATGTTGCCAATGATATGAGGCTTGTTTTGATATGTTCATCTTTTGTTAGATGATTGTGTTATCTCTTTTAGAGATATTTATTATACTTTGTAACCTTGCAGGTTTATTGTTGTTCAGTTTATCTAACTGATTTGTTTAGCTAGACTGACCCATGTATTAATTACTCGGGTCAGACCGAGATGTTTCATGTTAGGTACATTTGGACTTAGCCTATTTTGCTTCCGCATGGACTACTCCGCTAGCTTCTTTTTGTCATGGCTTTTTGTGTAGTCCCATTTTGTAGTAACTCTGATATATTCTATTGACTCGTCTGTATATTGTGGTCGGCTATATCACTTGACTTGTATTGTTTTGCAAACTCTGTTATGTATCAGTATATGTGTATATGATGATCTACTGTTCTGTGATGTATATTTCATTTGAGTTATTTATTCTGTTCTGATAGATCCAACCACATATGGTTTTGTTTTAAGTATTCATTGGGTATGTCGACCTGCTTGATAGTCTATTGTCGATGTATTCAATAGATAGTTAGAGCAAGGCTATAGATGGTCGCTTCCAACCAGCCTTATTCTCCGTGTTAGTTGACGGCATTACTCTGTATTGTCCTTGGCTAGCGTGGGTATAGAGGTGGGGCGTCACATATCTCCTTATCTTTTAGAAGATCCTAATTGCTTTATGAAGAAAAGTGTGTTAATTATTTGATAATGTGTTCATTTTTTAATTAGATAAGTATAAAAGAGTTCGAACAATTTATATCGAATAAAAAGCTGTTTATCGATAAACTGATTTTCGGTCAAATTATCGATATTTCTTCGAGGTATTTATTTTAGTAGACAAATTTCCAAAACGATTTTCGTATCGTTATTCATCAATTAAAAGATGTTTAACAAGGCTATAAAATCACATTTACAATACTTAACTAAGTTTTAAAAAGTTACGATATTCAACAACGAAGTGTTCGAATTTAACGGTCGCTATACTACTTATATAAAACTTCCTTGTATTATAGCTGAAGATTTAAATACAACATTATTCAATAGTAAAATAATTAATATTGAATCTTTCAACATATCCTTCAATCTAGACTTTATAGAGTGTATTAATGCTTCTATATTTTTTAGCCTTCATTCATGGATAACATTTACACTTGGATAAGTGAAGAGACTATAACATTCATAGTAAAATTTATCGATTGTTTTGAACAACAATTGCTATAATATTTTCCCCAAACCCCACAGTACACTTTGATAACAATTCCACTGTAGATCACACTTCTATCATTTTTGATTTTCAGTAAGACTTTATTTAAAGAAAAGCCCATTAAATAAGATAGAACATGGAGTGAACATGCTAGTTATCAGGAAATTGTTCGACAACACTTTCACCTAACTTTTTCAGGAAGTAATCTATACAAATTCCTACAAAAGATGAAAGCAATCAAACTAGCACTCAAAAGTTGGCAGAAAGATAATACAAGTTTCAAAAGCTCTTGCAATAAACAAAAGAAGGTAAATAATAATCTGTACCAAATACTGTGCCAAAATCCTATGGGTGAGAACTTGAATTATAACGCAAAGAGGGCTTGCAAAAGCTGAACAATCTCATTAGAACTTGTTCAATACAATGCTTACAATAGAACATGTTTCGATGGCTCACACAAGGGACAAGTGAATAAGATTTTTCCACTCCAGATTTGCAGAAACATCTCTAGGTACCAAGTTTTTTTCACTTTTTGATCATGAAGGAAATACTTCAATTTCTACTCACAATATTAAGAAATAAGTTGTTAACTTCTTTAAGAACTTAGTCAATGGTGACCATGTCAACAAAAACATTTCTAAGATCATCTGTAAAAATATTATCATAAAAAAGGCTAGAAGGGACATGGATAAATCATTTATCTTAATTGAACTCCACCAAGTAACGTTCTATATAGATGACAAACGGTAGCCCTGGTCCTGATAGTTACGATGCTGAATTTTTTAGACTAGGAATTAATAAAATTGAAACTACTAGACACCATGAATGAGATTTAAACACATGGAAAATCATCAAGGAAATAAACTGTATATTTGTTTTCTTAAGACCTAAAAACGAAAACCCATAGTATCTTATATAATATAGACTAATATCATTGTATAATATTTTGTACAAGATTTTGGCCAACTTGTTATGCGGTGGAATGAAAATTTTGATAAATGCACATTTCACCAAACCAAAATGCAATCATACCAAGGAGAAATATTACTGAAAATTCACTCACTACAAAAAAGGCATCGCATAGCGACGGATCCTAGCGACGGCAAAAAAAAGCGATCGTCGCTAGCCGTTCCTAGAAGTGCTGGGTAAGTATCAATTTTATTTAAAGTATAAGTTTTAAAATCCACTAAACATGTATATCATAACTTTTGCAGTGGCTTGAGGTGGAGCCATCAGATTATATTTTACAGGTTTCGAGAAAGGTTTTTCAGAGCCGGATGGATGGTTGTTGGCCTCGCTGCGACGACATCCCCCTCATGTCAAGAACGCCATACAGGCGGATTTACTTGTAAGTAGTAGTTTGAATTTCAGTTGTAAATTAATATAATCTATATAACTTAAAATAATTTTAATTTACAGGCTGCATTCCGCGTCGACCCTGATGACTTGGATGTTTTTTTAAATCACTGGAACAAACGAATGAGATAAAATTACAGGGATACATTGTCCAAGGCTAAGAATTCAGGGAAAAAGCCGAACTGGATGGGTGAGGATGTATGGAATGATTTTCTTCGGCTTTGGTACAGTCCGGCAGAAAGAGTAAGTAATATATGTTTGCTTTGTTATTTAAATCTAATATAAATCTCGCAAGATATATACGTGATAATTTATCTTAATTTGTAGAAGTTATCTGCGCGGAACCGGGCAAACAGGAATAAAAATCCTGCATTGCACCGTGGTGGCTCCAAATCCTTTCACGAGCATAAGAGAGAGCTGGTAATTAAATTTATAAACCGTGTTTGCATTTTATTACAATATTTTAAAATCAGATAAGCAATAATATTTATATATTTTCAGGCCGCGAGATACAACCGCGGGCCCACTATGGCCGAGCTGTTCAAGGCCACGCATGCCGTGGAGAGGACTGACGAAGAGAGCAATGTTTCGTACGAGTGGACGGATGACAAATCACAATCCGTAATGGTAAATTAATTTACAGTTAATAACAATATTTTGTCTTGTTTTATTTTCAAAATTTTGAAATTCAGTTTTTATCGTGTAAAACAATTGTTTGTAATCGCAGGAGAGGTACGAAGCAGAGCGGGCTCGTGTAGCACAGTCCACTGGTCGGGAAGAGCTTACGTTGGAGGAGGAGAACCATATTTGGGATGCTATTATTGACCCTCCTTCTCGGACCAGTCGACGGTATAGCTATGGAAATGTGGAGGTAAATTTTGACATGTACTAATATATAAATTTACTCATGCATATGAATAGTTAAATAATTTTAATAATATTATATATATATACACTAATATACAAATAATTATGAATTATTTTACAGGCGATGAAAATGCAGGATGCGTACAGGAGGTCGCAGCAAGAGGCGGAGATTGCTCAGTTGAGGGCGACAGTGGAAGAAATAAATGATTGGAGAAAGAGTTTCTTTGAGCAACAGTTAGATGAGAGGATTGCGGCTTATTTGCAACAGCATGGGAGGATGCCTGGAGAGGACGACAGCGATGGCGAAGAGTAGGTATGTTTGTTTGCTTATAGTTTGGTATATACACATTTTGGTTGGTATTGTGTATATATATTTCAGGATATTATGTACATATTTAGATGACTTCTAGTTGATGGATTTGGTTGGATGTTATGTCGGGATATTATGTAGAAATTTCGGTTTACTATATACATATTCTGGTTAATGGATTTGGTTGGATTTGAAAATGAGATTTGATTGGATTTTATATTGTTTGAATGTATAGTGATGTTATATGATGGATATATGATGGTTATACTTGATGAATATAGTGTATAGCGGTTGTTTGGTTCAGATTGGCTGAAGCGTATATGGGCTGTGCATGTGCACAGAAATTTACCCAGATTAGCGACGGCTAAATGGTTCAGATTAGCGACGGCTAAATGGTTCAGGTTAGCGACGGCGGGCTACGACTAGCGACGACATTTAGGCGTTGAAAAAATTTCCACGTGGCACATTTGTCGTCGCGAGCCGTCGCTATTTATGTGACGGAGCCGTCGCTATACTATTGGGCGATGACCATTATAGCGACGGCTTTTAGCGTCGGCTAGCGACGGCCGACGACGGCTAAAAGCCGTCGCTATCTGTTGCCGTTCTTGTAGTGACTGTTGGCATATGAATTCGTTAGAGGTTTCATTAAAATGATGTATGATACCATATGTGTTAAGGCAGATCTACACAAGGCATATGATAGAATCACTAGGGGATTTATTATCCATATGATGAAATAAATGGGCTTCTATCATAAATTTTCAGATTTGATTTACTCCTGTATATCCACTTCATCTTTTTCTATCCTGATTAATGATCTTCTACATGGACATTTCCTAAGTAATAAGGACTAAGTCAAGGAACACGTTATCTCTATATATGTTCGCTATTGCCATGGAATACATTTCCATTTTATTTTATTTAGAATTTATTAAGGGAAACATTAACCCAATATATAAAGTAGATCTAAGCTTAACACACTTATTATATGCAGGCGATATTCTTTTTCTAACTAAAGCATGTCCCAGTAGTGTTAATTCCGTTAAAGTGACAAGGGAAAATATCTATCAAAACTCCGGTCTAAAAATGAACAGTCGAAAATCCACAATTTATTTTGGAAGAGAAGTAAGAAACAAAGATCAAATAAATAATAATTTGAACATGCAGACTAGAACTTTGCCTATTATCTATTTAGGCATTCCACTATCTAAACAAAAAAGAAAACTAAGGACTCTGGTCCATTCCTGGATCAAATTAATAAAAAACTCAATAATTCGAATAACAAATTTCTAATTATTGTGGAAAGACTTGAATTAATCAAGTCTGTTATTTGTTCAATCATTGGGTTTTGGATTCATGATTGTCAAATTCCAACGAGCATCATATGGCGTATTAACTCATTATGTGCTAATTTCTTATGGCATAACAAATCCCACAATATGAGTCGGTTCGATATATGCAAACTAAAATCAGAAGAGGGATGGAATTGAGAAAATTGGCTGATTTACACTAAGCTAACACAGTCAAACTGTTATGGAATTTTTAAGTTCTAATAAGTAATGTGCTATTTGGATGAAAAACAAGTATTGCAAAAAAAATAAAAAAATTCTGGGCACTTTAAATTGACAACAATGCTTCATCAACTTGGAAAATATTGCTTAAAGCAAGATAAGATGTCAAGGGTCTCATTGGAAAATAAACAGTCAATGGAAAAAGTACTATTATGGATGGATCCTTGGCTACAGGGTCGTTTGCTAGTCGACACCTTAAGCTGGAACTCTATGGCTATTCTAGGAGGCCCAAATAAGAAAATTTCTTCTCCCTATTACCGACAAGAGTGGAGAACTCCCTCCTCTGGTCTGGCACCCCACATTGCTCTGATATACAGAAAATCAAAGTGGAAAAAGACGGACATGAAGACTACTGGAGATGGTTGCCAACTCGTGGAAATTCTCTCTACAGTCGACATGAAATTTGATGGGAGTAAAAACAGAAAATACAAATGGACAATAATAGTGTAGGGAAAATACAATGATCCAAAAATGGAAATATGTTCACTCTTAGATATACTCAACAGATTAAACACAATGGAGAGGATTTAAGGTGGAACAACGTAATCGACCCTACTTGTACACTATATGAGCAATAATTGGAGAATAGGGTTTACTATTCTTCAACTATAGGTATTTATCAGAAATCCAGAATGACGTCAACAACATAATATGCATACCAAATGCAACAAGTAACATACTCAAAAGTTTCGAGCTTGCTTCAACTTCAAACAATAGCAACTTAACAAATATAACAATTATCGGAATTGATATCATGGTCATTATTTATTATGTGTAGAACGAATGCAACAACCAAATATTTAAAGGGTTTAGTATGCCTTACCAGATTCGTACATTAGAAGTCCTTCATGCCATTCCTAAACTGATAAAACAAATTAAGTCCAAGAAGGGCACTGAATGCAATAGATAAATTTTCGCTAGTTTCGGTCTACTTTCCGGCTCTCGGCTACTCGATACCAGTGAAGATATTAGTTGAAGTGAGAAAATCCAAAGTGAAAAAACCGGGAAAGTGCGAAAGCTGGAATATTTAATTAATTCAAGAATGATGATACATGAAAGTAAATAGTAGTGCGTTGTGTTCTCCTTTATTTAATTATTATGTTGTGTACTGATAGTTAAATTTATATATTCTATTCCCTTAAGTGTTGCCTTATAGGTATTTTTGAGTGGCAAATCATACGTACTCCCACGCCAATTTGGAATGCTAATAACTTTATACAACTCTCTTGGTACATAAAGCAACACATTTCAAAAGAATACTTAATTATTCACAAATAAATTTTTTAATATAAATAACAGCCTCTTTTCATTTATATAGAATCTTATGTTGGCTGTTTTCTGATGTGAAACATTCTTCTTATTATCACTGGTATCACATTCTCTTCGCCTATGGCGTATATGAGTCAGCAACATGATCATAGTATTTTGGAAGGTATGGCACTCGTTGGCAGTTACACAAATATGTATTAGTTATGGACCTTGCTCTTATACTACTTTTAACACGTTCAAAGAACTATATAGTTTTTAAAAGTAACAATTGGTTAATGTGAATAGTAGTCTCTTTATACTTATATAGGATCCTGTTTTAGCTATTTTTTGATGTGCGACTTTCTTTTTACTATTATTTTCAATATTGTAACTCTCCCATATCTTTAGGTTTTCGCTTTAACTGAACAGCTTGACTTGTTGTATTGGTTGCTATTACATACTCTGCTTCCACTTATGATTTTGAAAATGTTGCTTGCTTTTTTGATGCCTAATAAAAATATATCTAAACCTAGAGTAAGTGCATATCCTAAAATGGTTTTCCTGTCATCCATGGATTCGGGCTAACCAATATTTGTGAATCACATTAGTTTTGAGACTTCAATGACTCCTTATCATATTTCAGGATTCTTATTTCCTTTTAATTATCAAAACATTCTCCTAGTTACTCCAACATGTACTTGAGTTGGGTTTTGCATGAACTTGATAGGGGGACTAACTGCTTATCCGGTCTTGTTGTTATTAATTAGAGTATGCTTTCAATTAAGCTTTGAAATCGTGGTTCATCTGCTTTTGGCGAGCCGGCATCCTACTCAAATGTTATATTGTGCTCTAATGGAGTTGGTACTATTTTATATCCTTTTATTTCAAATTCTTTATAAGTGTATTTATAACTATGGAGTAAAAGCCCCATAAAATCCACAGCACTTAGTGCTCTTCGGCCGTTACGCTATTTCAATCTATCCTTATTAAAGAGTAGATCCACTTTAAAGCCTGCTATTTTTCGCTACATTCACCAAATCAATACCTTTTAGCACGCGCTTTAGCAACATTAATATAAAAGGACGATTTGATTAGCACCCTTCCAGACCAAATCAAACAAGTTAGAGTAAAGACGTAATTTTAAGTTATAAATGCTCAATATAAATTAGAAATTTACTTTAGTCACCAAATCTAGTCTACATAAATCACGATATTGATTGATTTTATTATAAAAGATTAAAAAATAATTCTTTTACCAGCACAAATGATGTGAAAGCAAGAATAAATTAGCTTTAAATGTTTAGTTTTATCCAGAATGAAGTTTTTGCACCTTCGCTATTTTTCGTTGTACCCGATTTTATGTCCAATATAAATTTTTGCACCTCTACCACTATAAAACTGCCAGATGCTTTAACATGACAAACTTAAATACCTCCTTTTTTCAAGACTTAGAGAACCAACATCACTCGTAAACTCTGAGAAAGTATGCACCGAACCCACAAAACATACTCAAGTAATTCATATGGATATGTGGTTGGTGGGGATTGAACCCATGATCTTCAAGGTGCGAATACATGTCCTAATCAACTACACTTTCCCTGGAGATTAAACACTTAGTTTGGGTATTTTGTTACAGGGTTGTCTTTTTCTTATATACCACTTTTTGATACGAAGGTGTATCCTATTTTATTTCATTTCCCTAAAAGAAGTGCATATGACCTAAATCTGACATTTCAAAAGCCTTCTTCATGTCTCTTTAAATTTTCTGATTAATTTAACATTGTCTTTAATGTAGATAAGGTCATCGACATATAGGGAGACAAATGGGTTCGTTCCTTGAGTCTTAACGTACAAGCTTGGTTCACCTTTTCTCCTCATGAACTCTTTCTCGGTAAAGTAGCCATCGATTCTGCTATATCCAGCATTTTGAGCTTGCTTTAAACCATATACAAATTTTATCTTCTTTTCGTTAAACCAAGAAAAACCAAGGTTGCTCCGTATAAATTTCCTCTTAAGGATAGTTGTTCCTCATTTTTCTTGCAAAATTACAATTGAACATGTTGACGTTTGAAGCCTAATAGCAAAGTCCCACTTAGTAAGAATCAATTAACACCTCTAGCAACACGATTTCCTGTCCACATGATAGACTTCGCTCCAAGGTCTGTTCACCCCATGATCACTGTCTGAAACCATAACTGCTCCTTCTCAAAGGCAATGATCGCCTGCTAACCCTGTTGAACAACGTCTCATAGCTCTTCTTTGAGCACCTCCTCACCTTGCCCACCACCTTTTGAGTCAACCATGAAAGGCCAAATTCCTAGTTATTCTATCCACCTATCAGTCTTGTATGTAACTATTCATGTTTGTCAAGACTCTTCACCAACCAGCTCTCTTGCTTGGTTTGTTTTACCCAAAGCAAACAGACTTTTGACAAAAGCTCTTAGTCATCCCTGCAGAAAAGTGAATGATCCCATATGTTTCCCTTGACAAAAGCACCATAATAACACTATTCATATGTCAAAAGCATCACTGTGCTATAATCAATCTTTTCACTTTATTGCCATCTAGCCAAAGCGCCACTCTATATTAGCCACTACATGTTCCATACTGCACTTTGATACAAGAAATTTTGTAATATGTATTTCCAGCTAACATGCATCTAGACCACTCTTCTCCATCCATATGGAGTCTGAGTTGATCGCATCTGGACTACAAATCGCAATTAGTGGCTCAAAGAAAACTTAGCATCTAAGGCATCAATCCTAGCCTTTTAAGATGTGTCTCCATAACTATAAATATGAGATCTCATGCATTCTATGAGGATCAGGTTTACTGTACTGAAGATATGATATTTCTAGTTTTGATGCTTTTTAATACTATTAAATTTCTCGTGTAACCAAATACCCAAGCAATTGCAAAATAAACCATAACGGATGTTAATATCTTTTAATCAAACCACTCTAAACCTTGTGTCATTTGCTTTATTTGCACCATATTTTACTATTAGTTTTACGTATGTAACAATTTTTTGATTATTAACCTATGTGATGACCACACGATTCAAACTCCTATCGTCTGAAAAGAAATAACATGCATTAACCATTGTGCTAAAAAAATCTTTTTGTTAATTTTCCAAAAGGGATATTGTAAACTGTTTATCCGCAACTACCGTAAAGTGTTACGAAACCAACTGTAACTTCAATAACAGTTACAGAATAATACAGAAGTAGTAATGGCAAAAACTGTCACTAATTTTGATAAATTGTAACACAAAAAACGCCTGACTAGATTGGTATGAAAAGTATTACCGAGTAAAGAGTCCGAGTCCAGTAGAAACTGTTTCCTTGAAACAATATTGCCGCCGTATGTAGTTTTACGGGTTTTAGCAATTTGTTCCCCAGGATGAAACGGACCAGCCCCGCAGCGTGGTTGCAGACGGAGCGCCGACGAACTGAAGTGATTACAGCACTAGAAAAGATAGAGCCCCCAAAGCCCAAGGCCCTATCTTTGACTTTTAATATTAATAATAATAGGGCCTACATGCCTTCATGGCCTCATTCATTCAACCCACAATGTTCTTTGTGCCTCTTCATTTGATTTAGTTATGTAGGGTAGGATATATATGTAGAACTTGGAAAAAACATTCCATAATGTGGGACTTTGTTCCCATTGTTTTTCCCCCCTTCTTCAACAATACCCAAACTCTTCTTCCCCCAATCCTCTCATTCATTTCCAACATAAACTACCCTCCTTAAACTTAAAGAGCCCAACATTCTGGTTGGCTCATCGTCACACACCATCCAAACATTATGTTTATAACTCACATCAATGCCACACTGACTGACATCCATTGCATTATAGAAGACAATTCCAATTAGGTACTAGCTCTGATACCAAATGTGAAGTTCATGGGATTCGAACCTCTATTACTCTAGAAGGAAACAACATGTACTAACCATTGTATTAAAAGATCTGTGTGCTAATTTTCAAAATGTATGTTAAAACCTATATTAAAAATCGCTACTAATTAACACTATTAAGTGGCTAGATATCTAATCAATATTTTGGTACTAGAAGAGAGTTTATGACTTAAAACAATCTACTTTCATCATTTCGTCTCTTTAAACAATCTACTCTCCTCCAACAAATGTTTATGATGAAACCTAGCAATGGTGAACTGAGGCCAACAACTCAAACTGCCATAACACTAATGGTTGAACTAGGGATAATCCAACCTTATTCCAAGCATGAGCAATGTCACATGGGCTATCTTAATCTCATGAATATTTTGCAAATGGCATGAGGTTTATATGGTTTCCATGCTTGAGTGGAAATCCACATGACCATCGACTATGGTAATGTTGAATTAGGTGCATTGGTAATAGAGTAAAATAGGTGAATATCAACAAAATTATTTTTATTAATTTTGCATTAGTTATCCACAAGTCATTTGAATAATATTATACAAATCTACAGGTTCATACTGCAATTTAAGGTTTCCATTCATCTGAATTTTTAGCTAGTTACTAAATTTAAGCAGTCAAACGACTATCAATTGTCTGAATACTAAAAGAATTATTTCTTTAGAAGGTCAAATATCCGACTAATAAGATTATACATCTAGTGGTTGTCCCTGACATTGAATTTACACAATCAGAAGTATGAATGCCTGTTTCAAGGCCAAGTGGAACCTAGATCCCACTAGCCCTATATAAATGGTTAAGACACTTCATACGGATCATATGATGATGTTAGAATATTATACACTATATTATAGTGTAGTGTGATGTGATATTTAATATTGATGAGTTTTGGGATGCTCGAAGCTAGGATGAATAAGTTAGAGACAATAGATTCTATGGTACGACTCTAGTTGGTTACTGTAGGTGTCATAATATATTCGTACTTAACATGGGATCAAAGAGCTCCATCTAGATTTTAAGTGTAGTTGACTAGTAGTTGAATGATTAGGTCAGTTGGCTGATACAATCAATAGATGGGAAGGTTAACTAATATTTATATATGCTTATTTATTAATCAAATGTTGGAATATGATACAATATTTGATTTTAAATTTGTGTTGCCATCCAAATGGTTTTTTATTGTTATCTTACTATTTTATAGATTTACTCAATTTGGGAAATCTTTAAATTAGACAGATTTTGTAAGTCACATGTACGTTGTAGTATGGACCTATATATGACATAGATGATGTTGTGTCAACCTTTGAATAGTGGACATTGTATATTGTATTATAATAGACTAAATTGATATATATATATATATATATATATATGAATGTATACATGCATACATATACATACATGTTTGTTTATGTATGTATATGTATGTATACATACATATATATACACATATATCAAGTTAGTCAGGTGGCACATAAATGGTAAGTGTAGTATTAGTGCATAATAATGTTTTATTAGCATGCTAATATTGTATACTTAGTGATATTTCTCACTCGTGTAAGCATATATATGATTCCCTCTATATTTCCTCATGTATCTATCTTTGACGGTTGATAGGTTATTAAGGGAGTTCTTGGTGCGTGACGACTTAATGGAGTTAGCTCATCTTGCTATTTGCTATTTTGGTAACGTATATGTGCTGAACCACTTGTGTATGACGGTGTAAATTTTTAGTATGATGTATTGACACTTAAGAATATTATGTAGAGTATTCCTAGTACGTATGTTTTATCACGTATTATTCGTTTTTCTATGACTTTTTGAAAGGTATACTTAAAGTAGACAGCTCTGTTTATAATTATATTTTGTCTCGCCCTAATGATATGTCATTTATGATTTTTATGACTCGGGTGTTGATTAGGACATAGAACCATAAGATCATGAATGTCAAGGCAGTGACATTGATATTGTTGAAACTAAACTAAAATCATAAAATTCTTCTCCTTGTGAAATAAGTGCATATGAGATATCCTTAAATCATGCATTTATATTTAAGGTAGTTTCATTGGTTTCCTTTTTAAATTAGAAAATTGATTTTGCAACATTGAGGTTTTGGTATGCTTCATTGGGTCGTAAAGTTTCCAAATCCCATTTTTTGATTTGCAAATGTTGGCACAAATCATTTTCATCTAAAGAATGAAATAACATATTCATTTCTTTGTGATATTGTTGACTTGTGCAATTTAGGCATTGGTTTATGTACTAAGGTTGGTAGTGGGTTCCACATATTTGACTCAAGCAATGTTCCAAATTTTGAACCTACTTGCTTCAAGTACACATTCTTATAGAATAAAAAGTATAATTTAAGCCAATGACTAGTAGGGTGCGGTAGATACAAGTATAGTGAATGTGATCATATTGATACATAATTTTGCTATGGTTTTAAAATGAATAGACCACGATACTATATAAAAGTCTAGGGATGATTCAATTATATTGATTGAAAAATATTTATGTGTTAAAAGTTACTAATTAGTTAGCAATTAAATTTTTATCTAAGTATATAATGTAGTGGAGTAAGAAATAAAGTTTGATAGATAATACACACCAAAACTTTTATACTAGTTTAGAGTGTGAATCCTATGTTTAACCCCAAACTCCCTCTTGAATTTCACCGTGTACCTCATTTGGCCAAGGGAAACAAGTTTCTATATACACTTCCTGGGCAACCGAACCAGACTTCTAGAAATGACCACTCTCCGATCAACATTTCAGATTTCCAAACGGTTCGAATGACCTCTAGAATTTTCCCATTCGCCTTCCCGAACTAACAACAATATGTAGAATATAATTTACTTTATAATATGTTGATACACCGACTTTGTACACCATATAGTACAATACTCCTATAACCCGCACAAATGATATTGAGTGGAGGTATAAAGCTTTAGGAAATTAACTGACCAGAATCGAGGATGTGGAGTTAACTATTATTGGTTGAAGAATATGCAGTAATTATAATATTGAATAAAATTACCGATTTTTGAGGAGAGTAATAAGATCAGGAAAAAGTAGAGATTTGATTTATAGAGTTGTGTAATTTGGATAAGGCTAAAGGTATTTACATATGATCTATCTGTGCGTTTGAAGTGATCTAACTATCTAGATTAAAGAGAAACAACATCTGGAATGAAGAGAAAAAAGGTAGACCCATCATTTCAAAATAGGGAAGAGGCATATAAGACACCCAAAAAAATAGACCGTGGAACACATATCGACCTGTGATACCTCACAAGTCGACATGAGAAGGGAATTACATATGAACATATGATGCATAATGGATTTCATGTTTTCTTACTATATTTTCATGCATTGTTCCTTTTTTGAAGGATATATAAAAATTCTAAAAATATTTTATGATGTGTGAAATATTATATCAAAATTTTGGGTGATTTAATGATCATTTATGGAGTCCTAACAAATTTAAGCTATAGGGACTAAATAAGTAACATACTTGACTTTTGTTCTTGTCTGTCCATCTTTAAGTATTTCTTCGATGTTGTTGTGTACCAATGGATTTTTCAACTCCATAATATGTCTTTGAAGGTTTCTTCTGTATTTGTATTAGTTTTCATTCAATTTATTTTAATATTTTCACAAGAATGACATTGTTTAGCTAATAACGATTGCCAACATATTAACACTTCTATATAAGTGCTATTGTACTTGACAGAACTCAATATATTAATAACATTATTGTTATGGCTATTATCATCAAAACGGTATAATCGTGTCCCTAAAAAACTATTTACTAAAAAAGTACAAAGATAGAATGATAGATAGGTACAGTATATCATAATTTCTTAGAAAAATGAACAAATCATTGCAAATAAATACAAAGCAAACATAAAAACAAATACATATTAGGAATCAAGTACAACAATGCAAAGGTACATAGATGCTTTAAAATTTAAATACTCAAAAATGGGCATAAAATGATAAATTGCATTGGCTAAGTATTTATTGCAACCTTTATCCATCTGCTTTCATTTCAAATGCATAATCTCTTTCTTTTCTACAATTCAGCAATCGTACATTTTGATGAGACCCATAATCATATTCTATGGTGCCGGAAGATCTTTATCCTTCAATAAACCATGTGTAAAGATAATACAAACCAAGGAAATGAACATAGAAGCATCAATCCAGAAACAATAAGTTAAATGTGATAGATGAATGTAAGATGTTATTATCTAGTGAGCAGCTTTAGCTTATTTTTCCACATAATCGATCTACATGCACTTTAAATCTCTATAAGTAGGCATGGACTCCATTGCATCGATTATAAAAAGAGAAATATCACTAACTGAAATACAAAATAAATGCACTTTCCGATATTGGAGCATCTATTAGAAAAATACATTACTGCTCTAGGCCATAATTTATATTCGTTATATGTCATAGTAAAAAAAACCAACAACTTAAAGTAGAAAGATAAAAAATATGAAACATTATTGTAATTCTATATTTTATGTTCTATTTTATTATGAAACTAATCATTTAATATATAGTCAGTGGCCACTTGGAAAATTCAAAATCCATAGGCATTTGAATCGAAAGAATGCAAAAAAAATGCGAAGTATGAAAAATGAATGTATATGTGTATAAGACAATATACGCATCTTAAAATCCAATCTTTAGCTTTTATAAAACTAGTAGTTTATATTTTGTGAATTCTAATACATTACTAAATTGATAATTATTTATAGTATATGTATATAAATAAATATTCGTTGTTCAAAACTACCTTTTGTCATTATATTTTTATCTCTGATATTTACATATGCATTAGTACTTGAACAATTTTGTATTAAACAAATTTTTTCCATGTATGCCTTTAATTTTAGTTGTCAGCAGATAAAATGATATGTGATATATATTCGCAAATGAAAATGTCTCAAGTTGTATCTGATATGGATGCCAATACAACTGTTGATAGGCATGTTGTTTAGTAAAAGAGGTACTGTTGTGGTAATTGGTAATGCTTTTACACTATGTAGTCCGAGGCCAAGTTACTATTATTTCTTTCTCCTTTGTCATGTTGTTTTTAGTTTTTTCCCAATTAGCAATCACATACTTTCTTGTCGACACGATCAAATAGGGTTGTCATTTTCGTACTCTTCTCTTCATAAGAGAAATATTACAAAAGGACTTTTGATGTGGAAGAAAATAGTTTATGATGCAAAAATGCACTCCCGGAGTATAAAAAAGAGAATGGACTAATCAGTGGACAACTATAAACAAGTTTAAAAAGGTACAAAATAGGAAAAAAGGGAAAATTAAGGGTTATCATTAGGTTGTTATAGTTGAGGCATCAACCTTGCAACCATAACCAATTGTTCTTACGGTTACCAGCTCGTTTGGTAACAGTTAGCGAATTAGGTAATTGGGTCAATACAACCACGCCTGAGTTTTTATACATTGTACTTAAGTATGTAACATAATAATAGAAGGTGGAGAAATTACCTATAAACCAATGAAATGTAGCATTCATGCACTATTACCATGTTCATGCGTAATTTTTCATTTTTGGGTATTGAATGAAATAATTCATGAAAATAAGGTCAAAATCATAACTTTTTAACAACTATACAATTGTCATTCATGGGTAATGTGGTTTGTTGGATAGTGTGGTTGGTTGAAGATGCTAGTTTCATAGACCAGTATTTATGGGGATGATGCCAATATGTACGCTGGAAATCCACTAGTAGATATGGGATGATGTATCAGTTCTTCGCCAATTTGATGCAAGAAGGAGCAGCTACGGGTGTTTTTGGAAATGTTGGAGGAGCTATTCCTGTGGCCCCAGTATGGAATAATTATGCTAAACTAAGCAGAGACTACACCAATCTTATTGGGAACTCATTTATGGGAACAGAGGATGCCATAGAGGATGAAAATTGGTTGTTGCATTATGAAAGAACATTTGCTAATTTGGGAAGGATTTAGAAGCTTTGATTACTTGTAGTGTGCAGTTGAGATCGATTGATACTTCTAAACAGAGTACCTCTATGTTGTCATGTTCATAATTTTAACCAGTGTTGATCGAGAGGATTGATTCTAATTAGCAGAAAGAGGATCCATTATTAGCCGATAAGATTAGAAGACTTGAGGTGGGATCGGAGGTCGATGTTCTAAAGGATTTTAGTCCTGACCAGAGGGGTTGGTTGAGAAAGAAGGGACAATTGTATGTTCCAAATATGGAGGACTTAAGGAAAGAAGTTCTTGAAGAATGTCCTCGATCCAAGTTTACAATTCAACATGAAGGGACTAAGATGTATCAAAATATGAAGAGGAGCTTCTATTGGTATGGTATGAAGATGGATATTGGCTTATGGGTTAGGCATTGTGCAAACTGTCAACAAGTGAAAGCCAAACATCAGAAGCCGAGTGGGTTTCTTCATCCTTTAGAGATTCCAGTTTGTAAATGGGATTTGATATCCATGGATTTCAAAGACGAGTTACCAAGGTCTAATAGTGGAAATGAAATTATATGGGTCGTAGTGGACATGCTGACCAAGAGTGCCCATTTCATTCCAGTTAAGTCAACCAGAACGACACCTGTTTTTGCTAATTTGTTCATGAAGAACATAGTTAGACTACATGGAGTTTCTAGTAGTATAGTCAAAGAAAAGATGATTTGTTCACTAGTGAATTTTAAAAGAGCCTACAGGAAGTGTTGGGTACCAAGCGTAATATGAGTACTGCATATCATCTTCAGATTGATGGGCAAACAGAGAGAGTAAATAAGATACTCGAGGATTTGTTGAGAGCTTGTGTATTAGATTTTGGTGTACCTTGGGAAGATCACCTACATTTGGTGGAGTTTTCCTATAATAATAGTTACCAAACTAGTATAAAAATGGCACCTTTTGAAGCAATGTATGGAAGGCCATGAAAATCACCAACATGTTGGTTGGGTACTGACGACAGATTAGTCTCAGGACCAGTTTTGTTAGAGATACATCAAAAAAGATTGAGTGGATCCGAGAAAGGATGAAGGAAGCTCGGGCAAGATAGAAGAGTTATGCTAATAAGAGGCATAAAGACCTAGAATTCTCAGTTGAAGATAAGGTTTCCATTATGGTATAACCGACGAAAGATGTGATACGATTTGGAAAGTCAAAAAATCTAGTCCCAGGAAATGTTGGCCCATTCCAGATAATAGAAAGGATTGAAAAGCTCGCATATAGGGTAGAGTTGTCGAGCCGTATGGTAGGTGTCCATAATGTATTTCATGTGTATCACCTTCATAAGTATGTGCATGATCTAGAGACTATTATTCCACCGACAGGGTTGGAAGACTTGATAGTAGAGCCTCATTTGACTTTTGGTCAACAACCAGTTCGGGTTGTGGTGAGAAATAAGAAAAGATTAAGGAACAAGACAGTTATGTTAGTGAAAGTTCAATGAAGAGACAACGAGAAGGACTATACTTGGAAGACAGAAGAAAGGATTAGAGATACTTATCCTAATCTTCTTTGAGGGTATGTATATATTAGATTTACAAAGAAGTTGCTAGTTAGGTAGTCTAATATGATTGTCAGAAGTTGTTACAGATGATTGCTATGTTTAGTATTTAGTCCTTACTGAATTTCTAGGACGAAATTCTTGAAGGAAGGGAACCTATAACACCCCTAATTTTTGATAACATTATTAGGGAGATTTAATTAGATAAATTAAATTGAATAATATAAACAATTATAGTGACAAGGGGATTGAGATTTGAAAATAAATAAAGGGTAGTGCTTAATTATTTAAATAGGCTTAAGAACAGTTTATGTGCTAATTAATTTATGAAAGGGCTTATTAGGAGATATCGCACCTATTTACCATAACCCTTATAACCCATGTTTCACTCTTTCTCACGTTCATTTTCATTTCACAAAACATAAATAACAAACATAAGAGCAACCGGCCATTGCTAGGAGAAAAGAGGAGAAATCTTAATCTAAAGCAAAGGAATTAAAGCAAGGGGATCAATCTCAATCAAATTCCAAAGTCCTTATCCTAATCAAGGCGAATAATAATCTAAATCATCTCTATTTTTTTTATTATCATTTGTTCTCAGGTTTAAGATAAAATCCATTTTAATGATGATTTGGATGATGATATGCTTAGATTAAAACATGTTTGATTTAAACAAAATTGTTTAAATATGTTTCGTATGGTTTTAAGGGTAAAAGAAATTATAATTATGTAACATCCCCTTACTTGGAGGCCCAAAAGATAACGGCTATGGATGTTGCAGTCATTCGTAGTTATCAATATTCAACAACCAAATATAGTAATGTTAGATATATTGATACACAGAAACACATGAATATGGAAAAAAAATTAAAACATCAAAAGGCAATCCACATTCCATTCAAAACATTTCATGTTCATTACATAAACCCTGTATCCAAACCACGTTCAGATAAAATATAAACACAATATACACCAAGAGCGACATATGAAGATGCCCCTTTAGTTGATCGGAATATATAATAAGGTAATTAAACAAAATTTCCTTTACAACCAAAACACAGTGGAACAAAAAAGTACTCCAAATAGCTAGCGTTGCCTCCTTTACATCTTTGGAAGCTTTATTAATCAAAAAGAAAACCTGGAAACCTTAACCCTCAAACTACTCAAATTAAATTTGGCACCTGAGAGTTTAAGGGAAAACAAAAGCTTCGAGTAAGACATAAAGCCTGGTATGAATAATAGTCTACCATCTCAAACTCTTCAGATATCAAGTGAGACCATGCCGCTTAGCAGAACGGGTTTTTCCCTTACTAATATCTTAAAAACCTATATAAAACCATATACTATGCTCCTACATCCATAGTGGTTAAAACAATTCAAAATAATATGATGATATGCAAAGAAGTTAATCAATTTTGGATTACCCATTCTCATTCATTCTGACTATCTGTCTTAGTTATGGTTTCTTTGGTCATTATTAACCTGTTTGTTTTCATTGGCTGACTAATAATTTTTTAATATATATGGACTACCTACCCGATTTTATAGTATTCATGGGATCACTAAGAACCTATTGACTCCTGCCAATATCTTTACTATTTTATGGGTTCTTCCTGAACCTATTCGAAACTCCAACGTACTTCTTTCTCATGCCAGTTTTGTCATTGACAATATCTTAATTCGGATATAGTTTTCATGGGTTCACTATAAACCTATTGGCCTCTACCAATATCAAATCATAGTTTTCATGGGTTAACTATGAACCTGTCTCTCAGACATATCCATTTATTCATAATGGGCTTATTATGAACCTATTGACCCCTTCCAATATCTTCTCTATATATAGTTTTCTTGGGCTTACTATGAACCTATTTGCCCTTTCCAATATCTTTAATTTGTATTTTAGCATTCTTAATTTATATTCACTAATGGGTCGACCTAGCAAGTTATTCTGCCCTTTTCCAAAGTACCGTTATGGGTTTATTATATTGTGAATAAATATATGAAGAAGCAATCATAACAACATAATACTACCCACCCATGTGGTTTAATATCCTTGAAATCATTTATTACAAACTTGATTAATCCCTTTAACCTATTTATCAAGGAACTTCTTCAAAAATTTCATTTCAGAACACTTTATTTATGCCATGGTATTTCCTTTAAAATGAGAATGGGATAATTTTTTTGAAGCCTTAAAACGTCACCTTCGAAACCCTAGTTAACCTCCTTCAAAAGCATAGAAAACTCCTCTTCAAAACATTAAGTATATAACTTTGGAAGCTCTTTACTTATGCCTTTCAAAAACAATACCCCTTTTGAATGTATCAAAACATCATTTTAAAACATAACTTCGGATCAATGAAAGTACCACTTTCGAAAGTGTTGGGTTTACTCTTTAAAAACAACTTTTGGGTCAAAGTGAATATAGGCGAAAGCATCTCTTTTGGAACCATTAACAAAATTATTTAGGGAAATTTTGATGGTGTCGAAACCATCTATTCAAAAGCTAAAAACCTTTTCGTTAAACTTTGAAGGATAGCATCGAAACCCCCTTTTGGTAGCATTCCCTTCAAAACCCTTAACCCCTTTTAAAACGATTTTGGATGTGGCTGAAAATAAGTTTAAAATAAAAGCATCCTTCGAAAGCATTGATGACTTCAACATACTTGAAAGGCACATGAACAGCGACCAAGTTTTGACTAGCTCGAAACTATCATTTTCGAATGCCTTATTTAAAATAAAGGAACTCATTAGAAAGCTCCTACTTAAAACATAGTATGGCAACCTCTTCGAAAGCTATTTAGAAAACTCTTTTTGAAAGCATGTGTTTCGACTGCATCGAAAGCAACGCTTTTTCATTAAAGAGTAAAATTAAGGTTTCGACCCCCTCGGAAGCATTGCTTTCGACACGATGACTTCCGCCTTCTTCCAATCTACTACGTACCTTCTAAGTGATACCTTATGTATTGGTTTCGATTAGGTGGTTCCGGCATGATTGGTTTTGACTAAGTCAAGGCGGAGGCAAAGGAGACGAAAGGTACTTCTAAAGCAGGCGGAACCAAATTTTCTGAATAAAGGCTGAAATAATGCTAATTTTAGTAACTGCTTTATAATTAACTTGCCTATTCATAATCTTATAATTGGATGCCTTAAATTTTTTTAAATCCTTTACAAAATTACTGTCCCATTTTTCAGATCTAACTCAAGGGAAAAATTAACGTTTAAGCCCTTCCATTAAGCAAAACCAATATTGCAAATAAATCCTTCTTTTCAAATAATTTAATTTCCAAAGCAAATCAATTAGTAAAAATGCCCAAAAATCATAGAAATTAACATTCATCATGCAATCTAACATATTAATTTTCAGACCCAAATTCTTCTTGAAATAATCGATATTAACTTTAAACCCAATTTTATCATATTTTCCTTTGAAAGTTCGTATTAAATTTTTCATGGCTTGGAAATTACAAAAATTGAAACCCACCTCCAAAATCATATTTTCATAACGTATAATTTTTCCATGGCATTTTACAATCATTAACAATCATTTTTCCCCTAAAACCATGTAAACTCATATGTAAATGATTAAAATCAAACATATTATAGCTCAAGCATGTCATCAACCAAAACATCATTAAAAAGGGTTTAATCTTAAATCGAAAAAAATATGATTATAATAACAAAATAGAGAAGGAATGAATTATTATTCACCTTGAATATGATAAGGAATTTGATATTTGCTGTAGATTAATCTCTCCTAGCTTTGATCCTTAGCTTTAGATTAAATTCATCTTCTTTTCTTCTTTATAATGTTCGGCTCCTTAAGGTTTACTTTTGATTTTGATTTTTGAGAAATAAAAATGAACATTGGTATGAAAGGATGCATTGGTTATAAGAGGCGGCCGTTCATAGTAAGCCTCTTATGTAAATTAATTATCATGTAAAACCATAATAAGCCCATTTACTTTATTATTAAGCATAACGTTAATTTTTATTTTCAAATCTCAATTCCCTTATCATTTTAATTCTTATATTATTCTATTTAATTTATCTGATTAAATCTTCTAAATAATGTTATCAAAAATTAGGGGTGTTACAGGCTCACCTTAAAGAATTTCATCCTCGAAATTCTATAAGGATTAAATACTAAACATAGGAATCATCTGTAACAACTCCTAAAAACCATGTTAAGCTTGGTACCTAATACCTCCTGTAGACTCAAACAAGGCACCTCTGTCTATGACTATACTACTAGGAACTTCATGTAGTCTAACTATGTTCTTCATGAAAAACTTAGCCAAAACAGGCGCTGTCTGGTTGAATTTACTGGAATGAAATGAGCACTCTTGGTCAATCTGTCCACTATGACCCATATACTTTCATTTCCCTTACTTGACCTTGGAAGCCTACCTGTAAAATCCATGGATATCGAATCCCGTTTCCAAACTAGAATCTCTACAGGCTGAAGCAACCCACTTGACTTTTGATATTCGGCTTTTACTTGTTAACAGTTTGCGCACGGCCTAACCCATAAGTCAACATCCCTCTTCATGCCTTCCCAATAGAAGCTCCCCTTCATATCCTGATACATCTTGGTCCCATAGGATGAATCATAAACTTGGATCGATGACATTCTTTAAGAACTTCTCTCCTTAAGTTCTCTACATTCGAAACATATAATGGTCCCTTCTTTCTCAAACATCCTTTTTGTTCGATTCCAAAATCCTTTAGATTATTGATCTCTGATCCTACCTCAAGCCTTCTAATCCTCTTAGCTAATACTGGATCCTCTTTTGTTTAGAAGTAATCCTTTCGTTCAGCACTGGTCGAACTTCTAAACAAGACAACATGGCAATACTCTGACTAGAACTAGCTGTCCATCTTAACTGCACACTACAAGTAGTCAAAGCTTCTAAATCCTTTCATCCTTCCAACATAGCTAACACCACATTTCGAAATCTTCTGCTAAGAGCATGCGCTAGTTTATTTCCTTTTCCAGGAGTATACTCTATATCGAAATCATAAGCAGCCAAAAACTCCAGCCGCCTCTACTGTCTCATATTCAACTCCTTCTAAAAGAATAACTATTTATGATCAATGTATAGCTCAAATATCTCCCCTAATAGATGATTCCTCCAAATCTTCAATGCGAAGATAGCCGTAGCCAACTCCAAATCATGAGTAGAATATCTCACTTCATGTGGTCTAAGCTGTTGTGAAGTGTAGGCAATCACTTTACCCTTCTGCATTAACACAGCTCCTAATCTAGTCCCATGTGGAACAGTGTATACTACCAACCCTTAGTTTCCATCTGGAACTACTAACACTGGTGCATTGGTCAACAAATGCTTTAACTTAAGGAACCCTTCCTCACATTTGTCGGACCAAATAAACTTCATGTCTTTCCTAGCAACTTAGTCAAAGGTGCTACTATCTGTGAGAAATCTTGAATGAATTTCTGGTAGTAGCCAGTAAGTCCAAGAAAACTCTTGATCTCGGTTACCATCTATTGTCTCTTCCTATTGTAGACAGCTTCGATCTTAACTGGATCGACAGACAAGCCCTCCTCTGAAACCAAGCGACCAAGAAATTTAACCTCTTTCTTCCAAAAATGACATTTGGTAAACTTCGCTTTCAGCTGATGCTGCCTCAGCATCTAAGCAGTACTCTAAGATGATCCTCAAACTCTCTTTTATCTTTCGAGTACACCTAAATGTCATTTATGAATACCAACACAAACCTATCCAAGTGCTCTCAGAAAAATCAGCTCATCAAATCTATAGAGAAAGTAGGTGCATTCATTAACCCGAATGACACTACTAACCACTCATACGAACCGAACCTAGTCTGAAATGCTGTTAAAGGAATGTTGTCCTCTACCACCCTTAACTAATGGAACCTTGTCGCCAAATCCAATTGGGAAAGCACTCTATCTCTACTCAACTGAACAAATAAACCATCTATTCACGGCAGAAGATACCTATTCTTGATCGTCCTTTCGTTCAACCTATGATAGTCGACGCACATCCTTAACGACCCATCTACTTTCTTGACAAAAACCACGGCCGTTCCCTAAGGCGAACTGCTTGGTCTAACAAAATTCCTTCCTTCTAGATCCACTAGCCGCACCTTCAATTCCTTCATCTCAGTCGATGTCATCCTACTAGGTGGTCTACTGATAGGTTTGGCTCCTAATATAAGATCTATCGAGAACTCAATAGCTCGTTTTGGTGGTAATCCCATAACTAACATCTGCAGATTCTCTTGTTACTCGAACCTGAAATAACTCTTCCCCCACTTCCAAAGCGCAAACCCTCCTATTGGAATTCTCCATAGAGAACATTATTCGATTATGACTATTATGGTGTCTCAATGATATTTTCCTATCCTAGTAAAATATCCTTGCCTCATACTTCTAATCTATACCCAAAATGATTTCGAAATCTATGAAATAAAAAATGTACAAACTGCATGCAAACTTATGACCTAACAAATCAAGTTCTAACTAGTCACATCTCATCCCTAGAGTTGCACATCCTCCTATTGGATTCGCAACCCTTAAGAAAGTATTAAGATAGGTGTGTTCTAAGCATAATCTATCAACCAAGCACTATGATATAAATGAGTGTGATGCACCAGTAACAAAAAGTACCCTAACCGGAAAATTATGAATCAAAATAGTATCTTCCATCATAGTATTTTCATTATCAGCTGCAGTAGGCCTAGCTGATCTAATGGTAAAAACCTTCCCTTTCTCCGCCCTAACTGGCTTTGGACACTAATTCTTGTAATGTCCAACTTGATCACAGTTGAAGCACTTCACATTCTTCTTATCTGCAGCCTTCTTTGCCTTGCCTATCTAACACTCACTCACATAACGACCCTTCTTGTCACACTTAAAGAAAACTAAATTGGACTTTGCCTTCTTATAAACATCTCACTTCTAGGCTCCCCTTCTTCTTAAAGAAATTTCTTTTTTTCCCAAAGAACCCTGGATCTCTATTGGCTTCTCTCTATCACATATAGCAAGCATCTCTTCATGGCGAATTGTCATCTCCACAAATAAATTACTAGGATCACGAAGATGTGGTAGGGGCGCCTTAGTAATCTCGGGCCTCATTTCCCGAATGAACTTCTCATTTCTTCTTGTTACAGTGTCTATAGTATTGTATCCATAAAAGGACAGCTCATCAAACTTAGTTGCATACTCAACAACTGACATCTTTCCCTACTCTAGATCCAAAAACTTCCCTAACAATGTTGACTGAGCAACCTCAGACATAAAACTCTACTCAAATCTCTTACTAAAATCATCCTAAGTCAATTCCTCCTCCGAAATTCCGACAGTAAAAATATTCCACTAGTGAAACAATGACCCTTGCAACTGTTTAGAGGCCAACATTCGCTTCTTCTCATCATCTAAATCCAAATCAGCAAATATATGCTCACAATGCAACATCCAATTCCCTGCCTCAATAGTATTCTCCGTCCCCATGAATGGCTTCCCACCAAGACTGGTATAGTTCTTGCTTAGCTTGGCATAATTATTCTCAACTAGAGCTATAGGATTAGCTCCTCCAACATTTCCAACAACTCTTGCTTGCAACACTTGACGAAGAACTCATACATCACCCCCATATCTGCTTGTGGATTTCCAGCACCCATATTGGCGTTAGGATTTTGGTTATTAGCATTAGACGATCGACCTGGGTTCATCTTGGTGGTGGGTTGAGCATTTCCATTGGTTGTGGCGCTTCCTCCATTGATATATCCTCTTCCGTTTCCTACTTCCATATCTCATTTCTCTTAAATTTGCATACGAGCATTAGTAAGATACAGAAGAACGGTCTAAAAGAGAGAGGAATATGTACTTATATATATATATATATATATATATATATATCAAATACAAGTACATTACTATAGCATTATCACAAACCCTGATCTTATTATTGGATTCATTAGATTATGTTTTAAAAATCTTTTAGGTTTGAATTTCTTCTAAAGTTCATAAACCTATGTTATAATACCAACTTGTAACATCCCCTTACTTGGAGGCATAAAACTAACGTCTACGGATGCTGCAGTCGTCCATACTTAGTAATCCTCGGCAACCAAGTACGACAATGTTAGATATATTGATATATATAAACACATGAATATAGAGAAAAAAAATTAAACATCAAAACACATTCCACATTCCATTCAAAACATTTCATGTTCATTTACATAATCCCTGTAAGAAAACCACATTCAGATAAAATATAAATACAACATACACCAAGAGCGACATTTGACGATGCCCCTTGATTGATCAGAGTATGTAATAAGAAAATAAAACAAATTTTCCTTCACAAGCAAAACACAGTGGAACAAAAAAGTACTCTAAATAGCAAGCATGCCTCCTTCACATTAGGAAGCTTTATTCGTCAAAAAGAAAACCTAGAAACCTTAACCCTTAAACTACTCAAATTAAATTGAGCATCTAAGAGTTTAAGGGGGAAATAAAAACTTCGAGTCAGACATAAAGCCTAGCGGAATAATAATCTACCATCTCAAACCCTTTTGATATCTTGTGAGACCACGCCGCTTAGCAGAACGGGTTTTCACCTCACTAATATCTTAAAAACCTTTAAAAAACCATATAATATGCTCCTGCATTCGTAGTGGTTAAAACAATATAATGATAACAAACAGGTCAGTCAATTCTGAATTACCCATCCCTATTCATTTTGACTATCTGTCTTAGTTATAGTTTCTAGAGTCACTATTAACCTATTGGTTTTCATTGGCTATCTAATAACCTGTTTAATATATATGGACTCGTTGCCCGATTTCATAGTTTTCATGCGATCACTAAGAAACTATTAGCCTCTGCCAATATCATTAGTATTTAACGGGATCCCCCTGAAACTATTAGAAACTCCAATATACTTCTTCCTCGTCCTAGTTTTTTATGGACTAACTAGGAACCTATTGTCATCTGTCCATATCTTAATCCGGATATAGTTTCTATGGGTTCACTATAAACCTATTAGGCCCTGCCAATATCAAATCATAGTTTTCATGGGTTAACTATGAACTTGTCTCTCTGACATCTTCATTTATAGATAGTTTTCATGCGCTTACTATAAACCAATTGGCCCCTATCAATATCTTTTCTATACATAGTTTTCTTGGGCTTACTTGGATCTATTGGCCCCTTCCAATATCTTCGATTTGTATTTTAGCATCCTTGATTTATATTCCACAATTGGTCAACCTAGCAGATCATTTTTCCATTTCCCAAAGTACCATTATGGGTTCATTATAATGTGAATCAATATAAGAAGAAGCGACATAACAACATAATACTGCCCACCCTTATTGTTTAATATTCTTGAAATTATTTTGTACAAACTTGGTTAATACCTTTAACCTATTTATCAAAGAACTTCTCAAAAACCTCATTTCAAAACTCTTAATTATGCCATGGTATTTCCTTAAAATTGAGAATGGGTTAATTATTCTGAAACCTTAAAACATCGCCTTCAAAACCTTGGTTAACCTATTTCAATAGGATATATAACTCCTTTTCAAAAAACTAAGTATACACCTTTCGACGCTCCTTACTTATTCCTCTCGAAACCAAGTATCCCTTTCGAATATGTCAAAACATCACTTTAAAACATAGCTTCGAATCATGGAAAGTAGCTCATTCGAAAGTATTGGGTTAACTTTTTAAAAACATTTTTTGGGGTCAAAGTGAATGTTGGTGATAGTATCTCTTTTGTAACCACTAATAAAATTATTTGGAGAAAATTTGATTGTGTTGAAACCATCTATTCAAAAGCTCAAAACCGTTGAGTAAAACTTTGAAGGGTAGCATCGAAACCCCCTTTCGACACCATTGCCTTCGAACCCTTGACCTCTTTCGAAAGCATTTGGGAAGTGGCTTAACATAAGTTTAAAACAAAAGAACCTTAAAAAGAATTGATTCCTTTAATACCCTCGAAAGGCACATGAACGGCGGTCAGGTCTCGAATTGGTCGGAAGCGTCATCTTCGAAAGCTTTATTTAATAATAAAGGAACTTATTTGAGAGCTCCTACTTTAAAACATAGTATGGTAACGTGCTTCAAAAGCTATTTTGAAAACCCTTTTCGAAAGCATGTGTTTCGACTGAATTGAAAGCTTTAATAAAACAAGGCAGGGGATTTTTCATTAAAGAGTAAAACAAAGTTTTCGACCTTCGAAAGCATTGCTTTCAACACAATGACTTCTGCCTTCTTCAAATCCACTACATACCATCTAAGTGATACCTTGTGCATTCATTTCGATTAGGTGGTTCTGGCATGATAAGTTTTGGCTGAGTCGAGGCAGAGGCAAAGGAGTCGAAAGGTACTTCTAAAGCAGGCGGAACCTAATTTTCTGACTAAAGGCTGAAATTATTCTAATTTTAGCAACTACTTTATAATTATCCTGCCTATTTTTAATCTTTTAATTGGTTGTCATAAAACTTTTCAAATCCTTTACAATATAACTATCGCATATCAGATCTAAATCAAGGGAAATATTAACGTTTAAACCCTTCCATTAAACAAAACAAATATTGCAAATAAGTCCTTCTTTAAAATAATTTTTTTCCACAACAAATCAATTAGACAAAATCTCCAAAAATAATAAATTACACTATCATCACATTACCTAACATATTAAAATTTCGGACCCGAATTCTTTCTGAAATAATCGATATCTGTGTAGTTAATGCCCCGCTATAACCCCGCTATATCTCATAGCGGATTTCTACCGCTAGGATTTTTTCATATAGCCCCAAAATATTGCCTTTCCGCTTTAATCCCTGCTATTTCCGCTATACCCCGTTCCTGCTATATTTTGCTATTTCCGCTATATCTTCTTTAATAAAATGAATTGAAAAATTGCATTTATACATTATAAAAATTATGAAACTAATTTATTTGATTTAATTTTTTATATATTTTCAGAAATGAAAATATTCTAATATTCTACTAAATTCAATTATGTTATATAACAGTTTTACGTTTATTTAAAATATATTCGCATATGTTTTTTGTTTAAAATTATTTATGTATTAATTATAATTCTATTGAATGATAATTTTTTATTTAATTACCATTTAGATATTTGTAAAAACATTAAGTACGAGTTTCATATGCTATTTTAGAGCCATCCGCTATATCCCGCTTTGACTTTTTTCACTACCACCGCTTCGAATCTGCCGAGCGCATTAACTGCACAGATCGATATTAACTTTAAACCCAGTTTTATCATATTTTCCTTTGAAAATTCATATAAATTTTCCTTGGCTTAAATATTACAAAAATTGAAACTCATCTCCAAAATTATATTTTTCATAACATATAATTTTTCTATGGCATTCTAAAATCGTTAAAATTGGTTTTTCCTTAAAATCAAGTAAATTCATAGGTAAATCAATTGATTTAAATTAAAAATATTATAGCTCAAGCATGTCATCATCGAAAACATCATCAAAATGGGTTTAATCTTAAATCTGAAAACATATGATCATAATAACGAAAAAGATATGGAATGAATTGTGATTCACCTTGAATATGATAACGAATTTGATATTTGTTGTAGATTAATCTCTCCTAGCTTTGATCCTTAACTTTAGATTAAATTCTTCCTTTTTTTTATAATGGCCGACTCCTTAAGGATTACGTTTGTTTTTAATTTTTATGAAATAAAAATGAATGTGCATATGAAAGGATGCAATGGTTATAGAAAGCGGCTATTCCAATAAGCCACTTATGTAAATTAATTATCATGTAAAACCATCATAAGCCTATTTGCTTTATTATTAAGCATAGCCTTTATTCTTATTTTCAAATCTCAATTCCCTTATCATTTTTATTCTTACATATTCTATTTAGATTTCTAATTAAATCTCCTAAATAATGTTAGAAAAAATTAGGGCTGTTACAAACTAATTTTGAATGCCATGGAAAAATTTTATGTCATGGAAAATATGATTTCAAGATGGGTTTAAATTTTTGTAATTTTCCAAGCTGTGGAAAATTTAATATGAATTTTCCAAAGAAAATATGTATAATTGGATTTAAAATTTTATTTCGGTTAGTTTATAAAGAATTTGGGTTTGGAATTTTTACATGTTAGATAACATATTGAAAGTGAATTTCTATAATTTTTGTGGATTTTTCTAATATGATTTACTATGAAAATTAAATTATTTTAGAAGGAGGACTTAGTTGTTTTTATTGGTTTTGCTTAATGGAAAGTCTTATTTATTAAATTAATCCTTGACTTAGATCTAAAATTAGGCGGTAGTTATTTTGAGAAAGAATTTGAAAAGTTAAGGCAACCAATTAAATGTTAACAAATAGGCTGGTTAGTTATATTACTTTAAATAGCGTTAATTGTCTTTACCCTGAAAAGTTAGTTTCGCTTCTTTTAGAATTTGCTTTCGACTCTGTGCTTCCGCTTCGACTCAGGAAACAAGTATAGATGAATTCATTACACAAGGTATTACAATTATTGTACGTGGTGGATTGGAGAAAGGCGGAAGGCATGGCTTCGAAACCTTTGCTATCGATGGGGTCAAAACCTTTGTTTTACTTTTAAATGATAAGCTCCTACCTTGTTTTACAAAAAAATTTTCGAAGGAGTTGAAAATTATGCTTTCAAAAGAGCTTTATAAATAACTTTCAAAGAGGGTTGCCATCTATTAATTTTAAAGTATAAGCTTTCTTATGAGTTCATTGTTTTATAGAACAATGCTTTGGAAAAGGGTGGTTTCGACCCGGTCGAAACTTTGTTGCCGTTCTTTTGCCTTTCGAATGTATTGATGTCATCAATGCTTTTTAAAGGTAGCCTTTTTTTAAACTTATACAATGTCACTTCCTAAAGCTTTTGAAAATGCTTAAGGGTTTTGAAGGCAATGGCTTTGAAAGGGGGTATCGATGCTATCCTTTAATGTTTTACATAAATGTTTTGAAACTTTCGAACGGATGGTTCCGAAGCCATCAATTCTTCCCCAAACAATTTTATATAAATATTAATGGTTTTGAAAGGGTATATTCGCTTATATTCACTTTGACTCAAAAGATATTTTCAAGGATAAACCCAATGGTTTCGAAAGGGGTACTTTCATGAGTTTCAAAGCTATGTTTCAAGAGATAATAAGTAATGCTTGAATACTTTCAAAAGGTTTGTTTTGAAGGTTTCAAAAGAGATATTTTAAAGTGTCCGAAAGGCATATGTAAGTGTTTTGAAAGGAAGATTTTAGTGCTTTTGATGGAGGTTCTCCAATGGTTTCGAAAGTAGAAATTAAGGTTTTGAAAGCCTTAGTTTTCAAAACAAAGAACCCAACCTCATTTTTAAAGGAAAACCCATGGCATAATAAAAGAGATTTGAAAAGATCTTAAGAATGGAGTTTTTGAAGATGTTTCTTTGATTGTTAGGTTAAAGGGATTAACCAAGTTTTATATAGAATGATTTCAAGGATATTAAACCACAGATGTTGGTACTATTATGTTTGCTTCTTTATATATATATATATATATATATATATATATATATATGGATTTTTGCATTGTAATGGGCCCATAATTGTATTTTGGAGAAATAGGAAGAATAACCAGCTAGGTTGACCCAGTAGTGAATTAAAATTAAATTAACTCCTCAATGAGTAAAATTGCATGCAGGAGTTCAAAAGGCCAAAACGTGGGATGCCTTATTATTGATTAAAGAAGTTGTTAAGTCAACAGGTTCATAGTAAACCCATGAAAACTATGTATATGAAAAGTTATTGGCAGGAGCTAATTATTTCAAGTGAACCCGTGAAAACTGTGATTAGATTGAGTTATTGGCAAGGGCTAATAAGTTTGTAGTGAACCCATGAGAACTATATCGGCATTAAGCTATTGACAGAAGTCAATTGGTTCGTAGTCAACTATGAAAACTAGATAAGAGGGAAGTTATTGGGGTTACCAATAGGTTCGTGGAGAAACCATAAAATAGTAAAGTTATTGGCAAAGGCCAATAGGTTCTTGGTGATCCCTTAAAAACTATGAAATCATATAGGGAGTCCATAAACACTAAATAGGTTATTAGTAAGCCCTTGAAAACTAAGGTTAATAGTGACCTAAAAACTATAAATGATACAGATAGCTAGAACGAATGGGAATGGAAAATCCAGAATTGATTTACTTGTTTGAATATCATCATAATATTTTGAATTGCTATGTTTTTTACCTTTGTCGACATAAGAGCATAGTGTAGGGTTTTATAAAGTTTTTAGGATACTATTGAGGGGAAAATCATCCCGCTAAGCGGCGTGGTATCACTAGATATCTAAAAGGTTTGAGATGGTAGATTATTACTCGAACTAGGCTTTATGTCTAACTCAAAGTTTATATTTTCTCCTTAAACTCTTGTAACATCCCTTAAATTTTGGTTAAAATAATTTGATAATTAATTTAATTTTTGAAATTAAGTTGTGAATTTAATTATGAAATAATTAGAAATTTTTTAGAATAAATAATTTTTTTTGGATTATAAGTAAAATTTGAAAGTTTTAAGATTTATAAAAGATATGTTTTGTTATTTATCTATATTTGTAAATTTAGTTTAAATTAAATCTTGGAATTAAAAATTCAAAATTAAAAATCTTATAAATATATTGGGTTAGAAAACATTATATTTTCAATTAATAAAGATTTGTTTTCCCAATTTATATTAAATAAATATTTTTGATTTGAAGTTCAAAAGTCAATATTTAATAAATAGATTACAATTTGAAAATGTGAATTTGAAATTCAAATGTTAATATATTGAAATTTAGTTGGACTTAAAGAAATTTATATTTGAAACAAAAATATAATAAGTATGATTACTTAAGTTTAAAATGAAAATTTTAAATAAGTATGTGTTAATAAGTTTAATATAAATATATATGTATTAAAAATAAAAATTGTATTAACTAACTTATAAATATTTATTTGTAATGAATAACTTTTCAAATCAATTGTTTTAAATTGTATTAGTACAAAATAGAATGTGAGGAAACAAAATAGATAAACATATCATATAATTATGATAGGGTAAGGATTTAAAATTTAAAAATATACATATGTAAAATATTAAAATGAAAGAGTTTAAAATAAAATAAAATATTTATAAATGTATGAATGGAAAATAAATATGAATATATTTATGTACTAAAAATATAAAAATCTATGTAAGATAGAATTTTATTTTGTGCAAATGAAAATATATGAGAACATATAAGCAAGGATAAAACATTAATTTTAAATATATTAATATGAAGGGTTAAAAAAACAAAATGTATAAATTAATTGAAATAAGGGTTTAAAACATAATTTGGATTTGTTTTAACATGTGTGATCATCTTAACAAGGAAATAAGACAAATGTTTGATAAGTAACGATATTAGTTAACAAGTGTAACATGGTGATACAAGTGGCACCCTTATTTTTATATACAAATAAATATCAAAAGAGAAAATTCAGGCCAATGCATGTTTGTTTTCTCATCTTCAACCTGAAACCAAAGATTTCAGATTCAATGTCAAAAATAAGTCACCAGATCAAAACAAAGAAATAAAACTTTGTGCAACTAAATAAAAATCAAGTGCAGACCTAAAAACAATTGAACTCTCATAAGCTTTCAATCTGGGAAGCAAAACAAGTCAGGATCAAAAAAATTCAACAAGGCAAAGATCATTTTCGGTTTCAAAAAACAAGTCCCAAAATGCAATTCAAAGAAAATCAGAAAGCAATTCAAAGAAAATCAGAAAGAAAACAAGTTCAAGTTCATCAATTTGGAAACAAGACTTCAATTCAAAAATCTGAAGCTTGTGACCAGAGTAGATTCAATCAAGTTCAGGCCAAAATCAAGATCAGATTCAAACAACTTCAACAAGCTTCAAAGATGCAGATTTAAAACTAAAAGAAAGATTTAAATTCAACAACAAATACAAGTTCCAGTTTTGCAAAATTAGCCAAGCTTCTCTGCTTCTCCGTCTTCATCAATACAAGGTGAGCAAACTATCCTTTTGGAATATAAACTGCTATGGTACCTTGATGATATTAAAGTTAGTTGTATGAGTGTTAATATGCAGGCATGACTTTGCATATATGTGTGTGTGTGTGTGTAAAATTGTATGCATTTCTGTTTACAAGACATATATATCTCTATTTTAAAATGCACAGGCTAAGAACAGCTTAAATAAATTTATATCTCTCTAATCAAATGTTATTAGGCTATAATTTCTGAAGGAAAAGGGATTGTAATGGTGTAATATTTTTTTAAAAAAAAATATGAGAAACACTAAGTAATTTACCTAGAGAACAGAAGTTACAGTAAAGTATATTGAAAACAGAAAATTTGAGTATTCCAATTTTAAAATCTGATTACACAAGCATGTTTGAATTGCAAAAATGTGATTTTAGATGGAAACCTCATGATTTTTAAGTTACTAAATCTCGAGTACGAATGAGTTGAACGAAAAATGCCTTTTCGTCAATTTTTGGCGATCGGCAGATTAATATTAGTTGTGCTTTGGTAGAAAGGGAGTTCAGGCATCATGGATCATCAGAAAAATGACCGGAAAGATTCTAGCTTGTTGTGGTGGCCGCGCGAAAAGGATTTACGGTTTAATGGTACGTTTTTGTCAGTGGCGTTTTCGAGTTCATCCCACTATCTATGGATGATCGAGGATGACCAGTGTGAGGTAAATCAAAGCATCAGTCTACGGCGTTGCTCAGGATGTGATTGCACGGCTTCTGGTTGCCGGAATTTGCAGTGCGTGGTGATTTGGGTTGGTCGTTTTGGGTTCAGATTGTTTCTGAGATGCTTGATCTCGATTTCAAGTTAAACTCGAGTTGCTGGAGGGTCGTGGCGTTAGGGGGGATGGTTGTCGACTTGTCGACGCTAGTGGTGATGGTCGGAGCTACCGCATATGGAGGTGCACGTGCACGAGTTCCCATTTGTGTCAGATGGCTTTGGTGCTGGGTGGTCTCGAAGTAAATCTCGGGTAAATAGGAGCATGGCTCGAGTAGGTTGTCGGGTTCATTCGTGCAAATATAACAGAGGTGTGTTTTAATAAAACAAAGTAAAAAAATAAAGGAAGAAGAAGAGAGAAAGGCTCAGGTTTTCACTCAAGAATTTCTAAACGTTGTCTCGGGTGGATATTGAAAGAGTTTGGAAATTTAAAAATAAAACAAGTTTTAAAATCATACTATTAAAAACAATTTCTTTTATATGATAAAAGTTTAATCAATTATTGGTTGATAAAAGTTGTGTAGTTTTTAACTTAAAATTATGTAAGTTTTATCTTCTTAAGTTGTTTTGAAATAATTTTTAATAGCTTAATTAAATAGTTGATTTAATAGATAATGGGTTTATCTTAAAATAATATTTTAAATCACTAGTTAACTTAAAAGTTTTTAAGTTAAATTATATGATAATGATAATTCATTTCGAAGTATTAATTAATGTGACTTCTTAAAGGTTGATTATTTTAATTAAAGATTGACTAATTTATAAATCAGTAATCAAAGATGATTAATTGCTTAAAAATAGTTACTTAAGTAAAATTAATTACTTAATGGTTAAAACAAATATCGTGATTAAAGATAATCACTTATTGCAATCAATTAAATGTTAATTAATTAAGGGTTGATTAATGAATGGAATTAATTAAGTATTTTTAATTGAAGAATAATTAGTTTATGTGGTTAGTTAATTAAGGTAATTAATATGAGAATAATTAATTAATTAAAGGTTAATTAATTAAAGAATTTAATTAAAGGCTAATTAATAAATTAATAATTGAAGGTGGATTAATTTCTAATTTATTAAGGTAATTAATTAGGATAAATTAATTGGTAGTTAATTTATGGTTAACAATGATAAGTGATTAAGAATAATCACTTATTTTAATTAATTAAGGGTAATTAATTAATGTGATAAATTAATAAAAAATTAATTAATTAATAAAGGTGATTAAGGGATGATTATTGATTAAGGGTTAATTAATTATTGTAATTAATTAAGAATAATTAGTTAAATGGTTTGTAATTAATTAAAAGTAATTAACTAAGATTAGTGACTAATCTGATTTGAATTAATCAGATAATTAATTGATATTACTTATGGATGTTAGATTGGATGATCTAATTATTTGATATCCTTGATATATGATGCTTTGTGTTATGAATTATCCTGATTTGTGATGTGATCTTTGATGTAATTTATTTATTTGTGATGTAATTTATTATCTACGATGATCTTATATTATTCATCCATGATCTGTAAATAAAGATAAGCGTTATAGATTATACCGCTTATCTATATTTCTGTGTTTGAATCTGTAATGGTTGACGTTGGTGCACTATTGTGTGTAAACCCCTAGACTATACCATACACACACAAATATGGATTTCACGAGGAAATTGGTTAAGTCACAGATATTTGAATTTAATATTTTCAAAATGGTTTTAAAGTTTGAATTTTGAATCCGAATGGTTTTGGAAATGAAATAAGGTTGAATGTGAAAAGTATTTGAAAAGGAGTCTTTGAAGATAAAAGTTATTTTGAATAATTTGATTTAGTTTGAAATTTGAAATATTTTGGTTTGAGTTTGAATTCAATATTTGAAATGGAATTCAATGAATTGGAAACGAGTTTGAAAAACTATTAAACCTTCGATTTGAAGATAGAATGAGTTAGTCCAAACTGAAATGGAAATTGTTTTGAAAGTTATGAACGAACCTTTGTGAAAGATTGATAAGCTTTGTTTTGGAATCAAAGAGGATTTTTAATGGTGTATCTTTTATATATAAAAGATTGAAACGAGAATTGTTATGAAAATTATGAAGGAATCTTTGGGAATTATTTTAAAAGCTATGAAATAAGTCTTTGATTCAAAGACTAGAGGAGTTAATCCAATTTGCTATAAATAAATCTTTGTTAAAGATTGGTGAACCTTGTTTAAAATTGAAAGGGGTCTTAAAAGTGAATCTTTTGTTTAAAAGATTTAAATGTGGAAATTGTTAAACCATTGAATGTTTTTGAAATGAATCTTTTTGTTTAAAAGATTGGAAATGGTAATTTTTTTAACCATTTGAAAGAAAAGTTTTGGGTTTTAAAGTTGTGATTTAACTAATATCCCATTATCCATATGTTTTTAAATATTGTGCTCATTATTCGGCTTAGCCGGGAGAGGACCTTGTGTCATATAACCCATTCCGAATAACGATACGACGATATGGATAGCATTTGAAGACCGGTGGTGAAGACCGGATACTTTCGAAAGAGAAAAGATGACCCGTCGAATGTCTCTGCACTGAATGGCCCCAATATAGATACTTGAGCACCCATTCTGATGGGAAGTCCGGTCGTGATTAGAAATTATCCGGATTGCAAGGGCTTCTTTGGAAGTGCCTTCGGTTCTGTTCGAACCCGGAACAGACTTGTATGGATGTGTGTCCGACGTTACGCTTTAAGATGTGAAAACGGTTTCTATCAAATACATTTCTATTCGGTGGCGGAGGTTTTTTCTCTTAGCTGAACACCCTTCTCTGAGACGTACGAGCTCAGAGGTTATGTAGTTGATGGTTACTAGTGATACATTCCCAATTTGGTAATGTGGCATAGGAAGTGCTGCTGATCATTTGTTGATCAAAGCATGGCTTTTGTGAAAAAAATAGCTTTGTGGATGAGACTTTGTTGGACCTCATAACCCGGAATGGTCGAAACAAGAAAGATGCGGCAAGGTTATAGGGAGTAGCGCCCCTTAGGGTATGTTTCTTTCCTTCTGGATAGAAGTGGTATCATGGTATGGAGCCCAGATACTTAACTTAAGTGGATATCGCATATATATATATATATATATATATATATATATTACTTTGTGATTGTTGTTGTTGAGGATCCTCGGATAAAGTTTGTTTACAATCGGGGGATGACATACTCGTGTCAGTAGTTACCTATTTTCGCAGAGGTAACCCGGCCTTGTGTTGGCAGAGATTCGGTTAGGTTCTCGGGGCGTCCCTCCAGAGGCATACCCATGTGGCAATGGGAAGTTTCTTGGCCTGACCATTTGTTGGAAATTCAAACAAAACAATACGAGCCCTTTACGATTTCAATTGTATAACCTGCCACCTCCGGTGGTTGCTATAGCTGGCATAATATAATGGTAACTATGCTGGTAAGGATTAATATTATATGTTCGAAAGTATTTTCCACTATGCACTAACAATAATAATATCAAAAAGGATTTTGCGTAGTAAGCATGTTTGACTATCGTAAGGAGAAATCTCCACCAAGTGTGCGATTGCATTGTGTGTGTGTCGGGAGGCCTTATGGTAGTTTCATTTCTTAGAAAGCATTGCGGACTTCAAAATTAAATTCTTTTGTTTGTTTTAAAGATAAACTGTTTTTGTTTGCTAATACCAGTCCCATGACCGACCCGGAGTTTATTGTCCCCTTCCTAAACTCTGGGTGCCCACTATTTTCCACAAGGGCAGTGTAAAGTTGGGTTTTTCAGATAGTAGATATAGATATCGATTCGGTAGCTTTTGGCTTTCTTTTTGGAATTCTTTGGAGTCTTTGGATTCACAGTCTGGACTTGCTCATCTAGGTGCAACTTGATGGTGGTTTGAGCCATTTCTGGATTGGTGCTTTGGAGTTAGAGTTGCTGTTTAGAGTTCTTGGTTCCGCTGCTATTTCATATTGTTATTCCGCTGTAGCATTGTTATCTTGTATCTCTGATATTGATTCATATTGTATCATTGTATCGAATGTTGTATATCAATGATATTCTTCTCTTTTTCTTCCGTTGTGTTGTTATACCTGATGTGTTATAAGCTCCGGCGAACCAGATTCGACGTTTGGATCTGCGGCATTTGAATATGAGTGTCGTATTCGGTGTCGATTTTCGAAGGTCGAGTCAAGGTCGTTTCAACTTTCGGGTGCTCAATTGATTTTAAGTAGTATAAAAGTTGAGGATTTTAGGTCCTTCTTTGATGAGTAAGAATATGTTGACGTGCAGGTGTCAATCTAGCTAGTAGGATTTTCTTCCTTTTTATTTCTGTTGTGTTTTGTTGTAAAGGAAAATTTGTTTTATTTTCTAGGCGTATACTCTAATCATCTAATGGGTTAACTTCATAGTCGGTCTTAGCATATGTTGTAATAAATATATTTTATCTGAACGTGGTTCTCGTGTTGGGAAAATGTAATGAATTTGAAAATTTTCAAAGTGGAATGAGAAAGTTCGTTGATGATTTTTAAATTTTTACATACCATGTGTTTCTGTTATATCAATGTATCTAATATTACCATATTAGGTCACCAAAGATTAATAAATATGGATGACTACATCATCCGTATCCATTAGTTTTGGGCCTCTAAGTGAGGGATCTTACAATGGTATTCGAAATTTGGTAGATATGAATTTTTTCCTAAAAACCGAATTAAATATTTATCAAAATACTTGTTTGAAACAAACATATCATGAAATTCAAGAATATCATCATTAGAAATCCTTATAAGGTTTTAAACATAAAACTAGAAATCATATGCTCTTTAAAAATGAAAGAAGCGTTGGTTTTGATTATTATTCACCTTGATTAGGATAAGTAACTTGAGATTTGGTCTTTCAATACTTCCCCTTGCTTGATTTCATAGCTTTAATTAATTTTCCCCCTTTTCTTTCCCTAGGATATGGCTTTGGCTTGCTTTTCTCCTTCCTTTTGTTTTTGAATAATGAAATATGAACGTGTAGTGAAATACCGCACACCCCTTAATATACCAAAAAGGGTACACCAAAGGATGTAGTGCGTTATAGGTATAGCTAAAGCATCACAGAGACTAAGACTCACAAGACAAATAAGTAAAAACAGCGAAAACAATTAAACGCTACCTTATCATTCAAAATTAAACTTTATCAATAAATACATAACATGTCTCAAAAGCAAAACATATCTCATGTCTGATGAAAATACATCTCAGTCTCATAAAATCAGAGTATAATAAAAATAATCATTCCTCCCATAACTACCAGTACATCAAAAAAGCCAAATGAAAAGAAAACTAAAAATAAGAAGAATACATGAAGAACTCTGGGAATGAATCTCTAAGAAATCTGAATCTACTGTCCTTGCCTCTGTTATCCTATAAGGGGAAAAGGGGAAAAAGAGGAGTGGGTCAGACAATAAGTCTGGTGAGTGAAGTTAATTACTATCATTTCTAAGCAAGATAAAGATAATATACTAGGTAATAGTTCTAGTATAGAAAGAAATACTGAAAGATTAAACAGGGGTAAAATACTATTGCTGATTTTGTTTGACTGTTTGCTTTGATTGTTTGATTGAATTGATTGCAGTGATTACGTTGGAACCCTGATTGTATTTTAGCTAGGCTGAAATCCTAATTCTACCCATTGATCGGCCTTCTATCTCTACTGTGCCACTGTGAGCTGATCCAATCCTGTTGGTTGCACATCAAAAGACACCTGTTTAGTGCTTGGAACGCAGTAGCGAATTATTTACCCTAATCAATGTCGTATGCTCGGTCATCGCCAGTCACACTAACTACCGCTCACTCTTTTGACCTCTTATTTACCCTAATCAGCATAAGCATGCCTAGCCTCACCTAACCAGTTGTGAGACCATCAGTCTTAGTCCTGAAAGGGAATGCTGTCTAGCCTTAATTAAGTGTTGTAACACCATCAGTCCTAGTCTGAAAGGGAATGCTGCCGGTACTGATCCTAACAAACAAATTCTATTTTGCGCCTCTTGCCCAAATCCACAGATTTGAGCCTCTATGTATTTGGCCTCTTACTTGCTCTAATCAGCATAAGCATGTCCTAGCCTTACCTAACTATTATGAGACCATCAGTTCCTAACTAAAGGGAATGATGTTGGTACAGACCCTTCTTGTATGTTTGCTTATTAACTTAGTGTAAGTTTAAAAATAAGCCACTTTTGTTATTTTTGCTATATTTTCTAATTAACTTATTTTAAGTTTTAAAATAAGCCTCTTTTGTTATTTCTGATATATTTGCTTATTAACTTGTTCTGGGTTTTAAAATAAGTCTCTTCTGTTATTTACTCTATTTTCTCTTTTTAGATATAATCAGTTGTTATAATCATGCATGCAATTTACCTATTATAGTCTATCTCCATTTTATTACAGTTCTTCTTATTTTACATCTAATTTCTATAAATTTAGTGCTTTTCTATTTCAATCCATATTTGCAAATTATTCTCTTTTTAATGTTTTATTCGCGTCGAAAAGGAATAAAAAGAAACGAACATTTACAGCTAAATTCCAACTTAAAACAGATATAAACAAATGCAAATAAATATAAATAACTATAAATAATGGTAAAATAGCCATATATAAATGAATAAAATAGCTGAATAAAAATAAACTGAAAAGAACTTTTGAAATTTACTTAAAAACTGGCTGTAAATAAACTTACATAAAAACTGTCTCAAAATTGTAAAAAAAACTACAACTATTGGCAACCCTATTAGTTTAAATTACTTAAAAATCTAAATTAACTACAAAACACTCACTTGTGGTCCTTAGCTCTAGTCCTTGGTCTTCCTCGATCCACTCCTAGAGCGTAGAATATTTTTATCAAAAAGATTTGCGCCTTAGAAATGTTCTATTTAGGGTGCAGCCTCTGGCAATGAACCCGAATAGGAGAAAATCTGAATGAAAAAACAGCTAGTCCTAGGGTCTATTTATAGTGTCACTTAGGGATCTCAGACCGTTGGATTTGAAGATTAAATTTGGTGCAACCACTTAATAGGCTCACTATGAACCATAAGATAGGAGCACGAACACACAGGATTGAAGAAAAAATGCAAAACACGTCATACGCTCAAACCTGGATGAAAATACGTCTATTAGCATAAACGGGTCGGCCTATGCATATTAGGGGTCGACCCTAAGGTCGATCTGACCTTTTTTTTACTTTTTCGTTGATTTCTTGTTTATTTCGTATCTTCTTCATACTAGCTAGGATTTTGACAAATTATATATGGAAATTGACCAAAAAATTACCACGGACATAATGGTGCAACTCCCTTTGCTCAATTCTAAAAATTTCACAAACTTATTTTATAATTTGATTAATTCGTTGATTAATTATTATAGCTTAAATTTTGGATTGTTACATTCTCCCCTTCTTAAAGGATTTCATCCTTTAAATATCCAAGGACGAAAGAATGAAATAAATATTTTCATCCAGATTCTACAACCAAATATTCAACCACCATCATTACATCCATTGTCCTTAAGCTTTCTAATGCAATTTTGTTATATGCAATAGTGTAGTGTTAATGTTCCTAACTAATGCAAAAGATTAGGCAGTCTACTAATTCAGTCGACCTCCTTTTTATGTGTTCATGTCCGTGCCATGTATCCAAATGAATGCAAATATCCTAATGATAAATGGAAGTTCTATATGCATGCTACAGTCATCATCCAAATGCAACAATCATATGATAATCATCTAGTTATAGCAAACATAAAATAAAAATAAAAATAAAAATGCACACACATTTGTACACATATGCTTTAGTAACCAAGTTAGGCCGATCCCTAAGGGATAATAGTGCGTCCATTTGGAACAACTAGCAAACACTTGCAACAACTAGCGTCCAACATACATAACATGTTTACATTCAATCCTACCATCCATAGGTTAAACCTTAAGATCTAGCCTCCCAAAGGAGACTAAAGGAAAGAACCTATTCAAACCAAAGATGGAAATAGGAAATTCAAAATGCACTATCGAAAAGATGTAGATAAGAGGTATATATTTTCTTCTCAGCCTCCCACATAGTGTCCTCAATACAATCTTTCCAACGTACCTTAACCAAAGGGACTTTCTTATTCCTAAGCTTCTTGATATCATGCATAACGATCTTGTTAGGAATGCGATGAAACGATGCTTCTCTCTCCACTTCAACTACCTCAAGTTGACTAGGTTCTACTACCTCTGCTGAATCATGTAAGATCTTTCTCAAGTGTGAATCGTGAAAAACATCATGAATTCCCTCGAGCCTCTCTGGTAGCTTTATCTGATACGCCATCTTTCGTACCCTTCCTGTAATGCGGAACGGTCCTATGAGTCTAGGATTGAATTTCCCACTTGATCCTAAACTTACTACCTTTCCTAGTGGAGACACCTTAATGAAAACCAAATCCCCTACCTCAAACTCAGTATCCCTTCTTCGCTTATCTGCATAGGATTTCTATCTATCTTGGACTGTCTTCATTCTTCTTCTAATCAAATCAACCTTTTTCAATGTCTCTCTAACCATGTCAGGACCTAGTATCAATCTCTTTGTAGACTCCAACCAACACGAAGACGACTTGCAAGGTTCCCACAAAGAGCTTCAAAAGGTGCCATCCCAGTGCAAGCTTGAAAAATATTATTATATGCGAACTCCATTAAAGGAAGATGCTCCTCCCAAATTCCTCCAAAAGAATGCACATCCTCAACAAATCCGTGAGAACTCTACTAACTCCCTCCGTTTGGTCATCCGTTTGAGGGTGATAGGCCGTATCCAATCTAAGCTATGTTCCTAAAGCCTCTTACAAGCTTCTCCAAAACTCGCTAGTAAAGATAGGGTCTCTATCGCTCATTATGCTAGAAGGAACTCCATGAAGCCAGACAATCTCACGAACATATAAGGATGCCAAATAAGGTATCATCCTCATACTCTTGACCAGAATGAAGTGGGCACTCTTAGTCAAACGATCTACAATCACCCAAATATGGGTATTCCCCTACCTAGATCAGGGTAAACGATCTATGAAATATATCGAAACACTATCCCACTTCCATTCGGGTACATCCAATGGTTGATGCAATCCGTCGGGCTTCTGCTGCTCCGCCTTAACTCTTTGGAACATAAGATACTTAGCTACAAACTCTGTTACATCCTTCATCATGCCTCTCTAATAAAACACTCTCTTTATGTCTCTATACATCTTATCATCACCTGGATGAATAGTCATCCGAGAATGGTGTGCTTCTTCTATAACTACTCTCATCAAACCACTAGTGCGGGGACACAAAGTCTTCTATCTCTCCTTAGCCAGCCTTTAATATCAATGGAGTAACATTGGAGATGTCTAGAGACCTCTCCTTTGCTAATCCCATCCAAAATATCCATAAGCTCAGAATCCTCTCGCTGCCTTGAGCTAATCTGATCTATGAGGGTAGACTTAACCTCAAGTGCTGTCAATAATCTAAGGGTATGTCCGTAGAGGGCTTAAAATCAAAGGTGGAGACAAACTCTAGGCTTTTCCACTCTAAACATTTGACTAAGGGTTTCTTTCTTCCTACTTAACACATTCGCAACCACATTCAGGGGTGTAAGCTTTCTCAAAGTCATATGATGCCAAAAACTCCATCTAACACTACTATCTCAAATTTAAATCCTTCTGTGTGAATAGGCACTTCAAATATTTATGGTTAGTGAAAAGCTCGAACCTCTCTCCTAGCAAGTAATGTCTCCAAGACTTGAGTGCAGAAACAATAGCAGCTAACTATAATTCATGGATAGGGTAGTTCTTCTCATGAGTTCTCAGCTGTCTACTTCCACGACATACTACCCTCACTTCTTGCATCAATACTGCTTCAAAACCCGTCCCACATGCATCTGTGTACACTATAAAAGGCTTAACTCCATCCAGTAAAACTAATATTGGTGCACTTTTAAGGGCCCTCTTCAAAATCATGAAGGAATCCTCACAGTCTACATCCCACATGAATGTCGTATTCTTCTTAGTGAGACGAGTAAGCCGGGCTGACATATTAGCAAAATCTTTGATAAACTTCCTATAATAGCCAGCCAAACCTAGGAAGCTCTAACTTTGGTAGCATTCTTTGGGGCCTTCCAATCCTTGTACTGCTACTACCTTAGTCGGATCCACAACTAAACCCTCTTTTGATACTACGTGCCCCCAAGAAATGCAACTCCTCATGCCAAAAGTGACACTTCGAGAATTTTGCTTTCAACTAATGAACATGAAGTGTACGAAGAACCCCCTCAAGATGAATAAGATGCTCTTCCATTCTCTTGAAAAACACTGGAATGTCGTCCACAAACACTACAGCGAACATATTTAGAACATCTTGAAAAACATGGCTCATTGAATCTACAAAATAGGCTGGGGTGTTTTCCGCCCAAATGGCATAACCAACCACTCAAAGATAGGCCTGTCAGCAGATACTTTCGGATGCAGATAGTGCCATACTCACATTCACATCCAAAATTAATTTCGAATATCGGCTATCCGCATCTGCGGGTATGGATAGACATTGGATAATTATCCTATCTGCTAAAGATTGATAAATCAAAAAATATAAATATAAATTTTAAGTTTAACATACATTTTTTTCAATCTAGTTGATTATAAAAGTGTTAAATATAAACAAATATGGCGATAATAAATAGTTTTGAGCAGTTAATAAGCATTAAGTGCACATAATATAAACTACTAACTTAATAAAACAATAAATAAATATCTTACTACAGTACACCTAATTTGTACTATAATCTTGACAAAGACCGGACGAATAATTTTTGGATGCGGATGTCTTCATATCCGCATCCGCATCTTCTTTTTGAAATCGGATATTATCCGCTTTTCGGATATGGATGCGGATGTATTTTGAATTTTTCGGGTATCCATTGACAGCCCTATCAAAGAATCCATCGGGTGTCCTAAATGTTGTCTTACTGATGCTATCGTCAGCGACCCTACGCTAATGAAATGCAGTAACTAAATCAAGCTGAGAAAATACTAAAGAGCCAACTGACTGATCGCAAATATTGTCTCTCCTAGGAAGTGGGCAACGGTTCTTCTTCATGGGCTTATTCAACTCTCTACAGTCTACGCAAAGTTGAAGGGAACCATCCGTCTTTGTAGCGAAGACGACAGGTGCTCCCCACTCAGATATGCTCCATCTGATGAAGCCTTTCTCTAATAGCTCACCAATCTACTTACTTAACTCCTTCCCCCCTCTAGGAGACATATGTCTCACAGGCAATGCCATTGGCTTAGCAATGTCATTCAAATAGATCCTAAAGTCGATATCTCTCTTAGGTGGAGTCCCTTTACCTCTTTAAAAATGTTTGGAAAATCTCTAACAACTGGAACAGAATCTAACTCTCCTAGTGATGAATCATGGGAATAAAGGAAGATCAACACGACTGACCCATATGGGTCGCAAGAAACCTTGAGAGTCCTTCCGCTACATGTCTCTAGTCTGATGAATCTCCTCTCGCAGTCTAATATTGCACCATAAATGGATAACCAGTCCATCCCCAAAATCATCCCATATCCCGAAAATCACAGTACATAGGCATCACAATCAAACTCTAGGCCTAGTATAAATTTTTTTCAAACCCCTGCAAATCATGGATAAATGTGCTAATATTCCTATGGGTTTTGAAACAACTATATGGTCAACTACTAGAGAAATATCAAAGTGCAAATAATCAACTAAGGAGCTAGAAATGAAAGAATGCGGTGCTCCAGAGTCAAAAAGAGTCCGAATGGGATAATCTAAAATAGAGATCAAACCTTCCACAGAGACTTTCTTATCCCAATCTGGTCCACTACTAGAAGGTGCTGCATCCAAAGCATGTACTTGTGCCATAGGAGCGCCTGCTCTCTGCCCCGTCTTCTGAGGACAAGCTATACTAAGGTTACCAGGCTGCCTACTATTGTAGCGCCTCCCGTTCATCGTCTCATTCTTACAATCCTTTGTGAAATGCCCAACCAATCCACAATTTGACCTTTTTCACCCTTCTTGATTTGTTTTTGAGGTCCTCCTCCTTTCTTCTTGTCATTATCCTTCTTATTCTACCGCCACTACTTCGTAGAGTTTTCTGATTAGGAACCTCCTTAACCTCTTCTTTCTTAGCAACATCTGACATGAGAGCCATCTCTACAAGTGACTCACACATCGCTCCTATAGGTACATGTGTCAATAACAACCCTTGTAGGGGTTAGTTCAAATCCCTAGCTAATTTAATGGCCTTCTTATGTAGTGTATTAACAAACCCCATTACAAACTGTGATAACTCATTAAACCAATTTATACACTCTTTCGCCGAAAGACTCCTTTGCTTTAGACTAATGAACTTCTTCAACTGCATGCTTTCCTCGCCTTGAGACAAGAACTTTCTCTCAAACCTTTCATGAAATCCAAACAAACCAAGCTCGTGCATCGATGAAATCCTCAATGCCAGAAAATGTTCTGCCTCGTAGATTAGCAAAGTCCTTACATAGTTCAGAAAAATTGGCTGTTGCAAGTGGATTAATGTGATCTCCACCCGCTGGTGTTATATTGGGCTCTTGCCGTTGCACCTCTGGTGCCATAGCTTGGAGGTATCTATGGAACCCGACAGCGACTTGGACACCCTTTGGAAGATTTGAGGCGTCCGCCATACTATGTAAAGAATAGAAAATTTAGGCCTGAAAGACGTTGAACTAGACATTGAGGGGATATAAAAACTCTCTTATACTTGAAAGAAACTATTCCTAAGAGTTTCTTTCTGAAAAATACTTTTAAAGATAGGTTACTTTTGAAAAATACTTTACTTTTAAAACAAGTTTTTAGAAATCATGTAACCTTAGGTTCTGATACCAAGTGAAACATCCCACATCCCTTAGTATACCCAAAAAGGGCACACCAAAATATGTGGTGCATTATAGGTATATCTAAAGAATCGCAAAGACTAAGATTCACAAGAAAATAAGTAAAAACAGCAGAAACATTTAAATAATAAGTTATCATTCAAAATTAAACTTCATCAATAAATACATAACATGTCTCAAAAGCTCAAAATATCCCATGTCCCATGAAAATACATCTCATTCTCATAAAATCAGAATACGATAAAAATAATCATCCCTTACATAAGTACTAGTACATCAAAAGCAAAATGAAAAGAAAACTGAAAAGAAGTAGAATACATGAAGAGCTCCGAGAATGAATCTCCAAGAAATCTGAATCTATTATCCTTGCCTCTACTGGCCTATGTGCGGGAAAGGGAAAATAAGAGAGTGAGTCAGATAATAAGTCTGGTGAGGTGAAATTAATTACTAGCATTTCTAAGCAAGATAAAGATAATGGACTAAGCAATAGTCCTAGTATGGAAAGAAATACTGAAAAGACAAAACTGGGGTAAAATACCGTTTCTGAATTTGTTTGACTGTTTGATTGAATTGATTGCTGTGATTAGGTTGGAACCCTATTCCTATTTGAAATAGGCTGAAATCCTGATTCTATCCATTGATCGGCCTTCTATTTCTGTTGTGCCACTGTGAGCTGATCCAATCCTGTTGGTCACACAGCAAAAGGCACTTGTTTAGCGCTTGAAACGCAGTAGCAAATTATTGACCCTAATTGATGTCGCACGCCCAGTCATCGCCGGTACACACTAATTGGCACCCCCTCTTTTGACCTCTTATTTACTCTAATCAGCATAAGCATGCCCAGCCTCACCTAATATGTTGTGAGACCATCGGTCCTAGTCCTGAAAGAAAATGCAGCCCAACATCACCTAAGTGTTGTGGGACCATTAGTCCTAGTCCGAAAGGGAAAGTTGCCGGTACTGGTCCTAAAAAACAAATTCTAGTTTGCCCTCCTTGCACAAATCCCTAGATTTGAGCCTCTATCTATTTAATCTCTTAATTACCCTAATCAGTATAAGCCTGTCCCGGCCTCACCTAACTATTGTGAGACTATCAATTCCTGACTGAAAGGAAATACTATTGGTACAGATGCTTCTTCTATGTTCGCTTATTAACTTAGTGTAAGTTTTAAAATAAGCTACCTCTGTTATTTCTACTATATTTGCTTACTAACTTATTCTAAGTTTTAAGATAAGCCTCTTTTGTTATTTCTACTATATTTGCATATTAACTTATTCTAACTTTTAAAATAAGCCGCTTTTATTATTTACTCTATTTTCTCTTTTTAGTTATAATCACTTGCTATAATTATGCTTGCAAATATCTTAAATTTGACTATTTCAGTCTATCTCCATTTTATTATAGTTCTTCTTAATTTTCATCTGATTTCTGTAAATTTAGTGTTTTCTGTTTTAATCCATATTTGCAAAATATTCTCTTTTTAATATTTTATTCGCGTCAAAAAGGAATAAGAAACTAACATTTACAGGCTAAATTCCAACTTAAAATAGATGTAAATAAATGTAAATAACTGTAAATAACGGTACATAACTATAAATAAATCGATAAAATTGCTGAATAAAAATAGACTGAAAAGAACTTCTGAAGTTTACTTAAAAACTAGCTGTAAATAAACTTATTTAAAAACTGTCTCAAAATTATGGAAAAACTACAACTACTGAGAACCCAATTATTTTAAATTAGTTAAAAATCTAAAATAATTACAAAACACTCACCCGTCGTCCTTAGCTCTAGTCCTTGGTCTTCCTTGATCCACTCCTAGAACGTAGAATATTTCTATCAAAAAGGTTTCCTCCTTAGAAAATTTTTCTATTTAGTGTCCAGCCTCTGTCAATGAACCCAAATAGGAGAAAATATGAATGAGAAAAACAGCTAGGCCTAGTGTTCTATTTATAGTGTCATTTATGGTCTCAAACCATTGGTTTTGTAGATTAAATCTATTGCAACCACGTCATAGGCTCACTAGGAACCGTTGGATGGGAGCACGAATGCATCAGATTGAAGAAAAATTGCAAAAAACGTCATATGCTTGAACCTGGACGAATTTACGTCCATTGGCATAAGCGGGTTGACCTAAAATGCATGGGGGTCGACCTATAGGTGAACCTATGCATATTACGGGTCGACCTGACCTTTTTTTTTTTTTCTTTTTCGTTGATTTCTTGTTTATTTCCTATCTTCTTCATACTAGCTCAAATTTTGACAAATTATATATGGAAATTGATCGATAAATCACCACGGACACTATGGTGCAACTTCCGTAGCTTATTTCTAACAATTTCACAAACTTATTTTATTAAATAATTAGTTTGTCATTAATTATTATAGCTTAAATATAATGACCCATCTTTCATTCCACAGAAAGACGCATCATTAGTAAGAAAGAAAGGGATAGAAAAGAGAAAGAAAGGAAAGAAGGAACTAAACAATATCAGAATCTCACAATAAAACGAATAAAATGTATTAATCACATAGTTATTACATAGTATACAACATCTATCAGAGCTACATAGCTTAATACATCATAAATTAGACAGTTATAAACATCTGTCTATTGTACAAATCAAGTTCATACAGGACATCAATACAAAGACCAACACAGCAAAACCACTATATATCTACATACGCTGAAGGCTCCTGCTCCAATTCTCCTCCATAATTCGTTAAAGCTAACCTGAATCCCTTGGCTACTCGTAAAAATTTGAGTACCCAAGAGTTTAAAAAACAGAAAATAAACTCTGGGTCAGACGTGGGTCTGGTTGAGTAAACGGGTTAAAGTTGCTTAACTTTGAAAAACCTTTGAAAAAAAAGGTATCTCGTTAGACTTCCCGCACATAAACATGGAAATTTTTTTACCTTATAATAACCAAAACATTTGATAGGAAATTCAATGATATTACAATAGTATCTAGGGTTATTAAGTAAAATACAGAAATAGCTGGAATGTTTACATCTCATGTTCCAACATAGTTGGGCACAATCAAAACATACGGCATTTATTGAAGATTGGATTCCATACAATGGCAGGGCTACTGGGGTACCGTCTGTCATAGTACGTGGCCTAGATCACCGTACTGAGGATCCATCCTGAATCCCCTGCAGCGCAAGGCCAAAACCATCCCTTACTGGATAGTCCCAACTGAGACGACCCTAGCAGTTGTCGTGATCCAACTGCCCACTAAGCTGAATAAAAAGGGACCTCTAGACAGTGAAAATCTCATCCTACTTGGTGCTACCCAGTTAGCCTTGCTGCACCTCCCCTATTTTAGCCATTCTCGGTTGATGAGGCTTAAGGCTACGATTACCTTTTTAGAACACATATCTTAGAATGCTTATCGTCCTCCAATGACGATGTTCTGAAAGCATTCAATCCATACAAGTTCGTTCCGGGTTTGAATGAAACCGAAGGCACTATCTCGTTACACTCATTTTGGAACCACCCTCAGAGTTAATGATAATAGCCCTTGCACTCCAAATCTTCATCTCGAACTTCACTTGAGATTCACGACCTATCGTTTAATTTGGATCGATGTATTTTTCGGATATCCAAATTTAAAAATCTAATCCCGGTCTCACCGAAATCCAAAACATCGTCTTTTAAGGTCAAGTTGTTTTAAGTTAAAATAATTTAATTTATTATCTACATTCACACAAATAGATATTCACATTATCACAAATAGATAATCCATATTATCAAAATTCAACCAAAGCATCTCATATCACAAAGCAACACATATCACATATCAGAGATATCACATAATCCAAGGCATTCAACATCATTCAGTCATCCATAAGCGAAGGTTAATTAGCCACACCATCCCTAATTAATTTAATTTACCACCAATGAATTAAATTATTTACTTAATTACTTTTAACCATGCTTATTAATTAATTACAAACCAATTAATTAATTATCATCTTAATTAATCATCCTTGATTAAATATCCTTTAATTACATTAAGTAATTAACCCTTAATTAATTACACAAATTAATTATCCTTACACCAATCATATTAATTAACCTTTGATTTCTCCCATTAATTAATTAACTATAATTAATTACATTGACCCTTAATTAATTATATTAATTGTTTATTCTGTAATCATTTATATTGATTAATTATCCTTTAACTAATCACATTAATCAACCTTTAATTACTTTCATTAATTACATTAATTAATGATCCTCTAATTACTTCATTAATTAATTATTCTTCTAATTAATTTAATAATTAATCTTTAATTAATCGTATTCATTAATCAACCTTAATTAATAACATACAGTAATTATCTATCCTTTAATTACTCATATTAATTAATTAACTCCTTAATTAATTATATTAATTAACTAATTACACTAAGTAATTAATCCTTAATTCTAAGTAATTATCCTTCAATTACTTTCCATTAAATAATCCCCTTTTAATTAATTACATCGAGTAATTACCCAATAATTACTTACACTAAGTAATTACACTTATTAATTTCATTAAGTAATTATACTTAATCAATCATCAAGTGATTATCTTTAATTAATTAAACTAGTTAATTAACTTAAATTAATCACATTAATTTAATTAATTACGTTAAGTAATTAATCCCTTTAATTATTTCCATTAATTAATTACACTTTAATTAATTACCTTTAATTACTTAGATTAATTAACCCTTAATTAATCAAGTAATTAACTATCCTTAATAAACTAAACTAATTATCTTAAATTAATTACATTAATTAATTATCTCTTAATCACCAGTTAATGATCTTTAAATTAATTACATTCATTAACTATACATTAATTACTTGTACTAATAATTATTTGATTATCAACATCAATCAATTAACCTTCATTAATCTCAATAAGTGATTATCTTCTAATTAATTCCACTAATTTATTATCTTTAATTAATCACATACTTAAATAATTAAAGATAAATTATTTATCTTCAAAAATTACATCATTAAACTTTATTAGAAAAAAACTTTTAGGAATTAATTACATAATTAATCCTAACATATAGTTTATATAAATAAAGCAAAATTTTAATTATTTAACTTTAAAATTTAAACTTTGAACTTATTTAAATCTTGTTTAAATAAGTTGTTTGAAAACATCCCTTGGAAACTTATTCTTTTAAATACAGTTTTTAAAACTTGGCTAAACATTTCTTTTGCCCTTTTTAGTAAAACTTGTTAAATCATTATTTAAACCAAAGTAAATTTTTTTTAAAGAAAACATTTAAATTAGAATTAAAACTTTGAAACTAATTTTAAAACCGGATTTTCTTCTTAAAAAACTCATTTATTTTAGTACACATTAATAATTTGCATTAGCCTTTAAACTTAATACCTTCATATTTTAAAACCTGAAAACACAATTACTTACAAAAACTAACAACTCGGTTATAAAATCGAACAATCCAAGCCAAAGTCACAAAAATTCGAACACAATCCCGAGCTCAAACCCGTGTCACTCACGTCCTTACTTCCCTCGAGACTCACCTGCTATTCTACTCGAGAACGACGCGAGTGAAATGCTTCTTCCCCAAACTCCACTACAATCCATAACACAAATGCATACATGTGCACATACACTGTGACTCCGACCCTTTTTGGTCACTCATGCCTCCTTCCTCAAGTCAACAACGACCTAGTCGAGCCTCTCAACCAATCAGATCGACGTAGCAGCCAGAGGACGAAAACGAACAGCTCAACACATAGAGGAACTCAGACCAGATTAACAACACCCCTTGCGATGACAATTCCGTCCACTGGAGCCCATTTCCTTCTAACCAGATCATCGTCACGGATTCACACAGTGTCTCTCCCCACGCTATCGAGTCCGATCCCTCCACGGCAACGCAATTGCCACAAAAACAACGACGGCCCCATCAGTCGACAAACCCTAAATCGCCTCCGTTGGGACGCCACGACCAAAGTAAAAATCACTAACCATTTTTCCCGAGTTCACCGGGCCACCCGCTTCATCACGCCAAAGTGCGTCGACCAACAATCAGACGTTCGACCGAATTTTGCGAAAATTTCCAAATCCGTTCAAATACGATTATCTCGACAAACAAAAGCCTAAAGATCTAGATATTCACATCAAAAATCAAGGTTTCCTACCATGATCCCATTCATGAAATCCAAGCATGAAATCGCATTCATTGATTTTGACCTATATAAAAAAATTACTGTTATTTCTGAATTTTCAATTAATAACTAAATTAAAATTCTTGAAACCATTTTTAGAATTTTTATTATAAGATTATAATCATATTACATTCAAACATCAAAACTCAATTCAGGTTGTATGAGGAGATTTAAATTTTTGAAAGTAGTTCGAACCTGTGGGAATAACAGAGACAATTTATATATATATATATAAATATATAGATATATACACATATAAACAAAGCAATTCAAATATATCCAGATAAAATCAATCATGCAATCCATACTACAACTTCTCCATATAGGATTATCACATGCAATACTTTAAAATTGTTTTTAAAGAAAGGTTTACTCACCAGAAATTTATAAAACAGAGAGCAGGGGTTTTGATTGGATTTGAAATATGTGTTAAGTTGAATTTGTATCTTGGTGTGTTGAAGCTTTAATCCTTGATCTTGAATCAGGTTACAGATTTGTTGAATTTGTGGCATTAATATTTACGTTAAATCTTGAAACAGTTGAAGTTGCAGTTGAGTTAAAACTTGAAACGGGATGTTATTTGATTTTCTGTTAGTTTTTAAAATGAAAGAAGATTTGAGAGGAAGAAGATGTTTTTGAACTGAAAATTAAATGGTCAGTTTTCTCTAACTTTTGTTATATATATATATATATATATATATTAAATTTTAAAAGAACATAGGATGCCATTTGTTAGTTGCATGCATACATAGGTTACAAATGTTGATACAAGTCTTAATTATTTTACAAATGTCAAGTGTAATATTTTAATGAATTACAAATGTTAAAATAATGTATTATTATGTTTAAACCCCTATCTTACTAAGTAATTATTTTTTAGATTTATGAAAATATGAATTTATGTTTATTTATATATATTCAAAACACATTTATCCATGCCAAACTTAAAAGAAAGAATATTAAAACAAAAAGAAATGAACCTTTAATTAAATCTTATTTTAAAATTTTAAATAGCTTTTGTAAAATTTTATATTAAATTCAATCATAACTTCCAAATTACAAAATATATATTAAAATTTGAAAACATATTTTTATTTGTTAAATTCAAACCAAAGCTTTCCCATTTATAATATGTATAAATATATATATGTACACATACATTATAAAAAGAAAACATTTTAATATTAGCCTTGAAAATTATTATATTGAATTTTAAAACATAGCTTCAAATCACAATACATACATATATATTATAATTTGAAAACATATCTTTTATTAAATTAAAACCAAAGACTTCCTATTTGCAATATATATATATATATATATATATATATCAATAAATATACATTATAATAGAAAAAAATATTAGCTTTAAAAGATAAAATTTACCAATTACATATTTATAAAAGAAGATTATTAAACCAATTTAAATACTTATAAATAAAGATTATCAAATTGTTATTGCCCAAAATTTTGGGTCATCACATAAATTTTGGGTTGTTACATGTAGACAAATGGATACGTGGGTGCAGAGGTTTTGGGGTTATGTTAGCTAATCCCCGTAAAACCCTTGCCTTATTCTCTTACTAATTAATATATAAAACCGTCCATAAACTCGTTCTTTAAGATTTTATTTAATTAAGCTCGACCTCTAATTAAATTTTCAAATCTCAATGCCCTTTTCAGTCTAATATTTACATTTTCTATTTAATTTATGTAATTAAATCTCCCTAATAATGTTATTAAAAATTAGGGTGTTATAGACTCCTCCGCTCAAAGAATTTGATCATCGAAATTCAGTAAGAACTAAATACTAAAGATAGTAAACATATGTAACAGCTCCTAACCACCATACTAGGCTACCTGACTAGCAGTAGTCAATATAAACCAAATATAGAACATACCCTCATAGTAGATTAGGATAAGTATTTATAATACCATCCTTTGTCTCCCATCTGCAGTCTTTCTCATTGTTGCTCCACTGTACTTTCACCAACTTGACTGTCTTGTTCCTTAACCTTTTCTCATCTCTCTCTACAAACCGAATTGGTTGTCTAACAAATGTCAAACTCGGTTCTACTATCAAACCTTCCAACTATGTTGGAGGAAGAGTAGTCTCTAGATCATGCATATACTTACGAAGATGGGACATATGAAACGCATTATGGACACCTTTCATACTGCTCGACAACTCTACTTAGTATGCGAGTTTGTCAATCCTCCCTTTAACTTGGAGCGGACCAACATATCATGGTGACAGTTTCTCGGACTTTTTGAATCGCAGCACACCCTTCATCGGTGATACTTAAATTAAAACATATCTCCAACGGAGAATTCTAGGCCTTTATGCCTCTTATCCGCGTAATTATTCTGTCTAAACTGAGCCTTCTTCATCCTTTCTTGGATCAACTTAATCTTCTCTATTGCCACTCTAACCAGATCTAGACCCAAGACTAATCTGTCTCTAGTTTCCAACCAACACACTGGTGATTTGCATGGCCTTCCATACAAAGCTTCAAAAGGCGTCATTCCTATACTATTTGATAACTGTTATTATAGGAAAACTCTAATAAGTTTAAGTGAACTTCCCAAGATCTACCAAAGCCAAATGCATAAGCTCTTAGTAAAATCTGGAGTACCTTATTGACTCTCTCTGTATGCCCCTTCGTCTAAGGGTGATATGTAGTATTCTTCTTGAGCTTGGTACCTAACACATTCTATAAACTCTTCCAGAATTCACTATTAAACAAAGCATCTCTGTCATTGACTATACTACTAGGAATTCCATGCAGTCTAACTATATTCTTCATAGACAACTTAGCTAAAACAAGTGTCGTTCGAGTTGGCTTAATTGGAATGAAATGAGCACTCATGGTCAACCAGTCCATTATGACCCATATACTTTCATTTCCTCTATTCGACCTTGGCAACCCATCTACAAAATCTATGGAGACCAAATCACATTTCCAAACTAGTACCTCCAAAAGTTAAAGCAACCCACTAGACTTCTGATGTTCGGACTTCACTTGTTAACAGTTTGTACACTACCTAACCTACAAGCCAACATCCTTCTTCATACCTTTCCAATAGAAGCTCCTCTTCATATTCTGATATATCTTGGTTCCTCCAAGATAAATCATAAATTTGGATCGATGATATTCCTCAAGAACTTCTTTCCTTAAGTCCTCAACATTCGAAACACACAACCATCCCTTATTTCTCAACCATCCCTTCTGGTCAAGACTAAAATCTCTTAGATCATCGATCTTCGACCCAACCTCAATCTTTCTAATCGTCTCAGCTAATAATGGATCCTCCTTCTGCTTGGAAGCAATCTTTTCGATCAACACTAGTCGAACTTCCAAAAAGGACACGTGGCGATGCTCTGACTAGAACTAGCAGTCGATCTTTACACTACAAGTTATCAAAGCTTCTAAATCCTTCAATTCTGCCAACATAGCTAACACCACATTCTGATATCTTTTACTAATATCCTCCGCTATTTCATGTCCTTTTCAAGAAGTATACTCTATAAGAAAATCATAAGGTGCTAAAAACTCCAACCATCTCTGCTATCTCATTTTCAACTCCTTCTGAGAAAATAAGTACCTTATGGACTTATGATCTGTGTATAGCTCAAATATCTCCCTTGGGAGATAATGTCTCCATATCTTCAACACGAAGATCACCAGACAACTCCATGAGTAGGATGTCTCACTTTATGTGGTCTAAGCTGTCGTGCAGCGTAGGCAATAACTTTACCCTTCTGCATCAACATAGTGCCTAATCCAGTCCCACATGCATCGGTATATACGACCAACCCTTGGTTTTCATCATGATCTACTAACACAGGTATGTTGGTCAACCAAAGCATTAACTTAAGGAATACTTCCTCACATTTGTCGAACCAAACAAACTTCACATCCTTCTCGGTTAACTTAGTCGAAGGTGCTCCTATCCACGAGAAATCCTTGATGAATCTTTGGTAATAGCCAGCAAGTCCAAGAAAACTTCTAATCTCAGTCACCATTTTTCATCTCTTCTAGTTATAAACAATTTTGATCATATCTGGATCGACTGACAAGCCTTTCTCTGAAACCATATGACCAAGAAACTTAAATTCTTTCTTCTAAAAATGACACTTGAAAAACTTCACTTTCAACTGATGTTGTCTCCGTCATAAGCACTACTTCAAGATGACATTCATGCTCTCTTCCATCTTTAGAGTGTATAAAAATATCATCCATAAACACCAACACGAACTTATCCAAGTACTCTCTGAAAACTCGATTCATAAGATCCACTAAGAAAGCTGGTGCGTACGCTAACCCGAGTGGCATTACTAACCACTCATACAAACCATACCTAGTTCAAAATGATGTTAATGGAATATTGTCCTCTGCCACTTTTAACTGATGGAAACTTGTCGCCAAAACCATTTGGAAAAATACTCTTGCTCCATACAGTTGATCAAATAGATCGTTAATTCTTGGCAAAGGATACTTATTCTTAATCGTCTTCTTGTTCAACTTATGATAATCGACGGACATCCTCAATGACCCATCTGGTTTCTTCATGAACACAGCGGCCGTTTCGCAAGGCGAACTACTTGGTCTAATAAAATTTCACCCTTCTAGATCCACTAACTGCATCTTCAATTCCTTCATCTCGGTCAGTGTCATCCCGCTAGTAGATCTAGTTATAGGTTCTGCTCTTGGTGCAAGATCTATCCAAAATTCAGTAGCTCATTTCGGTGGTAATCCTATAACCGAATCAAACACATTTGTAAACTATCTTGCTACTCGAACCTGACTTAACTCTTCTTCCACTTCCATAGTTCTCAACAAAGGACAAGCACACCAGTCAGAATTCTCCACTAGGAATATGATTTGGTTATGACTATTAGGGTGTCACAGTGATATTTCTCTATCCTGCCAAAATATCCTAGTCTCAGTTTTATCCAACTAATCCATATACAAAATGATTTTGAGATCTACGAAATCAAAAACATACAGACTGCATGCAAATTTATGACCTAAAAAATCAAGTTCAAACAGGTCATATCTCATCCCAGAGTTGCACACCCTCTTATCAGACTTGCAACCCTTAGGAAGTAACAAGGTATGTGGGTTCTAAGCATAACCTATTAACCAAACATTGAGATATAAATGAATGCGATGCACTAGTATCAAATAGTATCCTAACTGGTATATTCTGAATCAAAAGTGTACCTTCCATCATGGATTTTCCTTTCTCAACAGCAGTTAGCCTACTAGACGATGGTCCAACATAAAATACTTTTTCTCGGTCCGCCCTGATTGGTTCTAGACACAGATTCTTATAATCCCCAACTTGGTCACAGTTAAATCACTTCATGCTCTTCTTTTCTACAGCCTTCTTCCCCTTGCCTGTATGGCATTCATGTGCATAATGACCCTTCTTATCACACTTGAAACAATCCAGATCGGCCTTTGCCATCTTGGAACCTCTCCTTTCTAGGTTCTCTTCTTTTTAAAGAACTTCCTTTTCTTTCCCTAAGAATCCTGGGTTTCAACTGGCTTTACCTTCCATAAACAGCAAGCATTTCCTCATATCGTATTGTCATCTCCACAACAACATTAAAAGGATTATGGAGATTTAGCAGGGTCAGTCTAGCAATCTCGAGCCTCAATCTCCGTGTAAACTTCTCGTTGTTCTTGATGACGGTGTCAATGGTAGCATACCTATATCTGGACAGCTCATCAAACTTAGTAGCATACTCTATTACCGACATTTCTCCTTGTACAAAATCCATAAACTTTCTCAACAATTCTAATTTAGAAACTTTAGATAAAAACCTCTACTCAAACCTCCTTTGAAATTCTGGCTAAGTTAACTCTTCCCGAGGAACTCCGACAGTAACACTATTCCACCAATGGATCACTGTAACCTACAACCGCCTAGAGACTAGTCTCCTTTTCTGCTCATCATTCAATACAAGTCAGTGAAGATTCTCTCATAATACAATAGCTGTTACCTAGAGATTTGACCAAGTAACTAGAGGTCGCTCGACATTAGTGCATTGTTCGGCAACCAGCCTCGTTTGGCATAAACCCCCGTTCAACATAGCAGAGTCGTTCGGCACATGGCCTCGTTCAACATTCACTCTTGGACCGGCATGAACCTCATTTCGCATTCAGTCTCGACCGGCATGAAGCTCGTTCGACATTCAGTCTCGACCGTCATGAACCTCGATCGACATTCAGTCTCGACTGGCATGAAGCCTCGTTCGGCATTCGTGCCTCGTTCGGCATTCCAGCCTCGCTCGGCGTTCATGCCTTGTTCGACATTCCATCCTCGCTCAATATTCATGCCTCGTTCGGCATAGTAGAGTCGTTCGGCACATGGCCTCGCTCGACATAAGCGTGCCTTTCGGTATCTCCCCTCGATCGGCATCGGGTCTCATTCGGCCTACACATTTCACTCAACATACTGCCTCGTTCGGCTTGGAGACATGGCTCGGCATTTGTGGCTCGGCACACAAAAGTCACTCATTATGGGCCGAGGTATCTTGCTACTAGGCCCATCAAGGAAGTCCAACCCATCTTCATTTATAAATAGAGGGGCAGGGGCACAGTGAAATGAACCTTTTTTCGAGAACACTGGGTAGACTCTACCGCATTCAAGACACATTCAAGACTTACCCTTTTTACTTAGCAGTTGTATTCAAATAGTTGGTATGCATATTGTATCTGTAACCAGTTGTTAATAAAGCAATAAAAATTAACTTTAAAGTGGACGTAGGCAATTATGTCGAACCACTATAAATCTGGTGTTCTTATTTTCTGCATTTAATCTATCATACTGTTCTTTGTTTAACTTTACTTTCTTCATTAATCTCTCTACACAATCTCTCTTAAGGGCATTAGTGAAAAATTCCGATGCCAACATTTTGTTGCTTTCATTGATAGTCGAATTCTCAAGCCGATAGGATCTACTTATAGCTACTGGATTGAATAAATCCCCCGAAGGAGATCCAACCTACTTACAAGACGTCCATTGAATCTACTCATATTTTCGACCAACAATTCTACTATGGGAAGACCACGTACCCAATGCGGACGCCTACGAGACTGCTAGCATGCAACAAGTTGGACCTAGCAATCAACAAGCAAATTTAGGTGCAGGGACTACCGCCCAAACTCAAACGGAAGTCATCACCAGAACGGAGTTCAATGACTTGATGAGGGAACTCAAGGAAAGTAAAAGGCAACTTGCTGAGCAGATTCAGTCCAACGCTAGTCTCATGACTTAGCTGACCCAACAGCAGCATCAGAATGCTGGAGGTAGCCCGGCTTCTTATTCTTCGTCTGATAGCTCACCGCAGCCGATGAACCTCCTAGGCATAGATGCCATAAGACTGAAGCTGCACAGGCAGGTGCCACTGATCGATCAACTAGAGATCAGGCACGTGAGGACACCGGACGCCCAGGTCACCAAGATCCTAATGAAGCTAGCCATCAGGATGCACGTTTGGCCGATCGCCAGCAGAAGGGATATCAACTCAAGCGGTCCCGTGGAACGGAACCCAACCTTCCATCCTCCATGCAAACTCCAGACTTATCAGCCATGGTCAGGCAGTTAATGAGAGAGAACCAAGGCTTGACCAACGAAGATTGGAGAATATCCAAGCGTCATACTCCCTTCACAGATACTATCCTGCAGGCCGAGTATCCCAGGAAGTTTAGTATGCCAACTATACCAGCCTATGAAGGGAAGACTGATCTTAGATAGCACGTAATGAGGTATGAATTGATGATGGATTTTGCCCGAGCAAATGATGCGACCAAGTGTAGGTGCTTCCCAAACACTTTATCAGGAATCGCCACTATGAGGTTTACTCGACTTCCACCGTGGTCCTTCTCCAGCTTTGACGAGTTGGCATTGAAATTTGTAGAATAATTTAGGATACAAGCTACTCGTATAAAGGATGTGATGTCCTTATCAAGTGTAATCCAAGCTTCGAGGGAGTCATTGAAGGCGTACTTGCAAAGATTTCACGTTGCAACCACTAAAGTTAGCAACCCTAACGGCCATGCAATTTTGATGGAAGTAATGCAAGGTGTAGATTCAGACTCGGAGTTTAGAGATTGGCTGGCGGGAAAGGCCCCAGCTACGTTGGAGCGATTCTATTCGAAAGCTCATCAGTTCATAAGAAGGGTGGAAGCTCGATGGACAAGGTGAGATAAGGCACCAAGGCCTGTTCCGAAGACTGTGAAAAGTAACATCGCCATAAAGCAATCCGATGACAACTCAGGAAAGGTTCAAGTCAACGTCCAGAACAAGCCTAGGCAATCAAAAGGATCCGGAGGAGGAAATCCTGAAAAGAAAAGAGAAATAGGGAAATGGAAGCTGAGGATTCCAACCTACAACGAATACACCCCCTTGAATACGTCTTTTGTAAATATTTACCTATCAACCTGTAACACTTTTCAATACAGAAAGGCACGCCCAAAGGAGTCCACAGAGGAACAGAAGCGGATGGGGAAGTACCGTCGCTTCCATGAGACTCACGGGCAAAATATTGAGGAGTGTAGACACCTCCATGACGCCATAGAAAAGTTGATCAGGCAGAAAAAGCTGCAGAAATTTGTTAAGAATCCATAAGAGGGTAGGCAAGGAACTTGAGATCCCGGACGCGGACCGACTCAATGCCATCCATAGGAACCTGCCCGAACCGTGGGTAGATTGATCATAAACACTATAGTCAAAGGACCTCACCCTACAGACAAGAATTGGTAGGAGATGGAACGATATGCTACCTCCTTGAGGCATGCGAATAATGAATGTTGTTCGAATGTGGAAGATGAAACCCCCGCAAAACAACAACGCATGATGACAGACGATATAGTGTTCAGGAGTTGAGATGCAGACAAGGTAGAGACTCCTACCATCGACCCGATGGTCATATCTGCGACAATCGGGCCAGCATACGTCAAAAGGTTTTTGATTGATTGTGGAAGCTCCGTCAATATCATCTTCAGAAAGTCATACGACCAAATGAAGATGGAGATAAAAGACTTGAAGCCATCTAAAGCCCGTATCCGTGGCTTTAATGGTGCAGCGACTGATGCGATAGGGTATGTCGAGTTACCAGTTGAACTGGGAGAGGCTGAGCGTAGGAGAGTGTGAATCCTACTGTTCATAATGTTAGATGTTGACTCTCCATATAATGTATTTCTAGGTCGTTCGGCCCTGGCGGAGTTTAGGGAAGCTTTGGCCCCATGGTGTTTGACATTAAAATTTCCGACGGACAAAGGAGTCGGTGTAGTGCATGGAGATCAGGCGACTGGTGCGCATGTTATATGATGGAGCTGAGAGAGGCTCATTGGAGAGAGAAAGGAAAGGTTGCATACAGCTCCATCCGCATCCAAAACATTGACAACTGACAAGTAGTGCCCGAGCCCTAGCTCGGGCAACATTCTCGAGTCTATAGAGACATAGATCCGAGAGATGATGATGGGGGACCTAGGGAAGCGAATGCAGCACCTGCTGAGCTAACGATTGACATTCCAGTTAGCCGGGATGACCCTCACGAGTTCTTAAGATTGGATCACAACTCAACCTGTCATTGGCCGAGGATCTTACGATTTCCTCCGAGAAAACCTGGACATTTTTGCTTGGACACATTCTGATATGTGCGAGATTTCTCCCGATATTACGAGTCATCTGTTGAACATAGACCCGAAGTACATCCCAGTAAAACAGAAATGGAGAGGCATGGACATGGAGAGGTCCCTGTCCTTAGAGAGGAGGTGGATAAACTCAAAGCCAATGGGTTCGTCCGTGATGCCCTCTACCCTGAATGGGTATCTAACCCTGTGCTAGTGGGGAAAGCAAAAGGGAAGTGGAAAACTTGCGTTGATTATTCTGACTTAAACAAAGCGTTCCCGAAGGATAGTTTCCCTTTACCTAGAATCGACCAGCTGGTTGATTCAACGACCGACCACGAGCTACTGTCATTTATGGATGTGTACTCGAGATACAATCAAATCCCGATGCACATTCCAGATCAAAAACACACCGGTTTTGTCACGTACGTTGGGTTATTTTGCTATGTCGTGATGCCCTTCGGATAGAAAAATGCAGGAGCAACTTTTCAGTGTCTGGTGGACCAAATGTTTAAAGATCAGATTGGTAGAATGATGAAAGTCTATGTGGATGACATGCTCGTGAAGTCACGACAGTTAAACGACCACATTCGAGACTTAGCACAGATATTTGATATACTCAGGCATTATGGGATGAAAATCAACCCTTTGAAGTGTTCTTTTAGCGTTGCGTCAGGGAAGTTCTTGGGTTTCGTTGTGAATGCACGAGGAATTGAAGCTAAGTCGGAGAAGATTCAGGCTATTCGGGACATACAAATGCCAAGGACTATAAAGCAAGTACAAAGCTTGAATGGAAAGGTGGCCGCGCTGAGTCGATTCATATCTAGAGCTACGGATAAATGCATTCCTTTCTTCGATGTGATAAAGAAAGGAAAGAGAAATTTTGAGTGGACATCCCACTGTGAGGAAGCATTACGAGCTCTGGTTAGACATTTAGAAAGTCCCCTGGTGCTATCAAAGCCAATTGACCATGAAATGTTGTATGTATACCTGGCTATATCCCAGCACGCTATTAGTACGGCTTTGGTTCGCGAGAAGGATCGAGTTCAAAAGCCAGTGTATTATGCCAGTAAATGTTTGATGGGGGCAGAAAGAAATTATCCCAAGATTGAGAAACTATCTTACTGCTTGGTGATTGCATCACGCAAGCTTCGTCTATACTTTCAAGCACACTCAATCAGTGTTTACACTGATCAACCCTTGCGGCAGGTACTCCAACGACCAGAAACCTATGGAAGGATGTTAAAATGGAATATCGAGTTGGGCCAGTTTGATATTACCTACCTGCCATGAAGGGCCATAGAAGGGCAAGTGCTAACAGACTTCATTGCTGAATTCACCATGCCAGACGAATCAAACGGCCACAATGTCATATGTCCCGTTCTATGGAAGATGTACACCGACGGGGCATCTAACGACCGTTGTTCGGGGGCTGACATAGTTCTTGTGACTCCTAAAAACCGATCAGTTTACTACGCTTTAAAGATCAAATTCACAACAACAAATAACAAAGCCGAGTATGAAGCATTGATTGTTGGCTTGAGACTTTTCAGAGAATTGGGGGTAAGATCAGTTGAAATCTTTTGTGACTCACAACTGGTTGTGTACCAAGTTCGGGGGGACTATCAAGCAAAGGGGTAGAGACTTGTCCCATACCTGGCATGGGTTCAAGAGCTGCTAGCGAATCAGGAGTATTATGATATTTCACATGTCACGCGTGAACGAAACAGAGCAGCCGATTCATTGGCAAAACTTGCAAGCACTGGCGATGCGCAGCAAATGGGATTGTTTCCCGTTGAAACCTTACATGCTCCGAGCAAAAAAATGATAGAGGTAGATTTCATGTTAGAAACAGAAATCGAGAAGGAATCATGGATGACCCCATTCAAGAAGTACTTGTTAGACAGGTCATGCCCGAAAGAAGGAGCGAAATACGACGAGTCATTCATAAGGCCTCACGATATGTAATGCAAGATGTGGTAATGTTACAGAGGGGATTCTCGACCCGCTTACTCCGGTGTATAGCCCATGATGAGATAAAACGAACCCTGAAGGAAGTCCATGAAGGGGAATGTGGGGACCATACTAAGGGGCAGATATTAGCAAAGAAAATCCTCTGCTATGGATACTATTGGCCGACTGTGAATCGGGATGCTGCAGACAATGTGAGAAGATGTCAGAAATATGCAAAAATCCCAAGAGCTCCGCCGATGGAACTCGCTCAAATGGTTAGTCCCTGGCCGTTTGCAATGTGGGGGATCAACATAGTCGGTTGCTTACCCATATCTAAAGGTGGTGTGAAATACGTGATAGTTGCGGTCGATTACTTCACTAAGTAGAAAGAAGCAGAACCTTTGGCCACTATCACCACTAAAAGGGCCATTAATTTCGTTATAAAAAATATTATATGCCATTTTGACCTTCCATAGACAATCATTACAGATAACGGAACTCAATTTGAAAGCAAAGAGTTCAAAGAGTTTTGCCAAAGATATGGTATTGAGAAAAAGTTTGCAGCGGTTGCTCATCCGAAAGCCAATGGACAAGTGGAAGCCATGAACAAAATAATCAAGTCCATATTGAAAAGGCATTTGGAAAATGCTAGAGGCAAGTAGGTGGATGAACTCCCAACAGCGCGCTGGGCTTAAAGAACCACCCACAAGTCTGCGACTGGCCACACTCCATTCGCAGTGGCATATGGCATGGAAGCTGTTATACCCGTAAAGCTTGAAGTTCCATCACATCGGGTAACTTATTATGACTCTAAGTCGAATCAGGATCTTTTACTGGAATCACTGGAATTCATTGATGAGAAACGCGAAGAAGCTAATTTAAGAGCGGCCGCATACATACAATGAGTCGCTCGATATTATAATGAAAAGGTTCGATCGAGAATCTTCGATGTAGGTGACCCCGTTTTGAAACTAGTTTTTCCAGTCCCATCACATATGAGCCCCGCATGGGAAGGTCCATACGTCATTGAATGGAAGCTTGGAGAAGGAACTTTCAAGCTAGCGACCGTTGATGATGCGACACTCCCCCGAGCATGGAATAGCGAGCATTTGCGGCATTATTATACTTAGTTCATTTCTTTCATATTTTAGTTGCAATTATTTCCAGCATGTTTTTATTCTTAGTTTATAGCATGTAATAAGACAATTTAGATTGTTTGCATTAATAAAGGCTTGAAGCCATTTTTTCCATCGAATGTTGATGTTTCTGTGTATGATAACCCTGTGGCAAACAACTAAGAGGTACATTATTTTGTCTGACGTACGAACGCGCACGAGCACTCAAAATCTCCAAGTCCCTAGAGTGTGGAATGGAGTACTCTGAGTCCCCTGAGTGCGGACTGGAGTATAAACAACTAAAAAATTTCAAGTCCCCTAAGTGCGGACTGGAGTACTCTGAGTCCTCAGAGTGCGGAACAGAGTATAAACGACTCAAAATCTCCAAGTCCCCTGAGTGCGGACTGGAGTACTCTGAATCTCCAGAGTGCAGACCAGAGTATAAACGACTAAAATTTTTTATGTACCCTGAGTGTGGACTGGAGTACTCTGAGTACCTAGAGTGCGGACCAAAGTATAAACGACTCAAAATCTCCAAGTCCCCTGAGTGCGGACTGGAGTACTCTGAGTCCCTAGAGTACAGAGCAAAGTATAAACGACTAAAAATCTTTAAGTCCTCTAAGTACAGACTGGAGTACTCTGAGTCCTCTGAGTGCGGACCAGAGTATAAATGACTCAAAATCTCCAAGTCCCCTGAGTGTGGACTGGAGTACTCTATGTCCCCTGAGTGCGGACCAGAATATAAATAACTCCAAATCTCCATGTTCCCTGAGTGCAGGTTGGAGTACTCTGAGTCCCCTTAGTGCGGACCAGAGTATAAATAACTCCAAATCTCCAAGTCCCCCGAGCGCGGACTGGAGTACTCTGAGTCCCCTGAGTGCGAACCAAAGTATAAATGACTCGAAATCTCCAAGACCCTTGAGTGTGGACTGGATTACTTTGAGTCTCCTGAGTGCGGACCGGAATACAAATGAATAAAAATCTTCAAGTCCCCTGAGTGCGGACTGGAGTACTTTAGATCCCCGGAGTGCGGATTGGAGTATAAATGGTCTGAATTCTTTAAGTCCCCGGAGTGCGACGGGACACGAATGACTTGAAGTTGTTTGTGTCAAAATTGGGCACAACACTCTTCGGGAGTCGTTGAAGAGATAATAGTCAAGAATGTAAGTTCAAAACAGATATTATCTAACAAAAACTCCAATCAACAGTAAAGAAAATGCGTAGACAAGCGATTTATAGTGGTTCGGCGTGTTGCCTACGTCCACTGTGAAGTGTTTTGATATTTTATTTCTTTTCTTTCAATGATTACAAGTTGTTGCAACAATCAACAGCAAGTTAAAACTGTAAATTCGAAATCAACAGTAAAATTATGATGTAGGATGATGGAGGTCTCGATCCGGCAGAGTCTGGGCGCTTGAGAGTCGGAAGATCCCTTTCCTGTTGGCCCTGGAGCTCTATTTATAGGCATAGGCTGCTGATATTTCCCTGAAAACTCGGGAGACCGCTTCTGGCACGTGAGGGGGCCCACACACCCGGTCTCAGGAAGTTTGGGCCCACTTTGGCATCGGTTCGAACTCCATTCGAACCGATCAAGAATTCGTCCAATCGAGGTGAAATTTGGCATGGACACTCTTCGACATGAATGCAAGCTTCTGTGTAAATTTCATGGCATTTGGATCAGTGGATTGAGAGATATGATGGATTCGAAATGGGGTCCACGACATGGCTGTGTGGTTCGAAACCATGCGTTCGAATCGATGGTTTCGAAACCATGGTGGCGCGTGGCTTCGTGGTGACGTGGAGCGCAAACTTCGAATCGATCCGGTCTTCATGCCGTGTTGACCGCTTCGACTCCATATATCTGGGCGCATTCGAACCGATGAAAGACACGTCATCAGGTTGGTTGACCCAGTGGGTTCGAATGAAGCTTCACAGGTGGGTTCGAACAGGGCCTCTGTGATGGGTTCGAACAAGGCCTCTGTGATGCGTTCGAACAAGGATTCTTTGGATGGGTTAGAATGAGGCTCTGTCAATGGTTTCGGACAACTGATGCTCGATGGGTTCGAAGGTGATGGAGTCGAACCCGAGGCACGTTGATGGGTTCGAAGTGGATGGATTCGAAGGTGATCGGTTCGAACCATTGATCAGCCATCGGTTTGAACTCTTGGTTTTCCCCTCCAAATTGAATCGATCATAACTTGAGCATATGAACTCGGATTGACTTGAAATTTGAGATGCTGACTTCTATGGTCTTTCTTGTCGAGTCCTATCAATTGTAGCTCGATCTGGACTCGGACAAAATTCAGCGATATCCATAGCAAAACGAAGCATGACCGATCTTTGATACGAACTATTCTCCATTTCTCGATCGATCTTTTGGTATCGCGGCTTTGCCAAAAAGCGGGATAACGTTTTACCCCCCAAAGTACGTCTTGTGGGAACATGACGTGCTTTGAATAGCCACAACTTATCTCCGAACAATCATTGCTCTTTTTTGATTGAGATTCGTACTCTGCATTGCTGCAACCTTGCGTTGGCATGATTGATTGCTGTATAATAGCGCTTAGCCGATGGCTGTTGCATTTGTGACAATATAAGTGTTTGGTCCCTGCAAATGCTTAAAATCGAATGTTAGTTCGATATATATGCACATACGCTAGTTTGATCTTTGTTAACGTCGTGCGTCTACAAGTCGTTGTTAGTTTGGTTTGCTATTGAATTTCGTATCAATTCTCTCCTGAACCGATTTTGAAATTTAAGTCGAGACAACGCTCGATGGTTGTTTTGGAAGTGATGTAGCCCAGGATAAAGGAAAAAGTCGTCCACAACTTAACTTGAGTCGTCCACGACTCAACATGAGTCGTCCGCGACTTAACAGATCAGGTGGAAGGGGGCTGCGACCTAACGGGTCTGAAGGAAAAGGTTTCCGACCTAACAAAACTACTATGAGTCGTCCACGACTCATCAAGCAACAAAGACAAGTTCCAGTCATCAGAAGCTTTGAATCGGAGACGGGTTACGACATAGATGAGTCGTTCAGAGTTGATTCGCTTGAAGGGTTATGCCGCAGGGGACTTGGAAGCTTGAGTCGTTGGAAGGATGTTGAGTCGGCATGAAGTTGAGTCGATGGAAGGTGATGTGTATATATGAGTCGTTGTATCTTTGAGTCGTATATGTCTGTAATGTGTTAGGTCGTGAGTCGCGACCTAAGTTGAGTCGCGTTTTCTTTGAGTCGTTTGTGTTGTATAAGGTTGTAAATAAGTTGAGTCGTATGTGCCTTTAGTCGTATGTCGTGTGCTATGTTCTGAAGCATGTATGTGATACACTGATGCTAAGTCATGAGTCCTAAGTCGTGAGTCGTGAGTCTGTGGAGTCATGAGTCATTGAGTCGACATTGTGTTGTAAGTATAAGCCGTGTGCATTGAGTCGCCGCCGACTTATATTGAGTCGTAGGCCGTGTACGACTTAGGGCTTGGTTGTAAACACTATAAATAGGGGTGTGCGTTGTACATTTAGGGGGGTTGAACATTTTGAATAAAATTCTCTTTTGTTAGCTTTGTGCTTTCATACAAATTGGTAGTTGAGTGTGATCTCCTATCTCCTCTTTCGGTTAATCGAGTGCGCTCGATTCAACAATCGTAGAAGCCGATTCACGGTATCTAGTGCGCTAGATCAACGTACGAAGAATCGTAGATCTTCTTTCTCGGCATCGTGCGCGATCAACGAGATGAAGATAGCTAGAATCCGGTATCTTTGGATCAACGGATTTGGGCCTTACAGTATTCTCAACTCACCGATTGCTACATTTCATCGATTGAAGTTTATTTCGATTAATCCGCTGCGTCAGTTTTTGGTATCAGAGCCATACTTAGCCAATCATAGCTAAGTTGATTCTTGGAGCCAATTTTTGAAGTTGTGTTCATCGTGTTCATATTGAAGTTGCAACAAGAGGGAGAACTTTCGGTCCATTCCATTTCGGATCAAAGTGTTGAAGGTGTTTGAAATTGAAGGTCGTGTATACTTGTGGGAAGTAGCCGAGCCTTGTAAAGGGTTTGAGCCATACCTTGTGCTTGAGTAGGAGCCGACCTTACTTTGAGTCGTTCCTTATTGCCGAGCTAGAGCAAGCCGAGTCAAGGGAAACTGTGACTTGTTGTTTTGTTAAAGCTTTGAAGTCTTGTGTTCAAGTTGTTGAAGTTTTGTGAGGAGTTTCAATCATGCCACCAAGGAGAGCTAATCGTCATCAAAACGTTGAAGCTTTGTATCGAAGAGAAGAAGCCGAGCTTATGGAACAACATATTAATGAGAAGTTTGATGAAGGCATTGGAAAATTGGAGAAATTGATGAATGATTTGAATCAAAGGAGGAAATCACCAAACTCGAACCATGGAGGAAACCGAGTTTCGCCATCGGTTACGGAAGCGAGGAGGGTATCACCACATTCTTGTAGAGATAGAAGAGAAACATCAATTTCATCACGAAGAGATCATCATGACTATGCACATGAAGAGAGAAGAAGTCAACGTGAATTTGACAATGAAGCATATAGGGATGATAATGGTCGAGATCGATGTAGGCGTACGTTTGACTTTGTTGAAGAGGGTGATAGAGCTAGTATTCATTATCGAGATCGAGACCAAGTTCGAAATTCATTTCGGGATGTTGAAGAGGATCGTCGATGGGAATCGGGTATGAAGATGGAAATTCCAGAATTTAAAGGAGGGATGGTAGCTGAAGAATTTCTTGATTGGTTATCTAATGTTGAAGAGATCTTTGATTTCAAGGAGGTTCCTGAGCATAGAAGGGTGAAGTTGGTTGCTACTAGGTTGAGGGGAGAGCTTTGGCGTGGTGGCAGCAAACTAAACTTACCAGGGAGAGAATGGGGAAGTCAAGGATAGAATCGTGGGATAAGATGAAGAAGTTGATGAGATCTACTTTCTTACCTTACAATTATCAGTCACTTATGTACCAAAGGTTGCAGAATCTGAGGCAAGGGACAAAGTCTGTTAGTGATTATGCTGATGAATTTTACCAACTCATTGCCAGGAATGATATTATGGAAACGGAAGAACAGTTAACTGCTAGATTCATTGGGGGATTGAGAATGCAGATCCAGGATATGGTTAATATGTTCGATCCTAGATCAGTTGCGGAGGCACATCAGAAAGCGTTGGCTTGGGAGAAGCAAGGAAGGCATGGAGGTGGTGTGTTTACTAATTCCAATAATCAAGCGAGGGGTGTTAGTGGAAGTTCTAATGTTCTTAAACCTGTCAATAAGCCAGTGGTGAAGGAGGCTGAGAAGGCGAAGGTTAACAGTGTTTTCAAATGTTATAATTGTCAGGAGTTGGGTCACAAAAGCAATGAATGTCCGAAGCCGAAGAAGAGAGCAATGGTTGCTGAGATTGAGAATGATGGTGAGGAGGCAGAATATTCAAATGCACCTTATGTTGAGGAGGAGGAAGAATTGTTTGGAGATGAAGGTTGTAATCTTATGATGAGGAGGTCATGTCTTACACCAAAGCAAGAGGAGGATTGTAGTTGGTTGAGAAGCAATATTTTTCAGTCAACATGCACTATTCTAGGAAAAGTTTGCAAGTTCGTTATTGATGCTGGAAGTTGCGATAATATTATTTCTACAGAGGCTGTGAGGAAATTGAACTTGAAAACTGAGAAGCATCCTAAACCGTACAAGCTAGCATGGTTAAGGAAGGGTGGTGAAGTGGAAGTGTGTCGAAGGGCTTGTGTTAATTTTTCTATTGGGAAGAAGTACAAAGATGAAATTTGGTGTGATGTAGTGGACATGGATGTTTGTCATTTGTTGTTGGGCAGACCATGGCAGTTTGATAGAGCAGTTCAACATGACGGTCGTGCCAATAGTTACAGTTTCATGTTCGAAGGTACTAAAATCACTTTGGTTCCCAAGAAACAGCAACAGAAGGAGAGCAAGCTAGAAGAGATTGAAGAGTTGAAAACTTTATTGTCTTTGAAGGAGTTTGTGAAAGAAGTTGAAGAGGAGCCTGAAGTATTTTTGTTGATTGGGAGAGAGAGTAGTGAAGAAGTTGAGATTCCAGAAGAAGCAAAGCCAATTTTGAAAGAATTTGAAGATGTCTTTCCAGAGGAGTTACCTAAGGAGTTATCGCCGCTAAGAGACATTCAACATCAAATTGATCTTGTTCCGGGAGCAGTGTTACCACATCGACCACATTACCGAATGAGTCCGAAGGAACATGAAGAGTTACGAAGGCAAGTGGAAGAATTGTTAGAGCAGGGACGTGTTCAGGAAAGCTTGAGTCCTTGTGCAGTACCAGCTCTGTTGGTGCCGAAGAAAGATGGAACATGGAGGATGTGCACAGATAGTAGAGCTTTGAACAAGATTACTGTCCGCTATAGATTTCCTATGCCGAGGTTGGATGATTTGTTAGACCAGTTGAGTGGGGCAACTATATTTTCGAAGATTGATTTGAAGAGTGGTTATCACCAGATTCGAATTAGACCAGGTGACGAATGGAAGACAGCTTTTAAGACAAGAGAGGGGTTATACGAATGGTTGGTTATGCCATTTGGTTTGTCAAATGCACCTAGTACATTCATGCGGGTGATGAATCAAATCTTTAGACCATTCATTGGGAAGTTCGTGGTGGTTTATTTCGATGATATTCTGATATATAGCAGGAGTATGGAGGAGCATGTTCTACATTTGAGGGAAGTGTTGATTATACTCCGTGAAGAACAATTTTATGCTGCTACGAAGAAATGTGTGTTTATGACAAGAAGTGTTTTATTTCTGGGGTATGTTGTTTCGGAGAAAGGAATTCAAGTAGACCAAAATAAAGTGGAAGCAGTCAGAAATTGGCCACAGCCGAGAACTATCACTGAAATTAGAAGTTTCCATGGATTGGCGTCATTCTACCGAAGGTTTATTCCACACTTCAGTAGTGTGATGGCACCAGTTACTGATTGCATGAAGGGGAAACAGTTTGTATGGTCAAAGGAAGCGGGAGTTGCTTTTGGACGAATCAAAGAACTATTGACGACAGCACCAATTCTTGTTTTACCGAATTTTCAGTTGTTGTTTGAATTGCACACTGATGCGTCGAAGGTGGGAATTGGAGGAGTCTTGAGTCAGAGTGGGAAACCCGTTGCTTATTTCAGTGAGAAGTTGTCAGGGGCAAAGATGAGATACAGTACATATGACATTGAATTCTATGCTGTTGTGCAAACGATTAAACATTGGAGACATTATCTATTTCAGAAGGAGTTTGTTCTATACACTGATCATGAGGCGTTGAAGCATTTGCAGGGACAGGACAAGATTTCAGCGAGACATGCATCATGGATCGCATATTTACAGCAGTTTACCTTTGTTGTTAAGCACAAATCTGGGGCGACGAATCGGGTAGCTGATGCTTTAAGTCGGAGGAGTCATTTGTTGACAACAATGAAAGTGGAAGTGACAGGTTTTGAGCTATTGCCAGAGCTGATTGAAGAAGATCCTTATTTTGTGAAATTTGTTGAAAAGATAAAGGAAGGAAGTGCTGATGAGTTTATATTGGTGGATGGTTTTCTGTTTAAAGGGAATCGTTTATGCATACCGGATTGTAGCTTGAGAATGAAAATTATCAAGGAGTTGCATGAAGAAGGGCATGTGGGCCGTGATCGTACTTTGCAATTGATTTCACAGTCTTACTTTTGGCCGTCGATGAGGAAAGAAGTGGGAAGGTTTGTGGAGCGATGTCATATTTGCCAAGTTTCGAAAGGAACCGCGACCAATGCTGGGTTATATATGCCGTTGCCTGTACCGGCTAGACCATGGGTTGATGTGAGTATGGACTTTGTATTGGGATTGCCGAGAACACAGCGTGGTAATGATTCTATATATGTAGTGGTTGACAGATTTTCTAAAATGGCACATTTTATTGCTTGCAAGAAGACGACAGATGTTGTTCGTGTTGCTCAACTATTTTTCAAGGAAATCTATAGACTTCATGGATTGCCAGAGTCTATTGTGTCAGATAGGGATACTCGTTTTCTGAGTCACTTTTGGTTAAGTTTGTGGAAGATGGTGGGAACGAAGCTGAAATTTAGTAGTGCTTATCATCCGCAAACTGATGGACAAACAGAAGTTGTAAACAGGTCATTGGGAAATTTGTTGCGATGTCTTGTACAGGATAATTTGAAAAACTAGGACATGAAGTTATGCCAAGCCGAGTTTGCACATAATCATGCAGTGAATCGTAGCACGGGATTTAGTCCATTTCAGATTGTTTATTCAAATTTACCCAGGAGGCCGTTGGATTTAGCAGTGGTACCACAACCGAAGGGGACAGTTAAACGAGCTGTTGATTTTGTTGATGAATTAACTGAATGTCATAAGATCGTTCAGGAACGATTGGAAAAGTCAAATGAGAAATATAAGAAATTTGCAGATTTGAAACGACGAAATGTTGAATTTAACGAAGGCGATTTGGTGTATGCTGTGTTGACAAAGGATCGTTTTCCAGTGGGCGCTTATAATAAGCTGAAAGCCAGAAAAATTGGTCCTGTCGAAGTTGTGAAACGAATTAATGACAATGCTTATAAGTTGAAACTGCCGGAGGATATATACACTTCCGACGTACTCAATATTAAGCATCTGGTGCCATATTATGGAGATGAACAATCTAGTACAGAAGAACTTACAAATTCGAGGGAGAATTCTTCTCAACCAGGGGAGGATAATGTAGCCCAGGATAAAGGAAAAAGTCGTCCACAACTTAACTTGAGTCGTCCACGACTCAACATGAGTCGTCCGCGACTTAACAGATCAGGTGGAAGGGGGCTGCGACCTAACGGGTCTGAAGGAAAAGGTTTCCGACCTAACAAAACTACTATGAGTCGTCCACGACTCATCAAGCAACAAAGACAAGTTCCAGTCATCAGAAGCTTTGAATCGGAGACGGGTTACGACATAGATGAGTCGTTCAGAGTTGATTCGCTTGAAGGGTTATGCCGCAGGGGACTTGGAAGCTTGAGTCGTTGGAAGGATGTTGAGTCGGCATGAAGTTGAGTCGATGGAAGGTGATGTGTATATATGAGTCGTTGTATCTTTGAGTCGTATATGTCTGTAATTTGTTAGGTCGTGAGTCGCGACCTAAGTTGAGTCGCATTTTCTTTGAGTCGTTTGTGTTGTATAAGGTTGTAAATAAGTTGAGTCGTATGTGCCTTGAGTCGTATGTCGTGTGCTATGTTCTGAAGCATGTATGTGATACACTGATGCTAAGTCATGAGTCCTAAGTCGTGAGTCGTGAGTCTGTGGAGTCATGAGTCATTGAGTCGGCATTGTGTTGTAAGTATAAGCCGTGTGCATTGAGTCGCCGCCGACTTATATTGAGTTGTAGGCCGTGTATGACTTAGGGCTTGGTTGTAAACACTATAAATAGGGGTGTGTGTTGTACATTTAGGGGGGTTGAACATTTTGAATAAAATTCTCTTTTGTTAGCTTTGTGCTTTCATACAAATTGGTAGTTGAGTGTGATCTCCTATCTCCTCTTTCGGTTAATCGAGTGCGCTCGATTCAACGATCGTAGAAGCCGATTCACGGTATCTAGTGCGCTAGATCAACGTACGAAGAATCGTAGATCTTCTTTCTCGGCATCGTGCGCGATCAACGAGACGAAGATAGCTAGAATCCGGTATCTTTGGATCAACGGATTTGGGCCTTACAGTATTCTCAACTCACCGATTGCTACATTTCATCGATTGAAGTTTATTTCGATTAATCCGCTGCGTCAGGAAGGTTCCTTCGTATCGATCCTCTCCTGAACCGATGTAGAAGGTTGAAGGAAACGACTCTGCGTTGCGTGATTGCAATGCTTCGAACCGATGTGTTGGAGTATAGATGGGTTCGAAACCCACATTCGTATGGATGGAGTATACTTGTGTTGTGATGTGTTCGAAGCTGATGTTCGAACCGATGGGAAAGGATGGATTCGAACTAGTAGTTCGTATCGATAGGTTATGGATGGGTACGAAGTCGTTGATGTGAACAAGGGCTTCGAATCGATGCGCCCACCGTTGGTTTCGCATCGATGCAACTTGTCACTCTGCTGTGTACTTCACAACGGTGGAATATGGGGTGAACTTCGAATCGATAGGGCCTTAGGCTGACGGATTCGAAAGCTGACTTCGAATCGACCTGTTTCTTGACTGGTTATGACCGGTTGGGCTAACTGGGATACGAAGCGACTCGGTCACGTCCCAAGCTTCATATAAATAGTAGAGGGTTTCACTTTTTTCACTTTTACTTTTTACTCTCGCCTTGCTTTCACTGTGCGTTGCATCGTTTCGAAGCTTCAAAGGAGAAAACACTGCATCGCGTATTCGAACCAACCCAGACCCAAGATCTTAACTCCTCGAATCCATCATATAAACTAGGTAATTAGCCTCGAATCCAAACGGCAAAGCTATTTCGAATCCATCTCTTCATCGATTGCTCGTTTCACTTATTGGCAAAACCAGATCTAGTTTGGGAAGGCTTCGAACCGATACGTAGATTCAAGTTCGAATCGATGATGGCGGCGTCATTTTTCTTGGATTTCGTATCGATCTCTTGGATGACCTTATGGGGGTGACGCAGTTTGCACCGATTGATGGATTCGATGGGTTCATTCGAATCGATGGATTCGAACCCATCGGCTATTGTTTCGAAGTTTTCAACTTTATATCGATTCGAAGAGGATCGATTCGAACGACATCGATGTTAGGTTGGGGGTTTCTGATCGGTGTGACTTGGCCAAACAAGGATCGGTTCGAAGTCATCCATTTTTGATCGATTCGAACTAGACACCTGATCATCGTTTCGAAGCATGCTTTCCATTCATCGATTCGAATTAACGTTAGGCTGGTTTCGAATGGGGTCCCTGTGATCGGTTCGAACCCTCTATGATGGACTCCAAAGTTTAACATTTCCAAGCACAACTCTGGCATATTTGGACATATTAAACTGCATACTTGACCACCTTTCGAAGCTCGTCGATGGAACAATAACGACTTCTATTCAAATCAGATTTCCATCATACAAACGGTTCAACGATGACGGTCAGCGATGACGGTCATTGTAACTGGACTCCGTAGCTTTGTCGTTTGCATATTTTCTTTAACTCTGCGATATTTATTCAAGTAATGCATGGCACTGCACAACATACATTCATACACTTTACACTGGGGAACGCACGGGTTCTTTGTCGTCTAACGATGGTTTCTCATGAGTTAGCTAGTTATGGAACCGTCAAATTCGCAACAGCAGGAGGTTCAAAGCACAAGTGCTCCGAGACTAGAGGTTCCAGATATCGAACCTGAGATCATTAGTCCGGCCCCGGACGAACTTCCCAATGCGTCTTTCATTGCTAATCCGTCGGATTCCGTTCAATCGAATATTTCCGAAGACATGTTAGGGAGAATATGCCTGAGGCACGGTCTGTCACTGGATGACGTGTTATTGCCAGGGCCGAGCGATAGACCACACAACCCGCCGGAGGGATATACAGCGTTTAACCGCCATGCGTGCGCGGCCGGGACACTTCCTCCGTTCAACGAGTATATAAGGGAAGTGTTGTCTTTTTTGGGGATCGCTCCGTCTCAACTACACCCAAACGGATATGCGTCCGTGAACAGTTTATTTATCGTCTTCATGGAGTACCTTTATAGACCGCCGATCCCAACCGAGATCAGATATTTATTCAACTTCAAAACTCGAGGAGATTATCCTTCCTTCACATTTCTGGAAGCGGTGAGGAACTGCCAGGTGGTCACTGGGTCCTGGACCAGGTTGAGTTACTATAGGACGGAATGGTTCTATGTCAGGTGTCCTCCGGGGTTTGCCCGGCGATGGTTATTCAGACGTGAGTATAGTTGAGTTAACAAGTAATTATTAAGGCAATTGCGGTCAAAGCGAAACTTATGTTTTTTCTCTTTTTACAGCGACGATTCAGCGACCTGAAGGCAAGCGCTTTAAAGAGATGGTGCGAGTACTCCGGGGAGTCCCGAGCGAGGACAGGGATATCGAGTCGCTTTTGACCGATAGGAATCTCCGGACTTATGGGATGATTGAATGGTGGCAGAGCATACTGTTTGACGGGGCACTAAGGATTGTTTCGAAGAAGCGAGTCAAACACAAGAAGCCCAAAGTTATCATAGCCGAGGAGGCTGATTCTGAAAGAACTCATACTGACGATGAGCCGTTGTTGGAGCCTACAGACGTGGCTTAGGATGTTGAAGAGCAAAGAAAAGGCAAGGCAACCGTCGTCACGTCAACTAAGACGGGGAGATGGAAGTCGGTTGTCACGGCCCGATCCTCCCCCGGAGTTAGGATTTCTGAGATGTCTCCTTCTCGAACTGAAAGTCTTTACGAAGGGCTTACCGATCTTCCAATCCCGGATGATGTGTCTTTTCATCATGACGCCGGGTTGGAGGAGTTCCATCGTACTCTAGAATTGAGCGAGCCTTTTATTACTAGCTCAGTCGACACTTCTAGTTGGTCGGGGGGAATACATATTCATACACATTTCACGACACTACATAACCCCAAGTCCTAGGTCATCAGTTTTGAGAAACCACTAACTTTATTCTCATTTTGCTTTGCAGATATCATGACTGGACGTGGTTCGATGCTAGGGAGCCTACGACATGCTCGTAAATCTTCCTCATACTACGAGTCACAACGGAGAGAAGGAGACAGGGGTTACGATCGCAGGTACTCCGGGTATTCTAGTCAAGAACGGAGAGATATGGATTACAGGCATCGGTCTCGATCGCGCACTCCTCCTTCAAGAGTTCCTATACAACCTCCTGTCTATGTTTCTCGTCCTTCTGATTCCTCATACTACCAGTCGACCTCTCAATCTTCTAGGCATGAACCTCGCCATCCCAGATCTGAGGCAATGCCTCCAATAGTTGCAGAGCAACCTCCTACTGAAATTTCGGGGGAAGGAGCAATCAGGCTTGCTCAGCTGAAGAAGGACTTTCCGAATATTTGCTTTGATAACTACATTTTTCCTCTTCACTTGAAAAGAATTCCGCCGGAGGCCGAGCAGACGGCGCATGATTATGTGCACGACTTTTATGCCCAATACAGGGCGTGGTATAAGGCGGCCGAGAAAGCGTCGTCACTGGCCTTTGAGCGTGGGGCCACCATTGAGAAAATGCAGGCTGAGTTGGCCCAAAAAAGTCGTATTATCGATGTGCTAAACACTGAGGCTGAGTCTTCTCGGAGATCCGAAATGGAGGCTATCAAAAAAGCCGATGAAGCCCAAGCTACAATGGATAGGATGAAACGTGAGCACTATGCCATGGTAGAGGACATGGGCCATCGAAACACCATGGTTACTGTCGAGAGGGACGCAACCCTAAAGGAGTTGAACGAGCTTAAGTTAAAATTCGCCGAAATCGCCAAGGATAGGGATGATGCGAACAATGCAGCCCAGAAGGCGTGTGAACAGGCCGTTATTCTCCGGACTGAACGGGATGCGGCAGTAGCCAAGGTCCAAGCGGTTGAGACGGAGGTTGAGGAGAAAGTTCAACAGGTGGAGGCCAGGCTGGAGGCCGATAATGAAGATTTTCTCATCACTTACAATGCCAACGTGTTGAGGCACCGAAATTTGGCCTGGCTCCAAGATTATCCGATACACCTCCGCAGTGCTTGGGATCGATTGGTCGAGGAAGAAGAGGAAGCACATCCGGATGAATCAGTCGACCGATTTGAACTTGAAAACCGGTTGTTGACTGATGATGAGAAGAAGGTCCTCCACGACGCTATCATTGCCCAAGAAAAAGAGATGATCGGTGGTCGATCTCTGGAGGTTGGAGAGGGGTCAGGTATCGAGCATCACGCTACTATTCCTGAAGTCACCGCTCCACCTTTGGTAGTGCCTGTATCTGTGGTCAGTTCACAATCTGTTCCTGCTTATGACCCAGAACAGCCGCGGTTATCTCCCATTCGGGAGCATACTTCTGAGGCCGCTCAGTCGTCCGCAAGTCAAACTGGGGAAGGTATTCCGAACTTATCTCAAGTATTTTCCAAATAGAGAGTTTGTTCTGAAGCAGTTACTGATAACCTCTTCTTATCTTTGTTTAGCGACTGGAGTTGCTCCGATTGCCGCGACTTGAGAATCAAGCAAAGGGGATAAGGCCATCACCACCGAGACTACTGTTGTGACTGCAGTATCAACCGAGGCAGCGCAGGGGAGCGGATTATCTCTCGATGAACAAATGGTGAGTGAGCTGCTCGGTGAGCAGGGTGGCTTTTCCGCGAACCTGCCGTTCATCATTAGTGACCTCCCGCCAACCTCTAGCTCTTCAATGCAGACTGCGGAGGCCCTCAGCCAAGCCCAGACGATTCGTGATGAAGAGATCCTGGCCGAGATTCAAGCTGAATTAGAAGCTGCGGGGCAAAGTGGTAGTGTTGGTGGTGGCACGGCGGCGCAGAGCCCAGCACCTGTGAGGATAGTATCGTCGGGTGGCACTATCCCATCTTCCGTTGCGGGTCCGGTCCCTCCTACTCCTCCGGCGGGGAGCCTTCGTTTAGATTCAAGTTCTGAGGAGGACGTAGATATTATGCCCCCGGCCGAAGAGCAACCACCGGAGAGGAGGTCGTCCAAACGAAGGGTTTCGGTTCCTAGCGATTCTGACGACGAACCGTTGATAAGGAAACCAAGAAAGAAGGAATAGATCGGCCTCCCAAACAGATTTTTTGGTAGATAGGAACTTGTTTTCGTTTTTTGTTACTAGGCCGTGTATAGATGCAGGTTCGGCCCCTGCTAGTAGGCATTCTTTTTTGGGAAAACTTATTTGCATGTAAGTCCTTGTACTCAGTTAGTTGAAATAAAATTTAGTTTCTTTGTTTCATCTCTCATTTCTTTTGTGCTTAAGTGTTTGTAGTGTCTTGTTTTCAGTCCGGTGCACGTGTGGTGTTTTTACCGTCAAGTAGAGTTTATTTTTTATTTGCCAAGCCTGAGAATCTTGGTCGCAAGTTGTAATCGATGAATAATCGAACTTCGGACATTGTATCACTTTGATTAGCGATTAACACTTAGCTTTTTTTTTTCCCCTAGTCTCGGGGAATAGCATTTGTGTTGTGGTGGTTGACTGCGTTTATTGCAAACCTTAAGCACATGTCCACATTCTGGGGACTTAGGATAATTTGTAATCGATAACTTGGTTCGCACTATGGGAATTTGAGAGTTATCGACGTTTGTAGTATGGTTCGCGCTCCGGGAACCTGGAATTGATGTTTACACTCCACTTCACGCTCCGGGAACTTGGAGTTAGGGTCGATATTTCAGTTCGCACTTCGGGAACTTCGACTTGGTATTTACGCTCCAATTCACACTTTGGGAACTCGGAGATAACATGCACGCTTGGGTTGGATGTTTATACTCCATTCACGTTCTGTGAAGTTGGAGTTCGCACAGATACTTCGGTTCGTGCTCCGGGACCCTGTAATTTATGTTTATACTCCAATTCATGCTTTGGGAACTTGGAGTCCGTTCGCGCTCTGGGAACGAATTGTTGAATGTTTATACTCCAATTCACACTCTGGGAAGTTGGAGTCCGTTCGCGCTCTGGGAACGAATTGTTTAATGTTTATACTCCAATTCACGCTCTGGGAAGTTGGAGTCCGTTCACGCTCTGGGAATGAATTGTTGAATGTTTATACTCCAATTCACGCTCTGGGAAGTTGGAGTTCGTTTGCGCTCTGGGAACGAATTGTTGAATGTTTATACTCCAATTCACGCTCTGGAAAGTTGGAGTCCGTTCGCGCTCTGGGAACGAATTGTTGAATGTTTATACTCCAATTCACGCTCTGGGAAGTTGGAGTCCGTTCGCGCTCTGGGAACGAATTGTTGAATGTTTATACTCCAATTCACGCTCTGGGAAGTTGGAGTCCGTTCGCGCTCTGGGAACGGATTGTTGAATGTTTATACTCCAATTCACGCTCTGGGAAGTTGGAGTTCGTTCACGCTCTGGGAACGAATTATTTAATGTTTATACTCCAATTCACGCTCTGGGAAGTTGGAGTCCGTTCGCGCTCTGGGAACGAATTGTTTAATGTTTATACTCCAATTCACGCTCTGGGAACTTGGAGTCTGTTCGCGCTCTGGGAACGAATTGTTGAATGTTTATACTCCAATTCACGCTCTGGGAAGTTGGAGTCCGTTCGCGCTCTAGGAACGAATTGTTGAATGTTTATACTCCAATTCACACTCTGGGAAGTTGGAGTACGTCCGCGCTCTCAGAACGAATTGTTTAATGTTTATACTCCAATTCACGCTCTGGGAAGTTGGAGTCCGTTCGCGCTCTGGGAATGAATTGTTTAATGTTTATACTCCAATTCACGCTCTGGGAAGTTGGAGTCCGTTCGCGCTCTGGGAACGAATTGTTGAATGGACTGCCATGTGTTGGTCCAGTTCGGCCTTTGTCGTGATGGCTTGCCCCCGAGCTGGGGTTTCACTTAGTGAGTGGCCGGTCGTATCGCAGTCACTCGCTATTTGAATAAATTCCATTGTTTGATGGAACTTAGCTCTTCGTGCGTCGTGATTGTTGAACGTTGCATTCGGTGAATCACAGCTCTAGCTTGAAGAGATAGTATTTTATTGCTGAAATAAGAAAATACGGCAAAGTCAGTGCCTTATTACAAATTCAAATTTCAGAATATAAAGAAAAATGCAAAATATTCATAGGTTGAAGGAGCCTGTCATGTGTGACAGTGACGAGGATCTTCGTCGTTCCAGGCTCCTGAGTAAGTAGGCCCGCCACTGATGGCGTTTATCACCAATCTTCCACGGGGACAAGTTGAGTCCTCCTGTCTCGGTCGATTGGGGTCGTTGTTTTGATTTGATGGGCCCGCTTCTCTGGGCTGCGGTGTCCGCACAAACTGTTCCAGATTCCTTTCTCTGATCAGTTTTTCAACGAGGTCTTGTACGTGGCGACACTCGTTTGTATTGTGCCCGTAGCTTTCATGGAACCTGCAAAACTTTCCTGTTTGGATTTGTCTTTCTGACGATGGCCTTGGCCCAGGCTGTTGATATTGAATTGTTCCACAGGTTTGTAAGTACAAGTCCTCTAGTGATGTATTTAGAGGAGTGTAACTATCAAACATTGGATTCTTGCGCTGCGGGCCACGAGTTTGATCTTGTTTTTTAATTTGATTCACGCTTTCTCTTCGTCGAGCTTGTTTATTTTTAATGTTCAACTGAACTTTTTCGGAGCTTTCACTGGGCTGTTTTATTGCAACATTGCTTTGGGTCCCTTCCGCATATGGCCCTGCGTCAGTTTGCTTCCTAGACTGTTTTGCGTCTTCCCGTCTCAGGAATTGAGCTGCTTTGGCATGGAAACGGTCCAACGACGCAGGTGGTTTCCCAGCTAGCCAATTGCCGAATTCAGAATCGGGGTCGATCCCCTTAGTCGATGCCATAAGGATGGAGTTATCGTTTGGATTACTAATCTCCGCACATGCAGTATGGAATCTTTCTAAGTAGTGTCTGAGTGTCTCTCCGGGAGCTTGTGTGACACTAGATAGAGTGTTGACATCTTTTGGCCTTGCGACGTGCATGCGAAATTGCTCAACGAATTTTGTGGCTAACTGATCGAAGGAAGAGATGGATCGTGGTGGCAATCGAGTGAACCACATGGTAGCGATGCCCCCCAAGGATATGGGGTAACTACGACACTTCACTGCATCATCAGCTCTGGCAGCAGTCATCGACCATTCATATTTTAGAATATGTTGGTTGGGGTCGGAGTTTCCCTCGTACATGGGTAGAGTGGGCATTCGGAATCGCCGTGGAGGTTCAGCAGTAAGAATATCGTCCGTAAAAGGAGTGTGACTTCGGGAAACTCCCCAATCGTCGTTCGTGAATCTCTGGCTTTCTCGGATCATCTGACGTATCATATTTGAAAGATCCGGCATTTGCGCCAGAGTATGATCATGTTCCATACTTTGGGTTTGAACCGGATATCGCCGACGGTCCAAGTTTCGCCTTCTTGGCTCATAGTCCTCTGGGACGTACGGTTCAGGAGTATGCCCGCTATGACGATGGTTCAGGTCCGATTGATCTTGGGCGTCGACCCCTGGTTCAGCCGCAACGTTAGTGGTGCGGTATTCTGCGGCGTGGTGAGGAACGGCACCCCCTCGGGAGGAGGGTCCGGTTTGGAAACTGGCTGACGGACCAACCCTTATTTGTCCAACGGTCAATGTCGGTTGGTTTCCAGTGGGTGGCATACGACTCCCATCTAGCCGGGGTCGTGGAGGCTGGTTATGATAATCAGAGGATGAAGAACTTTCGCTGGATGAGCGAGAGGCATGGTCTCTCATGGATCTCTTTCGTTTTTGGCGATCCAGCTTGTTGATTAGCTTAGCGTTAGCGCGTAGCTGTTCTTCTAGTTGTCGCCGACTCTGGGTCAGCTCTTGGAGTAGCAGTTGCAACTCTTGTCAGGTAACCGGACCCGACGGTTCCGAGTGCCCAACGACATCTTGATTAGATGGAGGTGGGGGCACAGGATTTTGTCTATCCTGTTCTTCTTGATTGACAGCGTTTGAGGTGGTTCTTGTGCTAACCATCTTGAGAGTTGAATTCCTTTCCTAGACTTTATACAAATCTGAATAGAAGGGAAGGAAGTTGGACTTGATGATCTGGATCTCTCCCTTAGATTTATTCAATCCGGTATCGATGACAGATCTAATGAACAGGAGAAAAGCTGGGTTTTCTCGGTGAAAGCACCAAAGTGTTTGTGTCAAAATTGGGCACAACACTCTTCGGGAGTCGTTGAAGAGATAATAGTCAAGAATGTAAGTTCAAAATAGATATTATCTAACAAAAACTCCAAACAACAGTAAAGAAAATGCGTAGACAAGCGATTTATAGTGGTTCGGCGTGTTGCCTACGTCCACTGTGAAGTCTTTTGATATTTTATTGCTTTTCTTTCAATGATTACAAGTTGTTGCAGCAATCAACAGCAAGTTACAACTGTAAATTCGAAATCAACAGTAAAATTATGAAGTAGGATGATGGAGGTCTCGATCCGGCAGAGTCTGGGCGCTTGAGAGTCGGAAGATCCCTTTCCTGTTGGCCCTGGAGCTCTATTTATAGGCGTAGGCTGCTGATATTTCGCTGAAAACTCGGGAGACCACTTCTGGCACGTGAGGGGGCCCACACACCCGGTCTCAGGAAGTTTGGGCCCACTTTGGCATCGGTTCGAACTCCATTCGAACCGATCAAGAATTCGTCCAATCGAGGTGAAATTTGGCATGGACACTCTTCGACATGAATGCAAGCTTCTGATAAAATTTCATGGCATTTGGATCAGTGGATTGAGAGATATGATGGATTCGAAATGGGGTCCACGACGTGGCTGTGTGGTTCGAAACCATGCGTTCGAATCGATGGTTTCGAAACCATGGTGGCGCGTGGCTTCGTGGTGACGTGGAGCGCAAACTTCGAATCGATCCGGTCTTCACGCCGTGTTGACCGCTTCGACTCCATATATCTCGGATTCGAACCGATGAAAGACACGTCATCATGGTTGGTTGACCCAGTGGGTTCGAATGAAGCTTCACAGGTGGGTTCGAACAGGGCCTCTGTGATGGGTTCGAACAAGGCCTCTGTGATGGGTTCGAACAAGGATTCTTTGGATGGGTTCGAATGAGGCTCTGTCAATGGTTTCGGACAACTGACGCTCGATGGGTTCGAAGGTGATGGAGTCGAACCCGAGGCACGTTGATGGGTTCGAAGTGGATGGATTCGAAGGTGATCGGTTCGAACCATTGATCAGCCATCGGTTCGAACTCTTGGTTTTCCCCTCCAAATTGAATCGATCATAACTTGAGCATATGAACTCGGATTGACTTGAAATTTGAGATGCTGACTTCTATGGTCTTTCTTGTCGAGTCCTATCAATTGTAGCTCGATCTGGACTCGGACAAAATTTAGCGATATCCATAGCAAAACGAAGCATGACCGATCTCTGATACGAACTATTCTCCATTTCTCGATCGATCTTTTGGTATCGCGGCTTTGCCAAAAAGCGGGATAACAGAAGTCATCAAGTCCCCGACATACGGACTAAAAAATATTCTAAGTACTTAAATCATGGAATACAGGATGAACAACTCTAAAGAATTTCAGAGTTATATGGAGATAAATTTGAGAAGTTAATGAAACTCACAGTAGCTTGGGTTTCAGTCACAATCACACAGAAAGCTGAATAATAAAAGTCTTTTGAAAGACAAAGGAACTAAGCTTTATAAGTTTCTATTACAACTCCTCCAAATTCAGAGTCAAAAGTCTGTTTTATTGGACTACGAAAATAAATAAAAATAATTACATAATCTAAACTAACTCTCGTTGAACGAGAGTAGTGAATACTTCTTCGACTTCTTCCCAAACAACTCCTCTCCCGTGCGTTTGCCCTTGGTAATTTTCTTTGATGGGGAGGTAACAACTGAAGAAGTACGGGGAACTTCCACTGGCCTGGACCCGCCAGGGAGGATGACCTTCAACGGCTTATTCAGAGGATCGTCCAAGTCCACAACTTGAGGCTCGACTTTGATCTCGACCGTCGTTTCCTTTTCCTCCACGAGCTGCTCCTTCAAGCTCATTTTAGATGTATGTTCAGAGGTGCCTGTAATCTTGATTTCATAACTCCCATTGATGGAGGAGTAAGTCTCGGACTTATCCTCATCAAGCGCCCCAATCACCTGAGCATTTGGACCGGGAGCCTCCCCTGTGTAAGTAGCCTCACTTGTTTTTCCCTTCACCTCTTGGCGCCATTGCTCCTCGAAGTGGACTCGAGATCAGAATGTCATGCGCAAAATCATGGAAAACAAGAATTAGAATACAATGACCTCTCATCAAAAAACGACGACTCTTGGAATTCCAAAATGAAGTGTCACATGCTAGCTTCTGGCTGACTCTCAGCCATCCGAGGGGTCTCACCCTCTAGAATAGGAGATAGAATGTGAACGCCGAGGCTAAGGTCCTCTGGGTCATGACCGATATATTGCTCAAATGGATCAAGTATCGATCGATCGGCCGACTGAGTAGGAGCATGAGCTGGAGACTCGATCCCGGATGGACCGGCAATAACATTTTTCCCTTTCAATGAGGGGGAGCCTTTGCAGTAAAGAGCATTCACTACAGATAGGTCTGAAGGCTTGTTCCCCTTAAGGAATTCTTTAATTAAAGCATCCTCATCGAACTCCTTGGTGCCAAGTTCGACCTTCCTGATTCTAATTAAAGTCTCCCACGCCTCAGTTGGAGATTCGAGGTAGCCCTCTTTCAGAAAAGTTAGTCTCGATGCATGGGAATGCGGGCGTTGAATTTTGCAATCAATAGGTCGAACATGCATTTGACCTCCTCCCTACCAGCCTTTTTAGCCGCCTCCAGGCGAGTGTCAATCTCCGCAGATGCTATTTTCGTGCCCTTTTCACGGACTTCATTCTTTAGCATCCGGACTTTAGAAAGTTCATCATCAGGCTTCGCCTTTAGAAGTCGTGTAGCAACGATCTCATAGCAATATCGTTGCGACTCTTCTTGGGCAGTAGTCTTCTCTTCTCTTTCTTTGCAGAGTTGCTCCTCCAATTCTTTGACTCGGAGGCCAAATGCATCCCTTTTTTCTGCACCGAGTCCTTCTCTAAAGCTAGGGGCCCACAGCATTGGACCGCCTCGTCATTTTCTTTTCTATGAGTTGACTCCAGACGAATGACGACCTCGGTAGTATTTTTAGCGCTCTGTTGGGCGACTTCAAGCCGAGACTTGTAAAAAGCAAGCTCTTCATCCTGAGCTTTGATAATGTCTTTATCATGGATAGCCTCAAGCTTCAGGCGATCAATCTCATGCTAACGCTCTATGGAAACTTTTGAAACTTTTCTGCTAAGTGCATAAAAGCATCGTGCTGAACATAGAGATCGTTAATGCAAGCGATAACACTTTGCTTGACATGCCCTGGAATTTGGTGAATCGCCGAAAGGAATTTTAAGCCATCGAAGCATATCTTTAGAAATGAGGCTTTAAGCTCAGCAAGTCATTCAGCAACCGATGGATCAAATATGGGAGCAAGAGGAGTCTGCTTGGAGACCACAGGCGTTCTATAGGGATCTCGAAATTGCCTGGTACTTGAGGAACCGGAGTGTTGATCCCGATGAGCCTTAGGCTGAGACCCGTTATGTGTAGGTTTCTCTTTGCTATGCTTCGGTTGAGATGGAGGATCATGATGGTAGGAGGACTGACTATAAGATTTTCTCTGGTAGGACGATTCTCGGCGGTGGTAGTCTCGTACACCGGAGCCGTATCTATCTCGATGCTTGCCGGAACCCGAATCCCGATCGGATTGGTGAAAAATCGATGAACCGCGTAGGCGGTCAAGTCCATGCATATGCCCCATGTCACCTGCATAGAATTTTAATAACGTCGAGTTAGCAAATAGTAGAGTGATGTCAGAAAGTTAAGTGCGAGGAGAAGTGCATGTGTTTGTGTGTGTCATAGTGTTTCCCCCCGACGGACCAATTTCTTTACTAATAGGAGTTTTTTCTCCCAGGTTTTCGGCTTAAGCGCTTGTATCGCCTCTCACGAGCGAATGAAGCTTAAGGGCCTCTGGATCGTCGAAACCATAGTTGAGCAGATCTTCAGGTATGGTGAGGTTTGACAGGCCTTTCAGAGAACTTTCCAAGTGCTGCGAGGAAGCTTCTTTCTCCGTTGGAACAAAAGTAACTTTAGAAGTTCCGTCGACTGTTTTTTTCCTCAGTTTGTATGTCAGTTTCTTCTTCCCCTTCGAAGGGGAAGGCGTCGTTTCAATGTCATGAACTTCGACTATTGGGTCCTGAGATGGACTAACATTTTCGCCCTGTACTTCGGGCGTTTCGGTTTCTTTAATATCCCCCTCCTCTGGCATGTCAAGGGCGTTATGTGCTGAGGACTCAGCCTTCTGTTTTCCTTTGCCCGAAGCAGGCTTGGGTATGGTAATACCTTAGGGGATGCTTATCCGGTGACCTTCCGCCAACAACCCAAATTTCATGGGTGACTCACAAACTGAGAGTTCTGATGTCCTGGTCTCCGGCAGGAATGGCTCGAATAGCTTCGACGGCTTCAGAATATCCGAGGCCCTCAGGACGTGGTCTGATACCTAAAAAGATGGAAAAAGAGATAGAAAAGGTACATCTTTGACCAAACATGGGTATTGGTCCAAGAAAAAGACTTACATCCTTCCACCCATCTCCTCGCAAAGCTGGGGGGACAGCGCACATAGAACCATTGCTGTTTATACTGGGCAAACTTGCTCCATGCCCTAGTTAAGATTTGACATCTACTGTATAGCTTGAGAAAAATGAAAGATGGGCTATCCGACCATCTCTTGATGCGATAGATGTATCAGATATCACCCGAAGTTGGAAGCCTGAAGAGGACACTCATGAAGAGGATGTAAGTGTCGTATATGAATGTGTGGCTGTTCGGATGCAGTTGCGATGGGGCAATCTCGATATACTGCAATACGTCTCAGAGAAGAGAGTTGAATGGCGGCATGCTGCCAACCCAGCACATGAATCTGTTACATGCTGTATATCCGACTAGGGGCAAGTGAGGACGATCATGGCTCGATGGAACTAACACATCATCGAAGGGGATTCCATGGACAGAGAATATCCGACAGAGTGTACTTCCGTTAATCCTTGAAGCTTGAGAATCGATTGGATCGTCTAAGAAAATTGCTGCCTCCAAAGCATCGGGAGCCAAGTCGACAGATGTAGTTGCAGAGCTCGGTAAGTCTTGAGCAGAAGTAGTTGACGGATTTGAAGCTCCTACAACTTCTTGTCGAGAGGATGGCCTGGGTCTATCCGAGATAGTGGCAGAGCTAGATTTCCTAGACATCTCTAATGAAGATTGAATCTGATGGAGTACCTATTTGAACTGTACTTGAGAAACAATCGACATTAGACTTAACAACATAAATATCCCCCCCCCCCGTGTGGTGTGTAAACTAATGCGATCATTCAAATATAAGTGCCAAGCAGAGAAAAGTCACTGGATTGATGAAATAAGTTTAAGCTTTGAATTTTCATCTTCGAAGACCGTCATCGCTGACCATCTACGAAAGCTTATCATAAGGTGGTTTATATTTTGAACTCGACATCGTCACTGCATTTGAAAGGTTGTTAACTGATAAACAAGTTAAGTCCAAGTTTTAGTTGTTTAAACACGGGATTTATTAGTCCGAATTGTCCGATATGCTTTGTTGTTTGAGTCTGTCCTTGTTCATTATCCTATGTTCAGGCATAAAATATGTGTTGAGTCAATTATGCATTAGGTTTGACTGGTGTTGCTATTGTACACAACCCTCATACCTAACCACTTCATCGTTCGACATTCAACTAGTCATGCCGAACCACAATCATGCCGAGCCGCCTCGCTCAGCATTATATCCTCAACACCAACACTCACCTACCACTCATTATCACCGTCCGACATGCGGCAAGACATGCCGAACCGCAAACATGTCGAGCCATACCGTTTGGCACGCCACTCTCCCAACTGTCCTCTTCATCGTTCGGCATAAAGGAGTCATGCCGAACCACACTCACGTCGAGCCGCATCGCTCGGCATTCCTCCTAGCTACTACTTCTCCTCTACTTTCCTTCCTACCTCGTTCAGCATGAGATAATCATGCCGAGCCATGGCCATGTCGAGCCACATCGCTCAGCACACTAAAACTTAAAATTCACTATAGTACTTTCCCTCCATCGCTCGTTATAAGGAAGTCATGCCGAGCCACCTTAGTACGTTTTTCACCAACTTCCTCCTTCAAGCATCTTTAGCATCCTCTTCTCTCCTCCGCACCTCCTAGCCTTAAACTCCTTTTAAAATCCCACACTTCACCCTTAACTCCTCCTGCTTCACGTGATTGCTACTGACCTCGATTTTGTAGAGATTCACGAGTTTGAATCTCGTGCCAGGTTTCCTAATCAAGGTGAAGTGTTACAGGGAAAGGTTTTTACCTAAGAAGTGAGACGAAGACTCGGGGAGATTCTGGAGTAAGGAACGTGGTTCTAATTAGGTTCGACTAATTGGGGAAGGAAGTGAGGCAACGTATGGTGTTTGAAAAGAGAAAGTAGTTAATTCTCTGAAGTCTATTAAAAGGCAAAGTTCGTAAGTCTTGGAAAGCAGAGGTAAAAGTAAAAGGGAGAAGAAAAAGGAACATCGACTTATATAGAGAGAAAAGAAGTCAAAGGGACAGCAACTGGTAGAACTGGTCAAAACACCTCCCTCGCTCGGCATTAATACCATTCGACGTTTATATGTCATTCGGCATTAGTATGTCATTTGGCGTACAATGCCTCGGTCGGCATTCGGAACAAGGGCTCGAAGCAAAACACGAAGGACTCATGATTCCAAGCGCATCATGTTCGTCCACATGATGTACTTTTGGGAGGCTAGTGTTACTTGGAGATTTGACCAAGTAACTAGAGGTCGCTCGGCATTAGTGGACAACCAGCCTCCTTCGACATAAAGCCCTGTTCGGCATAGCAGAGTCATTTGGCACATGGCCTCGTTAAGCATTCAATCTCGACCGGCATGTAGCTCGTTCGGCATTCAGTCTCGACCGGCATGAACCTCGTTCGGCATTCATTCGAGACCGGCATGAACTTCGTATGGCATTCATTCTCGACCGGCATGAAGCCTCGTTTGGCATTCGTGCCTCATTCAGAATTCCAGCCTCGCTCGACGTTCATACGTCGACCGGCATTCCAACCTCGCTCGGCATTCATGCCTCGTTCGCATAGTAGAGTTGTTCGTCACATGGCCTCGCTCGGCATAAGCATGCCGTTCGGCATCTCCCCTCGACCGGCATCGGCTCGACCGGCATCGGATCTCGTTCGGCCTCCACATTTCACTCAACGTACTGCATCATTCGGCTTGGAGACATGGCTCGGCATTTGTGGCTCGTCACACAAAAGTCACTCATTATGGACCGAGATATCTTGCTACTAGGCCCATCAAGGAAGTCCAACCCATCTTCGTCTATAAATAGAGGGGCAGGGGCACAGTGAAATGGACCTTTTTTCAAGAACATCGGGGAAACTCTGCCGCATTCAAGACTCATTCAAGACTTACCCTTTTTACTTAGCAGTTGTATTCAAATAGTTGGTATGTGGATTGTATCTGTAACTTGTTATTAAGTAAAGCAATAAAGATTAACTTCAAAGTGGATGTAGGCAATTACGCCGAACCACTATAAATCTGGTGTTCTTGCTTTCTCATTTAATATGTCATATTGTTCTCTGTTTAACTTTACTTTCTTCATTAATCTCTCCAAACAATCTTTCTTAAGGATGTTAGTGACCAATTATGGTACTAACAATAGGCAATTCTCAACTTCTACGAGATCCTTCGTTCCCACAAACAGCTTCCGCCAAGACTAGTGCAATCTCTTCTCAACTTAACATAATTATTCCAAATAGGAGCCATGTGATTAGCTCCTCCAACATTCCCAGCAACTCCAGCAGTTACTTCTGCTTGCATCAGATTGACAAAGAGTTGATACATCTTCCCCATATCCACTAGTAGATTTTCAGCACCTACATTGGCATCTGCATTTTGATTAGCATTTTCCTATCGACCTGGGTTCCTCCTGGTGGGTCGAGCATTTTCGTTTGTTGTGGTGCTTCATCCACCAAGATTTCCTCTTTCGTTTCTTGCCTCCATATCTTCTTTCTCATAAATTTTCATATGAACATTAGTAAGATACAAAAGAACAGTTTAAGAGAGAGGGGAATACGTACTTATATATATATATATATCATATACAAGTTCGTTGCGTTAACCCAAATCCCAATCTTATTTTATGATTCATTGGATTATGTTTTGAAAAATCTTTTAGCCTTAGATTTCTTTTAAGTTTTCATAAACAAATGCTCCGATACCAACTTGTAACATCCTCCACTTGGAGGCCCAAAACTAATGGCTACGGATGCTGCAATCATCCATGGTTATTAATCCTCGGCGGCCAAACATAGTAATGTTAAATACATTGATATAACAGAAACACATGGATATGGAATAAATTTTAAAGTCATTAAACAACTTTAATATTCCATTTCAAATCATTTGAAATTCATTACATAATCCTACATTCAAGAATCACGTTCAGAGAAATAATAATTATTACAGCATAAGACAATGAAGATGCCCCCTTGGATGATCAGGGTTTAGCATAGGCAATTAAAAAACTTTGCTTTCACAATTAAATACAGCGGAATCAAAATAAAAGAACATTTAATAGCTATCTTGCCTCCTACACATCTTTGGAAGCTTATTCGTCTAAAAAGGTACTTGAAAACCTCAACTCTTAAAATACTCAAAGTTAATTGAGCACCCGAGAGTTTAAGGAGAAAACATAAACTTTGACCCAGATATAAATCCTAGTATCAATAATAACATAGCATCTCAAAACATTAGATATCAAGTGAGACAATGTCGCTTAGCGGAACGGGTTTTCCCCTCACTAGTATCTTATCCAAAATTTATAATAACCATATACCGTGCTCCTACATCCATAATGGTTAAAACATAGTAATCTAAAATATTATGGTGATATGCAAACAAAGAGAATTATTCTGCATTTCCCATCTCCATTCATTTTGAATGTCTGTCTCAGTTATAGTTTCTAGGGTTACTATTAACCTATTAGTTTTCATGGACTGACTAATAACCTGTTTAAAGCTTATGGACTATTTGTCCGGTCTCATAGTTTTCATGGGATCACTAAGAACCTATCGGCCACTGCCAACAACTTCATTATTTCATGGGTTCTCCCCGAGCCTATTGGTATCTCCAATAACTTTTCTCGTATCATAGTTTTCATAGGTTGACAAATAACCTATTGACTTTTGTCAATAACTTTATCTTGATATAATTTTCATGGAATCACTACGAACCTATTGGCCCATGCCAATATCTCTTTCCAAACATAGTTTTTATGGGTTTACTATGAACTTGTCTATTCTGACAACTTCTTTTTATTAGTCTCAAGGCTATGTTCTGGTCTACCTAACCTCCTGGATGCAACTCTACTCATACTTGAGTTAACTCAATTTTATATTCAATACTGGATCAGCCAAACTGGTTATTCTGCTCTTTTTCCTAGATTACAGTTATGGACCCATTTTACAGTGATATGTATACTAGAAGAAGCAAAAATAATAGCATAATAACACTAACATCTATGGTTTAACATCCTTGAAATCATTTTCATATGAGACATGGTTAATCTTGTTACCCTATTACATTATCAAGGAATAGTTCTTAAAAAACTCAAACCCAAAATCCATTTTAAAAACCTTTATTTTATCCATGGGTTTTCCTTCAAAATGAGATTAGGTTCTTTGTTCTGAAAACTAAGGCTTTTGAAACCTTAGACCTTTACTTTTGAAACCATTAAAATTTGTCTTTCGAAAGCTTTCTATTCTTCTTTTCAGAACACACAAACATATGAATTTCGAAACACTTAATCTCTTTCAAAAGCATCAAAACCTTTCTTTCAAAACCATCAATACATTCCTTTCAAAAGTTTTAAAGTATATCTTTCCAATTCATAGAAGCATAGCTTCGAAACCATTTGAAATTACCTCTTTCGAAACCATTGGGTTTATCCTTAAAATTACTTTTAGGTCAAAGTGAATATAAACAAAAGTACCTTTTTGAAAACATTAACCTTCAAGTAAAAGTAATTGGGGAAAACTGATGGCTTCGGAACCATCCTTTCAAATGCATTTATCATTTAAGTTAAATATTTGGAAGGATAGCTTCGGAACCCCTTTTTAAGCCATAGCCTTTGAAACTTTAGTCTAAGTGGCAACTGGAACCCTTCCGAAAGCATTCGGAAGAAGCTTATTACATTTATAAAACAAAAGCTACCTTTCGAACTCGTTGGTGACTTCAATCCATTCTAAAGGCATAAAGACGGTAGCATCATTTCGACTGGGTTCAAACTACCCTTTCGAAAGCATTGATTTAAAAACAAGGCAACTCATCCGAAAGCTACCACTTAAACAAAAAGGCGACAACTTCTTCGAAAGCTATATTAAACCCTTTTGAAAGCATTCTTCTGAAAACAAGGCAAGTGGCATTTCTTTGGATAGTAAAATATAGGACCTTCGAAAGTTATTTAAATTGGTTTCGACCCCTTCGAAAGCATGGTTTCAATTCCATACCTACCGTCGTTCTCCAATCCACTACGTACCAACGAATTGATACCTTGTGTATTAGTTTCGCTTGGTTGAGGTGCAAGTAGATGGTTAAAAGGTAGTTACTGAAAGTGGCGAAATAATACTCTTATTCAAAAACTGTTTTATTGCCTTTTCAAGTAATTGCTTCTAAATTAACCTTCCTATTTGTAAAAAATTAACTGGTTGTCATAAACTTTTCAATTTTTTCCAAAAGAACTGCTTGATTCATTTCAGATCTAAATAAAGATAATTAGCAAAGAAGCCCTTCCCTTAAGCAAAACAATTAAAACGTTTACGTCCTCCAAATAAATTAATTTAATTTCCATAGTAAATTACTTAGGAAAAATCTTCAAAAATCATAGAAATTCAATTTTAACATGTTATCCAACATACATAAATTTCAGACCCAAAACCCTTCATACAGTAGCCGAATAAAACTTTAACCCACTTATTCATTTCTTCCCTTAAAAATTCATAATAAATTTTCCATAGCTTGGAAAAATTTTAAAAATTGAAACCATCTTCAAAACAATGTTTTACATAACATATTAATTCATCATGGCATTCGAAATTGATAAATACGAATTTTTGCCTAAATATCGAATTAAATATTTATCAAGCATTATTGATTAAACAAAACATATCGTGAAATCCAAGCATATCATAAGGTTCTAAAAATAAAACTTGAAATCATATGCTCTTTAAAAACGAAAGTAGAGATGGCTTTGATTATTATTCACCTTGATTAGGATAAGGAACTTGAGTTTAATCTTTGAATAATTTCTTTTGCTTGATTGTTTAGCTATAATTGATTTTTCCCCATTCCTTTTCCACGTTTTTGAATAATGAAATATGAACGTGTAGACAAATGGAAACATGGTTTTAGGGGTTATGGGATTATGGTGGCTAATCCACATAATAACCTTGCCTTATTCTCTTACTAATTAACATATAAAACCATCCACAATCCTGTTCTTTAAAATTTTATTTAATTAAGCTTGGCCTCTAATTAAATTCTCAAATCTCAATCCTCATATCACTCTTATATTTGCTTTATTCTATTTAATTTATCTAATTAAATCTTTTGAATAATATTATTAAATTAGGGGTGTTGCACTAGAACCGCCTCATTACCCCTCTAAAACCTTATGACTCCATATCGAGCAGAAAAGTTGCAACCATTTTGTTCCAGCTCTCCTACTGAAGCAAGATTCTTCTTAATTTCTAGGATGTACCTAACTTCTGCTAGCTTCATCACTCTTTCATCATACATCATCGACCTAACATTATGCTTTTAACATGTAAATATTCACCATTTGTAAATTCCACCATATCACTTTGCTCTTTGCACTAAACGAACGCTTCCTTTCGATTACATATATAAAAAAAGCACATGAATCAAATATCCAATCTTTGTTTTTGCCTTTATCCACACATAGGACGTTGTCATAAGAGTTTTCACCAAAGTTTACCTCTTCATTATTGCCTTTGTCAACCTTGACTTTGTCTTTCTCTAACACTTTCATCCTTTCTTTGTCATTAATTAAGCGTGTTGCAAAATCTCAACTTGTGACCGGGTTTTTCAAGAAGAGCCTTGTTTGTTGTAGAGTTCTTTGCATAGATTCCTTTCAATTTCTTCCAGATTGCATAAGCAAATGTTTCATTAGCAATAATATGAAGCACTTAATCCTCTAAAAAGTACCGAATAGTCGCTACAGCCTTCCAATCCAAAATCAACCATTTTTCTTCAGATAAATTACTAGATTTCTCCTATTTGTTTTCTAATGGTTGGTGCAGATCATTGGTGTAACGACCTACTTTTTCGTACAGTTTAAGTTGACAATAAAGCATACAAGTCCAACCCAAATTGAATGAAAAGGTAGATAGTTAGGGAAGAGAAAGAAGACAAGAATAAGCTAGAGAGCATAGAATCTCATAGCGGAATGAATAATCTATAATATATAACAAATCTTTACACATAAAACTATAATTTATATACAGACATCAAGCAGTGTATACTAACCAATTTTAACGCGGATAGTTATAACAACATGTCCTCGAAATTGCTAATAAATATAACTATAATGCAACGAAAAAATAACCATGTACGTGAATATGCCTCTGGGCCTCCATCGCATCTCCTGAAACTCCAAATATCCAAGTAAACTTGGAAATATGCTCGGACTGAGCCGAGCATTAAAGGAAGATAACGCTTGGTTCAGCCTGGTAAAATGAGCATAAGAACTTAAATCATAAGGAATTTTATTTATTATAACTTTAAAAATCCTTTAAAATCAAAGGTATCACGTCAGACCACGTTGAACATAAACACGAACGAGTTTTTATCATACGATAACCAAAACCATTGATATCATAATTCAAGTGATATAATAATATTGTCTAAGGGCAAAAAATAATAATCAAGTAGTTGTGATGCTTGTGAGTGTACATCACAACAATAGTAGGTAATACATCACAACAATAGTAGGTATATAATCAAAACCGATAAGGCACGTTTGCTAATTGTGTAGGATTTCCATGGAGGTGTCCTCGGTACTTCGAGGAACAGTCCTCCTACACAAGGATCAGAGATATCCTTCCAAAGCAGCATACATCTCTAATGATGTACCATAGGAAAAAATAGCTGGTCTCACTAAGACTAAGTGCATCACCCCATGCATGCATAAAATCTATAAATGACATCTAGGAGGAGCCGACTATAACATATGGGTTTTCCAACCCTATTGGCCATGTCTTCTATCTCTGGTTCTAGTCATTCCCACTGATGAGGCTATATCCAGCATTCCAACTTACGCACCGCCATCAAAATAAATCATGGAATCCCACATGGATTCCAATATGCAAACGGGTCTCGTAATCACACATAGATTCCTATATATTAATTAGATCTTAGAATCACACCTGGATTCCCATACCCCAATGGGTCTCGGAATCACAAAAAGCCCAACATCTCAATATATCACGAATCCCCTCCATAGAACCGTATATGGTTTTTGGAGTGTTTACGGGTTCGAGTCATCTCTTACGAGCACACTCGTCCATTTCCCGAGTGCTCCACTAAACCAAACATCGATTTCTGGAATGCTCAATACCGGTTCTTTAGGAAATAATATGACAATTCGTAAGAGCGGCGATCACCCCCTAACCATTTAAGTGGATGGATCTCCTTATCATTTGTCCTAGAAGAACGAAACAAGTTTTTCATAAAATATAGCACCCCCGATGGTAATTATACCATATAATTCCCGTGTTTCCCCTAGATATTTTCAAAGTTAAAATCCTTCAGTGTTAACTAGGGATTTTTGTCTACCATTAAAATTAAGAAGGATTATATATTTAGGCCAAGATTTGATAGTCGATTATTTAATTATCAAATAAACAAACATTCAAAACAAAGATTACATTTCCCATGGAAATCACCAAGCCTTTTAAATTGATCTTTCATTAGTTTAAAACCATATTTCAAATACTTGGAAATCACTTCCATATACTTATCTCAACAGGATAAGTATATTCACAAACAACGATATTTTAGATACTTAGAAAATATAAACATATACTTATCTTAATGGTATAAGTATATTCACAAACCATTTTGTTTTCAAAACTTAAAACTTGTAAACTCTTAAAAATAGATATGGAAAGTACCTTTCCATATCTGCTATGGATCGCAGCTTACACAATCGTTACGCGCTATCGCAGCGAATCCATAGTAAACTATAGGCAGTCCCCTAACCCTTGAATTACACCATGAAGATCAACCATTTCTTTCCAAATCCCTTTATTTTGTAAATATTTCCAAATTTATTTGTAAAACTTCTTTATAAATCTTCAATCTATTTCTAAAACATTCTTTATATATCTCAAAACGCCAATTATAAATCTTCTCATTTTCAAACTTTTACAACCCATTTATAATCCTTTAATAAAAATCTGGAACATAAATAAAATACTTCCTATATTTAAACAAATTTATCGAACAAACTCTTTAAGTTCGTAGGGTTACTATGAGTCATGTTAAATAACTTTAGGTAACAAGTTATTATCTAAACATCCTTCGAATCCATTCAAATTTGACTTATTTAAAATACTACCTTTTAAATCTCATAAATAATATATTAAATTAATGTTTAAACACTATTGTTGTATTAATAAGTTAACTTCTAAATAATATTAAGACAAAAATTAATTAACTCTAAAATGTTATTAAAACAGTAATTAATTAACCTTAAACTAATATTAATATAAAAATTAATTATCCTTTAAATATAATTAAATAACCTAAGCCAATATAATTAATTAACTTTAATTAAAAATTAAAGTATAGATAACTATTTTAAATAATTAATTAAAATATAGTTAAAACGTTTATAAACCATAACTAAATAACCTTTAAAATAATAATTAGACATTCTTAAACAATATGGTAGATATAACCTTTTAAAATCATATTAATAGAACAATTAACTTTAATTATTATTCAAACAGTTATAATTTATCTTTAGAATATTATTATTAATAAGATATTATCTTGTAAAATCTTATTACTATATAAAAATAATTATCTTTAAACCTTATAATAAAAAATTATTCTTAAAATAACTTTCAATTCAATAATTAATTTTTCAAATGTTTGCACAAAAAATGGACAAACACCTCAAACTCGTATGATTTAGTTGATTTTATGTTGTTCTTAGCGGTTTGGGTGATTTATGCAAATATATAAAAAACAGGGGCTAAACTGTAAAAGACACGCAGATTTATAGTGGTTCGGCCAGAACGTGCCTACGTCCACTTTATATGTTATTCTCCCTTTTCTTTTAGATTACAAGTACAAAGCTTTGTATACAAGTATATGAAAGTTGTTTGAAAGTTCCTTCCATGCTTGAGCTCTCAAACTTTTCTGCCATTGTTGTACCCCTGCCCCTCTATTTATAGAGTGAGGCTGGGGGCAGGGGTCTTGGATGTATATAGCTGCTGGTGGGCCTGGGCCGATGTAATTTGGCGTAGCAACGTTGGTTCGGCATCCTCTTGGTTCGGAGATGGATGGAGATGTAATTTGGTCCAGCGATGGTTGGTCCGATAATGGTGTTGGTTTGGTGTGGGCTTGGTTCGGCGTGTGTTGGTCCGGTGGGACATGGTGGAGTTGGTTCGGTGCGCATGGAGATGCGGTTGGTCCGGCATGTAGTAGAGCAAGGTTTGGCTCGGTAGGGGATGGTAGAGGAGCTGGTTCGGCATGTAGGGGGAGAGGCATTGGTTCGGCATGTAGGGGGGAAGCATTGGTTCGGCATGTCCCTGTGCTCGCTGGTTCGGTGGCGGAAATGCACACAACACTTGCCCCCCAAAGTAGGGCATGTGTATGCACATGGTGTGCTTTGTTTTCCTACAGTCGTTCGGTCCTGGGTGTGCCGAACCGGTTGGTCCGGTCGATAGGTTTCGCCTATAAATATGAGCTTCAGGCCTTCGTTCATCCTCTACCATTTGAGACAGCCGAACCATATAAGTGTCGAATCACCTAGTTGTGCCGAATCATACGTGTTTAGCCGGATCAAAATCTTTGCCGAACCAGGTGAGGATCTATCCTGCCGAACGATCTTTATATTCAATCACCGAATGAGCTCGGGGCCTCGCGTACCGAATGAAACTTATTATTTACCTTACCGAATGAACTTTATGCCGAATGGGCTACGCCGAATGAGCTTTCATATTTGAGTCTTGAGTGGAACACTAGACCTATATCCACCTGCTCGCTTTATGCACTTGCTTGCTTATATTTCCATACTTCTTGTTTTAATAACGTGCTTTTTCTTTTGTGTTTGTAGATAAATGTCTCACAAAGTGGAAACTCGATCAGATAAGAGGAAATTTAAGGACAAAAGAGAGTCCCCTGTTGTGCCCCCAGCCCAGCCAGGACCGGGACGACCGGGACCCATCCCGAGATTACTAGTAGATGGATATGGCCCAGTTTACCGCGGAGGAGAAAGTGGCGGTGAAGGACGGCTTGCGGCTGCTTGCTGCTGAGGAGGTTGGCGTGCAGTTGGAGGATGAGGACCAAGGAGCGGAGGCTGGTGAGTTTTCCCTTCTCAGCTTTTCATAACTTGGTCGTCTATTGTTTGTTTAATGAACTCCTCTTCTGAATTGGACAGGTGGGGCTTTCGATCAACAAGCTGGGAGCTCCGACCCTGCGGCCAAGTAGGCTTGGAGAGTTGGTAGGATGAGGGCGAAGCGTGGACGCAGCTGGTTCCTTGTCCGGATTCGGCCATCTTTTGATTTCCTTTTATCACTGTTTATGTTAGTCCAAAACATTGATGTGACTGTAATAATATTGTTTGTGGTGAATGACTTTATGTAATTTCATAACATAAGCTGATTCCTCTATGTTGGAATGTTATCGCTATTTTGTTGTGCTGTGTAAGTGGTGTAACTATGCATGTTACTGACTTGACTGTGTTTGATGCCAAGTTTTTTGCTTAAAGTATAATTTTATGTTTTGCAACGTAAATGTGATGTGTGAATATGAACTGCAGCTATGCATTAATGTATAAAAGTAGAAGGTACCGCCCTTCATGTTTCGGCTGTGGACGGCAACTTTGTGCGCCCTGTAAGACTAAGCACGGAATGCTGTTGAGTGTCTCGCCATCTGATTGTAAGTTTCTGTTCCCATTAGCGAGCGTTCCCTATTTCATGTCCTGTACTTTCAAGCACCGTTACGGAGAATAGGAGAAAAGTTTTAAATGAAACGGAAATATAGGAAAAGTAAAACTTCCAGTCACGGAAGGCCGTCGATGTGCTTAAGTTCGTGGCAAACGGGTTTTGTAGTCACTTTCCCTAGCTGTGGGTCTTGGAGACATTTGTCACCCATCTTACGCCTCTGCGGGGAGTTTTCTTTTTTACCACAGCCGCACTTAAGACACATCGGAGCCGATCGCGCACAGTAACTACCCGGGCCATTATGGCCCGTAATCGCGGGTATTATTCGATTTACTGTGGCCGGCTAGCGTGGGGGCCGATCGTCAACTGTGAACTGCCCCTGGCTGGCCACACCTTATGTTCGGGCTTATGATCGGTTCACAGTTGCCGGCGAGCCGAATCGCTGTAATGAGCTGCCATGGCATAATCGGCCTTCTCGGTGGCTTATACTCGGCTTATTACAGTCGGCTTTAAGGGACGAGGCAAACAATGAGTTAACTCGCGGTAGAGGGATGCCGGAGCAAAGTGTCTCATTGGCGAGGGCATAGTATCATAGCGTTCTTGTTAGATTTTGTCCAGGTGGAGTTGTGTCGTGAAGCTCTGAATTGAAATGTCATCTGCAAAGGATTTTGTTCAACAGAAAAGGATAAAGCTTAACAAGTAGCCAAGATATAAAGGAACAAGTTAACAAGAGCCAAGTTTTTTAAAGTGGTTCGGCACGAAAATGCCTACGTCCACTGATTCTCTTTGTTAATTCACTTCATATGGGCAGTACAAGTTAAGAAAAGTATCGACGGAGGTGTCGGATGTTCCATGCCCTCTGGAACACCTCTCTGTCCACTGTTGACAAAGTATAAGCTCTGTTGTGGAGATCTTTATGAATTACATATGGTCCATCCCAGATGGGGTCCAGTGCCCCGGGGTGCGGAAAGATTCGCTTGAGGACAAGATCTCCTTCTTGTAAGCTGTGATGCTTGACTTTGGAGTTGTATAGTGCTGCCACTTTTTGTTCGTGAGCTGCTACTTTGAGTGCCGCATCATTTCTTCTCTCCTCAATCAGATCCAAAGACATGAGGAGGAGTTCTTCGTTTTCTTCTGGGTTGTAGTGGATCCTACGGTGGGAACGCACAATAGTCTCAACTGGGAGCATTGCCTCCGATCCATATGCCAAAGAGAAAGGAGTATGCCCTGTTGATGTTCTGAAAGATGTGCGGTAGGCCCAAAGTGCCGTAGGAAGTTGATCCACCCAAGCGCCCTTTGACTTTTCAATTTTCTTCTTGATCAGTGTTTTGAGAATTTTGTTGACGGCTTCGACTTGGCCGTTTGCCTGGGGATAAGCCACGGATGAGAAGCTTTTGTGAATCCCGTGCTCTTGGCACCAGTTGGCGAATTCTTCGCTGTCAAATTGAAGTCTGTTGTCTGATATGATCTTGAGTGGGACTCCGTACCTGCACAGAATATTTTTGATCAAGAAGTTGATAACTTTTGCCGAAGATATTTTATTTAGAGGTTCCGCTTCCACCCATTTGGTGAAATAGTCAACTGCTACTATAGCATATTTAACTCCGCCTCGGCCCATTGGCAGTTCACCAATCAAGTCAATTCCCAATACTGCAAAGGGCCAAGGGCTAGTCATTTGAGTGATCTCATTTGTTGGTAATCGAGGAATTTTGGCAAATTTCTGACATCTGTTGCATTTCTTGACGAAGTCCAAGGCATCTTTGTTTAAAGTGGGCCAATAATATCCATATCGGAGTATTTTCTTTGCCAGAGTCTGCCCTCTAGTGTGATCTCCGCAGCTTCCTTGATGGATGTTGGATAAGACTTCCCTGGCTTCCCTTCCAGCGATACACCTTAATAAGGGATTAGAGAAGCCGCGCCGATAGAGGATGCCTTCTTGCAATGTATAGCGGGAAGCTTTCCTTAAGATTTTCTTAATTTTGTTACGCCTGTCGGGCAGTGTGCCGTTTTGTAAGTATTCTCGGATAGGGGTCATCCACGTTTCTTCTTCAGTTGCAGCTATCAGATTTACTTGCTCAAAACTTGGTGCCAGATGTTTTGAGATGGTTAATGCTCCAAAAATAGTGATGTTCTTCATGCTAGCTTGTTTTGCTAGTTCGTCGGCCTCTTGATTCTCTTCTCGGGGAATGTGTTTGATTAAATAGTGATCTAATTGATTAAGCAGTAGCCTGGTCTTCCTTAGATACGCTGCGAGTCGTTCCCCTCGAGTCTGGAATTCTCCCAGTATTTGATTTACAATAAGTTGAGAATCACTATGGAGACATAAAGAAATGACTCCAATTTCCAGTGCAATTTCTAATCCGGCTATCACTGCTTCGTATTCTACGTCATTGTTGGTGGCAGCGAATTCCAATCTTAGGGCGTAGTGCAGCTTCTTTCCCCTAGGGGTGATTATCACAACACCCGCCCCCGAGCCTTGTTCGTTCGACGCTCCATCTACGAAGAGATTCCACTTGATATCTTCTGCTATTTCAGATTGGTCCTTACCTTCACTAGTAGTGAATTTGGCAATGAAATCAGCTATGGCTTGCCCCTTGACAGCGGTGCGAGGATGGTAAGTGATATCATATTGACTTAGTTTGATGCACCACTTAAGTAATCGCCCAGAAGTGTCGGGACGATGGAGCACTTGCCTTAGCGGTTGATCGGTTAAAACTCTGATGTAATGAGACTGGAAATAGTGTCGCAGCTTCCGCGACGTGATAAGCAAACAGTATGCTAGCTTTTCAAGTTTAGGGTATCTGACTTCCGCCCCTGTAAACCTCTTACTTACGAAGTATACGGGCCGTTGCGTGCGGTTGTCTTCTCTCACCAACGCGGCGCTTAGGGCATGTGGTGACACAGCAAGGTATAGGTATAGTTCCTCGCCTTCATTTGGGGTTGAAAGTACCGGTGGTCTCTGGAGGTGTCCGATTAAGTTAAGGAAGGCTGTCGAGCATTCGTCAGTCCATTCGAACTTTCCTTTGTCTTTCTTTAGAGCTTCGAAGAAAGGGATGCATTTGTCGGTTGCTTAGAGATGAACCTACTCAGGGCGGCCACTTTCCCGTTTAGGCTTTGCATCTCTCTTGGAGTAGATGGTGTCTTGATATCTTGTAAAGCTCGGACTTGTTCGGGGTTTGCTTCAATCCCCCTGGCATGAACGATGAATCCCAAGAACTTTCCCGATGATACTCCGAAGGAGCACTTTAGAGGGTTCAGCTTCATTCCATATTGGCGAAGTACTTGAAACATCTCGTCCAGGTGGTTTATATGGTCGTTGGCTTTCCTCGATTTTACCAGCATGTCATCCACATAAACTTCCATAGTTCGTCCTATCAGTCCTGCAAACATCTTGTTGACGAGGCGCTGATAAGTAGCTCCGGCGTTTTTAAGTCCAAATGGCATTACCTTGTAGCAGTACAATCCTCGGCCAGTGATGAAGCTAGTGTGGTCTTGATCGGGGGCGTGCATAGGGATTTGGTTATATCCGGAGTAGGAATCCATGAAAGTTAAGAGCTCGTGCCCGGCAGTACTGTCCACAAGTTGATTGATTCGGGGAAGTGGGAAGCAATCCTTTGGGCAAGCATCATTTAGGTTGGAGAAGACAATGCAGGTTCGCCACTTCCCATTAGCCTTCTTTACCAGTACCAGATTAGCGATCCATTCTGGGTAGATGGCTTCTCGTATGAAGTTATTGGCAAGCAGGTTCTTTACTTCTTCCTCGAGGGCTGCTGATCGTTCTGCCCCCATACTTCTCTTCTTTTGCTTTACCGGTACCTTGGTAGGATCGATGTTTAGTGCGTGGCATGCTATGTCCGGGGAGATTCCAGTCATATCAGCGTGCGTCCATGCAAATACATCCATGTTGTGGCGAAGAAAATCAATGAGTTGATTCTTTAATTCTCTTTTTAACTGAGATCCGACTCTCAGCAGTTTACTTGGGTCGCGTTTGTCTACAGATACGAATTCCATAGCCTCTGCAGGCTCAGCGGTGGCCTCCTCCTCTTTGTCCCTGGGGTCTAATTCATTGAAAGGATCACTGGTATACCGAAGAGGAGGGGCTTTCTTTAGTTGCTATGCTTCCAAGCTTTTCATGCAGAGAATAGTCTCTGCATTTTTCCATTTATCTCTCCTGCGATTATTGCGAAGTTCGGTTACATAACAGTCCCGAGCGGCGTCTTGATCTCCTTCTACTTCTCCTACTCCATTATTCGTTGGGAACTTCATCTTCAGGCACCATGGGGCAAGGACAATTTGGAAGTCGGACAAGGCTGGTCTTCCTAAAAAGGCATTGTAGGCCGAGTGGTTGTCTATTAGCACGAATGTTTGTTTTCGAACGCCGGAGCGGGGATGACTTCCTAATTCGACAAAGAGATCCAATTGTCCGAGGGGCATCTTTTCTTCTCCAGTGAAACCGTGTAGCGGTTTGTTGCAGGGAGACACGTCCTTCATTGACAGCTTCATTTTGTCGAAAGCATGCTTGAACAAAATATTCACTGAGCTTCCAGTGTCTACTAGGATCCGAAAAACTTCAGCTGGGCCAAACCAGGCAGAGATGACCATAGGATCCATATGAGGGTATTGCCTTCCTTCTAGGTCGCGCCCACTGAATGTGATGTCATTATTTTCCTTTCGCTTCGGGTGACGTTCTTCCATAACAGAATTGACGCAGTTTCCATCGTTTCTGAGTGAGTTTCCATATCTTTCCATTTCTGCCCAGCTCTTGTCGGCGATGTGTGGCCCTCCTGATATTGTATGGACCACTATCTTCTCTTGGCTGGAACCGCTAGTGTTGCGATTTCCTCCGCCTGTCTCTGGGTGGAGCTGCCCTGGGTTTTCCTTGGTAGGAGCTGGGGTCCTGTCCTGTTCCTTTACATAGCGTTCTAATCTCTTCCTTCTGATGTGTTCTTCGATTAGGTCGCGGAGGTGGCGACATTCATTGGTATCATGTCCATAAGATTCGTGGAAACGACAGAACTTTCCGGACTGGATTGCGCGATCTGAATCCTTCTTGTACGGGGGGCGCTTGTATGTAAGTTCGTCCTGGGTGGCCAGGAAGATGTTCTTGACTGTTTCATTCAAGGGAGTGTAAGCGTCGAATCTCGGTCCTGGTCGGTACAAGCTCTTTTCTCCCTTCTTGCCCCCTGCATTGTCTCTGGAGTCGTTTCTCCAAATGTCCTTCGCTGTGGCTGGGGCGTTTCCATGAGCCACCTTAGCCTATGGTCCTGTCTGCCTTTCAGTGGTAGCCTCTTCGAGTCTCATGTACTTCCCAGCTTCATGGAAGAAATCGGGCAAGGTAGCTGGTTTTTCTTTAGTTAGTCTTCTAGCAAACTTGGTATCTGGGTGCACACCACTACAGAGGGCCATTAGGGTGAGTTTCTCATCGGCATCTTGGACTGCGGCCGCTGCGGCATTGAACCAGGTTAGATATTGTTGCAGTGTCTCTCCGGATTTCTGTTTGATAGTAGATAGAGAATAAGCATCCTTGGGTTGTTCCACATGAATGCGGAATTGGCTAATGAACTTTTCTTTCAACATCTCCCATGAGCTGATAGATCCTTGGGGTAGATGGCAAAACCAGGAGGTAGCTAGGTCTGCTAGGAATAGCGGAAAGCATTTACACAACACTCCTTCCGTTGCTCCGCTCATGAGCATATGCTGTGTGTATCTCTGCAAGTGTAAAACGGGGTCGGAAGTTCCCTTGTACGGTTCCACCGTCGCCATTTTCCATTCTCGAGGGGTGGTGGCGGTTTCGATGTCGCGGGTGAAAGGGCTGGTTACCCTAGCGCATATCCCTCGATCACTTTGCTCCCGTCGGACGCATTCCCTGAATAATCGTGCCATTCTTTCATCAGAATTTGGAGCGAACAAAAATGAGCTTGTTTCATCCCTGCGGGATCGATCTCGTCCAGATGATCTGTAGGGATGGTATAGTCTATCACTTCTGACGTTATCCAGTGGCTGTCTTTGGCTGCTCGGATGCATGCTAGGACCAGCTACAGTTGGCCCCTGCCTTGATCCTCCCCTGTGGGGTTCTGTTTCGAGCATTTCCATGGGGTCAACTTCGGGCTGGGTTCTAGCTCGGCTCCGTTCAGCGGGGCTTCTTTGATTAGGCGGCATGACTGGCTCAGCTACATCCGATCCTCGCCTGGTGCCTCCCCCGTTGGGTTCGGTTGCAAGCGCTTCCTCGAGTCGGAGTTCGGGCTGAGTCCGGGCGCGACCCCTATCATTGTTGTTCCTGTTGATAGCTTCTTCGAAGAGGGAAGACCTTTGTTGTCTCCGACATCCTCCAGATTGAGACTCACCCCATGATTCAGTGTTGCGGTTGGATTCTTCGAAATCCCTCAAGCGTGACATGAGTTGGTTCACCAAAGCCTCTTGTTGGGATGCGAAGCGGTTAGCTACTTCAGCCACAACTCTGTCTAGATCTGCCCTAGTAATTGCTGCCGGTTGTTCTGTGGCAGGGGCTGTCGGGTTTGTCTGATCCTCGTTCGGTACTGCTGTCGGAATGGGATGATTCTCTTGATCTGTGATTACCGGATCCGGAATGCTTCTAGTTGCGATGTTCTTTCCCTTATTGGCGTCTTTTCTCGGCTTGGAAGTCATGTTTCCTAGGTAATGAAGGGTGCTATTGGGAAAGAAGGTTGAATGAGAGAAGCTGAAGCTTCGAGTTCCAAGCTCTCAGTGAAAGCACCAAAATGTTAGCACCAAAATTGGTCACTAATGCCCAAATGTAAATGAAAGCACTAACTAACAGTAATCCAGAAAACAGCAACACAGATCACCAAATTAAGCAGATAAAAAGAAGAAAAGATAAAAGAGACGAAATTTTTATAGTGGTTCGGCAAAATCTATGGCTACATCCACTTTATAATTTATTTATCACTCGTAGTTTCATATTACGAGAGATTTTGAGGAGCAGAGGAGAAGTCATATTTTCTATTTCATTTTCTTCCCCTTTTTTCTTTTGCATTACTTGGTGTCTTTATAGCTGTAAGCCTTGACCCGGTGATTGTGTGGAATTGTAGTGACGCTGACTAGGCTGGTATTAATTGCAGCATAATCTTCTTATTTAAGATAAGGATGAAGGGAATTAAGGAATATTTGATATAGAAATGGTTGGCATTAATTAGTAATAAATAAGCAGGTTATCATGGCAATTATTGGGCATTAAATCCGGCTTTGGTGGGTATTGGTATTTATGGTGGAGATATGGCTGTTTTTTTATTAATTATTTGAGGTAATAAATGCAAGGAAATCAGGAAGTAAATCTTTAATTTCTTCTTCAAGGATGGTGACTAATTTGTTGGATAACATTTGCCCCTCGAAGTATGCCTTGTTGGCAACGAGGTGTGCTTCGCTCAAGAACTTGTTTTGGTGAAAGCAAATTTGTTGGCATCAAATTCTCATCTCTCTGAATGTTTGAGAGATGTTAAGTGTCTGACCATTCCTACATAAAGAGATAGAGTTAATCATTCATATTCGAGAGCATCCATATTCTAAAGAGAGCAGTTCTCAAGTCGCTTCTATAACCTTTGATTGAAAGCAAAGACGATGTTGTAAAGAATTTTGAAAGGTGTCACCCTTAGGAACGAATCAGAGCATGGTTGTGGACCGTTCGTGGTCGCTCATCACATGTGTAAGTCGTTCTCTAAGCACTAACCTTTACAACTAATTTTATGCAAGAAATCATTTTTTTATGAGTGTTGCTCATGGAAAGGAATCAGAGTATTGGACCGCTTACATTCGGGATTGCTTACATGAGTAAATCGCTTCCCAAATGCTAAATTTTAAAGCATTTTTTGATGATGCATAATTCAAATGTAGAAAGGAATCTAAATCCTAGATCTCATTTTATTTAGTTCAGTTCATTTGATGATAATTTCTATTTGATTAGCAGACCCTAGAGTTGGTTACTTATCTGGGTGAGGGGCTTTGCATGCTCCCTGTTTCTGGTTCTTGCTGATTGCCCCTAGGTATTTGCTTCATGGTAGAAGGAAAGTTTGAATGAGAGGACGCCTCCTAGTTGCCCCCTTGCTGAGTTCCTTCCATAGCACTTTTTTTTATATGAGGCTTCTTCATCTTCTAAAAGCTAGATCTAGGAACCTGTTTTCTAGATCTAAATCTTTACTTTTAGATCTGGAGTTGGATCTTCTTCCTAACAAAAAATAAGCTTCAGATCTGATATTTCTTTGTTCTTCTCAGTGAAAGCACCAAAATGTTTGCACAAAAAATGGACAAACACCTCAAACTCGTATGATTTAGTTGATTTTATGTTGTTCTTAGCAGTTTGGGTGATTTATGCAAATATATAAAAAAAAAGGGGCTAAACTGTAAAAGACACGCAGATTTATAGTGGTTCGGCCAGAACGTGCCTACGTCCACTTTATATGTTATTCTCCCTTTTCTTTCAGATTACAAGTACAAAGCTTTGTATACAAGTATATGAAAGTTGTTTGAAAGTTCCTTCCGTGCTTGAGCTCTCAAACTTATCTGCCATTGTTGTACCCCTGCCTCTCTATTTATAGAGTGAGGCTGGGGGCAGGGGTCTTGGATGTATATAGCTGCTGGTGGGCCTGGGCCGATGTAATTTGGCCTAGCGACGTTGGTTCGGCATCCTCTTGGTTCGGAGATGGATGGAGATGTAATTTGGTCCGGCGATGGTTGGTCCGGTAATGGTGTTGGTTTGGTGTGGGCTTGGTTCGGCGTGTGTTGGTCCGGTGGGACATGGTGGAGTTGGTTCGGTGCGCATGGAGATGCGGTTGGTCCGGCATGTAGTAGAGCAAGGTTTGGCTCGGTAGGGGATGGTAGAGGAGCTGGTTCGGCATGTAGGGGGAGAGGCATTGGTTCGGCATGTAGGGGGAAACATTGGTTCGGCATGTCCCTGTGCTCGCTGGTTCGGTGGCGGAAATGCACACAAAATCGAATTTGAAGAGGCAAAATGATCACCATGGTACTTAAACAAGCTACCATATTATTTAATTAACTTTTCAAGTTAATAATAGATATTTACATAATCCACGACTGTGTAAATAAATCCAATACTTAACCATCATTGGTTAATATGTCACTTAATAGAAGTGGCATATAACTTTATCGACATATAATCAGATGTCCAAAGCTATACAATAGGAGAACGGGGATATATTCTGCTAATTAAATGTCAAATTAATTTAATTAGCGGAATGGTGTTTTATTCTACTAAACTAATGTCCAATTACCACATTTGATCTAATTTAACTTAAAAGTATTTTATTTTTCCACATAACAAATATTCAAGGTATATAAATTTAAATGACGTTATCATTTAACATAACATAAGTTAAGCTCAGCCCGTTTAAATATGTCATAAACTTTTACTTGTCTAAAGCTATTAATATGTTATACAAAAATATTGCACTTGTCTATACGGGTACAACGCAAAAATCCTTATGTTAATCGGATTTCGTATGAACAATATATGAATTTTCAAAGTTAACATGTAAATCTATATATAATTAAAACAAAATAATATATATAAGCACTCACCTAAGTTGCATAACGGGCAGAGCCCACTGTCCTCACCCAAAACCCGCCTAGCTACAGTTTTCTTCTTCTCCTTCTTCTTTTATTTTTATTTTTTCATGGCGGAAGCATGCCCAAGTGTAGCACGCGCACGTTCACCATATCCTCGCATCGCTACCCACACATCCGAGGCAACCCACTCTACTTCGACGAGCTCAACAATCTCTACCCCATCGCCTAAACCTCGGCCTTCCACTACTCCGACCAAACCCCTAAAACATGGAAATACGCTATTGGTCCCACAACAATTATAGGCGCCGAATCAACTAAATTTTGCTACGATGAAGCACTCTCCAAGCCCAACATCTTGGCACCCTCCATTTTTAAAATTGACAACTAAATCACCAATGAACCGCAAACCTAGCTTTTGACCAACTTCCATCATCGACACAAAACTTCGTCGAAACTTCCTCAAAAATCCTCTACTTCTATACGATCTTAAAGAAACTAGTGGCGCTGAACGATTCAAAGTGGATTGAGGGAAATCTTTTTTATGAAGTTCGAGAACATTTTAACCCTTTACTGATATATGAGGATTTTCGATTGATATTGGATGATAACAAGCACCGTCAATTTCTAAAAATACTATATTCGATGAAAAACAACTTTGTAATTGAGTGTTTCGGCTAATATCAAATGCATTAGAGTAATTTGATTTTTGAAGTAAGGAAAGGGAGTTTATTCTTATGGTTTGAAATGTTTATAGTAAAAAAAATATAAGTACACGATGAGATGAAGAAATGGGAGCCCTTCTCGGATTTCTTCCCTGATACATAAAACCAGCCAAAGCATCATCATGCCTGACCAAATAAGGATAACAAAGGAACAAAAAGAAGCTGTTACATAGGCAATATGGTGGCTGTTGTGTACAATTGTGTACCGATTTGGAAAAAAAGAAACAGGGTTGAAGAAAAAAGGCTACTGCACTGTGTATTCATATGTGGGTATATCAACATATGCTTTGAGTTGAATTGATTTTGATGCCCCACTAACCTACATCGCGTCTGCGTCCGATTTATGAATGACGGAAAATAATATACAATCTCGTATAATAGTGTTATAAGATCACAAAACAAAAATAAAATAGACAAGTTAGTAAATCTTGTGAAGTCTTAAAATGCAAGCATTTGCCGTAAAATGCGTCAAACAAAAATTTACTTATTTTCCCAAATTAAAATTATGAAAAAATTCTATAAATTAAATTAAAAATATGTCATTAAAAATCAAGTCCAAATCTGAAACATATATTTTTATTATAATTTAATTCAAATTCGAATATTTAAACAAATTAAATATTCAAATTCGAAGACCTAAAAATATAGGTCATTACAGTCTCCCTCCATAAGAAGAATTTTGTCCCTCAAAATTCCAGCACATGAACCCTTAATATTATCCATAAGCCCGTATGTTGTTCGTAGATCATTTGTATATAGAATCTTATTCGATCATTACTTGAATACTTCCAAACCAGTTTCGCTCCCTTGATTTTCTAGTACAGCCTCTGATTAGTCCCTTTGGTTAGAAATATTCGTTCTCCTTACATAGACATCAACTATGATAGAAAATTTTAGTTCCATATTAAGAACCCTCATCAAATGTTTTCTGTCAAAAATCAAGTAATAAATCCTTATTTGGAATGGCGTAGAACAACTTAAAACCTTGAACTTGAATATTAGATCAAAACTATATAGAAGGAGAAATAACCCACATCCATTCTACATACTTATTTAAATCGCTTATTCTTAATACCAATTCCATTCTCATTATAATATTTATGAAAAAAATTTCATACTACTCCATTTAATTTGTAAAACTTATAAAACTCCTTATTATACACTAAGGGATACAAAACTATATTTCAAATTTTATTTTGAATTTACCTAAGAAACTTAAACATCTAGTTTTTACTCAAAACACTTTTTTGAACGATACCGTATATTTTGGAAATTTAAGGGCCCAATAATTGGATATTTATTTTCAAAAACCTTTGAAATGACATTATATATTTTTGATCCATAACACACACACACACACACATATGTAGCCCAGGTAACCCTAAAATTATACCATGGAACTGGGTACTACGAAATAGTATCACACATTTCGTTACTAAAAGGATAATACTTTGGAGAAACATTTACCATCCGAATGTATCTCTTATCCATTTTTAGTTATTTTCGAGCCACTTGAACTAATTAACTAAAAATCACTTCTTCTTTTTCAAACCCCTTTTTGAAACAATGTCATAAATAGATTTCCAGCAAAGTATTTCAACAAAATATTCAATTCCAATTTGCTTTGGATTCGCTTGTATTCGAACTCGTTTCGACCATGCAATGAAAAAGAGAATAGTTTACTAAATACACAATACTGTTCGCTTAGGAAAACATCCGATCATCACTTAGAAGATTATTCTGATCACCACAAAACAAATTGGGACTTATTTCTCGAATGAATACACATTTCTTTTAGATTCTCTTTTTCAAAGAATTTATACTTTAAATATATTTTAATAAACTATTATTACAATTTCTAGCATCATTTATGCTCTAACCATCTTAAATAAAATAATTATTTATTTTCTCCAAAATCAATTGAAATAGTAATATACCCATTTACTTTATAGTAAATTGAACCATACTTTTGGGATCAAATAAAAATTTATTTTTATCAACATAATTATATAGTGAGATACTACCATTAACAATCCCATATTTAGAAATGCTTCTACCCCAAGAACCTTTTCAGTTACTATTATTAACCTATAAACCATGAAAATCATTTTGCAAAAACAATGGGATTTAAACTCTCAAATTCCTTTTATTTATAAGGCACATTTTAATAAATCAAATTTATAAAATATTCCCTTTTAAAGGAAATCATTCCTCAAATATTTATTTTAAAAATATTCCAATTTCTTTTTATAAAACAACATTTATTAAAACCAAATTCTTATTAAATCACCCTTTTCATAAAATCGTTTCTAAAGTATTAATTCCAAATATTCATATTTTTCTTTTAAATAAACAATCTTAGAGATAAATTTCAACTCAACGTTATTAATGAATGCCTTATATTCAAATTGTGAAACTTAATTTACAAGGTATTCGTTTCAATAATTCCTAAATTTTCCTGCCTACTCAAACCAGGTTTCAGAAGGAAGATTTTAGATAAATTAATAGATAATAGTCGATGCTCATAATTGGACGAGCATGACTAATCAAATTCTAGAAGATAATGATAGAATATTATCCTTCCTAACAACCAAGCACTACCAAGAATAACAATAATAAATTTTTGAAAAATTATTCTTTTATATATGTAAAATATAAATTATAATCTTAGGTAAAATTATTTCATTTACCCATTTTATAATCAATATTATGTCAGTTGGTCTTACATGAGTGTTTAGGAAATCCCTATTGATAACGTAGGCCAAACGCATCGATCATGATTCTTAAGCCACTCAATAGATTAAACAACACAATATAAAACATTTTTACGAAAATAACAAATACGCGCTCTTATATATACACTCTCAAACTCATCCTAGGTTCTCACTTACCCTATCTCAAGTGAGTAAATCCCACCAAAGCCTAGGTGTTCGTTCAACCTAAGCTCTAACACCAACTACAATGACCCACTTTTCCGTACAGTTTAAGTTGACAATAAACCACACATATCCAACCCAAAATGAATAGAAAGGCGGATAGTTAGGAAAAAAAATAAAAAAGAAGATAAGAAGAAACTAGACAACACAGAATCTCACAGTGGAACGAATAATTTATAATATATAAAAAATATTTACACAAAAACAAAAATGTAATATATATATATATATATATATATACAAACATCAATTAGTGTACACTAACCTATTTTAGCCCAGACAATTATAATAATATATCCGAATAATTGCTGATAAATACAAACATTAATGCAATAGAAAAATAACCATGTATGTGAATACGTCTCTAGGCCTCCAGCACATCTCCTAAAGCTCCAAATATCCAAGTAAACCTGGAAATATGCTCGGTATGACCTGAGCATTATAGGAAAACAATGCCTAGATCAGTATGGTAAAACCTGCGTGAGAACTTAAATCACAAGGAATTCTATTTATTATAACTTTTAGAATCCTTTAAAATCAAAGGTATCTCGTAAGACCATACTGCACATAAACACAGACGGGTTTGTAACTTATGGTAACCAAAACCTTTTATATCATAATTCAAGTGATATTATAATAATGTCTAAGGGAAAAAAAAATCAAGTAACTGTGATGTTCGTGAGTGCACATCACAACAATACCAAGTATATAATCAAAAACCAATAAGGCATGTTCGCTAATTGCATAGGATTTCCATGAATGTGCACTCAATACTTCAAGGAATTGTCCTCCTGCACAAGAATTATAGATATCCTTTCGAAGCAGCATACATCCCTAGTGATGTACCATAGGAAAAACATAGCTGGTCTCGCTAAAACCGAGTGCATCGCTTCATGCATGCATAACAACTATAAGTGACATCTAGGAGGAGCTGACTACACCCTATGGGTTTGCCAACCCTACTGGCCATGACTCATATCTCTAGTTTAGTTATTCCCGCTGATGAGGCTACGTCCGACATTCCAACTTACACACCGCCATCAAAATAGATCATGGAATCCCACATGGATTCCAATACCCCAATGGGTCCCGGAATCATACATAGATTTTCATATCTTAATTAGATCTTGGACTCAGACTCGGATTCCCATACCTCAGTGGGTCTCAGAATCACACATAGGTCCCAACATCTCAATATATCACTAATCTCCACCATAGAACTGTATATGGGTTTTGGAGTGGTTATGGGTTCGAGTCATCTCTTACGAGAACACTCTTCTGTTTCCCGGGTACTCCACCAACCCAAACGTCGATTTTTGAAATGCTCAATACCGGTTCTTTAGGAAATAATCTGACAATACATAAGAATGGGGATCAACACCTAACTATGTAAGTGAACCGATCTCCTTATCATTTGTCCTGGAAGAAAGAAACGAGTTTATACGTACAGTATAGCATCCCCGATGGTAAATGCACCATATAGTCCTCGTGTTTCCCCTAGATATTTTAAAAGTTAAAATCCTTCAGTGTTAAGTAGTGAATAATTTCCTACCACCAAAATTAAGATGGATTACATATTTAGGCCTAGGTTTGATAGTAGGTTATTTATCTATCAAATAAACAAACATGCGAAACAAAGATTACATTTTCCACAAAAATCACCAAGCCTCTTAAATTGATCTTTCATTAATTTAAAATCATATTTCAAATACTTGGAAATTTCTTCCATATACTTATCTCAACATGATAAGTTTATTCATAAACCACTATATTTTTGATACAAAGAAAATATAACCATATACTTGTCTCAATGGTATAAGTGTATTCATACACCATTTTGTTTTCAAAACTTAACACTTGAAAACTCTTAAAAATAGATATGCAAAGTACCATTCCATATCGATTATGAATCAAAACTTACATAATGGTTATGTCGCTATCACAGCGAATCCATAGTAAACGGTGAGCAATCTCCTGCCACTCGAGTTACGCCACGAAGATCAACCATTTCTTTCCAAATCCCTTTATTTCATAAATATTTCCAAATCTGTTTGTAGAACTTCTTTATAAATCTTCAATCTATTTCTAAAACATTCTTTATATATCTCAAAACTCCATTTATAAATCTTATCCTTTTCAAACTTTTACAACTCATTTGTTATCCTTTTATAAACAACCAGAACCTTAAATAAAATACTTCCCATCTTTAGACAAATTTATTGTAGAAACTCTTTGAGTTCATAGGGTTCCTATGAATCATTTTAAAATAACTTTAAGCAACAAGTTATTATCTGAACATCCTTCGAATCCGTTCAAATTAGACCTTATTTAATATACTATCTTTTAAATCTCATTAATAATATATTAAATTAATTTTTAAACAATATTGTTGTATTTATAAGTTAACTTCTAAATAGTATTAAGATAATAATTAATTAACATAAAAATGCTATTAAAACAGTAATTAATAACCCCAAACTAATATTAGTAAAAATTAATTACCTTTAAATATTTAAAGAACTTAAGTGCTTTGCTAAAAAAACTTAAGTCAATATAATTAATTAACTTTAATTAAAAAATTAAAATATAGATAATCATTTTAAATAAATAATTAAAATATAATTAAAACATTTATAAACCATAACTAAATAACTTTTAAAATAATAATTGAGCATTCTTAAATAACATTGTAGAAATAACCTTTAAGAATCGTATTAATAGAATAATTAACTTTAATTATTATTAAAACAATTATAAATTGTCTTTAAATTATTATTATTATTAATAAAATATTATCTTTTAAAATCTTATTACTAAATAAAAATAATTATCTTTAAACCTTAAAACAAAAATAATAATTATTCTTAAAATAACTTTCAGTTCACTAATTAATTTTTCGAATTTGAAGGAGGCTTAATAATCACCATGATACTTAAACAAGCTACCATATTATTCATTAACTTTTTCAGTTAATAAAAAATATTTACATAATCTACGACTATGTAAATAAATCCAACACTTAACCATCGTTGGTTAATATATCACTTAGTAAAAGTGGCATATCAATTTATCAACATATAATCAGATGTCCAATACTACACAATAGCAGAATGAGGATTTATTCTGTTAATTAAATGTCAAATTAGTTTAGTTAGTGGAACGGTATTTTATTCCGCTAAATCAATATCCAATTACCACGTTCGATCCAATTTAACTTAATGGTATTTTATTTGGCCAAATAAACATCAATATTTAAGGCATATAAATTTAAACGACGTTATTATTTAAGATAACATAATTTAAACTCAGTCCGTTTAAATATGTCACAAATTTTTACATGTCGAAAGCTACCAATAAGTTACACTAAAATGTTGTACTCGTCCATACGAGTACGATACAAAAATCCGTATATTAATCAGATTTCATATAAACAATATATGAAATTTAAAGTTAACATGTATATTAATATATAATTGAAACAAAATAATATATATATACACACACAAACAAGCACTCACCTAAGTTGCATAACGGGCCGAGCCTATTGTCCTCGCCCAAAACCCACCTAGCTACAGATATTCTTCTTTCCCTCCTTTTATTTTTATTTTTCCATGCCTGAAGCATGCCCAAGTGCACGGCGTGCACGTGCACCATCTCCTTGCACTACTATCCACATATCTGAGGCCATCCATGAATCCACTTTGACGAGCTCAACAATCTCTACTACATCGCCCAAACACCGAGCTGCTCCGACCGAATCCCCTAAAACACGCAAACACACTACAGGTCGTGCGACAATTATAGACGCCGAACTCCACCAAATTTTTCCAAGATAAAGCACTCTCCAAGCCCAACATCGCGGCACCCTCCATTTCGCAAATCGAAAACAAAATCATGAACCGTAAATCTAGCTGTTGACCAACGTCCATCCTAGGCACGAAACTTCTTGGAAGCTTCGTAAGAAATTCTCTGCTTTCATATGATCTCAAAGACACTAGCGGCGCTGAGCAATTCGAAGTGGAGTGGGAGGGATCTTTTTTTGAATTTTGAGAATATTTTTAAACCCCTTACTGGTATATGAGGATTTCTCGATCGATATTAGACGAAATCAAGCATCGTCAATTTCTAAAAAACTAGATTTGATGACAATTTTTTTTGTAGTTGAGAGTTTTGGCTAACGTTGAACGGGTTGGAGGAATTTGATTTTTGAAGTAAGGAAAGGGATTTTATTCTTATGGTTTGAATTTTTTACAGTAAATAAATAAATATTCATACATACATACACGCGCACGCGCGCGCGCACACACACATATATATATATAAGTACACGATTAGATGAAGAAATGGGAGCTCCTCTAGGATTTCTTCCCTGATACATATAGCCGACCAAAGCATCATCGTGCCTGACCAAATAAGGCAAAAAAGTAACAAAAAGGCAGCTGCTACATGTGGCAATATGGTGGCTGTCGTGTACAATTGCGTACTGTCGTGTACAACTGCGTACTGATTTGAAAAAAAAACCGAGCTGAAGAAAAAAGGCTGCTGCAGTATGTACTCATATGTGGGTGTACCTGCATATGCTTCGAATTGAATTGTTTTTTGTGCCAGATTAATCTACATCGCGTCCACGTACGAATTATGAACGATGGAAAATAATGTACAATCGCGTATGTAGTGTTATATGATCACAAAACAAAAATAAAATAAGCAAGTTACTAAATCCTGTGAAGTCTTAAAATGCCAGCATTTGCAGTAAATTACGTCAAACGAAAATTTACTTTTTTTTCTCAAATTAAAAATTATAGTAAATTTTTATAAACTAAATTAAAAATACGTGATAAAAGTCAAGTCCAAAATTTGAAACATAAATTTTATTATAATTTAATTTAAATTCGAATATTTAAACAAATTAAATATTCAAATTCGAAGACCAAAAAATGCAGGCTGTTGCAATTGGGATATAGAAAGTCTTTCATCTTCTCCTTCCATAATCTCCAATTTCTCCATTTAAGTTTTTCCACGATTATCTTCTTCATAACAAACTCTCTTCAAAAAAATTTAAGTAGTAGGCTCTAAAACCTTTGTTGGTTTTTTTTTTTAATCTCTACACGGTTAGATTTAGAAGAGATATGAACTAACGAAAAATGATATTTTTCCGCTATTTTTTTTTTATTAATTCAACAAAAGATTACAAGAAAAACCTAAAAATTGAGAATCAATTTCAGTATCAAAACCCTTAATAAAAATGACTATCATAGCGTACATATTTACAATATTTACAGCTACTGTCAACCAAATAAAAGGTAAAGATATATTTGCTAATGTCGTTAAGGAGAAGGAAAGGTGGCATTGGAATTAAAATGGGTATGGGTAGGAGGCTTAAAAAAAGCATAATCGGAAGGATTCGTTCAGAAATCTAAATATTAGATCATGTATGTGATCGTTTAATCAATTTAGTTCAATAGATCGACTGGATTAGGCGTGTTTAATGCGGACAACAGACTTAAAATTGGATGATTCAGATTTTCCAAAAATGAAGCACTCCTTAGCGGTAAACAAGTAGAACAAGGAATAAGGTTGACAAAACTGTAAAAAAGATTATCGTGAATATGATTGTGATTATAAAACGAGCCCAATGTCTCAGCAAGTGATGATTAATTATGTCGCTCATACGACAAAGCAACAGAAGAAAATTGTCAAATCCATTTTCCAGTACATAAAAAGGTGGAAGCTCCCGCTGTGATATCCACGCACTGCAAACATTGAATATCACGCTTTCTGCACGAGCCGTATGAGCCTATTTTGCACGAACATAACATATATGTAATACGTATGTATATGTACTTGGACTTCTTTTTTGTTTGATACACGGTAGAATATCACAATTCATACGAAAAGCACGCCATCTCAGTTTGGAGTTTTTACGCAAATATCATGGGGAACCTTAATGTGTGTAAAATAATTTTTTATATACAATGTTTTTACTGTTTTACGCTGCTTTTTTATAATTGGTTATTATATTCCCTGACCTCTTCACACTGCTTTTTGATGGAAGGTGTTTCATTATTCCATTGTTTTAGTTTAGCTTTAACCATCTTTAATTTGCATAGACGTTGAAATAAAGCATTGCCATTGACAGAAGCAGATAATCCAGAATAAATTACTTCCTTGTAGGCACACATGTCAACCAGGCGTTGTTAAATCTGAATGGAACTTGGTGCTACTACTTTTGAGTTGAGTTGAAATAGAAGAGGACAGTAATCACTTGAAGCATGATTGAGGACAGCTGCATTATAACTTTTAAATATCCATGATTTCATAATTTATGAAAGTTTTATCTAATTTACTATCTATAGACATATTAGTCCTCTCCAAGTGAAACAATTGCCAGCTACATTACCTTTAGGTAAAATGATGGATTTATGCAGCTAGCAAGGTCATGATTCATTTTTAACCCAGAAAAGCAGCCATGAATCATAATTCATAGATTTACTTGGCTTTCCCCTTAATCTTTTAGAACAAGAAAATTGGCCCGATATAATAGTATCTATGACGTTATTATTTGAAATGGTATTTTGCTTAGTATCTAATGAAAGGTTTTGTTTTGATTAGATTTGCTCGGCAGCAATAGGACTGGACACTATACCCGACTGTTGGAAAAAACTATGTCCATTTTGCGAAGAAGCAGAAGAGTTAGATATGTTACCAGAAGTAGTAGACTTGAACTCTTGATTCTCGGTAGAAGATTGTATTTCCAAAGGCTTTGGTGAATGCTGAAAGTTAATGTTGTTATCACTGCAACAAAGACAGCGTATCGCGACGGCTAATATGCGTCGGCGGCCGTTGCTAGCCGTCGCTTTTTGCCGTCGCTATTTAATCCGTTGGCAACAGGAAAAGCAACGGCAATAGCGACGGCAAGCAACGACAACGTACACGTGTCAACGCCACGTGACAGTTAGTTTGTTTACCGGAAGTCTGTTACTTGCCGTTACTAGCTATCACTTGCCGTCGCTTCGTTGCCGTCATTAGCCGTCGCTATATTTACCAGAAAGCCGTTACTAGCCGTTGCTAGCCGTCGCTTTTCTGGACAAAACCTGCTGTGCACACAGCAGCTATTCTTCCATCAAACCTCATCTTAAACCTCAAACCTCATCTCAAACCTCAATAGTATCAACAATAACACATTCAACAATACCCACAACATCAATATTCAACAATATAACCAAAAAAACACAAAAACCAACCAAACCAACATAATATACAAAACCAAACCATGTATCAAGGTACAAGGATCAAATCCAAATATAACCAAACCCAAACATCATCCAAAATACCAAGTATCCAAGCCCAAGTATCAAATCTAGTCTAAATATGTACATAAATACATACCCACAAGAATAGTAAAACTATGCATCATCATCATCCTCGGCATCATCAGGTCCATCTCCCTGCTCACCAGGCATAGAGCCGTGCTCCTGATAAAATGCTGCAATGCGCTCATCTATCTGCTGTGCCAATTGGCCCTTTCGCCAATCGTTGAGCTCATCCAGCTGCCTCTGCATCTGAGCAATACGCTCCTCCTCCATCGATTTGCTATAAGCTCTTTGGAAATTAACAGCCCGTGAAATAACTGAAGTTAATACGATAGCATTTTACATGAATTTTGAATGAATTGGATAGTATATAAATAATTCTTTTGATGTGAGAATAATGTGGATCTTTTAATATGAAGTTAGTGAAATGGTTTACCTCCTGATTGCCGAAACCATAACGCCTATTTCGAGTAGGCGGTGCAATAACGGAATCCCAAATCCTGTTGGACTCCTCAACTGTAAGCTCTGCTCTTCCACTCGCCTGTGTCAATGCCGATGCCTTTGCCTCATATCACCCGTGCAATTACAAACATAATTTTGAAACAATTGGTATACAATTTACTTATATACAATTTGAATCACGAGTTAGCATATTTACCATCGCTTCTTCAACTTTGCTGTCGGTCCAATCATAGGTCGCATTCCCCTCATCATCAACAGACTCAACTGCGTGTGTGGCTCTAAAAACCTCAGCTATTGTAGGCTCCCTTCCGTACTTTGCAAACTGAAGATATACACGAATAAGATATATTGAAAATAAGCATAAATGTTACACATGAAGATATGCATCACCATATGCTAAATATATTTTATATTTACCAATTCTCTCCTATGCTGTTGGAAAGATTTAGAGCCACCTCGATGTAAACCAGGATTCTTATTCCTATTGGCTTGGTTTCTTGCTGCTACTTCCTATTAATTTAGATACACGATTAAAATAATGCAACTAACATAATTGTAAGCATTCTCATCATAGCTTACTTTAGCTGCTTCTGACTCCCAATATGTGAGAAATCCGTTCCAGACTTCATCGCTCATCCAACCTGCCTTTTTGCCAGCCTTCTTCGCCCTTGATATTGTCTCTCTATAATTCTTCCGCATTTTTTGGTTCCAATTATTGCTAAAAACATCTAAATCATGCGGCTCCACTCGTACAACAGCCTGCATATTGAATTTATTTTGAATTACATACAGCATATTATTTTCAATAGAAATATATAAATTGTAATTACCATCAAGTCGGCCCATATAGCATTTTTAATATGAGCTGGAATGCTATCCCAATGTGGCCAAGCTGCTGACATCCGACTCTTATATGAATTCTTCGAGACATCTAAAATAAACTGTGATGATTCCACCTCGAACCCCCTGTAATTGTTAACGTGCATAGTTTATATATTTTAAATAATATAATTGAAATAATTTTGACATTTACCCAACACTCTTCGGAATAATCTTTGCAACTCGGCGTGTATCTGCCTCTAAGCTACTAGGACCCGCTGCAGCTCTAGGAGACTGAGATGGAGAAGGCTGAGATGTACTCCTACGTCTTCTATCAGCCATATCTGCCACAATCATATATTATATATAAAAGCATAATGATCAAATGAGCATCACATAATCATACAATAAAACGATAACGCATAAATCAGAATAATACATCGCTCAGAATAATACATCGCTCAAAATATTACATAGCATAAGTGAATACATAGCTCAGAATAGTACATTGCATAAGTGAATACATCGCTCAGAATAGTACATTGCATAAGTGAATACATAGCTCAGAATAGTACATTGCATAAGTGAATACATAGCTCAATATAACACATGACATAACTAGATACATAGCTCTTAATATAGTACATCACATAATACAACAAACGATGCCATCTGTGATCATTCTTCATCATCTTCTGATTCAGACTCGGTTTCGTACTCTATATCGTTTTCTTCGTTACTGACAAATGCATCTATTAAAACATTCCTTCATCATTCAACGATCCTACATCGATGTCATCGGCTATTATTATTTCGGTATTTGGCTCAAGATCTGCTTGATACGCTGCTTCATCTGGAATATTATTTCCATCAAATGTAAATCTTGCCTTTGTTTTAAAAACAGCCCACCAGTCTGCTTTATCTTTTTTTAAGGATGGATATGGAGCAAAATAAACTTGTAATGCTTGCTTAGCTAACACGAAAGGATCATATTTATAGTAATGTGACGTATGCTTTATTTCAATTAACTTATAATCCTTATGTACGTTAATTCCAGAACCGAGAACGTTGCTAAACCAGTTGCATTTGAATAAGAAAACTTTCTCTAGCGGTTGTGTATAATAAGTCAACTCTAAAATTTGTGTTAAGACGCCATAAAAATCTTTTATATGCTCTTCTGGATCATCGCTGCCTTTGACAAATACACCGCTGTTATACGTTGATTTTTCAGCTCCATAATCTTTAGTGTTAAATTTAAATCCGTTGACGAAGTATATAGGATAGGTCTTGACATTTCTTCTTGGTCCGATAGCAAGGTGTCATATTCCTTCGTCAACAACACTTATTCGGATCGTGAACATAGCTTGCAAACCACCCAGCAAATTGTTTACTGAAATCACCAGATGGATGTTGTGATTCGTATATGCTGCAAATAAATGTATTATATTCCCCTAATTATTAATATATAAATATACGTATAATTGAACTGTACAATCATTCAGTATTACCTGATAAATGGTGCAACTTCAACACAATTTAAAAGAACATATGTGTGTGCCACATGGTAGTCTCTATCATCTAACCATATTTCCACACATTTTCCAGCAGGTCTTCCATGTTGTCTAAAAATAGATAACATTGTTTGAGAAGAATCATGCTCAACAGCTTCTTCATTACGGGGAACACTTACAAACGATAAGTTCACATCGTCACTAAAGTAGTGTGAGAAAAAAAAAGCTTCCTCTTCAAGGTACGATTTGCAAATCGAACCTTCTACTCGTGCTTTTTGTCTAATTTTTTTCTTCAAATGATTCGAGTACCTATAACAAAAATAATTAATTTAGTATATTGGTACAAGAATATACATTTTCAACTAATCAACAAGAATATTAAGGAGTTTAAAATCACCTCTCAAATGGATACATCCATCCATATTGCACAGGACCTCAAAGGAGTGCTTCGGATGGCAGATGCACAGGCAAATGCTCCATTACATTAAAAAAACCGGGCGGAAATATTTTCTCGAGTTTGCAGAGCAATATAGGAATTTCTACTTCAAGTTTACATAAATGATCTACCTTTAACGTGGTCGAACAAAGCTGTTTGTAAAACATACTTAATTCTGTTATAACACTCCATATTTTTATTGGCAACAGTTCTTTGAATATAGGTAAGAAATATTCCATCATGATATGGCAATCATGACTTTTCATCCCACTCAATTTATTGTTTTTCAAGTCAACACATCTGCGAAGGTTAGAAGAAATCCCATCAGGACATCTTAGTCCTTCCACCCATTTGAGTACAAGTTTTACTTGCTTGTTGTCTAGCTCATAACATGCTTTGGGTTTTTTGTTATCGTCGTACAACTGAAGTTCGGGCCGCTTACAGAAATGTAATATATCATGTCTCGAATTCGCATCGTCCTTGGTTTTTCCCTTTACATTCAAAACTGTATTAAAAACGTTATCAAACACATTTTTTTCATTGTGCATGACGTCAATATTATGTCGCAGTAAGAGATTTTTCCAATAAGGTAACTCCCAAAATATACTTTGCTTGCACCAGTTATGAATGTCCGATTTACCCGGAATGTCGACCTGTTTCCCAGTTTCATGAATCTTAGGATAGTCTTTCACGATTTCATATATCTCTTCACTTGTCCAAACTTTAGGTGGTAGCATATTCTCTACTCTGTTAGCTTTAAAGTTCGTTTTATCCATTCTAAATTTATGATTAATATGTAGAAAACACCGATGAAAGTCAAACCAGGAAATTTTCTTGCCGTACTTTAATGAAAATGCTCATGATTCTTCCATACAATATGGACAAGCTAGACGTCCAGCTGTGCTCCAACCTGAAAGCATGCCATATGCGGGAAAATCATTAATAGTCCATAATAAAGAAGCGAACATACGAAAATTTCTTTTTCTCGAAATTTCATATGTTTCAACTCCTTCATGCCATAGTGTTTTCAATTCTTCGATCAACGGTTGTAGATAAACATCAATTCCTTGAGTCGGATCATCAGGACCGGGAACGACAATCGTTAAAAACATATATGGAGTTTTCATACACATCCATGTAGGTAAGTTATAAGGAGTGACAATAATAGGCCATGATGAATATTTACTACCAAATTGAGAGAATGGCGAAAATCCATCTGTACATACACCGAGCCTAACATTACGGCTCTCTCGAGCAAATTCAGGATACGTCCTATCGAAATATTTCCATGCTTCTCCATCAGCTGGATGTATCAATGTTCCTTCTACTGGTGTTCTCACGCTGTGCCATCACATATGACATGCTGTAGCAGAAGAAGCATGTAGCCGTTGAAGTCTGGGAGTGATGGGTAAATAATGCATTCTTTTATAAGGGACTTCTTTTCCTTTCTTTTTCCTTAGTTTGTATCTTTCCTCGTTACATATTCTGCATTTTCTAAGGTGAGCGTCGTCTTTCCAAAATAACATGCAACCTTTAACCCATGTATCTATCTTCTGGTATGGCAATCCAAAAGCAGACATAAGTTTTTTAACTTTATAATGACTACTGCACATCAAATTATTGGGTGGCATGTGTCGTTTAGCAGTTTGTACAATTGCTGTAAACGTTGCTTCTGTAAGATTGAATTTTGATTTCACGTGATGTATTCAGCGGTTACAGATAATTCGGTTCCACTTTCACATCCATCCCACAATGGTCTCTTAGCGGAATCCAATAAATCATAAAATTTTTTAGCTTCCATAGTCGGTTCTTCACCATTTTCGTTTTCAATGTCGTCTTGATCAATGGATGGAAACATTGATCGGGCTGCATCTTGCACCATATTTTCTATTGGATTTGCCGCTGTATTTTCATCCTCTTCCACTACAGGATTAGGTGTATATTGAACAAACTTTCCGTGACGATCCCATAAATAATAATTCGGTACAAAACCAAATTTATATAAGTGATCCTACTAGATCTGTCTTCCAATGCTTCAGATGTTTGCACTTAGCACACGGACAACGAATGTCTACGTTATTTCCATTATTAGATTTAACAAATCTAATAAACTCGTGTACACCATTAACAAAATGTTCCTTTATTGATCCTTTCATACCTTTTCGGGATTCATACATCCAACTACGATCGAGAAAATAATCGAACATATCTCCTGATTTGCAAAATTTATATTAGACAATTCAAACAAACACTTCACTGAAACAAATTAGACTGGAATTTAGTAAATTTTATTAATTTAGTAACTTTATTAATTTGACAAATTAGATCGAACTTTAGTAAATTTATTAATTTGGTAAATTAGACTAACTTTATTAATTTGGTAAATTTTAAACTAACTTTAGTAAATTTTAAACAAACTTTAATAAATTAGACTGAACAAATTTATTAGTTTCAAACTTACTTTTAAATTAAATTTATTAGTAAATTTATTGTTTAACGGCCGGTCATCCTACTTCCCATTACAAACACAATAACGTAATCATATTTTATAAATCATTTCAGATTAAACGATTCAACAAAATTTCGGCAGCACTTCCCTTTATTCCCTGTATCGTACACAAATGCATGTACACAGGGAAAAAAGGAAGTGCCATCGAAATTTCGTTAACCGTTTAAACTGAAATGATTTATAAACTGCGATTACGTTATTGCGTTTGTAACTTGTCCAATACTGGGACAAATCCAACAAATATTGTATCAGATGAATACAGATGTCCGTTCTGTGTAAAAACGAACATCCATATAACGATCATATACAACACTTGTCAGACGGGGCCAAAAATTGTCTAAGGGGCTCACACAAATAAAACAAATTTTCTAATTTATATTTTAACAACTATAAAATTTTTAATAATACGTTCAATAAATATTTGTCAACTAAATTTCACATTTTGACACGTACTTTAAAATTTGGCTAACTAAGTCAAATTTTAAATAACGAATTTTTCTAAATCAAATTAGAAGTTAGCACTTATAATAAATTGAATTATTTTTATTTTAAACTATATACATCTAATTGGAAATTCCACAATGAGACAAAAGTGAATCATTGTAATTCTTTTAGGCTATGAGTACTTTAGCATGGCCATTGCCAGTGAGCATAAATGATATATTTGAACAAAATACACAATTGTAGTGTACTTACACTTATAACTAACGCATGCTAAATAATTAAATTTTCACCTAATCGACAACCAACATTGCATAAACTTATCAATAAGCATCTTAAACATGTTATCACCATCTTAATCCAAATCACATCACCAATCATTAATTCTACAATAACCAACATCACAATAGTATACGTTAATCATCGTTTTCAACTTCGAAATAAAATGATTTTATTCTCAAATCAACCTACAATACTACTATCACCATACATATACCACATAACTACCAATCTCAAACCCATAATCATGCCATTAACAACCAATTTATAAACCCAATTAACATGCAAATAAACCCAAATTAAACCCTAATTGAAAACAAAATAGGGTTAGAACACATACCGGATCAATTTGGGAGGTAGGGAGCGAATTTTTGAGCACCGAATCGACGGGGCGACGGGGGGCGACCGGGGGGGGGGGGGGGGGGCGACGGGTAGGGTTTGGTATTTTTTTTTACGTTTGCTGAATGGGGAAGAAGGAAGCTCGGGTTGGCAGATATACAGGTCGAGCAACGGCTAGCGACGGCCGCTTCTTTTAGCCGTTGCTAGCCGTTGCCCCTGTCCGACGCTATTCCAGGCGTTTCCTGTAGTGTATCGTAGAAGTAGAAGACTCGATCACCTATGGTTAGCAATTAACTACGGTTAGCAACAAATGAATATTTAATAATATTTAGTAAAAAATGCTAATAGTTAAGTCTCTATGAAAGATAAATGACCAAAATAATCCATGATACTTAGTAAATAAATGCTAGAAGACATCTATGTTGACTTTTTTGTAGTTATCTATGGACAAGATCTCCTGTGGTTTCAAGCTATAGTAAGCCCTAAGGTAGTAACGGTTTGTTATACATAAGTAAATTAGTAATTATGATCATAAATCAACTGAATTGGATAAGCTAAGTGTGTAAAACTATCATGAAAATCCTAGACAATAGTTATTCAATCATACTAGCCATTGAGAAGTTCATATTTCTCACCTACAAGATATTATTATACGATCGCAAGTAAAAAAAAGAATATAGAGATGCCTCGATATAAAACTTCCAAGTTACAACCCTACCGCATGTGTAGTTTATAAAAGATTCGGGCATTTTTTGTGCTTGGGAATGAATTATAGAGCTGCTATATAAAATGGTCGTCAATGCAAAATACTAGGTAACAAATTTTCTTTTGGTAAGCGCTTAATATAGAAGTGTCCGTTATATTTATTGAGACCACCATGTCTATTACCACTTTTTATCAAATGGCCAGCTTTAGATCTTGATGAATCATGCCCAATTTTTATAAATGGATGTTGGGAGCGATGGATATCCTATTGGATTTCATGATAAAGATTTTACGACTTTTTGATCAGGATATCCGTATCTCGGTGAGAGTACTATCATGCAATAATTTCAAGGTAGTATTGTGTATGTTTGGATAACTTGGAACTTTTTCTGAATTGAAAATCATTAATATAGCTAACTAATTTTTTTTCTTCTTACATGTTTGTCTTAGTAACATTGAACAAACAATGCCTGACTAGAAATGAATCATGCACTTCAGGGAGTCTTTCTAGTGGTGCTAGGTCTGCATTTTAATTTCGGATGTTCTGCATAAAGATATTTATGTCATATTCTGAATTGTAACATAAATGGCTGTCCATTCTGAAATGTAAAGAATATTATTACCGACTTCGAAGTAATAATGGCTAATTAGATGATTATGAATTTTCATATGTTTCTATCATACAAACATTGTTAGGTCATGGCCAGTTGAACTTTTGAAATTGATAACTAATGCATTTTTCGTTTAAATAATATGTTCCTTTGACTATTAGATCTCTGCTCACAAGAGGGTACACCAAGAACATTTTCCTGGATAAGATGAATTTTCAAATCAGTTAGAGGCCTCCATGGTGAGTACACCACTTACAACATGCATGTTGAGTAGTATAGTGCATGCATGTTAGATACTAGACTCAATGCCAATATTCTAGCACAAAATTCGAGGTAATTTACCAACAACATGGGGAAAAAATTTGTATAAGGTCTGTAACCAAATTATTTTAAAATATGAATGAATCATCAAGAATGAAAGTCGAAAGCGGTGATTTTACAATGGTCTTATATGCATGAATGATGGATTTGATTCTAACAATTTGGTGAAGTTGGCGAGTTAAGGATGACACTGGGATTTACTTATGATAAGTTTGGGTTCTTTAAATTGTAGCAACATGTCTTATGTTATATCATGGTAATTATTTTAATAAAAAGTACTCACATCTCGTTCTGTAATTAATTTCAAATGGTATAACTGCAAATGAAGAGACAAGATATTCATTTTAAGATCTATGCATTTGTTTCCATTATCCTGCCCTTGAAAAAAAAATCCTGGATAAGGTAAGTCATTGGGAAATTGCTTATGAAGTTTATTTTTCATTACATTCTATTTTTTTAGTTTTTATTCAATGTATTCAAGTTTCATTATTACTAATGTATTATCGTCATTTGTATATTAGTACAATGTCTATGGGAGAGGGAGGGTATGCAGTTGTACTAAAGGCAATTGAGAAGATTGGACTGAGGCACAAAGAACACATTGTTGCTTATGGAGAGGATATAGATAACGCCTTGTTGGAAAGCACAAGACCACTGATATCAACGCATTTAAATGGGTATGATGATATATCCAAGGAGTTTCTAACTATGGGGCATCAATCCGTGTTGTCCGTGACACAAAAAAGGGAGGATAAGGTTAGTGTTTCACTTCATTGTTTTTCATACAAGTTTCTACCTTTTATTCATATTAATATATTGATATATAACTTGATATTATATATATATTACAATTCGTAGGTTATTTTGGGGACAGGAGGCTAGCCTCTAACATGGATCCATATGTGCTTACTTTCATTATTGCGAAGACCACCATCCTCTAAATGCACTAAAAAGTACCAGTTACACTACAAGAAAAGGCCCCATTTTGTATCGGATCGTTGCAACGGCTGGCAACGGCTAAAAAATGCGATCGTTGCTAGACATTGCATATCGCGAATATAACCTGCAACCCGCGAACAGATTCTCATTTCCCACCACAACCGACTTCTCCCAAAACCCTCCTCCCCGTCACAATCCGCCGCCTCTCCAACTCCAGCCGTCGCTCGTTGCCTCCACGTCGCTCAAACACCTCCAAAACTCGCTGGTATTTCTTCTAAACTTGATTTGGCTTTGATTTAGGTTTAATTTAGGATTAATTGGAAAACCCTAATTTCGAAAATAATTGTATTAGTTGATCATAGTGATATTGGGTGATGATTATAGTGTTTTAAGTTAGGTAGAAGTTTAATTAGTTTATGATTATGTTGAAAATGATGATTAATGCGTATTAGTTATGGTAATATTTGTATTAGTTGATTTTGATTGGTGGTTTGCTTTTGAAATTAGTGTATATTATTGATGAACATGCTTGTTGATATTTAAGTTTATGACAATATTTGTTTTTATTTAAAATAACGTGTATAGTTTACGCCAAAGTTAATTGTATAGTAATTAATACATATCTTGATAGATTGGTACAGTTAACGATAATTTAATTTAGAAGTGCTAGTTATAAGTGTTATTGTAGTTTAAAATAAATATAATTCGTTGAATGAATTATAAAGTTTTGAAATGAGCGTAATAACAATGAGCTAATTATTCAGTGAAAGTTAAAACACGTTTTAAAATTTAGTTAATAAGTATAATGAATTAATTAATTATAAAATATTTTGTAGTTGTTAGAAGAATAATTAGAAAATATGTTTTATTTATGTAAATCCCTTAGATATATTTTGGCCCCGTCTGACAAGTGTTGTATATGATCGTTATATGGATATTCGTTTTTTCCAAGAACGGACATTTATATTCATCTGATACAATACTTGTTGGATTTGTCCTAGTATTTGGACAAGTTAAAAACACAATAAAGTAATCACATTTTGTAAATCATTTCAGTTTAAACGGTTTACAAAATTTTAATGGCACTTCCTTTTTGTTCCCTGTGTACACGCATTTTGTGTACGATACAGGGAATAAAGGGAAGTGCTGCCGAAATTTTGTTGAATCGTTTAACCTGAAATGATTTATAAAATGTAATTACGATATTGTGTTTGTAATGGGAAGTAGGATGACCGGCCGTCAATGAATTATAAAATGTTTTTCAATTGTTAAATAGTTGATTTAATGACAAATTATAAATCAATCATAAAATACTGCAATATGAAGTGAAGTGTTTACTTGAATCTTCTAACATATTTTATCAAATCAGGAAAAATGTTCGATTATTTTCTCGATCGTAGTTGGATGTATGAAGTCCGAACTGGTATGAAAGGATCAATAAAGGAACATTTTTGTAACGGTGTACATGAATTTATTAGATTCTCTAAATCTAATAATCGGAATAACGATGAAATTCGTTGTCCGTGTAGTAAGTGCAAACATTTAAAGCATTGGAAATCAGATGTAATAGAAGTACATCTGTATAAATTTGGTTTTGTGCCGAATTATTACTTATGGGATCGTCATGGAGAACTTGTTAAACGTACACCTAATCCTGTAGTGTTAGAGGACGATAATATTATGACGAATCCAATAGAAAATATGGTGTAAGATGCAGCACGGTCGATGTTTCCTACCATTGATCAGGGTGATGATGACAATGATAACGTTGAAGAAGAACCGACCGCGCAAGCTAATTTTTTTATGATTTATTGGATTCTGCTAAGAGGCCCTTATTGGATGGTTGTAAAAGCGGAACCGAATTATCCATAACCGCCGAATACATCACTATGAAATCAAAATTCAACCTTACAGAAGCTGGATTTACAGCAGTTGTACAAGCTGTAAAACGACACGTGCCACCCAATAATTTGATGTGCGATAGTCATTATAAAGTGAAAAAACTTATGTCTGCTTTTGGATTGCCATACCAAAAGATAGATACATGTATAAAAGGTTGTATGTCGTATTGGAAAGATGACGTTGACCTTAGAAAATGCAGAATATGTAACGAGGAAAGATTCAAACCGAGAAAAAAAAGGAAAAGAAGTTCCATACAAGAGAATGCATTATTTACCTATCACTCCTAGACTTCAAAGGTTATATGCATCTTCTGCTACGGCATGTCATATGCGATGGCACGGTGTTAGAACACCAGAAGGAGGAACTTTGATGCATCCATCTGGAGAAGCATGGAAACATTTCGATAAGACTTATCTTGCGTTTGCTGTAGAGAGCCGTAATGTCAGACTCCGTTTATGTACAGATGGATTTTCACCATTCTCTCAGTTTGGTAGTAAATACTCATCATGGCCTATTATTGTTACTCCTTATAATTTACCTCCCTGATGTGTATGAAAACTCCGTATATGTTTCTAACGATTGTCGTCCCCGGTCCCGATGATCCGACACAAGGAATTGATGTTTATCTACAACCATTGATCGAAGAATTGAAAACACTGTGGCATGAAGGAGTTGAAACAAACGACATTTCAAGAAAAAATAATTTTCATATGTTCGCTTCTTTATTATGGACTATTAGTGATTTTCCTGCGTATGGGATGCTTTCAGGTTGGAGTACAGCTGGACGTCTAGCTTGTCCTCATTGCATGGATGAAACACAAGCATTTTCATTAAAGTATGGAAAGAAAATTTCTTGGTTTGACTGTCATCGATGTTTTCTACATGTTAATCATAAATTTAGAACGGATAAAAGAACTTTAAAGCAAACAGAGAAGAGAGTATGCTACCACCGAAGGTTTGGTCAGGTGAAGAGATATATGAAATCGTAAAAGACTATCCAAAGATACATGAAACTGGGGTACAAGTTGAAATTCCAGGTAAATCAGACATTCATAACTGGTGCAAACAAAGTATATTTTGGGAGTTACCTTACTGGAAAGATCTGCTACTTCGACATAATATTGACTTTATGCACAATGAAAAAAACGTGTTCGATAACGTGTTTAATACAGTTTTGAATGTAAAGGGAAAAACTAAGGACGATGTGAATTCGAGACGTGATATATTACACTTTTGTAAGCGGCCCGAACTTCATTTGTACGACAATACAAAAAAACCCAAAGCATGCTATGAGCTAGATAACAAACAAGTAAAACTCGTGCTAAAGTGGGTGGAAGGAGTAAGATGTCCTGATGGGATTTCTTCTAACCTCCGTAGATGTGTTGACTTTAAAAACCGTAAACTAAGCGGGATGAAAAGTCACGATTGCCGTATAATGATGGAATATTGTTTCCCTGTGCTTTTCAAAGAACTGTTGCTTGACAAAGTACGGAGTGTTATAACAGAATTAAGTATGTTTTATAAACAACTTTGTTCGACGACGTTAAAGGTAGATCGCATACGTAAACTTGAAGCAGAAATCCCTATACTGCTCTGCAAACTGGAAAAAATATTTCCACCAGGTTTCTTTGATGTAATGGAGCATTTACCTGTTCATCTACCATCCGAAGCACTTCTTCGTGGTCCTGTGCAGTATGGATGGATGTATCCATTTGAGAGGTAATTTTGAATATCCGCAATATGAAGTTTGCTTAAAATTTAGATTTATATACCAAAACAGAAATTAAATTAATTTTGTTATAGGTACTTGAATCATTTGAAGAAGAAAATTAGACAAAAAGCACGAGTAGAAGGTTCAATTTGCAAAGCGTATTTGGAAGAAAAAACTTCATTTTTTTTCTTACATTACTTTAGTAACGATGTGAACTTATCGTTTGTCAGTATTCCCCGTAATGATGAAGCTGTTGAACACGATTCTTCTCAAACAATGTTATCTATTTTTAGACAACAAGGCCGACATGCTGGGAAATGTGTGGAAATATGGTTAGACGATAAAGATTTCCATATAGCACACACATATGTTCTTTTAAATTGTGTTGAAGTTGCACCATTTGTCAGGTAGTACTAAATTCATGTACAATTTAATTATACGTGTATATATATATATATATATATTAACTAATTTTGATGGGAATAATATATTTTTGCAGTATCTACGAATCACAACATCCATATGGCGACCACAGTAAAGATTTTGCTAAATGGTTTTCAAAATACGTATATGATCCAAAAAACTCTGTTGTTGATGAAGGATTACGACATATTGCTATCGGACCAAAAAGAAATGTGAAGACTTATCCAATATTCTTCGTCAATGGATTTAAATTCAATACCAAAGATTACGGGGCTGAAAAATTAATATATAACAGTGGTGTATTTGTTAAAGACAGTAATGATCCAGAGGAGCATATAAAAGATTTTTACGGCGTCTTAACACAGGTTTTAGAGTTGACATATTATATACAACCTGCAGAGAAAGTTTTTTTTACTCAAATGCAATTGGTTTAGCAATATTTCTGGTTCTGGAATTAACGTGCACAAAGATTACAAGCTCATTGAAATAAAGCATACCTCGCATTACTATAAGTATGATCCTTTCATATTAGCGAAGCAAGCATTACAAGTTTATTTTGCTCCGTATCCATCCTTAAAAAAAGATAAAGCAGATTGGTGGGCTGTTATTAAAACAAAGGCAAGATTTACAGTTGATGGAAATAATATTCCAAATGAAGTAGCGTATCAAGCAGATCTGGAGCCAAATACTGAAATAATAATAACTGACGATGTTGACGTAGGATCGTTAAATGATGAAGCGAATGTTTAATAGATGCATTTGAAAGTACCGAAGAAAACGATATAGAGTACGAGACCGAGACTGAATCAAAAAAGGACGAAGACTGATACATTACACTATTTTTTTAATGTATGCATGTATGATGTTTTATCTTGAGTAATGTATCAAGAATGATGAATGCATTCTGTATTATTCTGAGCTATGTAATAATAATGATTTTGTTATGTATTATCATTCTGTTATATTTTGACCTATGCGTTATTCAGAGCTGTGTAATAATAATAATGATTATGTTCTGCATTATTCTGAGCTATGTAATTACAAAGAATGATTATGATGATTAATGGAACATGTGTTGTAATAATAATTTGTTTTCTTTTCATTATATGATATGATTATGTTTGTGGCAGATATGTCTCACAGAAGGCACAGTACATCTCAGCCTTCTCCTTCGCCTTCTCATGGCACAGGTCCCAGCGGTATGGCTCCGGACTTACGCCGTGAGATAGAGATAGTTCCCAGGAGTGTTGGGTAAGTATATAATTAATTTCAATTATATTATTTAAAATATATTAATTATATACATCAACGTTTATACAGGGGTTTCAAAATAGAGCCGGCGGATTACATTCTTCAAGTTTCAAAGCAATCCTATAAGAGTAGGCTGTCTGGTTGCTGGCCTTATTGGGACGACATCCCAGGCGAAGTGAAGAACGCTAAGTTTCTGATTTGATGGTAAGTAAAATTTTATATTTCAGTTTAAAATTAGTATACTGTATATAATTCAAATTATTTTCAATAAGCAGGCTGCAATACGTGTCCGCTCGGAAGATAAGACTGTCTTCTTCAATCATTGGAATAAGAGGATGCGGAAAAATTACAGGGAGACTGTTTCGAAGGCCAAGCTAAGCGGAAAAAAGCCCAGTTGGATGGGTAATAATGTTTGGGCTGCATTTGTCACCCACTGGGAAAGTGAAGCTGTCAAAGTAAGTTATGTATTGCTGTATTGCTAGTATTATTTATTTAAATTATGTATGTTAGTTGCATTATTAATTTAATTAACTGTATATTTAAATTAATAGGAAATAGCAAAGCGAAATAGCACGAACAGAAATAAAAATCCTTCGTTACACCATGGTGGGTCCAAGTCATTCCAACAATGGCGGAGGGAATTGGTAAATTTGTAATTTGAGTTTATAAACTGTAATATTATTTAATTATATTAGTAACGTTTTTTATTCATGTATAATTTCAGCATTCAAGAACCGGACGGAAGCCTACAATGGCCGAGGTTTTTAGAGTCACTCATGCGGTGGAGCAGACCGATGATGATGGGAATGTCACCTATGATTGGACAGATGCGAAGGCAGAATCTTTTATGGTAAATATGTTTATTCGCAATGACAACGTTTCACATTCCTTTAGTAGTGTATAAGTAAATTGTATAGCTATATATTGAGTCAAATTTGTATTCGTAAATGCAGGGTAGATATGAAGGGAGCGGGCAGCGATGGCGCAAAGAACTGGACGGGAGGATATTACGCTTCAAGAGTCCAATCAAATATGGGATAGAATTATTGATCCGCCTTCTCGCAATAGGCGTTATGGATACGACAATCAGGAGGTAAACTATTTTAATATCTTATATTTGAATTTAATATAGCCGTTGCGAGTGTGAATTAGAACTAGTTTGTTTGATCGTTTTACAAGCTCTTAACTTCGAGAGGGCTTACAAAAAATCTATGGCCGAGGAGGAGATAGCCCAAATGCAGCGACAGCTGGACAAGATAAATGATTGGCGACAGAGCTTCTTGTCTCAGCAGATAGATGAGCGCATTGCCGCATTCGTTTCAGAGCATGGGACCATGCCAGGGTCTTGTGGTGGCGGTGGTGGTGATGATGATGATGCTGATGATGATGCTGCTGATGATGAGTAGGTATGCTTTGTTGATGGTTATTTTTTTGGGCAAGATTGTGGTTTTAATGGATATTTTTTGTACTTGTGTACTTATGTTGGTGTGTACTTATGTTGGTTGATGGACTTGGTAGTTTGTTTGGTGTTTTGTGTACCTATGGTGTTGGTGATGGATATTATGTGTGATGGATTTGAGATGTATGGATTTGTGTTAGTTGATTATATAGTTGCGTGATTATTGATATATATGTGTTTTATTTGATTATTTGCGATGTATTTGGTTATATGATGGTTGGAATGGAATGTATACGATGGATTGGAAGTAATTATTGTGATGTGGAATGGTTTGCGACGACAGAGGTTGGAAGTGGAAGTTGGCTGCTGGAAAACAAAAAAGTTCTAGGTTAGCAACGGCTAGCAACGACTATCTGGTTCAGGCTAGCAACGGCTGGCAACGGCTATCTGGTTCCAAGCTTGCAACGGCTCGTGACGCCACGTGACGACCAGGATTGTAACTAACTGTTTCCACGTGGACAACTGGTCGTCGCTACCCGTTGCTAAATTGGTAACGGAGCCGTTGCTATTGCCGTTGCTGGAACAAGTAGCAACGTGCTTAATAGCAACGGCTTTTAGCAACGGCTGATAACGGCTAGCAACGGCTTTTATGTTTAATTTCGGACCCATTATTTAAAGTTTTACTCATACTAGACATATCGTGTGACCTGAGTAATTTGTTTTTCCTAAACTCTTGGGTACTTATTTTATTTCAGTAGTCCAAGAGTAGCAGGTTTATTGTTAAGGCCTTTTGAAGACGGCGTTCGAGTAGGATGCTTTCATATTCTTAGTCATCCATTCCGCTATATTATCTAGTTTTTTTATGTATTTTGTTTCAGCATATGAAAAGGCAGGATGTTATAACTGCCTAGGTTTTTTGTACTACTTTTGTGTAACACTTATAACTCCCTATTAAGGAGTAACTTGATCTACTATAGACTGTTATGTTTTATCTATCAATTTCGTTGTGATGTTTTCTATTCTGTTCTTTATTTTTACCCTATGATGATTCATATTTCCAATGCTTGGGAAATGGTGCACTAACACCGAGGATGTGTTAAGTGTCGTTCCTAGGGGCAGAAAGATGGGTCATCATAGTTGGTATCAGAGCTTCTGTTGAGTGAACACCTTAGCCTGATTGGGTTACAGCTTATTAGAGATGGGGTGAGTAAAACCCTAAAATGAGTAAATGTTGACAGAGCGTTTCCTTTCTCCCCTAAAAATTTGGTTTTCGATCCTTTATTGCAGTTTCCCTTTTATTATCTTTAACCATATCTTTGTATTCTAATGATATGTATCACTTATTCAGGTTATTGAAAAAGAGTGCAAGAGGAAGAAGAGTGTTACTAAAAAAATCACCTTTTGACATAGTTGGAACCATTCTATGTAGAGAATAAAAGAAAGTAAGAATGAAAAACACCAGCTAGACCTTTCAAAAGAGTCGAATGGATGCTACCGTTAAAGTCTAGAATCTTCAAAACCTTTCGAAGGAGTCGAAAGGTCACAACAACAAAGGTCCAGCGAGTTCGCACCTTTCGAAGGAGACAAAGGAGTCGAAAGCACCCTTCTGCCTTCAATAGCCACCTTTAGACTAGGTCATTTCATATGCATGATGAACTTTCGATTGAGTCAAAGCAACACCTTTCGAAGACAATGAGAACAACTACTTATATATGCGCCAAACCTTTCGGCACCAACGGTTTCGCCTTTGTTTAAAATACGCGAAAGCAAGAATTGTCCACGTCAGCCCCTTCAAAAGCTATGGTAATCCTTTAAAACCGGATGAAACCATTGTGATCCAGGAAGGTTCCACAATAGATCAAGAAAAAGTACTGAAGCGTAACCAACATCATCGAAACCATTGAAAAATACTTAACAACAGAGTCAAAAGCACTTACTAGGCAATACAAAGTAAAGAGGCACATCCCTTTCTTTCAACAATGACAAGCATAATTAAGTCTTCAACAACCACTTTTCGACCAAGTTGGAAGCATCAAGGTCGAATGGTGCTGACCCCCATCTATAAATAGGACACAAAGGGTCACGTTTAGTGCATCCGATTCTTCTTATTCTCAACTTGTATACTTTTATAAAAATATTGTAAACCCTAATTAGAGAGTTGGTTCGGGAATTTAAAGGAATAAATTTTTCTTAGCTTGGTAAAGGGAAGTCCCCAATATTTAAGATTACCTTAATATTTCATTAAAGCTTTTGTTGGATTCAACTTTGTATTTTAGGTTTCGTGATAGGACCCTCTCGACATAGTCGAAACCACTTATAATTAAGTAATTACCAAGACCGACTCTGAGCTACTTCTCCTTCAATCCATTAACTACGACAAGGACAAAACTAAGTCACTACTCACTTAAATCCTCAACTAACATAACAAGCCTAAGAACCCGGCTTTCGACAAGGTCGAAAGCCTCGCTTTTAAACTTTTACCTAAGTTTAAATTATTTAATAACCTAAAGCTCTCAACAAGGTCCAAACCCAAACCCAGTTTCTTGGTTCAAGCTTTATCATCAAGATTACCTCACTTCCAACAGGGTCCGAACCTTTATATCAGAATTCTTAGAATAAGTCTTATCAACACAACCCTCAATGTCTTCGACAAGGTTGGAACTTTTAAAGGGAAAACCTTCTAAGATATCTCTATTAATTAAAAAAGAAGGCCTTCGAAAGAAGGATTAATCCATCTCAACAAAGTCGAAAGGTCATTAAGCATGAAACCTAACCCTTTTGACACGGTCGAAAGGTTGGTCTGTATAATTCCTACCTACTAAAGCCTAATTGAGAGTAAATTCTGAAAGGATTCATGTCTTCTTTTCTACACTACCTGTCTAAGGGATAATCCTCATCCCTTAGCATAATTTTAGGGTTTTGATAAGAAATCTTGTTAATACTTTTGGCGGTAGAAGGAGTACCCGAACCTCCGACTTGGATAAACCCACACTCTACTCTTCTCTAACCCTACTCAGCCCTTCCTTAAGTTCATCTACTTTGATTTGATAATGGCTAGAAGAATCATAAGATCAGAATAAGGATCTTCTAAACTATATTTGACAGGATTCCCCCAATAACTGTCAAGGATTCCAATCCGGACGAAGTGCAAAGGCTCAGACTAGAAGCTTTATGAATTATAAAAAAAGAAAGCTGAATCTTATGATCTTGAGAAATGGAGTTTAAATCCTTTTCATGTTGGCCCCAACCCCATCTTTGCACTAGGGAAGCAAACAAATGAAAGTGACAATGTCTTTAATCAAATGAGAAGAACAATCCAACATTATTCCAAAGGCACCATCTTTGAGAAAGTGATAATGGATGATTACAATGCTTTTGCATACAATGTCTTGAGAAAGAGAACATGAAAACATAAGGCCAAGAAATAAAAAGTGAAAAGGTCATCCGCAAGAATCAAGCTATAAATCTAGACTTCCGAAGGAGTGCAACTTAACCACATCAATAGAGATTGTCTATTTATTAACTAAGGATGAACTTAACTATTGGCCATCACAAAAGAAGAAGCAAAAACATTGAAGGAATTTGGAAGGATCCTATTGCCACTACCACATGATGAATGGTCATGAAATTAACCATTACAGAGCCCTGGAGGGGATGATCATAAATTTCTTTCGACATGGAAAGATCAAATAATATGTAAAGAAAATTTAAGAAAAAAAATGAATAAAGAGCTACTTTTTATAAAGAGAAAATCTACGTTGTTGGGAGTGAAGTGCTCCTTATATTAGAAAACTACCTAAGATGGTATTCTACCTAAGATGGTAGAAATGCCTCTGTCCGCACTGAGATGGCTAGGGCAGAGCACCTCTTGGAGGGAGGAAGGGTAAGTCTTTAGCCGCGCCATAAGATGGTCAGGTTAAAGCACCAGACAAGCCCTTGGTCGCACCTCTAGTCAGGTCAAGGAACCTCCTAGAGGGAGGACGGGGTAAACCTTTAGCTACGCCATAAGATGGCCAGGTAAGCACCAAACAAGCCCTTATTCGCACCATGCTATGACTAGGATAAAGGACCTCTTGGAGGGAGGACAAAGTAAGCCTTTATCCTTGCCATGAGATGGCCCTGGTAAAGCACCTAACAAGCCCCTATATGCGACGCAAAAGGGCCACAGCAGGCCGCGTCTTGGAGGGAAGTCGGGTAAGTTCTTGGTTCCAGTCTCTAAGATGAGCTAACCAAGAGCACCAGATAACAATGAACTAAGATGTCCATGCCTATAAAGAGGCTCATTAAATAATGTATTAAGATAGGAAATAATGGATTAAGATGTCCAATCCCAAGAAGAGGCTCATTCTACAATGGACTGAGACGTCCAAGCCCAAGGGAAGGCACATTCAACAATAGACTAAGATGTCTATACCCGACAAAAGCTCATCAGATCATGAACTAAGATCTTCAAGCTTGAGAAGAGGAATTACAAATTATGGACTAAGGCGTCCAAGATCAAGAGGAAAATAGACAAATTACTTCTATACAAGACCTAAAGGGTTCGCACGTCAAAGGATTATAATAGATATCCACTTATAAATACTTGAATCTGGGTTTTGGGACTTTCATTTCTAAACATCATCTATTAATACCTGAACCCAGGTCTTGGGTCTCTCATACTAGAATTCCATCTATCAATACCCGAATCTGGCTTTCGAGTCTTTCATATCTAATTGCCATTTATTAATACCCAAATCTAGGTTTTAGGATATTCCTTTCAGAAATTCATTTATTATTACTCGAATTCGGGAATTTCGGATCTCTATTGATCACTGATTTTCTTAATATACCTGAATCTGGGTATTGATACAATCACTTATTTCATCCCTAATCTGGGTGTGGAATTTCAACAACGGATTTGTATTTGTCAATCACAAATGCCCGTATCTAGGACAAAAATACTCTCAAGAGATTCAATGTTATGAGTTTTCATTGATAGCCGAATCTGGGTTTCATATTTTTAGTTTTTCAAATTTCATTAATGCCAGAGAATGGGTCTTCGAGATTCTATTTCAAGTATTCAGGCAATGATTTATGAATTTAATCCCATATTGACCGTCTCTCGAAGAATTACTGTCTAATATTTATACCTTTATAATAAGGCGGGATTTCTTATCAACGAACTTTAGATATTCCAGCTAAATGGACAAAGTTAAATTCTTGGTTATCTCCCATCACGGTTAAAAGATGGGATTTAGGTGTTTACTATATATTACTGTTCATGAAATTAACAAGATCATTTTTTAATCTAAACAAATGATATACATAGACAGGTATGGAAAATCTAAAGCTAACAATTAGAAATATTGTTTGCTTCATACTTTTAAGGGAAATTAGCACGACAAAGAGAAATAAAAGATTTAGCAAATTCAGAAATGATGAATGAGCTATCAAGAAGCATTACAGAAGTGACATTACAAAAAAGGATTACAAATCAGGTGATATTTAAAAAATTAATATGATTCACATAATTCATGAGATAATTTTAAAAAAAATATGAAGTTATTTACATATGTACAAGACAAGTTTATGCATATCAAACATACAAATAAATTATAAGTCTTTAGTAGCCATATCAAGAGTCTCAGCAATTAAAGGATCCACTACATGAAGAATCGCGAAGAACTTCTTTGAACTTCTTTCCCTTCCTCCTTACCCTGTCTTCGTCATCAATCATTTCAACGTTAGTGTTTAGAGCATGGTCAAAAGCTTTTTCGTAACCCCAAGGGTTTTGTTATACCTTTCTAGCTCTGTGGCATGCTTCTGAAGGAAGTAACAATCATGTTCGAGCTTTTGATTCTTAGCAGCATACTCATTGATAGTTTGAGCATATTTCACCTTTTTTTCCCTTGTCAAAATACTTAGCTATTCCAAATTTAACTTTCCAGCACCAATTCCCCATAACATTATCATCTAAGCCCAAGGAAGGATTGAGCATACTAGGGAATTTATGGTCCACGAGATGCGCTAACCTAGTAGGCTTAGTAGCCAAAAAAGTAGTGTAAGGGATCGGTAGATCAATGCTTGAAGTCTTATCCCTCATGATAAATTGCAATGAAGCACTATGCCCGACTATCTTTTAATTTCAATTCCAAGTCATTTACTTTTTGTATAAGCTCTGGCATCTTTTCATTAAAGTCGATTGAAGGATTTGTCTTCACCTGTCGCTTAAGTACGGAAATAGTTTCATCCTTAATTTTAACTTCAGCCTCAAGATAGGCAATGTGATCCAATTGATTGCTGGTAATGGTTTTCTGACAGTAATATCTTTTGTTCCATTTCAAAGCTTTGATATTGCCACTGAAACGTTCTAATATGATATCGTCACTAAGCACAATCCCTCAATTTGTTTTCAACAATTTCTCTCCAAGAATATCGATGCGTGACAATAAATTAAAGGGAAGAGAAACTATGGATAGTTGTATCCCCTATTTAAGCAAAATAAATAAAATAGATTCAAAATCAGAATGAAAAATTACTTTGTTATTGCAACAAAGGATAAAAATTCAAACAACAATGAAGTTAAAAATACAATAGACAATTGATTGACATCTAAAGCTTAGATATTACATTTTTAACTTTGTTTAATAAATTAGCAGAAAGATTAACCGTAGAACCAAAAGGAATATTTAGTCCCTCTGGGGTTAACACTGGGGGACATTTGTTATAGTCCTACTTCCCAACTGGAGGACTATCATGGCCGCAAATTAATTTTGTATGAAATGTCCTAATTTCTTTGAGAAATGTCTCTTTCTCATCACTAAGAAAATCAAACCGAAGTCGAGGGTACTCTAAGTAAAGTTTTTGTAAGTCTCCGAGGAAGCAGTATCTTGCTAATTTTGAAGATTTTAATATTGATGCCTTTTATGAGAAAAAATCGTCTCAATTTGATGAATTGGCTTAAATGGTCTTTAGTGACAAGGTGATCTAATGAATAATCACTCTAAATAATATAATAAAATGGAGCTAAGCATAAAAGGAAACACTAAAAAAATATTTATAATTCGATACAATGTTACATGTTACAACTATTCATTAGGTTCATGTACCACATATTTAGAAAATAATTCGAACACAAATTTTTCTTGTAACACTTAAGCTTTTATGAGGGGAGATCCAGGGGAATTGATCTGACCCATAGTAAGTTCCAACAAGCTCTGGAAGCGGGTCAGATCCAAATTCATCTAAGCATCTCTTGTGAAAACGTCTAAGCGTACCCCCACTGAATTCGTCCAAGTACGAAAAACCAATAATCGAATGTCTACAATAAGCTTTATATAGAAAGTTAACTAAAATGTCCTCTCTTCAATTAACATCCAAAATAAAGTAAATAACTCTCGATTTTCCTCAAAGAGAGTGTCGTATCGGAGGCGTGCTCTCTTTGAAGTAGCCCTCGGATGTTTGAAAGACGCCAACACTGAGGCACTCCTGTAAAGCCTATGATACTTTTCAAAGAGTACAATTATGCTCCCTTAACTGCTGATATACTTCCCTATATAACTTGTTATTTCAGCTTGTTTTCTCTCAAGTTTTGTTTTATAGGGGAGGATTGACTTCTTCCTTGTCTAAACAGAATGCTTTACACTATTATAAATTTTGACTTAAAAGACATTTAAACAGAGAATCCCATACCTGCGACATTGGAAAAGAGGTGTGGGAAGCCTGCTCTTTCCTTTTAAGCTCATCAACGTTAGCAGGAGCATGCTCATCCTTTTGAGGGGCAGAAGGCCCAACAGATCTAGGTGGAGTAGGTCCAGGAGGAATGGGCTCTTTTTCTAAAGCTTTGGTTCTATCACCCCATCCTTATCAGAGGTTTCGTGGTGAGCTCCACCATCTCCGCTTGGACTCGGATCACCAGCAAGGTTATCATCATCATCGTTGTCATCGCCATCACCTTCTTCCCTACTAGCAAATCCTTGTCACACTCGTCGTCAAAGTCCAATTCAATATCAAAAAAGGGATATCAAAGGAAAGGATCTTAGAAGCATCAATTTGCTACTCATTTGCTGGTTCAAACCCATGCTTCATTTGATCAATCTTGCCCACTACTCTCTCAACCAGGGTAAAATCGAGCGAAGGAAAACTAAAGTCAGGACACTTCGTGAAGTTGTTAGCATACGCGAGCATGAGACCCTCTTCATAGGAGTTTAGCAACATTTTCCCAAGATTAGAACTAATAAATTGAGACACTTGCAGCTTAGCGTCAGAAATGGTATTGACACTGAGTATCAATGAAGCCATGGTCTTCTTGAAATTTTCCTTCAAAGAGATGTTCTTTGCAGTTAAATGAGCTTTCTCATCTTCAGAGACTTTTAAAGTATGCTCCACGGTAAATTTTCTCTTTAGCAAGAAGTTTACAAGCCCGTCTTTCTACCGTGAGATCAGTTTCAGCTTAGGTAAGAGAGATTTTAATTGTTCCAACTCCGAGGAAGCTTCATCTTTAGCAGCGGAATGAGCAGGCACTTGATTTTTAAGGTCAGAAATTTCCTCTTAAAATTTCGAGGATCGGGCAGAATACTTCAATGCATGTTCATTTAAAGCTAGCCAACTTTTATAAATCTGAAAGGAGAAATTTAACACAAATTAGAGATTTAGAAAAAAACCAATGATGATAAGATCAATTGAAGAGAGACTTACAAGAAGTTGTTGCTCAATTAGGCAGCGATAGTGCCCTACCAAATCTAGAATGGAAGAAGACGGGAGAATTGAAGTGAAGGACTCTGAGTGAAGGATAAACCGAATTATCTCTTCGAAGTTGGTAGCAGAAGGAGAACATGATGGCTAAGAAGGAATGTCCTATGTAGTAGGAGGCATATTTAAAGCCAATTGCATTTTTGCGAGAGTAGCTGGTGAGTCTGCATCAGAGATGTGAGAGATGGGATCAAATGCAATTGGGATTTGCACTGGTTTGTCTTTAGAAGCTTCAACAACTGGGCTTTTCGAAGCTTTGTCAAGCGATGAACGTTCTTCCGCCTCTACGTCTATAACATTAGTAGCTTTCGTTGGTGTCTCTGTTTCAGATGATTTCATCAACTTTCTTTCAAAAAATTTCTTGGTTTTGGCAAAAGATTCGATAATTGATGGCACTTCAGAAATTGAGGGAAGAGGAACAACACCACTAACGGGCATTGTAACCTAAGAAGCATTTGTAAAGATCCCAAGCAGATTAAAAGTTAGCGAGAATATTTGTGAAGCAACGGAGATAGAAAGCAAATATTTAGCCCATAACTTACCGGAATGGTCTGTACAGATGGGTGATATGGGAGAAAAGTGTTCAGCATCTCCTAAGACAAGGAATCGATTTCCTATTAAAGTATGTTAGACTAAAGGGGGTAATTCCAAAATCCTTTGGCCAGGAAAAAGAAGGGATTGCTTCCTCAAGTTCGAGCGCATCAACAATTTTAGTCGATTTTCAGTTTTAGCAAAAGCGACGATAAGGGATTCCACTGTTCTCTTATTTGCTTCGTTTAGTTCCTTGGTGGGACAACCTAGTATAAGATAAAGATTAGGCATGGAAAGTAATAAAATGAAAGAAATATAATGAAAATTTAAACTTACAGGGGGGAGGAAAAGGTCCCACTAATATTTGGGAAACATCGGACAAAGAAAAACTAGTTTTTCCAATCTTCGAATTTGTTGACCCCATCTGATATAAGTTTCTTCTGGGGGTTAACTCTAAAGATCTGGTGATTAAGAGCGCTAAGTTTGACTATTCGAGTCAAGTGGTTCAATACTTCCGCATTCAGAGAAGGAATGCCAGGTTCAAGTGCCATCAACTCCAAAGATAGAAGATAGGTGTATACGTTCGGACATAACCGAATCGGGGAAATTCTAAGATAAAACAGGAGTCTAGATAGGAAGTCAGGGAATGGAAGAAACCCTCCATTCCTTATGTACATAGTGGAATAGGCAAAGAACACTTTAGGAGGGCTGTTGATAGTGTCATTTTGTGCAAGGGAATGGCTTCTACTCCAGTGATTCCAAAGTCATTGAAAATAGCATCCAGTTCATCTTGAGTGGATATCAAAGAATACTTTGACGTAACTGCAACTTTCTTTGGAGAACTCGTGATTTTGTCAGGTGAAAATGTTTTAGTTAAATTTTTAAGTTTGATATGGCCATATTATTCTTTTAAGAATTAGTCAAACTGGTTCAAGTGACTTAAACAAAATATCAAATATGAAACTTTAAACTTTTGAAAAATGTTTAAGTTAAAAGCCAAAGACATTAGGCTACCAAATGGCATTGAAAGGAACAAAGACATCAACACTTAGCAAGTACATCCCGACATTGTTGAAAGCCTAAAATGAGTTCCTCAAGCTATCGACAAGGTCGAAAGGAAAGGTCAAAATATCTTTTAATTGATACATATCGATTGTGACGAATGCCATACGGGAACCAAATTGCTAAAAGGAGGTTGTCCAAGTTAACTTAAAAATTGAAGAAAAATTATATGCCATTAACACTCCATAAACCAAGTAAAAAGACCCTTCGACACTGTCAAAACAAAAAACTTAAGTTTCCATATAAATATGCAAATGTTGTCAAGACCTCATATACTCATCGAGTCGAAAGGTCCTTAGTTTAACTTACATGAACTTAGAACGTTTCGACAACGTTGGAGAAAAACAGCTCTAGATGGTTTTGACTCAGTAGATTTAAGTGGTGTTAAAAGGGTCGAAAGGGTTTAATGATTCCAAAAATTAACTAAGGAAAATGGATTACAATCGAAATAAGAGGTTTCGACTATGTTGAAACATTTTGCTATCGAAGGGGTGGATACACTTTACTAGCTAGATACCCTTTTGACAAAGTTGGTTAAAATTGGCACCACAACACCTTTCGAGCCCATCGAAAGGGGATAAGGAAGCAAAACCAATACTACCAGTTTGACCTCTTTCGAAGGGGTAGAAAGGTCATTTTATGGCGCTAATTTTTCTTCTTTACATTTGAAACTTTCAGGCGAAGAAAATAAGTTCCACCACTTTCTCCAAACCCGATTGCAAACCCAAGGTTTCAAAATTTATTAACCAAACCCGATAACAACGCAAATTGCAAAAAAAAAAACAGGATTATAATAGGAATACCCTTTCCGATTCCATAAGTATGTAAATTATTATCAAATTGAAAATCTAAATTTTCTAAAGAAGATCAAAACTGTAAATACTGAAGTAAAAATCCAAAATGAGAAACAAACTCTATTCACTCATGAAACTGAATTAAGAAAAAAGTTTCTTGGCAAATCAAACCAAATCTACCATCAAAAAATCAAGATTCAGACATTTCAAAATCGAATTTAAATTTTGAAATCTGAAAATATAAAGTTCAATTAAAAACTAGCAAAATAGAGTAAAATCTAAACATACAGATTAGATTTGATGATTAGTTTGGTTTCTAGAAGAAAGTTGAAAGGTTGAGAATTTTTAGAATTATTTTACTCGTGCTTGGAATTTTGAATATAGAAAAGCTATTGAGCAAGAAGGAAGTGAAGTGTACTTTATAAGAAATGTGACCCAGAAGTATCGACCACTAGATAAGATTTGAATAAATGGCCCAGATCCATGTGGAAAGACCAAAAGGAGGGAAGCTTCACGGTTTGAACAAAGTTGACTTGAAAAGTCAAGTGCATCCCTTCGCGGGAGGAGGGGGGAAAATGTTAATCAAAAAATCATCTTTCGACTTACTCAGAACCATTCCAAGCAGAGAGTAAAAGAAAGCAAGAAAGAAAAACACCAGCTAGACATTTCAAAAGAGTTAAAGGGATGCTATCGTTAAAGTCTGGAAGCTTCAAAAATTTCGAAGGAGTCGGAAGGTCTCAACAACAAAGGTCCAGCGAATTCACATCATATGAAGAAGATAAAGGAGTCGAAAGCAACCTTTTTCCTTTAACAGCCACCTTTCGAATGGGTCATGTCATATGCGTGATGACCTTTCGATTGAGTCAAAGCAACACCATTCGAAGATAATGAGAACAACTACTTGTATATGTGCCAAATCTTTCGACATAAAAGGTTTTGCCTTTGTTGAAACTACGCGAAAGCAAGCAACGTCCAGGTCAATCCCTTCAAAAGCTATGGTAAGCCTTTCGAATTGGATGAAACCAGTGTGATCCAGGATGGTTCCACATCAGAACAAGTGCTCAGGCATAACCAAAATCATCGAAACCATTGAACAATACCTAACGACAGAATCCGAAGCATTTACAAGGCTATATAAAGTAAAGAGACGCAACCCTTCCATTTGACAAAAACGAAGCATACTTAAGTCATTCAACAATCACCTTTTGACCAAGTCGGAAGCATCAAGGTTGAAAGGTGCAGACCCCCATCCGTAAATAAGGCCCAAGGGGGCACATTAGGGGATCCGATTCTTCTCATTCTCAACTTGTATACTCTTATATAAAAAGTATTGTAAATCCTAATTCGAGAGGTGATTTGGGAATTTAAAGGAATAAAGTTTTCTTAGCTCGATAATGGTAAATCTCCAATACTTTAGATTACTTTACTGTTTCATTCAAGCTTTTGTTGGATTCACCTTTGTATTTTAGGTTTCCCCTACATCGATGGAACCCTCTCGACATAGTCGAAACCACTTATAGTCAAGTAATTGTGGAGACCTACTCTGAGCTACTTCACCTTCGACCAGTTGCCTACGACAAGGAGAAAACCAAGTAATTACTCACTTAAATCCTTAGCTAACATAAGAAGCCTAAGGACTTGGCTTTTGACAAGTTCTAAACCCTCGCTTTTAACCCTTTACCCAAGTCTAAACTATTCAATAGCCTAGAGCTCTCAACAAGGTTGGAAACCAAACCTAGTTTCCTTGTTCAAGCTTTATCATCAAGATCACCTCGCTTCCAACAGGGTTGAAACCTTTGTATCACAATTCTTTGAACAAGTCTTATCAATAAAACCCTCAAGGTCTTCAACAAGGTTGAAACTTTCAAAGGGAAAACCTTCTAAGATAACTATATTAAATAAAAAAGATGGACTTAGAAAGAATGATTAATCCATCTCAAAAAAGCTGAGAGGTCATTAAGCATGAAACCTAACCTTTTCGACATAGTCGAAAGGTTGGTCTATGTAATTCCTGCCTACTAAAGCCTAATCGAGAGGAAATGCTGAGAGGATTCATATCTTCTTTTCTACTCTGCTTGCCTCAAGGATAATCCACATCCTTTAGCATAATTATGGAGTATTGACAAAAAAATCATTTTAACAAAGAGGCAGGGTATTTGGAACCTGCACAACTATAAATGGTAGAGCTCCTAGAAATGAGTTAATTTAAGAGTCGATAATAAAAGCAGTGATCCAAGTTCAACCGCCTTGGAACTTAGTGACCTTGTGCAAAAATTGCACTGCTTTAGGAGGTATGCCCATCTTTGGAACTGAAGATATTTTAGGAGTTCAGACATTCCTCCGTTCTTATGAAAGAATACATGGGGATCTTTAGTTGGGAGGTGCTAGAAAAAGACTGTTGGCATCACGTCAGCTTCAGAAAGCAGCAATGGATTGGTGGGATTCAGTCACGATGAATACACCAGAAGAACATTTTTCTTGGGCATAATTTAAAGAGGTATTTGAAACTCAGTTTATCGTAGAGGCGAGAAGGATACATTTATTCAAAAGTTTTATGAATTTGAAATAAGGTGAGATGACAGCGGCGCAGTATGAGCATAAGTTCAATGCATTGTCCCACTTTGGACCAGGATTGATTGATACACCACTCAAAAAGAATGAAATGTTCATGAAAGGAATGCATCTCGAATTTCATCGGGAAATGACCAATCTTTGCAATGGTACCTTTACCAATTTTATCAGTATGGCTTTGAGGTTTGAAGCTCTTGATATTAAGCAAGGAGTGCAGAAGAGAATATTTCCAGCAATTGATACCCAAACATTATCAGTGATACCTATTTTAGAAAGCCATTTTTCAAGCGCAAAGGGAAGAAGAAGTGGTCAGGAAAGAAGCCTGGAGGTGGAGCACCAACACATAACAAGCTGTTAGATTTGACCAAGATCTTTTGTTATAAGTGCAATCAAATGGGCCACTTTGCAAATTAGTGCCCGAATTTGTCTACTGGACCACTATGCTACAATTTCAAAAACATGGACATATAAAGAACCGGTGCCCTTTTTCAAAGAAGAGATCACTGGGACAAGCTTTTACTATTAAGGAAATACCATCTATTTCTATGGACCCAAAAAGAAAGCACGTGTTACAAGGTACAATATCCATTTCTGATATTCATGTTAGAGGTTAATTGAAATCGGTGCATGGCACAGTTTTATCTCATATTACCTAATGAAACATTTAGTTCCTAAATATGTTATTCTCTATAATTCTCTTTGTGTGTCAAACCTGTTATCCGAGTTTTTAACCCAGCAGGACCCAATAAGAGATAAAACAATCTCATGTTATCAAAATGTTTTTGAACTTAACCAGATAGGCTAAGTCAATGAATTAATGAGAGCCAAGATATATTACTAAGGCCAGGATTGGGATCAACTAAACCAAGAGACCAGAATTCTTTTAGTCCAATCAGCAACTGAGCGCAAATAGCCAATAAGTTATCGTCAAAACGGAACAAAGTGCAACAAGACTATACAAACAATGGAGACACAAGACCATGGAAACATTCCAAACTTCAAACTCCAAAAAATATCCTAAGAACTTGGATCGCCAACGACCAATGCCCTATGGATCTCTAGCGATCCATGCAAAACGTGTGATGTAGGGAAGAAGAGAAGGAAGGAAGAAGGATGCTGAAAAAATGCTACGTCTATGGGTCGTTAGCGACCCATAGACCATGGGTCGCTAGCAACCCATTCTTCCCTATGAATCTTCAATATACTAAATAAGGAGGCAATGTAAAAGGCAACCAAGTCATTAGCTCGCATACGAACCAAGTCTATGGGTCACTAGTGATCCATAGACCATAGGTCGCTAGAGACCCATGATTTTGGCTCAGATCGCGAGGCAGACCACCCTAAATCGTTCCTACCTGCGAAAAGTTGATGAATTGACCTTACCTAGAAGCTTCTCAATCTCTATAAATACCATCCTACCCACAACATAAAGAGGGGATTCTTCAGACTGGTTGCTGAAGCTCCGTTGGAAACATTCTTCACTCTCAACCTCCCTTACAACAATCTCCAAATGATTCACTGTGATTCTCTAGGGGACTCCTACTCTGGGGTTTCAATCTAGCTAAAGATAATCAAATTGTTGTAATCAAACATACCTTGTAACATCAATCAATCTACAGTAAAACCATAAAGTGGACGTATGCTTCATTAACAGCCAAACCACTTTAAAAATCCTTTGTCTTCTTTCTTTTACTATTCTTTTTCTATATTTTTTAATATGTGATATTACCCTGTCACAACAGGGCTGGTGCTTTAAAATTCAAACTTGGGTATTGGTCCATTTTTGGGTAACATTCTGGCGCTTTCATTGAGAACCCAACTTAAGATTAGACCTAGCTATCTACTTTGGATCAGATAGGTGCTGAAGTTAGATTCTCAATCTTTGCTTAGAAGGTTTGCTGTCGAGAATAGAAGAACCAACCTAGAATGATTGAAGAAAAAGAAAGCAAACACATGCTAAGGTAATAGAGAGCATCAACATGAGATAATAGACGTGACCCTAAAGGCAAAGCTCAGAAATAACTTAGGCACGTGGGTCGCTAGCGATCCAGGCAGAATGGGTCACTTGTGATGCATATGTTTTCATAAGACCGCCATAAATTCCAATAGGAAAATTAAATTAGTTAAGTACATGGATCGCCAGTGATCTATGCAATATGGATCACTAGCGATCCTTGTACTATGGATCACCAGAGATCTATACTATTTCAAAAAGTCGCTATCGAGCAAGAAGCTATGCATCGCTAGTGATCCATAAAGTTAGCTTGGTTCATGATGATTTTATTCATATACCATGAACCTCGGGGGCGTTACCCCCGAACCCCAAAAATCATGATAGAAGAAAACTTTAACACTCCACCTACTGCAAATGCACTGTCGACTAACTCGAACTTAGGAGTGAATACCCCACGGAAAGATATAACGATGGCTCTCTTCGGCTTTAAAGATGATAAACAATTTGAGGAAGATAAATCAGATGAAAATGCCAATGTGAAAAATGAGAGAAGAAGCTCTAAAACCCATGTTGTAGCATAACACGAAACAATGGACGAGGAACTACTGCTCAGGCAGTATTCTAAGAGGCCGGAGGACCAAGAAGATATGATACAAATCAAGATCAATTACAATGCCAAGCTCCTCTGGTATATTGTGACCATTCCCAACTAATCAGCTTCAAATCCCATCATGGAGCTCATATCATCGAATCATGAGGGGTCGTTGTCGAAAATCATTAAAAATCATCAAAATGTTTGTTGAAAAACTCACTCCGGGTCGACTCGAAGTCAAACTTGTGTAATCTCCTATTTGATCTGACGCAGATTCTGGAAGTCCTGACTTGAAGTATAATTCGGGTATCATCTATTTTACTAGGAGTAAATCTAGGAAATTCTGGCCTGAAATCACACTTGGGTAATCACATATTTAACTCGGAGTAAACCTAGGAAATTCTTGCCTGAAATAAGACTCAGGTAAAACCATGATTTTCGCCAAGCAAGCATGCAAATGGCTCCAAGCAACGTTTGTCACCAACCCAGCACTTCAAAGTCCACGACTCCAAGAAAATGGAAAATTTTCTCTGGTCGGAATCCAAGTAAAATACTCCAGATCTATCAATGCCGATCCAATCATTCAAACATAGACAATTATGTATATATCATTCTCAAGCATTATAAATAGCCGTAACTTGAAAACATACCGGTCTGACAAAGATTAGAGCATCTTCCCCAATTGAAACACATTCACCGAAGCCGTTCGACATGTAGAATATCCAAAGAAGTTTATCATGCTAACTATACCTATTGTACAGCTGTACAACTAATTTGAAATTGCTCTTTTACAGGTATGACTAGCATACAGATGAAGCGAGGGCAACAGATGCAGTCTACTGCAAGGCCTTCAAGAATCATTAAAAGATGAAACAACCTACTACCTTGGAAGAATTCTATGGAAAGGCATAGCGGTTCGAAAGCCTAGAAGTGGTGCAATTAGAAGAAGGCAAGCCCGACAGTGCGCCAAAGAACATAAAAAATGATGAAGGAGCTACAGGACCTTAGGGATCTTCTATCCAAGCAAGGCTGCTAAGACCCAGTAGAAAAGCACCCCAGCTAACTGATGAAATCAAATGAAAAGATGATTACAAATAACATTCTAGCTATCTAGCAACTAAGGAATGAGACAACAACCTAAAGCAATGCCTTCTCATCCATCATTGTCTACTCTCCTTTTCCAAATGAGATGCAATGGTAAACTAGGGCATTGAGATAGCACGGCGAAAGAAATGCTTTTATGCCCTCGACGAGTCATGTCAACCCCCCTTTGTGAGAAGCAACGTTGATCGTGGTGTCGAGAAGTCTTGTCCAAATGATCGTCAAACAAATAGATCCGATACCTTAGCCTATAGGAACCGATAAAACTGTGTTCCCTTGAGCTGAATTCGAAAAATTGCTTTTGAAGTCGATGAATCATTGCTTTAAGAATGCCGGGCAATCGGACATACGACCCAAAACACCCCTTAAAGTCGATGAATCATTGCTTTAAGTCCATCGGGCTATCGAACATACGACCTAAAACACCTCTTGAAATCGATAAATTATCATTCCAAGGCCGTCTAGTCGTCGGACATCCGACCATAAAAACCCTTCACGAATGTGAAGGTCCATCACAGACCAAAGTATCATGAAGATGAACTAGTAGATCAGCGGTCATCTAATTCAAAAAACCCTTCGTGAATGTGAAGGTCTTTCACAAACCAAAGCGTCCTGAAAGTAAAACGGTAGACAAGCAGTCATCTGATCCAAAAAGCCATTTGCGAACGTGAATGTCTTTCATGAACTAAAGCATCATGAAGGTGAACCGGTAGATAAATGGTCACCTGATCCCAAAAACCCTTCGCGAATGCGACGGTATTTCATGAATTAAAGCATCATGAAGGCAAACTGGAGATCAGCGATCATTTGACCCAAAAACCCTTTGCGAATGTGAAGGTCATTTATGAACTAAAGCATTATGAAAGTGAACCGTTAGATCAACGGTCATATGATCTAAAAACCCTTCGTGGACTTGAAGGTCTTTCGCAAACCACAGCATCTGAAGGTAAACCGTTATATCAGCGGTCGTCTAATCCAAAAAACCATTTAGAACGTGAAGGTCTTTCCCGACTAAAGCATCATCAAGGTGAACTGGTAGATCAGCGGTCATTTATCCAAAAACTCTTCATGAACATGAAGGTATTTCATGAATCAAAGCATCATGAAGGTAAACTGGTAGATCACCAGTCATGCGATCCAAAAATCCTTCACAAATGTGAAGGTCTTTCATGAACTAAAGCATTATGAAGGTGAACCGGTAAATCAGCGGTCATCTGATCTGAAAACACTTTGTAGACATAAAGAACTTTCACGAATCAAAGTGTCATGAAGATAAACTGGTAGATCAGTGGTTATCTGATCCAAAAATCCTTCATGAACATGAAGGTCATTCAAGAAATAAAGCATCATGAAGGTGAACCAGCAGTCAGCGGTCATTTGATCCAAAAACCCTTTTTGGACGTGAAGGTCTTTCATGAACCAAAGCATCATGAAGGTAAACTGGTAAATCAACGGTGGTCATCTGATCCAAAAAACCCTCGCAAACATGAAGGTCTTTCATGAACTAGAGCGTCGTGAAGGTGAACCGGTAGATCAATGGTCATTTGATCCAAAAAACCCTTTGCAAACGTGAAGGTCTTTCACGAACCAAAGATCGCGAAGGTAAACCGATAGATCAACGGTCATCTAATCAAAAAAACCCTTTGCAAACGTAAAGGTCATTCATGAACTAAAACATCGTGAAGGTGAACCTGTAGATTAACGGTCATCTGATCCAAAAAACCTTTCACGAACATGAAGGTCTTTCACGAACTAAAGCGTCGTGAAGGTGAACCAGTAGATCAGTGGTCATTTGATCCAAAAAACCCATCGCAAACGTGAAGATCTTTCACAAACTAAAGCACAGTGAGTATGTAGATCAGTGGTCATTTGATCCAAAAAACACTTTGTGAATGTGAAGGACTTCCACGAACTAAAGCATTATGAAGGTGAACCGGTAGATCAGCGGTCATTTGATCCAAAAATCCCTTTGTGAATGTGACAGTCTTTCACGAACCAAAGCGTCGTGAAGGCAAACTAGTAGATTAGAGGTCATCTGATCCAGAGCTCCCTAGGTCATTGAAGTCACGCTCCGGTGCCACAAATCGACAATCATACCAGTCATTCCACGAAATTAATGAAATCACCTCCAACAACCAATGAGATAAACAGTGTAAATTCCAGAGCTTCAAAGTCACTCAAAGAGACTAAGCCAAAACTGAACTGACCATGTAAACGATTGAAGGCCAAACTGAATCAAGCCAAGATTGGCACCTAGGAGATCCGCACCCACTGGATTGAGGGCAAATAAACGAGTCGCGGAGAGATTACCAATACAGTTCAAATGCGCCAACAGCCCTGTGGCATGGAGGGCACTGCACACACTTGAATAGCCATAAGAAAGGCCAAGACTAATCATACCACGGTTTTGTTATGACCGATCAAAAAATTTTGGCATTCTAACAACCAAGGACTTAATGACCTAGCTAGTGCAATAAATGAAAAACTAGCATAATACTTGCCCACTTCTTTCCAACTACTATTTTACCGCTCTTGGTGACCAATTCCTCTTCCTATTAGAGCGTAGCCGGTTAAAGACCCATTCTCTAAAGGTAATTTGGACCAAGAGCTAAAAGTCGTGCCTTGAATTCCACAAGCTCTTTCTTCAATCCATCTTCATGCAGTAAGCAATAGATCTCTCCACCATGGTAGCCTGATCTATTTGGATGTGTACATCTTCTAGAGACACGGAAGGATCATCTAAGCCATGATTGCATGAGCCAAAAACTGTTTAGCTTCTTGAGCCAAATAAAACGGTGTTCATGTAAGCATCCTGCTGAGTCGACGAGGCTAAATCGACTCGAAAATCATTGTTTAGCTACTTGGACAGGTCAAAATGCACCCGAGTATGCTCCATCAACTCTCCGAATTGAAGAAAGTGAATTGACTCAAACCGCCACCTCCTCACATGGCCCGAAGATAGGCAACACCGAGGAGTACCAAAAGCCGTGCATTTCAGAAGTTGCACCAAAACATGCACTCCTCACATTGCTTGAAGATAGGCAACACTAAGGAGTATTAAAAGTCATGCATTTCGTAATTCGTAGACGAACTCTTAAAAAACATAAGCTCCTCATATTGCCTGAAGATAGGCAACACTTAGGAAAACTAAAAGCCGCACATCTAATAAACCGTGTAATAACATTCAAAATGCAAACTCCTCAACATTGCCTAAAGATAGGCAACATAAAGGAATTTCAAAAGTTGCACACCCGTAAGCCACGCACCAACTCCTCAACATTGCTCGAAGATAGGCAACATCGAGGAACATCGCTGAAAATCTTGCTCCTAAAGCATAAACTCCTCATGCTGCACGTAGATAGACAGTGTTGAGGAGCATCAGAACCAGATTGATGGACCATATCGATCCCGAACACCGCACGTCTCATAAACAGCGCTAACCACTCATACGATTGGGAATAATGGGCACAACTCCAAAAAAACTGGAGTGCTACAAACCAACATAAAAGTTTCAATTGATGACACTTAATGGTTAAAATTACCATCAGTTTACTCGTGTAATGTGCACCTATCAAACATGCATATATTGCATACTCACCAGAATATCACGAGAAACTCGGATTACATGCTAAAGTTGCAAAACGTCCAAAAGAAGGAAAATAAAGCTGTGACTTAGTCAAATTTCATGTTTAATATGAAAATTATCTAAACTATAATTTACTGGTCATTTGAAGTAAACAGCCCTATGAATTAGGAGCATACACTAGTACATAAATAAAAATAATTGAAAACAATAAGTTCACAAGTTCTGTTACTCCAAACAAATGATTGTTACTCCAAATAAAATTTTCGGAAGTAATCGCAAAAATTGGAAAAGTGTGAACAAAACAAGCATAAGTGCATAGAACACACATGAACAGACAAAAAAGAATATGGTTAGAATTTCAATGTATTGCTTATAATTTTATTTTATATAAGTCAAAATGTGGGTGTCGTACCCACACAACACTAAACCAACAAAAAGGAAATATAGACTCCACGACAAAACCACTAAGTGCAAACTCTACCCTTGAACAAAATGACTCAAAAAGAACAAAAGTCGGATCAATACCCACACAAGCTCCTCAGTACTTCCTTTCACTACTCCCCTTTTCGCCTTTTGTTTGTAGTTTCTACCTCGTTTTAGGAGTGGTGTCGCTTCCAGTAATATCAATAAACTCCTCAATGGCAACGTCAATAAGTTCCAAACCGTTCCGGGTCGATGGGTCACATTGAGCCCATAAACCACGCACTCTCAAAAATGACACACTTTGTATACTGCACATTTTTATAAGCCATGCAAACACTGCTTGATGTTGCTCTGGCATCATCGACGAACCGTTAAAATTTTCTAAGTGCTAGTGTTGTGCCGATAACACTAGGAAACTTGTCTATTGAAAGATTAAATAGGGATCGATTCCCACTACCCGTAAGAATCGTCATTGCTTCGATAGTGCCACACAGCTCACAAACCAATAATTTGACCAATGTTAATGCACAAAATGTTAAAATTCAAGGCACCTAAGTCATGACTTCCCAGAGATAAGAGCTACGATGTACCTTTGACTGGGGGCATGTAGTGAGGCGCCCAAAACATTAATTGTCCAAAATAATTAGCCCTATGAATTGAGGGGCACAAAACACATTAACACATGATCAGGATAAAAGATCGCTCTAACTTGCAACAAAAGGAGGATCTTACCGTCGTACAAAGATAGACGATGATGGAAGACATTTCTAGAATTAATTCATCAATGCACCATCTTCCAAAGACAGAAGCAGGTGCTTAAATGAGGTCTCAAACCCTAAATTGCAAAAAACCTAACTGTTATCCGAAGGTAGACAATGGCAAGGAGAGAATGCTCAAAATCGTGCAGCTAAACCATTGATTCTCAAAGACTGGAACCAATGAATAAGGCCGATATCCAAAACAATGTTGTTAGTCTAGCATAATGCATATGGCTTGAAACAAACAAGCTTAAGTGCCACAGATTCAAGACAAACACTACCGAACCCTACCGGTCCATGATCAATATTGGTATGAATGTGGTCGTATCAGAGGAAATGTGATGACTTGCTCTACAATTTCACATTTTCTATAAGAACCTGGATTTTGACACCTAGAAGAGATGGGTCCTGCCCAAAAATGGAGGGTTCCGCGGATAGTTGTCAGATCATAGCAAAAACCAGTGGGAGGAAGTTCGTTTTTTCATGAATAAGAATAACTATGGAATTTGTTAAGCAAAAGCCTTGCATCTCCAAGGGTAATACTTGATGGTTATAAACAAGCTAGGCAGAAGAAACGTCTAAGACTCTCACCCTTCCAGAACATGGCATTGCCCAGATTTAAGCAATGTTAAGAGAACAACCACATTATGTTAAAAGGAATCTACTCAACTCTATAGATCGGATGAATGATCCAACCCTCACCAACATGACTATAACACTGCCCAAAGACAGGCAGCACTAAGAAAATACTTCTACAATCCAACCATCGAAGTGCTACTTTTCGAAGGCCGAAACTAGTACCCAACTAGATTAAGAGCACTACCAAATTGACAGGGAAAATCTATCCCAACCTCATGATTGTTAGTGTAGCCTCACCAATGCCAAGGCCTTATTTTATCTTTTAAGTACTGGTGTTGCTTTGGCAACACTGGGAAAATTTCTATTTCCTAAGTACCAGTGTTGCCTCGACAATGCTAGGAAGTTTTCTATTCATAGGTATGAGTGTTTCCTAGACAACTCCGGGAAACATTCCGCTCACTAAGTACCGGTATTGACCGGGAATGCTAGGAAAACTTTAATCTACAGGGCTAATGAGAAACACTCATCGCAGTGAACCATTGACGCACTAGCTTTCGGAGATTGAGTTTGGTCCTCAACTGAGTTTCTACCTTCTCTTAAGAAAAATATTGTTGCCCAATGACATGCAATGACCGAAAGACATATCCTTTCATAAGTCGGCCTAATGATTCAACCTATCAAAACAGGAATCAGCGATTGCGCAGGAATAAAGTAGTGTCGAAAGGAAATCCTAGGATTGAGCTACCCGTGTACTAATTTCTAGGGATGAAAGCTGGCGCAAAACTGAATTTCATAAATTCAACTTAAAAAGAATATAGAAACAGCCGAAAGATAGGCAGCCTTAAGGAAATGTTTCTTGGAACCAAGCACTAGGTTATCAATTCTCAAAGACAGGAGTTGACATATGAACAAAACTTCCGTGACAACATCAACAACCAAGAAGAGCTTGCATGGCTAAGGACAAGTGGGAGTAGTCATGGAAGGTCAAAAATAAAATCCCTGAACATCCTTATTTCCAGAATGGGATTGAGAACCAGACTCGGGGCAATTGAGTAATTCACCCCACAAATTTCCATCTCTTACAATCACCCAAGTATAGGCATTTGAAATAACTAGTCCCTCAAGAAAGGATAGAAGCACAGATACTTGATCGAGTTAGGTTAGTTAACGATTTGTATCTTAAAATAAAGCACTCTAGCACCGAAATCGCCAACAAAGGAAATGAAGGATGTAATGTTTAGAAATCAACCGTTGCTCATAGTTTGGCGACAACAAGAAGGATTGATGACCTACTTATGGTCTAACTAGATCATTTGGTTCCAACTTGCAAGAATATGCCATTACTCGAAGTTTGGTAATGCTAGAAGAAAGCCCAAAACGAAACTATTGACACGCCGGCTTTCGAAAATAGAAGCAAAAGCTTGATGGACTCTTTAATCCTACCTTCTTGAATCTGACATTATCCGAAGATCCACAACATCTAGGTTTGAGTCATCTGTACATGAGTTTACGAAGATAGAAACCAACACATGATTAGGATCTCAACGCCAGATTCAGAAGAATTTATTTCAGCAAAAGATGCCAAAAATATGTCTTTCTAATTTGTATCTACATCATTACAACACTCAGATCTTAGGATCAATCAAACTGGGACAATCAGCATATTGCTTAGGAGATCTAGTCTCCCAAAACATGTTGGTTCAGTAGTCAAAGAAATCAGCCCTACGGACTAAGACATTTACACTAACACTTTGTCGAAACAAATTTAATTGAGCATAAGTAGGAATTGGCTACAGAAATGGCTAGACCAAGCTACTTCATAGTTCTAAACAAAGCTATGGAATGGAATATATCGAATTGACCGCAGAAGTATTACTTATATGTATAGAATTACAGTAAACGAGTATGTTGCACATAAGCAAAAGAAGTGCAATAGAAAGAAAAAGCAATGCTCTAAATCGAGCAATTAAGCCAATTGTCCCCGAAGATAAAGGCTGGTGTGCATTGTATTCCGAAAAACACAAAGGAAGGGCAATCACATTTGGACAACTTGTAACGACCCACTATTTTGTACCATTCAAATTCGACGATAAACTAAAACTTGTCAAACTTGAACAGTTCAAAACAATAGATTGTAAATAAATTTGGAACAATTGAAATCAAATAACAGAATCACAGGAACAGAAATCAGAAAGCTCGCAGCGGAATTTAAAATAAATTAGTGGTTCATGAAGCCACTATAAATATTCTCAAAAACAACAAAGTTTTACATAGTCTTTAAACCCAATAGTTACCAAGTACTGCAATAACTTTTAATTAATTTACTCTTAAGTTCATTTGCATAAACTACGGCACTTACAAAGTGCGATAATATCCTTTACAACAGATTTTATGCAAATTAAATTCCAAGCTTAAATATAAATTTATAAAAAAATTAAACTTTGATTAAACCCATTTAACTTATAAAACCATATTTCCACTTTAAAAAATAGTCATTTAAATTTCTAGAATATATGATTTATATGAGGTAATTTCATAAATGCACATCAATTTCTTAAGGTTTCACTTATTTAAAGTCAAATCAAAATTTTATATTCTTCGCATTCAAAATTTACATAGTAATTAAGTTTAATTATTATTCCAAAATATAACTATTTCCAAATCATTTCTTAACTTGCCCATTTCTCAAACTAGACTCTCTTTCCTAAGTTAAGATATATTCAAATTCTAATTTTTTTAGTACTTACTTTATTCCCGTTTAATTTATAAGAAAGTTTCACACCACCTTATTTATCATTTAATTTCAGTTTATCAATATACTTCATTTCATCCCTTACAAAAATTAAATTCCAAAATGAATTTATATTCAAATTCCAAATGAATCCTTTATATATATTTAATTGTATAAAATTTCAAAATCATTTTTATTCAATTCAAATCAACAATCGTATAATATACAAAATTTAAAATACTTAAATTTTTCCAGAAAACTGTATATACACATATATAACCACATGTTGTAAAATGTTTTCTACCTAGGTCAAGTGGTATGGATAATATATCATTTCAATCCGTAAATTTCAAAGAATATCCGGGTTCTATCATTTCAAACCCGCAATCCCAAGTTAAATAAATAACTGAATAAATAAATATATAAACATCGTCTAGGCCTATCATTTCAGCTGGAACGATCTCTGTTCTACCGGGAACTTGCAGTGTGATTAACAGTAAATAAGAATTAAATAGTATAACTGCAATAATACAACAATAGATAATACAACTGATGATGTGTAAATTAAATAATGGGGTTTCAACATCATAAGTTTATATCACAGACAGTTAAAATTTAATAAAATAATTTACAATTTACACTTGTAATTAATTCACATATATACAAGTACGCTTGTTTGGTGAGAAATACTCACCTTTTCGTTGCTGAAGATTCAAATCAAACAACGGTATCTATCCCGAAAGAAAAGAACAGAAGGCACGATTAACTTCCAGCAGATATGACACCCCGATTTCGATCTTGAAAACTAAACAAATATAAATTACGCGAATATGAAGCGAACAAAGCAAAATTTAATAACAACCGGAACAAGATTTTTAAATTAAAAGATTTTTGACACCCGTAGCTCGACCACTCCATCACTCAATCTGTTCAACATCTCCAATCCTCTTCCCTTTCCAAATTTGTTATTTAAATGCTTTGGGAAAAATGCTTTGTTAAAAAAAATGCTTCGTTAAATCAAATAGGCTGAGTCTTGAAACAAAAACATTATTAGATTTGCAAAAATTTTAAAAATATTTTGGAACAAAATGCACGCATGCACTGATGCATGGACACTGTCCTGGGCTTTGTTCCACACGCACTAATAAATATCACAAAGTATTCCAGATGGCTCCAAATACACTTTCATTTGTTAAAATCTTCAAAGTGGCTCACACATGCAAATTCACACGCCCACCAAAGCTACAGGCGTATATGTTTTCTTCTCCAGTGATGCAAAAATGAAAGATATTTATTTTGTTTATTAACATTTTATTCAAAAGTGACACCCTCATTCAATTTCACATGGCCACAACTACAAGGACACAGGCTAATATGTTCTACAGCATGCAAAAGAAAGAAACTAGGCTTGATTCCCTATATAAAATGACATGCACGGTACAAAAAAATCAGGTGGAGGAGATGCATACTTGTCAGGGATGGCTGTCGAGCATGGTGGAACGAAGAGAAGGAGCAAAGTATGCAACGTGAAAAGCATGGGAAGTAAAAATAAAATAAATGACAGATGCGTACATTCAACATACGTGGGCAAGAAAAAAAATGAAGCTCTCCAGGTGATGTAAAAGTTGTTTTGAACGTGTTGTACAAATATAGGGGAAGGTCACGTTGATTTTTGGGTGAGCAAGATTTCAAGTAAAAAGAAAAATTTAATGCATGAAAGAAAAAGGTAGGAAATCTTTGCTTTTGAAATTCAACGTTAACAGAAATGAATTCTTTGCATTTATAGAGTGCGCACATTTCCAAATAACGGTTGAAAAAAAAAATTAAATGCGTAAAAGAAATTTGATTGATCCAAGATACCATTTCAAGAGAAACGTGCGTTGATTTAGATGAGCAGATAGGCAGGAAGAATATAAATATCGATATTTAAAAAGGCATGAGTTGATTGAACACGGATTTTATTACCTGTTATACACGGCTACTGATATTTTTCTTAACCAAATTTGATCGTGCTTACCATCTAAAGCTCGCGTTTATTTGGGAACAATTGTCAAGAATTTAAAACGAGAACAGTTATAAATTTTGTGAATATCGTTCCTATTAAATCATAAGAGTTCAAAGGAAAAGAATATATTCCCAATGCGTACAACAGACGTAAATAAACTTATGTCCAAGAATGAAAATAATGGATTTGAATTTTATATGTTATTTATTCTATCAAATAACGCACCTTTATAAATGCGTAATTAAACAGTTTATTTACGCATAAATTTTTTGAAATTTATTACTTTATAAAAATATGGTTCGTTTACATTGGGTTTTTATTCATTTACCAATTTCAAAAATCTATTACAAAAGTGTATATAAGTAACAATATAAATTATTTAAATTTCAAAGTATATAATCCATTTTTATTTTATCTTCTTTTTTTAAGAACAATAGTGCAATAATACGTTGTTAAGGGTATATTAAATTAAATTAAAAGGTTTGAAAATTAGAAATTTAAAGATTTATAACTTCAATAAATGTTAAATTTTAACCAAAATAAGATTTTTAGAATTTACTTATTTTAAATAAAATCTTAGGTGATTACTTATAATCAAATTTAGAAATTCATCTTTCGTAAAATAAAACCTCGGGTTAAAAATAAAGAATAAACTAATGCTAAAATTTTGGGCTGTTACACAACTCATGTGCTAGTTTCCGAAGGCTAAAACTGTGCCTGATCGAACTTCAACTACAACTCCATAAGAGCAATTATGCCCTATAATTTAACTGTGATCAATTATCCAAATATGATAAGAATAAAAAATGAAGCCTAAGTTGCGAAGGACCCAGTGTTTGGAGGAGTGGAAGTCCCTCCGCAGGACTAAAGATTGGAAGACCGAAAAGTCATTTTCAACAACAAAACTTAATATTCCACCCTGTTAGATATGTTTTATAATATCCTCGTATAATTAACTCTCAGAATCCAAGGAAAGTCGACATAGTTGACCAATCGGGTCATGAACGTTGACCGGGGCAGATGTAATGTGTTATCTGCGTAAGAAGAATCCAGTACCCTGAATACTATGAAAAAACAATCTAATGTAGATAACTTGCTTACATTTGAATAACAATCCATATCGTCTTTTGAAACTATCTTTTCCACACCTACCCGTTATCGATAAATGATCGATAATAGAGTCGCTGCCTGAAGTGATGTGGGAAGCTTTTCTTCTCAATATCACTAGAATACAGAAATGGAAAGAGCGATACGATTGAATCATCCACGATATCCGATTTTGGAATAAATTGTCATATTGAAATTCAAAAACATTGACAAGAACTTAGCCAAATTCTTGAATAAAAGAAGTTAAAAACCAAGAGCAAGACTTCGCTCCAGAACGGTGCATAATCTTTCAAGACAAACATAGCTACACCGCCAGTCAAATTAAAACTATATAGGAAAACTTCAAACCTATATGATGCACCTATCTACCGACCTAAAGCCTTGCATAATCTATAGAGCGAAGATTAAATCGTCAATACCTGGAATTGTAATTCAGATTGAAATCAAAAAATGAATGGCAGTTAGGAGTCAGTCAATTGAGAACAACATCTTGAGGTGGACTCTGATGATTCACATCGAACATTCAACAGTCAAAGCCAAATTTTCATGGTAACCTCGACACGAAAAACTGGAATTCGCACAATGAAGACTCAAAAAATTTTACTTCCAGAGCATGCCTTGTTTTCAACGAAGGCATACTCTAGGGGGCAAATGTTATCCTGGTTTTTAACCCAGCAGGACCCAATAAGAGACAGAACAATCTCGTGTTATCAGAATGGTTCAGAATATAACCAGAAAGGATAAGGCAAGGAGCTAAAAAGAGCCAAGCTATATTACTAAGGCCACGACTGGGATCAACTAAACCATGAGATCGACATTCTTTCAGGCCAATCAACAGCTAAGCGCAAATAGCCAGTAAATTATCATCAATATCGAACAACGTGCAACGAGACTAAGAAAACAACGACGACACAAAGGACCATGGAGACTTTCCAAACTCCAAACTCCAGAAAATATCCGAAGTACTTGGATCACCAGTGACCTATACCCTATGGATTGCCAACGATCCATGCAAAACGGAGGGTCACTATGATGCATGAAAGAAGAGAAGGAAGGAAGAAGAATGCTAAAAAAATGCTAAGTCTATGGGTCGCTAGTGACCTATGCTTCTCCATGAATCTTAAATGACCTAACTAAGGAGGCAATGGTAAAATCAACCAAGTCATTAGCTCACATATCAACCAAGCCCATGGTTCGCTAGCGACCATAGACCATGTGTCGCTAGCAACCCATGATTTTGTCTCAGATCATGAGCTTGACCTCGCTAAGTCGTTCTTTACATACCTGCGAGCAGTTGATGAAGTAGCCCAGCCCAGAAGCTCTCCAATCTCTATAAATACCATCCTACCTGCAACATAAAGAGGGGCTTCCTTGGACTGGTTGCTGAAGCTCTGCTGGAAACTTTCTTCAATCTCTTCCTCCCTCACAACAATCTCTAAAGGAATTCACTGTGATTCTCCTATGGATTCCTACTCTGGGGATTCAATCTAGCTAAAGATAATCAAATCCTTGATATCAAAAATCTCTTGTAACAATAATCAATCTATAGTAAAACTATAAAGTGGACGTAGGCTTCAATAACAACCGAACCTCTATAAAAATTCTCCATCTTCTTTATTTTACTGTTGTTTTTCTATATCTGTTATCTGTGAACAGAGCTGGTGCTTTCAAATTCAAACAGGGTGTTGGTCCATTTTTTGGGTCAATAGAACCCAATTGGGGTTCCAACCAATTTTGACCCCATATGTATGAATGTGCCTTTTTCTTATCGAGATCGACCTTCCTTTTCGGACTTTTTTGTTCTTGGGTTCATGGGTTTCGGAGTATTATTGGGAATGTACTGGTTACCAAAGTTTAAAACTATCTTGGATTGTGTCAATAGGATGATTGTAGTAAAAGATGTAATAGGTAGAAGCGTTAATATATGTTTTAGCGAGCCTAGGGGGTTGATGAGCAGTTTTTGGTATTCCCTAGAAGTACCCTAATAGGAGATAAGTAATATACTAATTGTTTAGGATTTCAAGAATATTTTTAAAGATATATAAGGTTTGCCTCCTCACTGTGAAGTAGAATTTTGTATTGATTTGATTCCAGGAATTAGACCTATTGTAAACCTCCTCGAAGGTTGGCCCCAAAAAAAGAAGAGATTTAGAAAACCATATGTTTGATTTATTGTAGAAGGGTTTGATCAGTAATAGCATATTTAGTTAGAGATCACCAACAGTGTTCGTTACCAAAGTTGATGGTTCTTTTATATTATGTGTGGACTACTAAGAAATAAACAAGAGGGCTATCAAAAATAAGTATCCTTTACCTAGGATTGATGACATATTTACCAGCTCTGCGGAGCACGAATATTTTCTCAGTTGGATCTTGCCATTGGTTTTCACCAATTAAAGGTATAGAGGAGAGTATAACCTTAATAGCTTTTCGAACCCCTAGTAGTTTTACAAGTGGTTAGTCATACCGTTCAGATTGTCTAATGCACCTGCTTATTTTGTGGACTTGATGAATAAAGCATTTCATGATTTTCTTAATAAGTTTGTCCTGGTCTTTATTGATGACGTCCTTGTTTATTCTAAAATAGAGGAAGAGCACAAGTATCATCTTCATGTTGTTCTAAGAACCTTAATAGTTCATGTTTTAAAGGCGATGTTTTCTAAGTTTCATTTCTGGAAATCCAAAGTTAGATTTCTAGGGCATGTAGTTTTGGGGGAAGGTATATCAGTTGACCCAACTAAAGTAGTTGCGGCTTAAGATTGAAAGAAACCTGAAAATGTATTGTAGGTCGGGAGTTTCTTGAGATTGGTAGGTCTCTATTGGAAATTTATTAAAGATTTCTCAAAGTTTCCTCTCATCTAACAAAGCTGACGAAGAAGGATGCCAAATTTATTTGGACACCCAAGTGCGATCAAGCATTCAACAAATTAAAAGACAAATTGAAAAGTGCTCCTGTCTTAACTATTCCAAATGGGAGTGAAGAATTAACAGTTTACATGGATGCTTATAGGACTTGATTGGGAGCAGTTTTGATGTAGAATGATAAAGTAATAGTGTATGCGAATCAATAGTTGAAACCTCATGAGAAGAATTACACTATGCACGATTTGGAGCTTTTGGCCGTCCTCTTCACATTGAAGGTGTGGCGACACTATTTTTTAGGTGCAAAATTTGAGTTATGTACAAATCACAAGTCCTTAAAATATCTTTTTACCCAAAGGACTTAAACTTAAGGCAGCAAAGATGATTGGAATTTCTCGCATCTTATGACCTAGAGATTTTTTATACCCCAGGGAAAGCAAACACCGTTGCAGATGCATTAAGTAAGAAGGTGGTGATGATTGCAAATTTGGAAGTTAAGCCAACAGTAATGGAGAGAATTGCATATTTCCTAGAAGAAGACAATGTTTTAGCTCGGCTTAAGAGATGTGTTGAAGAAGGAATTGTTTTTAGTTTCCAGATTGACTCTTGAGACATTTTAAGAATGAATGGTCAGATTTGTATGCTAGATGTTAATGGAATTAGAAAAGACATGCTGAGAGAGTAACATCGATCAAGGTTATCTATCCAAAGTGACCAAAATATTTCAAAATATGAAGATCTTTTGATGTAAAGGGATGAAGAGATATATTTCGATATTTGTAAGTCGGTGTTTAAATTATCAACGGGTCAAGAGTGACCAGTAGAAGACTACTGGGTTATTCCAACCATTGGAGATACTGAACTGGAAGTGGAAGCATTGTAAGCAATTCTAGTAAGTATAGTTAGTGATCAAGATCCTATCTTTAGCAGGCAATTTTGGGGAGCATTGCAAGCCGCTTGAGGGAAAGAGTTAAATTTGAGCACAGCCTATCACCCGTAGACAAACGGACAAACAGAAAGGGTGAACCAGATTTTGGAGGATATCCTGAGGGCATGTATTTTTGATTTTGGAGGTTCATGGGAAGATCATCTACATTTGGTAGATTTTCGTTATAAAAATAGTTACCAAGCTAGCACTAACGTGGCGCCTTATGAAGCTTTGTATGGATGGCCATGTAAATCACCTTCGTGTTGGGTAGAGACTAGAGATCGTTTAGTTCTTGGATCAGAGATGATTTGAAAAGCATCAAAAGAGTGGTTGTGATTAAGGAAAGGATGAAAGAAGCCTAGGTCGATAGAAAAGTTCTGCCGATCAACGGAGAATAGACTTAGAGTTTGCAGTAGGGGATTTTGTATTTGTGAAAATTTTCCCGATGAAAGGAGTTTTATGATTCAAAAGGGAAAGAAAGCTTGCAACCAGATTTATTGGACCATTTAAAATCCTTGATCGTATTGGATCGTTGGCCTATAGAATAGATTTTCCTTAAAGATTGTCTGAAGTTCATAATGTTTTTCATTTATCTAATATGAGAAAACATGTTCATGATCCAAATGCAGAAATGTATGTTCAGGAAGACTTGGAAATAGAACCGAACTTCTCAGTAGTCTGACATCTAGTTTATAATTTAGATCCGGACAAAAGGGGATTGAGGAACAGGGTGGTTAATGTAAAGTCCCGTATCTAGAGGCCAAAAGCTAAGAACTAGGGACGCTGCAGTCATCCATAATATTAACTTCTGGTAACGAAATACAGCATCGTTATTGGAATTCATAATACCAGAAGCACTTGAATATGAACAAAATCTCATATTTAACAAAATTATAATTTCAGTGACTATATTTCGAATAAACCATATCCTAGTTACAAAAATCCCAATGTAATCTCAGGCACTGATCAACAATAATTTATAACAATATGCCAAGAGCAACATGTGAAGATGCCCCCTTGGATGATCAAAGAAATATAGACATAACTGGCTTAATACATACCAGAAACAATTTTAAAACAAAATTCCTAAATTAGCTATCCGTCAACCACCTGCTTGTCTGCGGATGCTTTATTCGCATCCACTAAATCCTGAAAACCTAAACCCTCAGCCTACTCAAATCAAATTTTGAGCGTCCGAGATTTTAAAGGGTACAAAAACTTCAAGTCAAACTTAAAGACTGGTATGAATAATATCTGTTACATCTCATTTTACTGATAAATGGTGGTACCACGCCTATTAGTGGAACAGGTTTCCCCTCACTAATATCTCTTTTCAAATCATATATTTTCCAAATCATTTCCTACAACCAAAATGGTTAATCAATGGGTTATAATAATAATAACATAGCAATATCCATTATGCTAAAATAGGAAATGAAATAGATTATCTATCTAAATCTGAACTATCCATTCTAAATTATGAACTATCTGTTCTAAATTCTAAGCTATCCATTCTTTTCTAGACTATTTGTCCGAAAATTGATTATACCAAAATTGCAATATCTTTTATGCTCAATAATGTGCTATCTACCCAAAACAGGTAAAAAGGGTGGACAAACTGTCCTTAAAAATTTAGCAAGATCCATTATGCTAATAAATGAACTATCTATTCATGTCAGAGCTGACTGCACTTTCTGGACTAACTGTCCTCTAGGCTGACTTCCCTCAAAATGGACCGACTGTCAAAATTTAAAATCCGTCGATTGCCTTAATTTTATTTTGGGTTAATTACCCTTCAAAATATTCGAGCTAACTGCTCTACAATATCTTAGCTAACTGCCCTTCAAATTTTCCTTGAAACATTTTAAAATGATTTAATCCATAGAATCATATATATACAAGAAAAATATATCTTTAGGCTTACTCTAAGCTATTTTTGCCATGTTGTATACACTTTACTCAAAATAATGTTGATGATGTTCAATGGGGATTGTCTACCCTTTTAAAATAAGTTAAAGTCCATTATAACTTAAAACACTTAGTATATCTGCCTAGCTCTTATATTCGAAACCTTTGTATAAAACCTTTAAACAACCTTTCGAAAACATAGAAGGAAACTCTTTCAAGACCATTCATTCGAAAGAATTGAAGGTAATTCCTTCATGTCCTTTAATAATACTTTCAAAATCATTGTAGGTAACTCCTTCTAAACCTTTCTAAAAGCCTTCCTTTTATAAGCTTTATAACATATGACATCCACCCTTAAATCCTTTAAACCTTAGCCTTTCAAGAAAATTGCAAAACTATACCTTTCGAACGTTTCTTTCTGACCTAGTCGAAAGGTTTCACGTTTCGACTTTGTCAAAAGCCTGGGGTACCTCTCTATAAAATCATTTTAAGCCTTTCAAAAGCAATGAAACTCAAAACCTTTCGACGACATTGGGTTCAACTTAAAAACAGAGGAAACCTTTTGAAACCATCCAGAGTTAGCTACTTTGAAAATTTTAAAACGCTTCGACTTGAGACTTTTGGATCATGCAAAATGATCAGAAAAACATTGGAGTCGAAAACAGCTGCTTCAAAACCTTTATAAAACTCTTCATAACCATTCGAAAACAATGAAGTGTTGGTGTTGGAACCAACCATTCGAAATCAATGGAGTGAGGCAGCAAGTTTTAGAAAACAAAAGATCACCTTTGACTCCATATGTGATGAAAGGTTAGGAAATGGCAACTATGCTTTCGACCTTGTCGAAAGCTATGCCTTTCGAACTTGTCCGAAGGGTTCATTTAAAAAAAAAGAAAACCAATCGAAACCTCTTTCTTTTCAACAATTTTCAAAGCTCTTTTTTAAAAGCTAGCAGGCATATATTCTTTAAACTAAAACAAAACTTTGTCTCTTTCGAAAGATATTTTCTTTCATCCCTAAACCTTTCGACCTCTTCCAATTCAGTATGTGCCAGTTGCCTGATACTTAATGTCTTGGTATTTGACCTAGCCGAAAGGTTTGATACCCTTCGACCTTGTCATAAGGTCTGGAATGTAGGCGGAAGCTCGGCCGAAAGGGTTGAAATAGAAGAAAGACTATTTATTTGTACTTTAAAATAGTTCTTTTGTACCCCACCTGCCTTGTTTGTCAAAATTTGATTGGTTGCTAGAATTTCATATTAAAAAGTGCTGTCGACTTTCCTTATTTGGAAAGTTAAACAATTTTAAAAAAACCCTTTCTCCTTTATAATTATACAAAACATTTAAGCCTCATACCTTAAATAAATTTATATAATTAATAAAACACCTTGAAAAATTCTGGCAAAATTCCAGAAAATCAAATAATATGCTCTCTTTAACATATAAATTTTCTAATCCAAACTACAATTATTTTTCCCGTATATAATTTTTATAATCCAAATTAACCTTTTCTTCCTTAGAAAATTCATAACAATTCAATAAAAATTCTAAAAATCAAAACCCGTCTGTAAAATAACTTTTTAGATCATCATAAAAATTCATAAGGCTAAAGGATGTCATTTAATAGAGTTTTATCTTAAAACATGTCATACAATCTATGTGAACATACATAAATCATTAACCTATATATATAATCGTTTTGTCATTCAAACACACGGTAAATCTTTGCAAAATCATTCGAAATTAACCTTAAAATCAAAACAAAAATTATTTAAAGATGTAAACATTATTCACCTTTATCTTTAATGATTAAGGAGCTTGAGGTTTGAACGAGTTTGATTTGAATTTGCTTTCCTTAAGCTTTTATTTTGTTTCCTCTTCTTCTTCCTTCGTTAATGGTGGTCGGCCAAGTTTTGAATTTTTTAGAAAATGAGAGTGAATGTGTGTTTTGAAATACACAATCTAAGGAAGATGACATAGGAATGGCCTCTTTCCCATAATACCTCTCGTTAAATTCATTTTTAAACCCTTCATTTAATTTATTAGTTAAAAAGGAACGACTACCTTAATTAAATAAAATCTCAATCCCCTTATCAACACATTATTTTATTTAGTTTATCTAACTAAATCTCCTAAATGTTATCAAAAATCCAAGATGTTACAGACTCCCCTCCTTAATGAATTTCGTCTTCGAAATTATAATAAGGCTCAAAATAAACAAGAAGGTAAAATATACCATCAAAATAAATTAGGATAAGTATCTCTAACCCTGCTCACAACTTCCAAAGTATAGTCTCTATCATCGTCACTCCACTGGAATTTGACTAATCTGACCGTCTAGGTTCTAAGCCTCTTCTCATCTCTCACAATAATATGAATTGGCTTCCTCACTATGATCAAGTGCAGTTCTACCACTAAATCATCTAGCACTGTTGGTGCAATAACAGTCTCCCGGTCTCTAATACACTTTCTGAGAGGAGAAATATGAAAAATATCATGGACACCTACCAAACTACTTGGTAACTCAAGCCTATACGTGAGCTTCCCGATCCTCTCAAGAATAGGAAAAGGTCCTATGAACCTAGAAGATAACTTCCTCGATTTTCCAAATCTAAGCACACCCTTCTTCCATGATACTTTGATGAAAATATGGTCACAAACTGAGAGCTTCAAATCTTTCCATCTCTTATCTGCATAACTTTTCTGCCTAGACTGAGCCCCCTTCATCCTATCTCAAATGTCCTCAATCTTTTCTGCAGCTTCTCTAACTAATTCTGAACCAAGAATCAACTTACCCTCGGTCTCCAACCAACAAACAGGAGATTTGCATGGCCTTCCATACAAAGTATTAAATGGTTCCATTCCAACACTAGTCTGATAATTGTTGCTATACAAAAACTTGACTAGACGTAGACAGTCCTCTCATGATCCTCTAAAGACCAGAACACATCCTCTCAATAGATCTTCTAAAATCTTGTTAACCTTTTCCGTTTGCCCATTTGTCTGCCGATGCTAAAAGGTACTCATCATTAGCATGGTTCCACAAACTTCCTACAGACTCTTCCAAAACTCGCTAGTGAACAAGGTATCTCTATCACTAATTATGCTGCTAAGAACTCCATGCAGTCTAGCCATATTCTTTATGAACAACCTTGCTAAAATAGGTGCCATCTTGGTTGACTTAACTGGAATGAAATGGGCACTCTTGGTCAATCTGTCCACTATAAACCATATACTTTCATTTTCCCTGCTCGACCTTGGTAACTAGTCTGTGAAGTCCATAGAAATAAAATCCCATTTCCACACTGGAGTATCTATCGGCTGAAGAAAACCACTCAGTTTCAGGTATTTGGCCTTTACCTACTGGAAATTCAAGCACTGCCTTACATACAAACCAATATCTCGCTTCATTCCTTCCCCGAAGAAACTCCTCTTCATATCATGAAACATCTTGGAACCTCTGGGATTTATAGTGAACTTCGAATGATGGCATTCACCTAAGACTTCCTTTCTTATGTTTTCTACACTCGGAACACATAATCTTCCTTTCTTTCTCAACCACCCATTCTGGTCAAGACTGAAATCTTTCAAGTCATCGCTCTTAGTTCCTTCCTTTAGCTTACTGATCCGTTCAGTTAACACTGGGTCCTCTATTTTTTTAGAAGCAATCCGTTCGATCAAAACTGGTCGAACTTCCAAACAAGACAATACAACTGTATCACCACTAGACCTGCCTCGGATATCTGCTGTACTCTACAATCTGCTAATGCTTTTAAATCTTTCCACTCAGCCATCATTTCCAACACTACATTCTGATGTTTCCTGCTAAGTGCACTTACAACCCGGTGGTCTTTTCCTGATGTGTACTCAATCCCAAAATCATAAGTGGCTATGAATTCTAACCATCTCTGCTGTCTCATGTTCAGCTCCTTTTGAGAGAACAAATACTTCAGCGACTTATGATCTGTAAATAGCTCAAACATTTCAACCAAAAGGTAATGTATCCACACCTTGAAAGCAAAAATCATAGAAGCCAACTCTAAATTATGCATTGGATATCTGACCTCATGCGGTCTATGCTATTTAGAAGCATAGGAAATCATTTTACCCCTCTGCATCAGCGCAGCTCCTAATCCTATTCCATACGCATCGGTATAGACTACTAAATCCCGATTCCCCTTTGGAACTACTAACACATGTGCATGGGTAAATAAGTGTTTCAAACTCTAGAATGCTTCCTCACATTTATCGGTCCACAAAAACTTCATATCCTTCCTCGTCGGCCTGGCCATCGGTGCTGCTATATGCGAGAAATTCTTAATGAATCTCTGATAATAACCAGCTAATCCAAGAAAACTTTTAATCTCGGTTACTGTCTCAGGTCTCTTCCAACTATTCACTGCCTCCATCTTAGTTGGATCTATTGATAACCATTACTCTAAGACGACATGACCATGAAGCTTCGCCTCCTTCTTCCAGAAGTGACACTTCAAAAACTTCACTTTCACTTGATGCTGCATCAGTGTCTCAAGCACCACTCTAAGTTTGAACTTCATGTTTTCTTTTATCTTTGGAGTAAATCAAGATATCAACAATGAAAACCAGCACGAACCTATCCAAATGTTGTTGGAAAACCCGGTTCATCAAATCCATAAAGAAAGCTAGAGCATTCGTCGGCCAGAACAGCATAACTTACCATTTGTATGATCCATATGTAGTCCTGAATGCTGTCAAAGTTATACTATCCTCTACTACTCTGAGCTGATGGAAATCCGTTTCCAAAGCCAACTGACAAAATACCTTGGCTCTACTTAGCTAGTCGAAAAGATCGTTAATCTTGGGCAATGGATATCGATTCTTTATCGTCCTCTCATTCAACTTTCAATAATCAATCATAGCCTTAACGATCCGTTCGGCTTTTTAGCAAACACCGCCGCTGCACCTCACGGCGAACTGTTCGGCCTGACAAAACTCTTGCCCTCTAAATCCACCAACTGCACCTTCAACTCCCTCATCTCTAAAGGGGTCATCCTGCTTGACGGTCAACTCACTGGTTCTGCTCCCAAAACCAATCTATCTGAAACTCAATGGCTCGTTACGGTGGTAATCCAACTACAGGCTTAAATACATGTGCGAATTCTCTAACCACGAAAACTTGGCTCATCTCATCTTCTGAATCCAATGCACCCAACAAAGCAAACACTGCACCCCTAGAACCTCCTAAGGTGAAAACAATCTGATGGCTACAATTCGAGTGACAAAGACATATCTTCCTACCCTGGCAAAATATTTTAGCATCATACTCACTTAACCAAACCATACCTAGGATAATCTCAAATCCCACAAAATCAAACATATGCAAACTGCACTCGAAAGTATGACCTAACAGGTCACACTCAACACTAGAGTTACATACCCTCCTATTTGATTCGCAACCTGTAAGGAAATAACTAAATATGTGGGTTCAAGGTTAAGCTTATCTATAAAACATCTAGATATAAAAGAATGCAATGCACCAATATCGAATAAAATGCTAATAGACATACCATGAATCTAAAGCGTCCCCCTAAGAACTGACTTTCCCTTCTCTGGGGCTATTGGCTTGGAAGCGTCAGGCTCTAATGCATGCACCTTGTCCTTACCATCTCTAGTAGGCTCCTTGCATTGGTTCATATAATGGCCTATCTGGTCACAATTGAAACACCTGATATTCTTGCTCTTCGCCACATCCTTCGCTTTCCCTACACGACACTCATTAGCAAAGTGCCCTTTCTTGTCACATTTACAGCAGACAACTTCAGACTTTGCTTTCTTGGCTGCTTCACCCTTTTGAGCACCTTTCTTGGAAAAGAACTTCCTCTTTTGGCTCTACCCAACCTAGACCACTTTTTCCTTGCTCTTCTTCAGAGACTCAATAACTTCTTCCTGCCTCAAAGCTATCTCTATAACAACATCAGAAGGATCTCTAAAATGAGACAAAGTAGCACTCGTCAATTCTGGCTTCAATCCTCCGATAAACCTCTCATTCCATTTTAATGCAGTATCTAAAGAAGCATACCAATATCGGGGCAAATCTTCAAACTTCCTGGCATAATCAACAACAAACATCTCTCCCTACAACAGCTCAGCAAACTTCCTAATCAAAGCTGACTGTGCCATTGCTGACATAAACCTCTCCTAAAATCTCCACTTGAAATCCTCCCAGGTTACTATCTCCTCATCAACTGTCATTGTTAAACCGTTCTACCAAAACAATATGGTCCCCCAAAGCTGCCTCGACGCCAACCTCCTCTTCTGCTCGTCATTGAGTCCTAAGTCTGCAGAAATCCTTTCGCAGTGCAATAACAAATTCTCCACTTTGATGGCATCCTCTGTTCCCATAAATGGCTTTCCTCCTAGCTTCACATAATCATCGATAATCTTGGAGAAATGATAAACTATCGGAACTTCTGGAACCCCTATTCCTGTAGCATTTCCTCCTGCCGCTTCGGTATCAACTTCTGCCTACCTCATATTCCTAAAAAACTAATACACGGCTTCCATTTTGACCTGTGGGACTTCAACACCAATATTCTCTGCCTGACCTTGGCCTCTCTCTACGTTAGGTCCGGCATTCCTTTCGATTCTTTCCCCTCCTTGGTTAACCCTATTTCTTCTACCATTTATATCTATATTCAAAGCTCGTGATATACAGAATGATAACCTAATCAAAGATAGATAAATGGAGATAAAGCCATACTAATATAGAAAATACAAGTACGTTACTAAAGCATTAACCAAACCCAAAACTAACTCCAATTTCCTCGGATTTTTGTTTTCAAAATCAATTTTTAGTTAAATTTTACACAAACGTATGTTCGATGCCAAGCTGTAACGTCCGGTGCTTGAAGGCCAAAAGCTAAGCGCTATGGATGTTGCAGTCATCCATAGTATTAACTTCTGGTGACGAAATATGGCAGCGTTAATGATATCCATAATATAAGTAGCACTTGAATGCGAACAAAATCATAGATTTCCAGAATCAATGATTTCAGTGATTATATTTTAAATAAATCATATCCAAGTTACAAAAATCCCAACGTAATCCCAAGCATTGATCAAATATAATTTACAATAATAAGCCAAGAGCGACATGTGAAGATACCGCCTTGGATGATCTAAGCAATAAGGACATAACTGTCTTAATATGCAGTGGAAACAATTTTAAAATAGAATCAGTAAATTAGCTATCCGTCGGCCACCTGCTCGTCTTTGGATGCTTTATTCACCAAAATCTGCTAAAACCTTAAAACCTAAACCCTTTACATACTCAAATTAGATTTTGGGCACCCAGGAGTTTAAGGGAAAACAAAAAATTCGAGTCAGACTTAAAGCCTGGTATGAGTAATATCTATTACGTCTCGGTTTACTGATAAATAGCGCGACCATGCCGCTTTGCGAAATGGGTTTCCCCCCCACTAATATATCTTTTCCAAACATATATTTTGCAAATCCTTTCCTTCAACCAAACTAGTTAATCAACTTATTATAATAATAATATAGAAATATCCATTATGCTAAAACAGGAAATGAAATAGACTGTCTATCTAAAATCTAAACTATCTGTTCTAAATTATGAACTATCTGTTCTAAATACCGAGTTATCTACTCTTTTCTAGACTGCCTGTCCTAAAATTGATATACCAAAATAGCAATATCTTTTATGCTAAATAATGGGCTATCTAACCAAAACAGGTAAAAAGGGTAGACTAACCGTCCTTAAAAATTTAGCAAGATCCATTATGCTAATAAATGAACTATCTGTTTATATCAGAGCAGACAGCTCTTTTTGGACTAACTGTCCTCTGGGCGGACTTCCCTCAAAATGGAATGACTGTTTGAATTTAAAATGTGCTGACTGGCCGAATTTTATTTTGGGTTAACTACCCTTCAAAATATTTGGGCTAACAGTTCTACAATATCTAAGCTAACTGCTCTTTAAATTTTCCTTGAAACCTTTTCAAAATGATTTAATCCGTCAAATCATAGATATATATATATATATATATATATGTATGTATGTATAAGGAAAACATATCTTTGGAAGCTATTTTTGCCATGTTACATATACTTTACTCAAAATAATGTGATGATCTTCAAAAAGGATCGTCTATCCTTTTACAATAAGTTGAAGTACTTTATAACTTAAAACACTTAGGCTATCCACTTAGTTCTTATATTTGAAACCTTTGATTAAAACCTTTAAACAACCTTTCAAAAACATAGAAGGTAACTCCTTCAAAATCATTCATTAAAATCTTTGAAAGTACTGAAGGTAACTTCTCATATCCTTCAATAAACCTTTCGAAATCATTGGAGATAACTCCTTCTAAACCTTTTAAAAGCCTTCCTTTCACAAGCTTTAAAACATATGACACCCACACTTAAATCCTTTAAACCTTAGCCTTTCGAAAACATTGCAAAACTATACCTTTCTACCTAGTTGAAAGTTTTCACCTTTCGACTTTGTCGAAAACCCAGGGTACCTGCCTTATAAAATCATTTATAAACCTTTTGAAAGCAATGAATCTCAAAACCTTTCGAAGACATTGGGTTTAACTTAAAAACAATGGAAACCTTTCGAAGCGATTCAAAGGTAACTACTTCGAAATCTTTAAAACGTTTTGACTTAAAATATTTGGATTATGCAAAAGGATCAGAAGAACATTGGAGTCAGAACCAACTGCTTCGAAACATTTATAAAGCCTTTTGAAGCCATTCAAAAATAATGAAGTGTTTATATTGGAACCAATCCTTCGAAATCAATGAAGGGAGGCGGAAAGTTTTAGAAAACAAAAGATAACCTTTGACTCCATGTGTGTCGAAAGGTTTGGAAGCGACAAATATGCCTTCGGTATTTTTCAAAGCTATGCCTTTCGAACTTGTCGGAAGGTTTCATTTAAAACAAGAAAGAAAACCAATCGAAACATTTTCTTTAAAACCTTTTTGACAATTTTGAAAGCTGTTTGTCGAAAACTAGCAGGCATATTTTCTTTAAACCAAAAAAACTTCATCTCTTTCGAAAGCTATTACATTTCGCCCCTAAACCTTTCGACCTCTTTGAATTCACTACGTACTAGTTACCTAATACCTTGTACCTGATATTTGACCTAGCTGAAAGGTTCGATAACTTTCGACCTTGTCGGAAGGTCTGGAATGAAGGCGGAAGCTCTACCGAAAAGGTTGAAATAGAAGAAAGACTATTTATTTGCACTTTAAAACAGTTCTTTATACCCCACCTGCCATGTTTGTCTAAATTTGATTGGTTGCCAAAATTTTATATTCGAAAGTGTAGCCGACTTTCCTTATTTGGAAATTTAAATAATTTTAAAAAAGCTCCTTTCTCCTTTATAATTATATAAAACATTTAAGTCCCGTACCTTAAATAATTTTACATAACTGTTAAAACACCTTGAAAATTTCTGGAAAAATTCTAGAAATCAAATAATATGCTCTCTTCAACATATAATTTTTTTGAATCCAAACTATAATTATTTTTCCCATAAATAATTTTTATATTCCAAATTAACCTTTCATCCTTAGAAAATTCACAAAGATTCCACAAAAATTTAAAAAATTATAAAAATCAAAACCCATACCTAAAATTACGTTTTAGATCATTATAAAAATTCTCAAGGCTAACAAATGTCATTTAATAGGTTTTATCTCAAAACATGTCAAAAAAACTATATGAACATATATAAATCATCAACATGTATATATAGTCTTTTTATCATTCAAACACACGGCAAATCTTTGCTAAATCATTCGGAATTAACCTTAAAACTAAAACCAAAATTATTTAGAGATGTAAACATTATTCATCTTTTTCTTTGATGATTAAGGAGCTTAAGATTTTAATGGGTTTTATTTGAATTTTCTTTCCTTAAGCTTTTCTTTTGTTTCCTCTTCTTCCTCCTTTATTAATGGTGTTCGGCCAAGATTTAGTTTTCTAGCAAATAAGAGTGAACGTGTGTTTTGAAATACATGGCCTGTGGCAGATGATATAGGAATGTCCTCTTTCCTATGATACCCCTCCTTTAATTCATTTTTAAACCCTTCATTTAATTTATTAATTAAAAAGGCATGGCTACCTTAATTAAGTCAAATCTCAATCCCCTTATCAATATATTACTTTATTTAGTTCATCCAACTAAATCTCCTTGATAATGTAATCCAAAATCTACAGTGTTATAGTTGTGCTTGTGAAGGTTCAGTGGAGTGATGATCCCCGTAATTGTACTTGGGAGACTGAGGATCATTTCAAGGAAATTTACCCAGATATAATGTTAGGTTAGTTGTTTGTTTATTTGGATACATTATGTATGGAATAGTTTCTATGCATTATTATATGAATTTCTAGGTATAATATATACCTTTTGGATTGTCTTTGGTGTATTAATTTTGGGGATGAAATTCTTCTAAGGAGAGAAGAGTGTAAGACCCGTAAATTTATCGCTTTGTATTTGAATATTTAAATCGTTTTAAATATTTAAATAATGGATTTTAATAAACAAATAAATATTTAATATTAGTCAACAATGATAAAATCATTTAATTTTGTTTACCAAAACAATTAGTTCAAATAAAAAAAATGTGATCAGAAAACATTTTTCGAAATTTTGACTTTTCGGCCTCGAAAAGTCATTGAAAACATCGTGCACTATTTTGTATCACTCATATACACATGCACATGCATGCACATATGTCATATGATAAGATAATCAATGTTATAAAGCCAATAATCAAGTTTAGTTTAAATATAAAACTTGATTTGGTATAAAATGCACTAAACATTAAATAAACGTAGGACATTAAGTAAATAACCTAACCATAGCCTAAACTAGTACCCAAAGCATGGTGTAGGTGATCCAATGGGGGGTGCATGTGTGCCTATGGTGGTAGAGAGGTATGGATTCCATGTTGCATGACAACATTTATACTATTTAAATGTTTAAGTTAATTTAAATTAATACTCCACTTCTTTGCCTATAAATACCCACCATCTTCACATATTTTCCAATTTATATGTTTATCTCTATCTTCATTTCTTATCTCTTCATATACATGAACACTTCCATGGATTCTAAAATTATTTCCTAAGTAAAAACTAGTGAATAAACTACTTAAAATCAAGCTAACTCCTTATTTTACTTTTCGAAACCATTCTCTACTGACAAGACCCTGTACCCCCCACATATCCACAATGGCAGAGCCCTAAATGGTCTAGGCCAAGCGTAAAATCTCTACTAAGATCCACTAAATCATGCATTTGCCTAATAGAGATTAGATCTTGTCACATTTGTGAAGTTAGTGAAAGTTCGGTTAAATTAATAAGCTGTATGGTGAGTAAAAATATCACCTTTCAAAATTCAAGTTTGTAACTTTAAATATAGTTCATTTATATTGTTGGTGAATGCTTGTTGGGTATTTGTTGTGTTATGTTAGTTTTTGGCTTGACTTATGCATCGAAAAGCTAACACTTTGGAAGTTAATTAGTAACTTGACAAGTTAGTAAGCTAAAGTTGAAATTTTGCAAGTGATGTTTCCTACTTGTTGTGTAAATGTAGATACCATGTTTATATGCTTACCCACATGTTGTGTGATGACTCGATGGATGAAAAATGATGTGAACTAGTCTGACAAATTGCCCGTATAGCGGTAGTAGCAATATCGGCACTTTAAGAAATTTCACACTTTATCGAAACCATTTTGTTTCAAATCGTTCTTAGGTTTGTTTTACGAGTTAAATAAGCTTTTATGAAATAATAATGATTTTAAAGTTGATACATTTTTTATTAATGATATTTAACTTTAATTAATTATTTAATTAATAAAGATTAAGGTTAACTAATTACTTATTAATGATGAGTTTTAAATTTAACTAATCACTTAGTTAATGATGCTTTGAAATTAATTAATCATTTTATTTAATGACGATTTTGAAATTAATTAATCATTTTATCTAATGATTTTTAAGGTTAATTAATCTTTTAAGGGATTAAAGTTAAATAATCGATTTGTTGATGTTGTTTTTAAATTAATAAATCTTTTCATTAATGACTTTTAAAAGTTAATAAATCTATTTAACCTTAAATAAATCTTTTCTTAAAGAAAGATTTAGATTTATTAATCACTTTTTAGGTAATTATACTGAATTATTATTTATTCAATTTAATTAATTAATTATTTAAATTAATGACGTTTCGAAGGAGATTTACCATTTTTAATTAAAGTTTATTGAAGTTAATTAATCAACATTGATTAAAGTTTTAAAGTTAATATTCAATGTAATAAGGATGGTTTAAATTGCTAAAGCCTTCTTATAAAGATATTTCGAAGTTAGTAAACTCCTTTAACAGTAAAGCTTATACTTGTAATGTGAAGCCAAGTACGAATTCAGATGAATTGTTTATGGAAATGAATTAATTTTCATAAAGTGATTCACCTATGTGGAAAGCCATTTATTTATATAATCATCATTAAACATCAGAGAAGTAGACTTGTTGCTATTTCATAGAATAATCGCGAGATATGACTTTGAGGTAATACTATATGACTTGTCTTGTATTATTGTCAACCAAAATATAATGCATGTTTGAATTTGATGAGTGGTAATAAGTATACAAGACTTAATTTCCAAATACGATCATTTTATATCCTCGATAATTGGTTTCACTGCTATCGGTTACTTCAGTTTCATTATTATCGTCATTCTAAAACTATGTGTTGCTCCATTAAGCATTGATATCCTTTCATGGATATGACTAAATCCAAAGCGCAAGAGGAAGCTAAACTATGTGGGGTTTCTCCCATTAGGGTACATCTCATCTCATCTAAATTTGGATTCGATGGCACTATTAGATGTAAAATATTTGGATACCCAGTAAGGTTTGACGGGGTCTGGCATGGTATTGCTTGAGAAGTGTCATGGAGCATATGAGCTTCTTAGAAGTACGTTACTAGAGGAATACTTCAAGGGTGGTGCACCCTCCTAGTCCTTTTTTGAAGATATTCCTTTTCTTATTTGATTCAAACTTTCATATCTATTTGCATTGGAAGAGTCAACCACTCTTTGTGGTGTTTAGTTATTTATCCAGTCTTTACATTTGGATGTTGATTTATGTAGGAGTAAACCCATTCCATATTCAGTGACATGGCCTCACATATTTACGTTTAATTTCACATTTATGGTCTAAAGTTTTATTATATTAGACATATTGTCTAAACCGAGTTGTTTGTCTTCCCTAAAATCTCAAGTATTCATTTTATTTGAGTAGTCTGAGAGAAGTAGGTTTCTTGTTGGGCTGATAGCATTCGAGTAGGAGGCTTTCATCTTCTTAGTTATCTATTTCGTCACATTATCTAGTTGTGTATGCATTTTTTTCATCGTATGTAAAGTCATAATATTATAACTGCCTAAGCTATTTGTAGTACTTTTTGTGTAACTCTGATAACTAAAGGTTAAGGAGTAACCTGACATACTATTGACTATTATGTTTTATTTAGCAGTTTCCTTATGATGTTTTCTATTATGTTCTTTATTTCCACCCGACGATACATCTTTCTCATGCTTGGGCAATGGAAGACGAACACCGAGGATGTTTAAGTGTCGTTCCTAGGGTCAGAAAGGTGGGTTGTCACTTGCACTACTCCAATTGATCACTCAGTTGGCATTGATTTTTCCCTTAAAGGATCTCAACTAATAGATTTTTTAAGTAGTCGTCCTCTTCATAAGCTGTTGCTAGTGCTATCATCTCATACTTTATAGCGGACTGAACCAAAAAAGCATGTTTCATGGATTTCAAAGAAACAGCACCACAAATTATACTAAATATATATCTATCGGTAGCTTTAGAATCATCGGATAAAGTATTCCGTCTGCATCGATGTGTCCTTCAAGTATAGCCGGAAACTTTTCATAATGTAATCCATAGTTTTTTGTTCATTTTACTTGTCTCATGGCCCTTTTATTAGCATGCTAATGCTCGATACTAGCTCTACTAGTAAGCCTGCATAATGATCCCATGATATATGCTATGTCAGGTCTAGTACAATTAGTATCATACAGAAGGCTGCCAATGATGCCCGCATAGTCAGGCTATCTTACACCTTCACCAGTATTCTTAATAGTTTTATGCTTGGATCAAACGGTGCATGAGCTGGTATATAGTCAAAGTAATTGTATTATATAATATCATCCCAATATAATGATATTGATCCAAGGAAATTCCTTTATTAGTCATAGTTATCTTAATACCAAAGATTACACTCGCTTCTCATATGTAACGTCCCTTACTTTGAGGCCCAAAGCTAAGCGCTACAGATGTTACACCCCGATCGACATATGAATATGCCTCGTTAGATTGAATTTCAAATCATTATTTTATATTCATTTCATAATCCTAAAATGATTCCTAGGTTCTGATTAAATACAATTATTATAGACTACGCCAAGATCAACATATGAATATGCTTCCTTGGATAATCAGAATACTAAATAGATAGACAATATCAACATAAATACATCACAGTGGAAATAATACTAAATAACTCCTACATAGCTAGCTTTTTCTCCTGCATGTCTTCTGAAGCTTATTCATCCTATCTACTAAACCTGAAAAGTCCTTAGCTACTGTTCTACTCAAATTAATTTTGAGCACCAGAGAGTTTAAGGGGAAAACATGAACTTCGAGTTAGACATAAAGCCTGGTGTGAACAATTCTATTACATCTAGGTTTATTGTTATTAAGTGAGGTACGCCGCTTTGCGGAATGGGTTTCTCCCAACTAATATCCTTTTAAAATCATATCTTTTGCAAATCAAAGCCTGCAGTCAAACCGATTATAACAATAATAGAAAAAAAATGTATCATAATAAGGTAATAAATGGACCATTGGTCTAACCTTAAGTTTATATCTTGCTAACTGTCAATCATTAGCTGACTCGGGCCTACCAGACAAAATAAATAATCTAACTTCCGTTAGACTTAATACTGGGCTATCTACCCTCAACTCTCTTCTTCCTGGGTCAATTGATTCTAATGGCTTTTCGGGCTCACCAATAACCTATCTTTACTCTATATATTCCCTTCTATATGTAACATTATTTTGCTCTCATCTGTGATAAAGCCCTAAACACTGGAATTTTGGACTTACATTAGCTAAAGACTATTACCTAATGTATATGGGGTGACCCCATACCTGTCCCATCTATTCTTCTAAAATCTAAGTCATAAACTTAAGATTAACTACCCTATTCAAATTTCATTTCCTTGTAAGCAATATTTACAAATTATTTACCCATGAAATCATATCTTTATAAAACAAGGAAATCATACTCTTTGCTTTACTCAAAATACTTATGCCATAATGTATGCTTTACGCAAAACAATATTGATGAAATCTAATAAATGGGATTATCTATCCCTCCAAATAAGTTAAAGTCTCTTTTAACTTAGAAAAATTTAGGATGTAATGCCAAAACGATGTCTTTGAAACTATTACATAAAACCTTAGACATCCCCTTTCAACACCATTTTAAACTTATCTTTCGAAGGCATTAGAATCTTCTTTTCAAAATACTTAAAATATACCTATCGAAACATTTATAATATACCTTTCAAAAACAATGGGTTCAAACAACGGTTTGTGGAAACATTGCTTCGAAACCATTTAAAATTATTCCTTTTGAAACCATTGGGTTTAACACTTAATATAATTAAAGAGTCATAAAGAACATGGGTGAAAGCATTACTACCGAAAACATTAATCCCAAGTAAAAGAAAGAGGATAGTTTCAAAACCTACCCTTTTAAAACTATTTCCTCCGAAACCATTTGAATGCAACCATACTACCGTTTCAAAAGCATTGAGTAAGCGGCTTTTAGAACTAAAAGACGAAAGCACCCTTTTCGAATACATTGCTTTGAGGCTATGAAAGCGGCCTCTAACTCATTCGAAAGGTATGAATGTAGCAGCATGTGTATCGAATATGTTTAGAAGTGTCTATCCTTTCAAAAGCTTCTTTTTTAAAACAAAAGTAAATGGTAATTCTTTCGAAAGCTTCTTTCCAAAAACAAAGGCAAGTAACGACTTGTTCGAAAGCCTCTCTTTAAACAAAGGAAGTTGATTGATTCGAAAAGTAAATAGAGTGGCATCAAACCCTTCGAAAGCATACCTATGAAACCATCATTCGTTCCGCCTTTCCCCAATACACTACATACCAATTGCTTGATACCATGTGCTTTGCTTTCAAATAGGTTCGAAAGTTCTAACCGGGCATGGTAACGGAAGCAAGCAAAGGAAGTGGCAAAGTTGCAATTCAAAAAAACTGATTTTTTGCATTTCAAGCAATTCCTTTTGACCTAACTTGACTAATTTGTCAAAATATGGTTGGCTGCCATTTCTTTAACAAAATTCTTTTCTTAAAAGGCCGTCGAATTCAAAATTTATAAGTTAGAAACATTTTTACAATTAAGCTCACCTTCTTAACAAAACAAATAAAACATTTAAGTCCCATAACTTAAATAATTTTATAACAATAGTAAAATACTTAGCTAAATTCCTCAAAAATCACAATAATTCACCTTTAATATGTTTTCTAACATATATAAATTTCAGACCCGAAATCATTATATAATTGCCTTAAATAATTAAAACCCAATATTAAATATTTTCTCCCATAGAAAATTCATAATAAATCCACAATTATATATAAAATTATAAATTGAAATCTACTTCTAAAATAATTTTTTTGATCATATATCAAAACTGTAACTCGTTTGGATGTCATCTAATAGGATGTCTAATCTAAACATATCATAAAATCCATATGAAATCACATAAATCTTCAACATGCATATATATGTATATATAATATATATTTTAAAAAACACAACATGGCGTATAACTTGCAAAATTTATTCGAATCTAATTGGAAATCGAAATCAGTGTCAAATTGAGATGTAAGTTAATTATTCACCTTAGTTTGGTGCTAAGAAGGTTGAGATTTGCACTTTGATTGATTTACTTAAGCTTTCTTCTTGAATCCTAGTTTTTCTTCTTCTTAAATCTCCTTAACGGTGGCTGACCAAGCTCCCTTAGGTTTTTAGTTTTGTTTCTGAATGTTAAAATAACAAGGAATGAAGAATAGAAGGGTTTAGGGTAGTAGAATGAAGGATGTTCTCATTTTACCCTTATCATATTCTTCCTACTTACTTATTTTCTATTCTCCTTTTCTTAAACATTCGCTAAGGCACAACCTCTTATCTATTAACAAATCTCAATCCCTTAACTGCTAACATTATTCTATTTAATTTATCCAATTAAATGTTCCAAAAAATATGTTACTTAAAAATAGGGTCATTATAGACTCCTCCTTAAAGAATTTCGTCCTTGAAATTACGATAAGGTGCCCACAACAATCAATCATAAAGGTAAAACATACCTTCAAACAAGTTAGGATAAGTATCCCTAATCATGCTTTCAATTTCCCAAGTAAAGATTCTCTCGTCGTCGCTTCGTTGGACTTTGACTAATCTGACTGTTATGTTCCTTAGCCTCTTCTCATCTCTCATAACAATACGAACTGGTTTTTTAACTATAGTCACACCCGATTCCACAACTAGATCCTCTAACACAGTTGGTGTGATATTAGTCTGGAATACACTTAAATGAGAAATATGAAATAAATTACGGACCCCGACCAAACTATTTGGTATCTCTATTCTATAGGCGCCTTTCTATAATAGGATATAGTCCAACGAATCTTCGTGCCAATTTTCCTAATTTTCCAAACCTGATTACAACTTTCGTCGGTGACACCTTGATGAAGACATGATGTCCAATTGAGAATTCTGGGTCTTTCCTTCTCTTATCAACATAAATCTTCTACCTAGATTGAGCTTCCTTTATTCTATCCTGAATTAAATCAATCTTTTATGCAACTTCTTTAACCAAATCCAGACCAAAAATTAATCTGTCCCAAGTTTCAAACCAACAAACGAGAGATTTACATGGCCTTCCATACGAAGCTTCAAACGGTACCATCCCACCAGTTCTGGTACAAGATACTATCATTACTGCCTGGACAATTAGACATCCAACCCGTAATTGCAACGGCCCAATTGCAAGAGCTAAGCTCTACCAACTGAGCTATATCCCCCCGAGCCAAGTGAAGCATTCATGAAAGAGTCAGATGCTTCTTCTATTCTTTTCCCTAGCGCAGCTAGGTCTATACTATTTTCAAAAATGAAGTTATACAAAAACTCGACTAAGTTTAGATGGTCTTCCCATGATCCTCCGAAATCTAGTACACAAGCTCTTAACTAATCATCCAAGACTTTGTTAACTCTCTCCATTTGCCTATATGTGTATGGATGGTAATTAGTGCTCATCTTGAGCTTGGTACCTAAGATCTCCTGTAGACTCTTCTAGAACTCACTAGTGAATAAGGAATCTCTATCAGTTACAATACTACTATGAATTCCATGTAGTCTAACTATATTTTTCAGGAATATCTTAGCTAATTTTGTTGTTGTCCTGGTCGAGTTAACAAGTATAAATTGTGCACTCTTTGTCAGTCTGTCCACTATAATCCATATACACTCCTTTCTTTAGTCGACATTGGAAAACCATATATAAAATCCATTGAGATAGAATCCAATTTCCATACTGGAATATCTAAAAGCTATAGTAAACTTGGTTTCTGATGTTCAACTTTTACTTGTTGACAGTTCGAACATCGTCTCATCCATAAGCCTATATCTCTCTTCATACCTTTCCAGAAGAAGCTTATTTTTCATATCCTAATACATTTTAGTTCCTTCTAGATGAAAAATGAACTTAGAATGATGGCATTCTCTAAGAACTTCCTTCCAAAAAAATTCCTCATTCGTAACACATAGTCTCCCTTTTTTGCTCAACCACCCATTTTGGTCAAGACTGAAATCTTTCAAGTCATCGCTCTCTATTCTTTCCAACCTGTTCGGCTAATAATGGATCCTCCCCTTGTTTAGAAGTAATCTTTTCAATCATCGTTGGTCAAACTTCCAAACTAGACAACAGAGCAGTTTTACCACTAGAAATAACCTAGGATCTACATTGTATTCCACATGTAGTCAATGCTTCTAAATATTTCCACTCGGCTATCATTTCTAATACCGCATTCTGATATTTTCTGATAAGTGCATCTGCAACTATTGCCTTTTCCCTATGTGTACTCAATACTGAAGTCATAAGCAGCTAAAAACTCTAGCAATTTCTGGTGTCTCATATTCAACTACTTCTGAGAGAATAAATACCTTAGTGACTTATGATCTGCATACAACTCGAATCGTTCTCCCAAAAGGTAAGGTGTGACAACCCGCAAATCCATACCCCTTTGAGTCGAATATATTCTCCATCTGTTCAACTCAAATTGGATGGAAACGAATCACTAGGGTAGAAGGAGAAAAAGATATAAGAAGAAAGTAGAAACAACATCAAAATCTTACAATCGCAGTGGAACGATAATATAATAGATAACAACTGATCTTTATACAAAAAGAACTATTACTGTTTTATACATTACATCATCAGAGTGCAACACCAAAAAATAATACAATAATGGACAGTTATAATAACTTGTCCTCACATGGCTGAGTATACAGCATACCATACACAACGGAATATAAGTCAGATACGTGATATACGTCTCCGTCATCTAGCTCGTCTCCTGAACTCCATAGCATCCTATCCCCTATCTGTAATACTCGGTCTGACCCGAGCATTATAATAAAATAACTTCCGAGTCATTCTGGAAAACAACCATGAAAAAACACACTCAATGGAATTAATAAATTTTCAAAATCCTTGGAAATCAAAGGTATCTTGTAATACCACGCCATAAATAAACATGTCGGGTTTTTACCTTACGATAACCAAAACATTTTTATCAAATCCATCTGATATTATAATAGTGTCTATAGAAAGTAAAATAGAATCTAGCTGAAATGCTTGCATCTCACGTTCCAGCAATAGTTGGGCACAATCAAAACCGTACGGACGCTTATTGGAGATTGAGTTCCATACAATGGCAGGGCTACTGGGGTACCGTCCGTCATAGTACCTGGCCTAGACCAGCGTACCAAGGAACACTCCCAATCCCGTACAACACAAGGCCGTCCTACCCCTAACCTGGATAGACCAAATATGATCACCCCGCGGTTAGGATCAACAGCTGCCACATAGCCGAGATCAAAGGGACTCTAGACAGGGATGATCTTACCCTAATTGGGTGCTACCCACTTAGCCTTGTTGCACCTCCCTGTTTAGCCATTCCCGGTTGATGAGGCTTGAGGCTAAGCGTTACCTTTTAAGAACGAATATCATTTAGAATGCTCATCCTTCAATGATGATGTTCTAATAGCATTTGTCCATAAAGGTTGCCCTAGGTCTGGACAAACCGAATCACTGTCTTCATCATCTTCATGGTCTTCATTCGCTACGTTCAAACCGGATCGAAGTGGTTTTCGGATAATTAAATCTAATCCCGATCTCTTCGAAACGATTAACACCTTGGTAAATATTGATAGTCGGTTATTTAAATATCAAATAACATTCACAAGCCAAATATTTTATTTCCACTGTAAAGCTCCTAGTCTTATTAAATTTAGATTTGAAATAAATTAAATTACTTTATCCAAAAATATACACTTAAAACATTTATAATAAAACTACTTAAATCGCTTTATTCAAAATAATAGTTACGAAATTTTATAATAATTTCCCTAGTAAAACTTTAGCCAAAAACTACTTTTAAAATAAAATTGTTATATAAAGTATAAATATTTAATAGTTATCCTTTAAATCATAATACTAATTTAACCTTTAAAAATAATTAACTACTGTAATTAACTTAATTAATATTTACTTTAAATTTTTATTAACAATTTAAATATTAATTTCTCTAAAAACATTCTTTTAAGACATCTTTAAAACTTCTAATTTATACTTAAAAATCTTTCTTTGAAAATATACTTAGCTTTTCAGGAAAATACACTTCCCACTCCAATCAGCACATCTAATCATTTATTAATCCTTCTCGATTTATATCTAGTTAAACTTAAGTTTCAACTCCGTAAATTTCATTTCCCACACCTTTGAAATAAACCACCATTTATTTTTGAAAAAATTACCATCTCCTTATAAATTCTCATCGTTAATTTATACATTCAAATTATCCAATGATAAATATTTACTTTGTTTATAATCCCAGTTTATAAATCCCATAGTGTTATTTCCCCTTTTTAATCACTGTTTCAAAACACTTGATCGGTTTCCAAATCGGTTTCCTTGAAATAAATTCCATTTTAAAGTTTATTTCTCGATTTATCTAAATTTATTCCAAAATCCATTAATTCCATATTCGTTCCTTTATTGTGCTTTAAAACCTTATTTAAATCTGAAATATTAATTTCATATTTTACATTTTCCCCAAATTTCCTCTTCATTTTTCTCAAATCCGTTTTAAACTTCATATTTTAAAAATTAATACTTTTATACTTAACCAAATCGCTTAAGTCCCATAATTAAATCCATTTATTTAATTATTTCAAAATCTCTATCTTTTCCATATGTAGAAATTATCAAGTACAAAATTTAAAATCAAACTATTCATTTTTCCCAAATTCATTACTTTAAATATCCCTTTCTATTTTTCCCTTTAAAAAATCAATATTTATATTTTTAAAATGCCACAATATATTCAGCAATATATTAACATCAAATAAATTAATTTTTCAAACATAATATATCACAGATTGTTTAACATTTCATATATCATGAAAATAAATTTAACATTTTCGAGGAATCCAGTTGGATCCCTCCAACCTGTTTTCCTGCATACATAGATGTTAACACAATGTAAAAATACCAATCCCACTTTGACAGGGATATCGAGGTATATATGATCATCCGCTATAATGCGGGGCGCATGGGGTCTCATCCTCTATATAATGCGGGAATATTAATCACTCCAATATATATACTATTATATACAATATCACATCCAGACAGTAATAAATCATCAATTTAAGCAATCAACTAATAATTTAAATTTTAACTATTTAAATTTACCAATAATCCAATTTGAGTGAGATTAACTCACCTTTGATTTTATTTGCATCCCAATCCATACCGGCTTGTCTCTTCCCGATTTCAGACCTTGTATAAACATTATATGGTTTATTAACATTTTAAATAAATCGAACAGTCAATTTCCGTTTATTAATTTATTTTAAACTAATAATTTAATTTTAACTAATTTTCCTATAGTAAATAATTATTAGTAATTAAAATAATTAAATAAGTTAATTAAACAAATTAATCCTAATAATACATTATTTTAAAATTAAATTGTAAGTTTAATACGTGTGTATAAGTATATTTATTTGATTTTATTTTCGTTGAAACTACATATACTAAAATCTATATACAGATTTAAGAATCTAATTTTTTATATACAAACCTTACAAACATCTAAAATTTTCCATTTTCAAAATCTTACCTCCATATATATTTACCATTTTAAATTATAATATGTATGTGAATATATATATATATATAATTAAAAATAAAATTATTTTATACCTTATTGTAATTTTTTTCTTCTGTTTTCTAATATATATATATTTCTCTGACTAAAAAAAGAGCTTTTTGTTTTAAACTTTATATATATTTTTGTTAAACAATTAAAATAAATAAATAAATAAATACGAATACCTCACTGCCTAAAATCCAGCTCAGCCAAACTTTTGACCTCGCGACACCTTGCTCCCCCCACGTCGCCACCACACATCGCGCCCCTCAACCAAGCTCGCCTCATAACCATCGCCTTGTACGAACACCCGTCATTGAACGCAACAACCCAGATTCGATTCGAACTCCCCCTTCTTGCCGAACTGCTACGTGAAGACGCACATCGCCTAGTGTCTGACCACCCCTCCCCCTTCCCTTAGATAACCCTTCCTTCCTTGAAACCGAATTCGATACTCTGAAAATTGATGAAGGCAGAAACAAAAATGGAGCTTGAGGGTTGCGAAGGCATGAGGAACCGAGCGAAATCGCTAGGAATTGATGTGGAGCTCTGTGGTTACTGAAGAATTTCAATGGCGAGAAGAATCTAAGGAGAAAGTGAAAGTGAAAAGGAAAGGAGATTCGGCTAGCATCTAAACGATGGAGGGAAACTAAATCTCTATTTGTTTTCGGCATTTTGTTGAGTGAACTTCAAAAGTGATTTGGAGGAGAAGAGGAAAGGCAGCTTCGAACTTGATTTCAAAAAGATGAGAAAAGGAAGGATTCACAATGTAATAGAAAAGCGGGCATTTTTTTTTCTCTGTTCTGATTTGAAATTGTTTGAATCCATTTTCATTTTTAAAATGGAGAACGAGGAGAACAAGATATGGTGTTGGCGTGTACAGGAATGGCTTCACTGATTTGGAAAGGAGACATAATAACAGCTGGTGGGAAAGAATTACAGCTAAAGGTTGACTACATTATACAAATATATGTATTAATTCAAATTGTCACGATAAATGCAATTTAAAATTTCAAACTCCTATCGAGGCATACTGCCAAGTGTTTATAATATTATACCACTATTTCAAATGTAATGGAAATGGTTTCGAGTACTAAATCGGTCGTTTGGAGATGATAGCCTTTTAGATCCAGTTATTATATTAAATTTTCGATATGGATTTCAACGTATTTACCTACCGTATGGCCACACAACAACTTCAAACGCTATGAAATTTGAAATCCGATAATAATACACTATTATGGATCCAATGAAACTGGATTCGCCAAATTCCAAGACTGTGCCTCAAAAGGCTATTTTTAAACGTCAATTTAAACAGTATATTTTCTTAAAACTGAGCGAATCACTTCCAATTTCAATTTTAAAACTTTTATTATCTTCAGTATTCTCAATATAAATTTTACAAGCCTTCAAATTATTTTTAACAAGCTTAAAACTCAAGATTCCATATTTTTTATAACATTCCTGATTTTTAAGCCTAATTTATTTGGAAATTATTATGGAATTTTGGTTAAATTATGAAATAATTGAGAATTTACTTGAAGATTTGGGACTACAATATAAATTGTGTTTGAATTTTCAAAATTAAAAATATGTACGTTTATTTGTTATTATATAATTTTTTTTTTTTTTGGAATTTGACTTAGAAAAAAATTAAGGATAAATATTTTATACATAAATTGGATTTAAAAATCTCTATATATTTGAAACTAATAAAAACCTTGTTTTCTAGTCTTGGCAAATATGCATTTTGATTTGAAAGTTATATAAGTACAAGTAATTAAAATGTATATATGATATTAAAGCAAGAATTAATAAAAGTTTTAAAATATACATAAACTAAGATTTGTGTATATGTATAAACGTCTATGAATATGAATATAGATGTAAAGACGAGAATGAATAAAAGTTTTGATATATACATATATCTTTTGGAAACTCAATAATATTTATAAAATAGGAAATGTATAAAACATGATAAGTATAACTTTGTAAAATATAATAACAAGAGGGTTTAAAACTAAAATTTTAAAATAAACTAAGCTAAATGGTTTTAACATAAAAAGACATGGCTTTGACATTTGTAAAATTTTAGTGCAAATAATTACAAGTGTAGATGAATTAGTATGCAAAATAAACAAGTGGCTTGTTTTATCTATTTTCTTTTTATTTTTGAAAATTAATAAATAAAGAAAATTCAATGTGTATATACATCTAACTCCTCTCTTTCTCATTTTCTTTTCTTCAAAACTAAAATTTTATCAAATCCGAGAAGGAAAAATATAGACCAGAAAAATAAAATTTGAAAACCAAACTAAAAAACAAAATGCAAATCAAAAGCATCTTAAACATCAGCAATTTCATAATCCAACCTGGTGATTAAAGAAACTAAAACTAGAGATAAAAATCATCTTTAAGCAAAGCAAGTACAGATCAGAAGAAAATCTGGATAAACAATTTCAAGTCTAAATTCAACCTGAAGCATCTTCAATCTGATCAATATCAGCAGATCAAAAGATATTAAGATTCAAATCTAGAAAAAGGAATCAAAACAAAATTCCAGGCTCAAATCCTTGTCTGCTTCTCTGTTCCAAGTACAGGTGAGCAAGCTCACATTTTAAAAACTTATATCTCTTTCCCTGTGACAAACATGTGGAAGTATGTCGTGATCATGTTTGAAATGTGCATGTATGTTTGTATTTGTGTGTAAAGGTGGATGTGCATGTTCGGATATAGGAGGTTGGTTTTGTTCTAGTTGTACAGGCTCAAAACCTGTTCAGAAAAAATCAAAATTCTTCTTCTAATTCTTTTCTAGCTTGGATGTTTAAACAAAAATGTTTAAATTAACAATATGTTAATTTCAAAATTGGTTTCAAGTTGAAATGTTAGGTAACTATTTCTAAAATATGAAATAACAGTAAAATCTTTTAAAAAACAAGAAAATCAAATGTCTTAATTTTTTGTTTTGATTCTATAACATGATTCGCATGAAAAAATATGATTTTTGATGAATATATCATGATTTTTAAAATTGGGTATGATGGGAATTCGTGAGAAGAAAGAAAATCAATTTTTTCGTCAATTTCCATCGATCTAAAAACAATCAAGCTTCGATTTTGAATCTGGAGGGGGATGATGTGATGTAGACTGTAGGACAAATGATCGCAAATTTTTTCATGAACCGTGGTGGTCAAGTGAAACGATTTTAGGGTTTTTAGGGGTTTCGTTTTGACTCTGGCGCGCGGTGATCCGGGGAGGTGAGGATGTGATCAGAGTGTATGATTTTTGGCAGGAAGGCGACGTAGTGGATGGGTTTCCAATCGGGAAAGGCGGTGAGTGAATTAGAGGTATGAGGCGAGTGCAGTTCGTCGATGGGTGGAGATAGGTGGGTTTTTCGAGTTCTGGAGGTTTGGGGAAATTGATCGACTTCGATCAGAAGGGAGGCAGGCTTCGCCGAGGTAATGAACGAGATCATGGGACAAGGTGAGACTCGTCGGCGGTAGCGCGGCGATGAAATGGCCGGTGAAGTGGATGTGCACGTGGACGTTCGTTGTCGTGCACGGCTGATTGTTTTTCGTGTGGCGTTGGGTGATTTCCTGGAAATAGAGTAGTGATGAGGAAGAAGATGGGAAGCTCGAGTTTGCTCTCGGGAAAACGAGGGGATGACCTGAGTAAAAGCTCGGGTAGATTTGTATGGGTTTCGAAATCAGGATTAAAAAAAATTTTAAATGAATTTTTTTAAAAGGAAATATATATATATATATATATATATATATATATATATAGGCTCAGGCTGTTGCTCGAATAAAAGGGATTGGATCTCGGGTTGGAACCCGAAGTGGTTCTGGGGTCTGAGTTGAAAGTAGTTTTTAGTTTTTAAAAATAAAACAAGTTTTTAAATTTTAATTTAATCAAGTTTTAAACATTTTCCTAATTAATAATAAATGTCTTATACTAGTTTTGGAATTATTTAAAGTTTTTAAAGAAATTATTTCGAATTAGTTTAGTTTTAAAGTGTTTAAAGTGTTTTTATATACATATATAATCTTTATTTTAAAAGTCTACTTAAACAAATTTAATATTGTAATTGTATAATTAATTAAGGAAATGTTTTCAATTATGGATTATCTTAAATGTTTTTAGTTAACCCACGTGTTAAATAATAATTGATTTTAAAGGTTTATTACAAAAACTTGAATATAATTAAGTAATTAATGTGTTATTGGAAACTCAATTACTTAATTAAAGGTTAATTAAGTGTTAATTAAGAATTAATTAATCATTAGTTAAGTAATTAATGATGAGTAATTAATGTATAATTAAAAAATGAGATAAATTTAGTATAATTACTTAATGAAGGATTATTACTTAATCAAGGTATAATTACATGATGTAATTATAATTAAAGAATCATTATTTAAAAGGATAATTACTTAATTAAAAAATTGATTAAGGTTAATTAACTTCATAATTAAGAATAATTAATTAAATGATAATTAATTAAGAATTAATTAATTAATGTAATTAATTAAGGGTAATTAATTAAAGAACAATTAAATAATTAAAGGTTAATTTTTAATGATTAAAGGTTGATTAAATTATTAATTAAGGTTAATTAATTAATAATTAAGGATTAACAAATTTATGATTAAAGAATAATGAATTCAAAATGGTTTGTAAATAAGTAATATTCATTAACCATGATTAGTAAATTATTCAAAAGTAATTAATCCGATTTAAATTAATTAGACAATTAACTGATCTTACTTATGAATGTTTGGATTGAATTGATGCTTTGAATTGTGTGATATTCCCGATGTATGATGTTTTGGTGAAATGATTAAGCTGTGAAATATAACTTATTATCTGTGATGAATATAATTTATTTATGTGTGATTCATTTTTTTATCTGGGATGAATTTAAATGTTTATCTGTGAATCTGTGAATGAAGATAAGAATTATAAGACTATACCGCTTATCTATATCGTTGTGGTTGGATTATGATGATTGATAATGTTGCACTACTATTGCGTGTAAAACCCCTGGATCACACTCTACACACAAAATTATGGATTGCACGATGAAATTGGTTAAGTCACAAATATTTGAATTTAATATTATGAAATAGGTTTAAAGATTGAATTTTGAATCTAAATGATTTTGAAAATGGAATTGGGTTAAATTTGAAAAGCTTTTAAAACGGAGTTTTAAAGATAAAATTATTTTGGATATCTATTAAAGTTTTGAAATTCAAATAGTTTGATTTGAATTTGAATTAAAGATTTGAAATTGAGTTATATGAATATATGTTTGGAAATTATGTTTAGAAAGGTTATACAAGTTATTTATATATATATATATATGTTTTTAATCATTTTTAAATATCTTTAAACGTGTTATTTTGAGAAATTGAATTTAACCCAAGTTTTATATTTGAAAGGCTTTAACTTGAGCAAATGTAATTGGATTTTTCAAAAAAAAAACTATTTGTTTGCAAATAATAATAGCTTTCATATAAAGAAAGGATTTCCAATTTGTGCTGAAAGATTTCAAGTTTGAAATGGAATTGAAATAATTCTGAAAGCTATGAATAAATCTTTGGGAAGGGTGGTTGAACCTTGTTTTGAAATTAAAGATTAAAATGGTATATCTTTTATATAAAAGATTTGAAATGGTAATGGTTTTGAAAGCTATAAATTAAATCTTTGATTTAAAGATTGGGTGAGTTAATCCAATTTGAAATGCAAATTGTTTTGAAAAGCTGTAAATGAATCTTTGGGAAATCTTGGTGAACTTTGTGAAGTGAATCTTGTTTAAATATTTGAAATCGTAATTTTTTTTTAAACCATTTGAAAGGAAAAGTTTTGGATAATAAGTTGTGACTTAATTGAAATCCCATATCCATAGTTTTTAAAATATTGCGCTCAGTATTCGGTTTAGCCGGGAGAGGACCTTGTGTCATATAACCCATTTCGAATAATGATACGACGATATGGATAGCATTTGAAGATTGGTGGTGAAGACCGGATATTTCCAAAAGCAAAATGAAAACTCGTCGAATGTCTCTGCACCGTCTGATCCCTGGTATAGAGATTTGATCACCCTTTGTGATGGAAAGTCTGGACGTGATTAGGGATTATCCAGATGTGCAAGGGCTTCTTTGGAAGTGCCTTCGGTTCTATTCTAATCCGAAACAGACTTGTACGGATGTGTGTCTGACATTACACTTTGAGATGTAAAGCTGGTATCTATCAAATACATTTTTGTTTGGTGGCGGAGATTTATTCTCTTAGCTTAACACCCTTCTCTGAGACGTACGAGCTCAGAGGTTATGTAGTTGATGGTTACTAGTGATACATTCCCAATTTGGTAATGTGGCATACGACGTGCTGTTGATCATTTGTTGATCGAAGCATGACTTTTTGAAAAGTGTGGCTTTGTGGACGTGACTTCTTCGAGCCTCACAACCCGAAAATGATCGAAACAGGAATGTAGAAGCAAGGTTTTTAGGGGTCGTGCCCCTAGGGTATGTCCATTTCCTTCTGGATAAAAGGTGGTATCAAGGTATGGAGCTCAGATATTTAACCTATGTGGTTGCTGCAAATCTATTGCTTTGTGGTTGTTGGTGTTGAGAGCTCTCGAATAAAGATCGGTTACGATCGGGGATGACATAGTTGTATGGTAATTACCTATGTTATAGCTTGGTTAAAGCGTGACGTAACGTCGGCCTTGTTAGCAGAGATGCGGTTCGGTTCTCAGGGGCGTCCTTCCAAAGGCGTACCCATTTCGGTAAGGAAGTTCCTTAGTCTGACCATTTGTTAGAAATCCAAAGAAACAATACGTGCCATGTACGGTTTTAATTGTATAACCTGCCATGGAATGTGGCGGTAACCTGCTATTGAGCATGGTAGCTATAATAGGCATACGACGAAATGTGGTATGCTGGCTAAGATTAATATTATACTTTTAAAATGTTTTCTACACAATGCACTAATAATAATATCAAATGGTTTTCGCATATCAAGCATCTTTTACTGTCATAAGGAGAAATCTCCTCCAAGTGTGCGTTTGCATTGTGTGTGTGGCGGGAGGCCTTATGGCAGTTTCATTTTCCAAAAAGCATTACGGATTTCTTTTTTAAAGATAAACTGTTTCTGTTTGCTCATACCAGTCCCATGACTGACCTGGAGTTTATTGTTTCCTTCCTAAACTCTGAGTGCCCATAATTTTCCACACGGGCAGTCTAGAGTTGGGTTTTTCAGATACTCAAATAGTAGGAGTAGAATTCGATAGCATCCAGCCTTTGGATTTGGCGATAGCAATTGTTCACTTAGACCGGACTTGCTTAAGTCCAACTTGATTGGGAGTTCGAGCTATCTTTGGATTAGAGATTTGTGATGGAGTTGCAGATATTAAAGTGCCATTTGGAGTTTAAGTTATTTCCACTGTTGGTGCCTTTGTGTTTCCACTGTGTTGTTGTAGATCTCTGATATGTATTTGTGATCATTGTTGTATATCATTGGATATTGTATCTGTGACGCCCCACCTCTATACCCACGCTAGCCAAGAACATTACGGTGAATGCTATCGACTAGCACGGAGAATAAGGCTGTTGAGGAGCGACCATCCATGTAATTTCTTTGCACGAGCACCGATATGTCAGATAATATAACATGCATTCTATTTCAAGAGGAAATCCGACATACCGACACAAACTCAAAGCTACTACACGGTGGCTATATAAATCCTTCGGAAAACAAATATAGAAATAAGCATAACACAAATCAGTCACAGACAATTCATATCACAAAGGCGGAATAAGATATGAATATTACACTAGAAAGTGTACATCAGAGTAGTGGTTTAAAAGGACCCACAATATCACAAAAGAATAGTTACATGAGCTACACAAAAGAATAAGTATACATTATGGAGTCTATATCTCAAATGTATACAACAAAATAACAACTAATCTAAGTGGTTAACCAAAAGCAAGAGAAATCAATCCCTAGAGAGAAGTCAAGCAGAAGCGCCTGTAACATCTCGGTCTGACCCGAGTATTATTTATAAGAAAATAATAAACGGATCAGTCTAACTATAAATATCAGATAACATGATATAGAATAGGAGATATGACTAAACACATAATAATCGCAATGCCAAGCTGTGATATATATAAGTAATTGAAAATCAACAAGAGATTAATCAATATCACGATAATCTACTCAAGATAAAAAGGAATGTCATACTCCTAATTTCATTCACCAAGCCACAATAAATGACATATAAGATATGGCATAGGCGTATAATATCCATAATGGCATACTACTATAAGTATGTAAATGATAATCAACAAACGGTTAATCAATATCAAAGAATCTTCTCAAAGATCCAAAAAGGGTATCATACCCAAAACTTGTATTCACAACAAGTTAATGACACACGAAATCACCTATGCACAAGGATTGATAAACCATATCAATAGAAATCACAAAGTTGGTGAAACATAAATTCCAGAAATCAACACAAGAAATCCAGTCAATGACACATGAATTCACCTATGCACAAGAATTGATAAATCATATCAATAGAAATCACAAAGTTGGTGAAACATAAATTCCAGAAATCAACACAAGAAATCCAGTCAATGACACACGAATTCACCTATGCACAAGAATTGATAAATCATATCAATAGAAATCACAAAAATAGGCGAAGAAGAAAATTCTAGAATTCGACACACAAAATCCAGAAATCACACAAAATAAGGGGGGGATGGCCTATCACATGAACGGGAGCATGAAAACTCACCAACAGCTGTAACACATGAACGAGAAGCTATCTCACGTTAGCTAGCCATTAATTTGACACACGAATGGTCCGAAGACCTGACACACGAATGGTCCAAAGACCGTGGGTAGCTACCCCACAAATTTGACACACGAACGAGGTTTAGTCTCCCACGCAGACAAAGAGACATCGCACATTGCTAGTCTAAATCACAAAAATGATCGTCATGATCATCGAGAAGTGTCAATTACACTAAGCTAGTAAATATAAAAGTTTAGCTTCATGTCCCATAACCACTTGCTTAACTTAAACATTTACGAACAAACTGTAAATCTCCACTAGAAAATTGTCACAAGAGGTTCAATCGAACAAGTCCAAGAATTAACCGACAAAGTAAACGCAAGCGTTTCATACCACTCGTTTTACTAAGTTGTTTAATTAGATTTATCATACGAGTGAGGTAAAGGTTTATATATATACTAATAGATTGGAAAACGGTTTTATAAACGAATTTGGTATTAAAATAGTATTGAAATCGTTTGAGAAAAGAGTTTTAATATTTACTACTAGTATAGAAAACCTTTATATTTTTAAAGTGACAAATCACGAAGAAGATTGTAAGAACAATCAATTACAAAAATTCACATATGAAGACGTGAATAAAATCCAACGAAATCGATAAAGGATCCATCGAAATGGATATTCAAAAGTCCCTAAAAAGAGTCATCAAAGTCATAGGATTATCACGAATCGATTTAAATTGGAATTTCAATCCAAAAAGGCAAATTGGACTCAAACAGCAGGTTCAGTCGACTGAACAGAGTTTTCAGTCGACTGACCCTGTACATGGAAATTTTCCAGGTTCAGGAAACTTTCTGTTTCCAGTTTCAGTCGACTGTGCAGAGTTTTTCAGTCGACTGAATCATGCCTGGAAACTCTCAGGTTTCAGGTTCAGTCGACTGAACAGAGTTTTCAGTCGACTGAATCATGCCTGGGCTGTTTTTCAGCCTTATTCAAATGAAGAGGAAACTCTTCCAAAATGCAACCGGACGAACATTGGCTCTAAGGGTTTATGCCAATCGGCAACCCGGCCCTATATGCTCCTCGACGCATCACCAAAAGCATGATCAAACATCCATAAAAGGATTTCACACAAATTTGACTTAAAAACCCAAAAATTGGAGTATTCACAAAACCAATCCAAATCAAGAGCAAATGCACATGAACAAGTGTTAGGAATTCATACCCAACAACCAAAGATAATTATGGTCATAGATGTGAGATAAAAATCTCACCTTTTCTCAAAATCAAACAAGAAGAAGCTTGAAAGCAAATGGAGAATCAACCTCTCTTCAACACAACTCAATTGAGCTTGAATCAATGGGTTCTTCTTGAGTTTGGAGCTAGGAATTTGATTTGCAAAAGAAACTAGGGTTCTGGAGTTTTAATTTCCAATCTCTCCCACCATTAAAGCTAAGAAAACTGAAAAGAGAAAGAAGTGAGGGAGAATGGGGAGAGTGGTTCAGTTTTGGAGTATAAGTTAACATAGGGCTGAGCCCAAAAACCAAACCCAAAGTAAAAAGTAGCAGAAATCAACTTTCTCCAAACATATCGAAGCTTATACTCAAAAAGGTCGCAAACGGCATTTTAAACTCAATGGGGGTGGTCCCGAGCCCTAATTCGACCGTATGCAAAAAGTAGCTTTTCGGACTAAAAATCCGACTAACGATAAAATATTTAAATAAAATACTTAAATATAAAAATCGATAAATATGCGGGTTGTTACAGACTCCCCTCCTTAAATAAATTGCGTCCTCGCAATATTACAAGAAGAAGATATATAGTAACAACCATAAAAGCATATTCAACACAAAAGAAGTTTGAAATAAGAAGTTCACGTCAAAGAGCACGAGAAAGTAAGTCCGGATGTGTACGCTCGATGTACTCTCTAGATTCCCAAGAACAATCCTTAGGATTTGAAGACCATTGAACTTTAACAAGCGGAACATCTTTATTTCGAAGTCGTTTGACTTTCGAAGCAATGATACGAATAGGATGTTGCTCATAAGTTAAATTAGGCGAAACTTCAATCTCTTCCACAACACCGGGCTCAAGGATAGAATCGGAATCTCGAAGACATTTCCAAAGTTGAGAAACGTGAAACACGTCATGCATAGCAGAAAACTGAGCCGGTAATAAAAGGCGATAAGCCATGGAACCAATACGTTCGGTGATAGGAAATGGCCCAATATATCGAGGCGCAAGTTTTCCCGATCGACTGAAACGTACAACACCTTTCATAGGTGAAACACGAATGAACACAAGATCTCCCACAGAAAATTCTAACTTCCTTCTCCGGTTATCGGCATAGGAATTTTGTCTACTCTGGGCTTCTTTCATCCTATGACGAATAAGATCAATCTTTTCTGTGGAATCACGAATAAAATCTGGACCTAAAGCCAGCTTCTCACCGGCCTCAAGCCAACAAGAAGGAGATCGGCATGGCCTTCCATAGAGTGCCTCAAAAGGTGCCATACCAATACTAGATTGGAAGCTATTATTATAGGAAAATTCAACAAGTGAAATATGATCTTCCCAACCTCCACCAAAATCAAGCACACAAGAACGAAGAAGATCTTCAAGAGTTTGATTCACACGCTCAGTTTGTCCATCGGACTGGGGGTGATAAGCGGTGCTAAAATTAAGCTTCGTTCCCAAAGCTTTTTGAAGACTCTTCCAAAATCCACTAGTAAACAATGGATCACGATCACTAACAATAGAAGTAGGAACACCATGCAATTTAACAATTTCTTTGATAAATATTTTGGCCAAAAGAGGAACGGTTCGGTTAGACCGAACGGGAATAAAATGGGCGGATTTAGCAAGTCTATCAACAATTACCCATAAGCTATCATAACCCGATCGAGGACGGGGAAGGCCATCTATAAAATCCATGGAAATTTGATCCCACTTCCAAACCGGAATTTCTAAAGGTTGCAATAACCCTCCGGGCCTTTGATGTTCGGCCTTAATGAGTTGGCAAGTCATGCAACGTTTAACGAAGTTAGCGATGTCAAGTTTCATTCCCTCCCAATAATAAAGTCGCTTCATATCCGCGTACATTTTACTACTACCGGGATGAATGGTAAATTTAGAGTGATGAGAATCTTCTAAAATATCTTTACGAAGATCCCTAACTTTTGGCAAGATAAGTCTACCAAATTTCCAAATGCCGCCACGAGAATCGATATCAAAGTCTTTCAAACCTTCAATATCAATTTTATCCTTAATATTTTGGCCAAGAAGAACCAATTCAGTATCTAGCCTTTGAGCTTCAAGAATGCGGTCTAAAAGAGATGGATGAGCCTCAAGGCTACATAAAACAAATGATGAGCATAAATCGGAAACATGGTCTCGAATTTCGCAAGTGGATAAAATCTCGAGATCGTTCCATTCGAATATCATCATAGAAACAACAGCTTTTTGTTTACGGCTAAGAGCATCGGCGACAAGATTACCCTTACCGGGAATATAAAGAATATCAAGATCATATGGTGCAAGAAATTCGAGCCAACGCTGTTGACACAAATTAAGTTCCTTTTGAGAGAATAAATATTTCAAAGACTTATGATCTGTGTAAAGAACAAATTTCTCTCCTAAGAGATAATGACGCCAAATCCGAAGAGCAAAAACAATAGCCGCGAGCTCTAAATCATGAGTGGCATATCTAGTCTCAGCAGGCTTTAATTGCCTAGAAGCATAAGCAATAACGCGTTCCTTTTGCATAAGAACGGCACCCAAACCAATGCGACTAACATCGGTATAAACAACGAAATCTTGATTCCCATCGGGAATAACAAGAATAGGAGCATCAGAAAGAAGTTCTTTTAATTTCTGAAAAGAAGCTTCACATTTGTCCGACCAAATGTATTTAACACCCTTCTTCGTCAAGCTAGTGAGAGGCACGGCAATTTTAGAAAAGTCTTTAATAAAACGACGGTAATAGCCCGCCAATCCAAGAAAACTACAAATCTCTGTCACACTCTCCGGTCTCTTCCAATCTTGAATCGCTTCAACCTTTAAAGGATCCACGGAAATTCCGGATTCAGAAATAATGTGACCGAGAAACTTCACACGAGATTGCCAAAAGTGGCACTTAGAAAATTTTGCCTTTAATTGATTACTCCTAAGGGTTTCCAACACAATCCGAAGATGTTTTTCATGCTCCTCCTCGGTTTTAGAATACACAAGAATATCATCGATAAAGATGAGAACAAACCGGTCGAGAAAGTCTTTAAAAACTCGATTCATTAAGTCAACGAAATAAGCCGGGGCATTTGTTAACCCAAATGGCATAACAAGCCATTCATAAGATCCATACCGAGTACGGAACGATGTCAAAGGAATGTTATCCTCTGCAATACGAAGCTGATGAAAACCGGTAGCCAAGTCCAATTGTGAAAAGACTCCAGCACCACTAAGTTGATCGAATAGATCATCAATCCGAGGTAAAGGATATTTATTTTTGATAGTAAGATCATTAAGCTTGCGGTAGTCAACGCAAAGCCTAAGTGTACCATCGGATTTCTTCACAAAAATAGCTGAAGCTCCCCAAGGCGAGGAACTAGAGCGAATAAATTGCTTCGTTTCCAATTCAGATAATTGTTTACGCATCTCCTCGTTTTCTTTATTGGACATACGATAAGGAGGACGAGTGATAGGTTGAGCTCCCGGAATAAGATTAATTCTGAACTCAATTGCTCGCTTAGGTGGTAATCCTAAAACGGGCTCGAATATGTCGGAAAATTCACAAACGACGTGAATAAGAGAAATAATATCACCCTCATCATCATCATCGTCATCACGAGGATTTAAAGAATACAAAGATGCAACCAAAGCAGAATCTGAATCTTTAAGAATAACAGAAACCTGATTAACAGATTGAGGATGTCGAAGATGAATAGTCCGCTCAGGACATAGGATATGAGCTTCATAATGGTTAAGCCAATCCATTCCCAAAATCATTCCAAAGCCTAAATAACGCATGACATGCAAATCGGCTCAGAAAGAAAAATCACACAAAATAATCTCGACATCTTTACACAATAAACTGATTGTTGCGGATCCACCAACCGGATTCGCAATTCTCAAAGAAGTCATTAAACACAAAACATCCAAAGAAAAAGTATCAACAAGTTCTTTTGATATAAAAGAATGGGACGCGCCCGTATCAAAAAGAACTCGAATAGGATGATCACGAAATAAAATAATTCCATCTAGAATAGAATGAGAAATACCTTGGACAGGAGATGTGTTGCCAGGGGCTTGAGCAACATTTAACTTTCCCTCCCTCCTATTTTGAAGTTTGGGACACACATGCATAAAATGGTCCGGGCTTTTGCAATAGCGACAAGTACGAGGCTTTGAACACTTGTTTGCAAAATGGTCTTTCGAACCACAATTATAGCATTTCCCTTGAGTAGAGGAAAAGGTCTTTTCAGCAGGAGTTGCTTGCCTCCCTTTCTTATTGGGATAAGGACCTTTGAATTTTCTTGGCCTCTTCTTGTTGTTGACGTTTGGTTTGGAACCCACCACTTCAACATCATTCTCTCTATCCGCCTCTTCAAGACGAAGAGCGATATCAACGAGTTGGTCGAAAGAAACTTCTAACTTTAGAAGTAATGGCTTCTTGAGACTTTTGTTTAAGCCATAGACGAATCTCTGATTCTTCTTAAGAGGGGTGTTGATGTATTCAACCCCATATTTGGAAAGCGACTCGAAGGAGGCGACGTAATCAGTCACGGAGGACTCACCTTGAACAAGGTCTACAAATCGTCGAGCCAATGTCACTTTCTCTGCTTCCGGTACAAATTTCAACTCGAAGCGTTCTCGGAATTTCTCCCAGGTGAGATCCGCTTCATTAATCTCAGAAATAAGAAGCTCGTACCAATCCAATGCTCTTTCTCGGAGCATACTAGAGGCCACCTGAACTCGGTGAAGGTCAATAAGATTCATGCGCGAAAAGATGCGATCGCATGTTCTTAGCCAAGCCTGTACTTCAATAACAGTTTCGGAACCTTTGAATGGCTCCCCACCCAAATTAGTGTAGTCGCTACACAAGCGTGCAAATCCCGACTTTGGGTGAGTAGGTTCCGGGTTAGCTCCAGCTGCTTGAGCATTAGTTACCAAATCAAGAAGCTGTTGAGCAGTCATAAAAACTCCATCCTGGGGTGGAGTGCTAGATGGCACGGCTCTGGGGCGGCCTGGTCTAGACATTTCTCTTCCTTTAGAAAGAAAGAAGAGGAAGAAAAAGGTTATTCACCAAATTGAATATCAAGCAATCTTGATAGATAAACAAGGAATCATAAGGAAAATAGGATGAATCGGTACGAAGACTCGAATTAAATCCTAAAGCACGACTCCTAAGAAAGACTTAAGACGATGATCCTTGTTATAATATTCCATATTGTTTCGAAGTTTGGCTTTGATACCAAGCTGTGACGCCCCACCTCTATACCCACGCTAGCCAAGAACATTACGGTGAATGCTGTCGACTAGCATGGAGAATAAGGCTGTTGAGGAGCGACCATCCATGTAATTTCTTTGCGCGAGCACCGATATGTCAGATAATATAACATGCATTCTATTTCAAGAGGAAATCCGACATACCGACACAAACTCAAAGCTACTACACGGTGGCTATATAAATCCTTCGGAAAACAAATATAGAAATAAGCATAACACAAATCAGTCACAGACAATTCATATCACAAAGGCGGAATAAGATATGAATATTACACTAGAAAGTGTACATCAGAGTAGTGGTTTAAAAGGACCCACAATATCACAAAAGAATAGTTACATGAGCTACACAAAAGAATAAGTATACATTATGGAGTCTATATCTCAAATGTATACAACAAAATAACAACTAATCTAAGTGGTTAACCAAAAGCAAGAGAAATCAGTCCCAAGAGAGAAGTCAAGCAGAAGCGCCTGTAACATCTCGGTCTGACCCGAGTATTATTTATAAGAAAATAATAAACGGATCAGTCTAACTATAAATATCAGATAACATGATATAGAATAGGAGATATGACTAAACACATAATAATCGCAATGCCAAGCTGTGATATGTATAAGTAATTGAAAATCAATAAGAGATTAATCAATATCACGATAATCTACTCAAGATAAAAAGGAATGTCATACTCCTAATTTCATTCACCAAGCCACAATAAATGACATATAAGATATGGCATAGGCGTATAATATCCATAATGGCATACTACTATAAGTATGTAAATGATAATCAACAAACGGTTAATCAATATCAAAGAATCTTCTCAAAGATCCAAAACGGGTATCATACCCAAAACTTGTATTCACAACAAGTTAATGACACACGAAATCACCTATGCACAAGGATTGATAAACCATATCTGTAACGACCCAGAATTTTTAGAAATTAAAATTTGAATATTTAATTAATTTTAAATATTAATAAGTGAATTTATAAGTCAAATAAATTTTTATTTGAATTTTTGGATTTAATTGGATAATTAAATCGATAATTTAATATGTTAAATTATGGAAAATAATTGAAAATTGGGTTAAATATGATTGAAAATTATTTGTAAAATTTTATTTTATCATATGGGAGTTAGAACAATATTTTAGAACTTTTAAAATCGAATTAAAAGTTAATTTGTGAAAATTGAATATTTTAATATTTAAATCGACTAGTGAAAATAGTCAATTTTGAACAGTCTCAGAATTGAACAAAACCAGTTCCATTGGATCCGTAATAGTTAGTTATTACCGGATTTCAAATTTCGTGTCAATCGGAACTATCGTTTGATCGTGGCAGCTCGAGACGCATCGATTTATTTTTAATTTAAATTTGGCGAGCTAAAATAGCCATTTTTCAAAAAGTCTCGGATTTCGACGAAACCAGTTTCATCGGATCCGTAATGTGATATTATTGTAAGGTTTCAAATTTCAAGTCAATTGGATTTACCGTTTGTCCGGTACAAATTAAAACGCCTAGAAAATCGCTTAAATCGGTTTAATTCAAATTGAGCGTTTACAGCCATAATTCGCACAGATGTCCGAATTAGCTTCCGAAACCTATTCCATTGTGTCCGAAACGCGGGGTAAACCCTAGAAACGCTGGTTACGGCGCGTAAATCGGAGTTCGGAATTTCCGGGATGAATAGTGTTCGAATTTTTCCTATAAATACACCCTACCCCTTCATAATTTAGAAAAAAAAAATAAAAACCTAAATTGCAAACCCTAGCCGCCACCCCCTATAAGAACGACCAGAAATTAGTTTCGATTCTCCTTCATTATCTTCAAATCCGTTCATTAATTCAAGAAACTTTCTAAATGAAAGTTGTAGAGCACAACACGATCTTGATATCCAACGGTCATGATCGAAAATAGTTGAGTGGATCAGCGGGAAAATGGAGATGAAGGCGTCGAGTTTATGCACGTCGTTTGTGCTACCTAGGGGGCCGAGCTCCACCATGGGGGGGGGGGCGAAGGAAGCTCTCGTCGAAGGCTACAAAATGGCACTTGCTGATCAAAGTTTCGTCGAGTGTGGTGTTCGATTTCCTAAACCCTAGAAATCAAGTAATGGGTTCGGTTTTTAATTTGCTACCTGGAGGCAATACGCGTGGGGAAGATGATAGGGGGGACGGCCAGATCTGATGCAAGATGAAATGGAGGGTCTTGATTAGCTTTGGGTATAAAATTATAAAGTTTTGTTGTAATTAGTTATATTTTAATACGTGTAACTTCAAAAATTCATAACTTTTTCATACGAGGTCGAAAATGCGCGAAACCAGTTGCGTTGGAATCGTATGGACGAGCAATACGCGATGGAGTTGTTTTGGAGTCATTTGGAGTTAGTGAGAATTTTGGGTAAAATTAAACGTCCGTTTAATTTTATTCGAAATAAATCGCTAAAACGGAAATTAAAACCAAGGTGAGAACTTCTCACTCAATCGAATCAGTTTCGATTTTATTTTAAATAGTTAGATTTAAAATATTTGAATGCATGTTTAAATGATGACTGATAATTATTGATTGTTAAAATAGACATTATGCGCCGTTAGTAAGCGGATGTTATTTAATAAAAACATATACCGCGAATATTTCATAAACAGTGAAATTGGTATTATATGTAATATCAATATATATATATTGGCATATGTATATATTGCAGTTGATTGATTTCCCGTATTTTTTAGCGGATGAGACCCTATTGCGCCGTTATTAAGCGGATAATATTTATTAAGAACATATACCGCGATAATTTCGTACTGGAGCGAAATTGGTATTGTGCTAATGTTTGTGGATGCAGGAAAACAGGTTGGAGGGATCCAACTGGATTCCTCAACAGTTTTTATTTGATTTTCAGATATTTTGATATTTGATGGATTTTCATATCGATATATGATATCGTTGTTTGTCGTGATTGACTATTTGGTGTGTAGCATCATTGGACCCAGATTTTGGGATTTTAAAATAATTTTAAAGTGATTTTTGAGAATTTACTATATTTTGGAATTAATCCATTATGAATAAATAACGTTATAATTTTTAAAGTTATAAAATTATGGTTTTTGTGAAATATAGTTAAAAGCTGATTTTTGAGAAATGTGAATTAATGATTTTTATAAAATAGTTTAAATTGGATTTTTGAACATATTATAAAAGTTTAAATATAGGATTTATAAAATTTGATTATTTTATAAATCAAAATGGTGAAACTATAAAGGAAATTAAAGACGTTTAAAAGAATAATATAAATTGATTTATATTAAGAGATTTATAAACGGATATTTATAAATTGAAATATTGACTTATAAAACGAGTTTTTATAAGTGTTTGAATGAAGTGAAAATGAAATTCATAAATGAATGAAATTTATAGAATTATAAACTGTGAAGTTATAAAAGAAAATTTATAAATAGTAAGATTTATAAATTTGGTGAAATTATTTGAAGAATAGATTGGTTAGATAAATGGATCTTATAAGTTATAAGATTTATAAATTGGAAAGTCTCTAAAGGAACGATTTTGTAAAATAATCGTTTTATAAGTAATTAACTTATAATATGAACGTTTAGTTTATAATTTAGTTATAAACTGGAATAGGTTAATAAAGGAATTTATAAAAAGAAAGTTTTTATAAATAAATAGAAATGGAATTTATAAACGTTTTTTTATAAATCCGCAAACAACTTATTTTGATAAGTTAATTGTCATAACTTATTTAATGGAGTTATATTCACATTTTTGAATAGTGAATAATCCTTTGAATTAAAATGAATAAAAGGATGAGATTTGTTAACGAAGTTTATTCACATTTTTGAATAGTGAATAACACGTTAAAGAAAATGTTTTGGATTTGGATGTTTTAAATAGAATTAAAACGATCTAACGATGTTTTAAAATGTGTTGAGATTCGAAACCATAGATTTCAACATTTATTGTTGAAATAGACGTTTTCGAGAAATAAAAGGAAATGGTGGACTATAACACTGTTGTTATAGTAAATGATTTCCGAAAGGAAATGTTTTGTATAGTATTGGGATTTATATATCTATTTTAAATTCGAATCCCTATACTAGTGATTTTGGGTTGTCGTAACGATGTTTTACGCAACATTCGTTTTGGCCCAAATAAATATGTTTAAGAGAATGATTTCCTTAAAGAATGAAATATATACTTAATTCGATTTAAGTATATTAAATATTTTCCAAGGTTGAAAATAAAAAGATTTGTGAATTACTTATGAATAAATAAGTATGGAAGTGTTTTCCAATATGAAGTGATATTTAGAATTCATCTTTTTGAAGATAAATTGAAAAGGAATATTGAAATGAATAATTGGAATCGAATATTCATAGATATTTTGGATTATAAATTCACTATGGAATTTATGAATGAAAAGGAGAATTTGTTTAAAAATAAATATTGATTTATTTTTGAAGTGTGAAAATTATATATCTTGTAAAGATATTTTGGAAAGTAAATAATTTGGAAAATTATTTGGAATCTGGTGATGTGTGCATATCAATTGATAGTTCAATAACCGACTATCAATATTTCCCTTTGAATGGGTAATTGATATGATTTGTTTGAATTTGAATGCCACACTTATTTTTGAATAAGCGCTCACTATTCGGGTTAACCGGGAAAGGACCATGGGGTCGTATAACCCATTCCGAATATGTGATACGTCGTTATGAATTGCATTGAAGATCGGTGTTGAAGACCGAGTATTTGTGAAAGCGATAGAATGACCTATCGATTGTCTCTGCACTGGGTAGCTCCTGGTATAGAGATTCCTTAAGTGATGGGAAATTCGATCAGGATTGTGAATACCCGGATTGCAAGGGCTTCGTAAGAAGTGCCTTCGGTTTTGTTCGAGCCCGGAACAGACTTGTATGGATTGTATGTCTGACGTTACAAATTGAGATATAAAGCAGATTTCTTTCAAATATATTTCTGTTGGTGGCGGAGAATTTATTCTTTTAGCTTAACACCCTTCTCTGAGACGTACGAGCTCAGAGGTTATGTAGTTGAATGTTATCAGCGATATATTCCCAATTTGGTAATGTGACATGCTGAGTGATGCTGAAATGATCATTGTGTTGATTATTTGTGATAGGATCGTTTATTTGATCGTCTATCCTTGTGATCATTGTGTTGATCATTTGTTGACCCAAAGCATGGCTTTTGTATAAAGTATGTTTTTGTGGACGTGACTTCGTCGAGCCTCACATCCCGGAATGGTCAAAACAGGAAAGATGCGGCAAGGTTATGAGGGGTAGCTCCCTTTAGGGTATGTGCATTTCCTTCTGGAAAGGGTGGTATCATGGTATGGAGCCCAGATATTTACTCATGTTGAAACACTATATTTTATTACTGTGTGGTGTTGTTGGTGACGAGCGCTCGGTTAAAAGGTCCAATGGGACCGGGGGATGTCATATTCGTGTAGTAGTTACCTAGTGATAAAGGTAACCCGGCCTTGTGTTGGCAGAGAGCTGGTTAAGTTCTCGGGGACGTCCAGCCAGAGGCGTTTCCATGAGGCAATGGGAAGTTCCTTGGCCTGACCATTTGTTGGAAATCCAAAGAAACAATACGAAACTTGTACGGTTTTAGTTGTATAACCTGCTATGGAATGTGGCGGTAACCTGCTATTGAACATAGTAGCTATAGTAGGCATAAGTGCGGAATGTCTATGCTGGCTAAGATTTATATCTTTATTTTCGAAATGATTTTCCTCTACACTATGCACTAATGATAATATCAAATGTTATTTTAAATGCGTATCAAGCATCTTTGACTATCATAAGGAGAAATCTCCTCCGATTCTGCGTTTGCATGTGTGTGTGTGTGGGAGGCCTTATGGTAGTCTCATTTTTAAAAGCATTGCGAATTGAAATAAAAATATTCCTCTATTTTGATTTTAAAGATAAATAAACTGTTTTGAGTTCTCACACCAGTCACATGACTGACTTGGAGTTTATTGTTTTCCTTCCTAAACTCTGGGTGCCCACCAATTTCCACACGGGCAGTCAAGAGTTAAGGTTTATCAGGATATTCTGGATATTCTGGAGTTGCTAGAGGCAAGCTGGATGGCATGGCATATTACTTATATAGTATTTCCTTTTCCGCCGCACTGTTTGTTGTTGTTGTATACTCTGATGATATGATGAAATGAAATGTATAAAATGTAATAACTGATATAGTTCTTTGTTTAAAGATTATTCATTTATTATTATATGTTGTTCCGCTGCGATTGTGAGATTGTTCTGTTATTCTGCCGTTCTGTTCCGTTCTATTCTCTTTTTCTTCTATTTTAAAATTCTCTATTTTCTTTTCCCTCTATTTCTCTTCTCTCTATCTTATTTCTTCTGTCTCTTCTTCTTTCTTTTTCTTTTTCTTAAATTTTTTTTTCTTCTTAAAACCATAACATTTCGGTTTTTCGGCCTTCGATTTCTCGGCAGTCGATAAAGTGAGTATCGATGTTGAATTTTCGAAAGTCGAAAATTTTCGGGGCGTTACATTTGGTATCAGAGCCTATGGTTAAGCGACAACCATGGTTCTGTTAGGTATAATTCATTAGAGATAGAGTCAGTAGTACTCTAGAATGAATTTGAGTGTAATAATAGATATGAGAGCGTATTTGTTAGTGAATATAAAATTGTTTTATATTGTGATGATTGGTTTGTTGAGTGGCATATGAACCTTCGTCAGCACGGTCTGCAAAACTATGCCGAAGGGGTTTCTAAACACTTAAATAGAACAATTCGGCACGATATTGTTTTGAAATTGGGTAAATGAAATAATTTTACCTTGATTATATTTTATATATATAAAGGAATAATTTTTCAGAATTATTAAAGTATATGTAAGTTGATTGTTAGGTTGTTTGAATAATCTAAATAAAGAAATAATTGTATAAGTATAAAGAATTATAAGAATTGAATTATAATTAAAGTGATTTACAATTGTAAAATAAACTTATATATATAAGCGGTGAAGCTATATGAATATGAGTTGTAAATAATAAAGTGAATTAATGAAAGGAAGTCATTAATGGTATGAACTTGAGTTATAAATGAAATTCAACTTTTGTAATTGAATTGAATTAATGAATTGAATGTTAATCAATTGAATGTAAATTTAGTTGATATGGAATAATGAATATAAGTGTTAATTCATTAAAATCAAATGTTATTGGAAGTTGAAAAAAATTAATTAAATAAATTGAATGGAAGTCAATTTAATTTAAGGAGTTGAACCAAGAATGAATATAAGTGAAGGAATTTGGTTTTAAATTAATGACATTGGTTGATATATGGTTGTTAGTTGATTGTATATAATTCATTAAGAGTTAATGAAATTGAAAGTTAAAAGTAATTGAAGTTCAATTGGAGGTTAAGTGAATCTTAAATAGAATTGAATTTGATTTGGAAGTGAACCAACTTGAATATGAATTAGTGAATATGAACTAATTGAAAATGAATGTTAGTAAGAACATCCACTATTAATGAATCAAATGTGATTAAAGTGAAAACCAATTCATTGAATATTAATGAGAATATAAGTGAATATTTATTGGTTATGAATGATAGTTGGTTGATGTTTGCATTTGTTGTTTGTTTACATTTGCTATGTTAGCATATATAGTTATTATTTTGCTATATGTTGTATATCGATACTATTTGTCTATATGCATGACTCTCATGTTGTTTGTTGAGTGTTAGTAGGTGCGGATTGCGTTTGCTTCGCATTTGGAGCTCGCTTTCGCGCTATGTTAGCCGTATATGCTCGCTAATAAAATATAAGGTACATATCTCGGATTACATATCGTACTTTTACACTTTTTTCCCTGCGGGATGCCTCATTACTTGATGAGATGTATATTTGTGATATATATACTGTCATTTTTTTTTCGGATCGAGCCGCGCAAAAGAGACTGGCGAATTTTTCCGAAAATTTAAGGCGTTAGAAAAAAATTTGAGAAAATTTGGAAAAGTTTTGAAAACTTTAACTTTGATTTTGGAATTGAAAGTTAAACAATAGAAGTTGTTTTTGAAAAGATAACTAAGTATGATTTGAAAACTTAGTAAAGTTATTATAAGAAGTTTAACTATGAATTATGGAAAATTAATAAATTCTATAACTTTTCTTACTTGTAATTTCGAGGACAAATTCTTTTAAGTAGGGAAGATAGTAACGACCCAGAATTTTTAGAAATTAAAATTTGAATATTAAATTAATTTTAAATATTAATAAGTGAATTTATAAGTCAAATAAATTTTTATTTGAATTTTTGGATTTAATTGGATAATTAAATCGATAATTTAATATGTTAAATTATGGAAAATAATTGAAAATTGGGTTAAATATGATTGAAAATGATTTGTAAAATTTTATTTTATCATATGGGAGTTAGAACAATATTATAGAACTTTTAAAATCGAATTAAAAGTTAATTTGTGAAAATTGAATATTTTAATATTTAAATCGACTAGTGAAAATAGTCAATTTTTGAACAGTCTCAGAATTGAACGAAACTAGTTCCATTGGATCCGTAATAGTTAGTTATTACCGGATTTCAAATTTCGTGTCAATCGGAGCTATCGTTTGATCGTGGCAGCTCGAAACGCATCGATTTATTTTTAATTTAAATTTGGCGAGCTAAAATAGCCATTTTTCAAAAAGTCTCGGATTTCGATGAAACCTGTTTCATCGGATCCGTAATGTGATATTATTGTAAGGTTTCAAATTTCAAGTCAATTGGATTTACCGTTTGTCCGGTACAAATTAAAACGCCTAGAAAATCGCTTAAATCGGTTTAATTCAAATTGAGCGTTTACAGCCATAACTCGCACGGATGTCCGAATTAGCTTCCGAAACCTGTTCCATTGTGTGCGAAACGCGGGGTAAACCCTAGAAACGCTGGTTACGGCGCGTAAATCGGAGTTCGGAATTTCCGGGATGAATAGTGTTCGAATTTTTCCTATAAATACACCCTACCCCTTCATAATTTAGAAAAAAAAAATAAAAACCTAAATTGCAAACCCTAGCCGCCACCCCCTATAAGAACGGCCAGAAATTAGTTTCGATTCTCCTTCATTATCTTCAAATCCGTTCATTAATTCAAGAAACTTTCTAAATGAAAGTTGTGGAGCACAACACGATCTTGATATCCAACGGTCATGATCGAAAATAGTTGAGTGGATCAGCGGGAAAATGGAGATGAAGGCGTCGAGTTTATGCACGTCGTTTGTGCTACCTAGGGGGCCGAGCTCCACCATGGGGGGGGGGCGAAGGAAGCTCTCGTCGAAGGCTACAAAATGGCACTTGCTGATCAAAGTTTCGTCGAGTGTGGTGTTCGATTTCCTAAACCCTAGAAATCAAGTAATGGGTTCGGTTTTTAATTTGCTACCTGGAGGCAATACGCGTGGGGAAGATGATAGGGGGGACGGCCAGATCTGATGCAAGATGAAATGGAGGGTCTTGATTAGCTTTGGGTATAAAATTATAAAGTTTTGTTGTAATTAGTTATATTTTAATACGTGTAACTTCAAAAATTCATAACTTTTTCATACGAGGTCGAAAATGCGCGAAACCAGTTGCGTTGGAATCGTATGGACGAGCACTACGCGATGGAGTTGTTTTGGAGTCGTTTGGAGTTAGTGAGAATTTTGGGTAAAATTAAACGTCCGTTTAATTTTATTCGAAATAAATCGCTAAAACGGAAATTAAAACCAAGGTGAGAACTTCTCACTCAATCGAATCAGTTTCGATTTTATTTTAAATAGTTAGATTTAAAATATTTGAATGCATGTTTAAATGATGATTGATAATTATTGATTGTTAAAATAGACATTATGCGCCGTTAGTAAGCGGATGTTATTTAATAAAAACATATACCGCGAATATTTCATAAACAGTGAAATTGGTATTATATGTAATATCAATATATATATATTGGCATATGTATATATTGCAGTTGATTGATTTCCCGTATTTTTTAGCGGATGAGACCCTATTGCGCCGTTATTAAGCGGATAATATTTATTAAGAACATATACCGCGATAATTTCGTACTGGAGCGAAATTGGTATTGTGCTAATGTTTGTGGATGCAGGAAAACAGGTTGGAGGGATCCAACTGGATTCCTCAACAGTTTTTATTTGATTTTCAGATATTTTGATATTTGATGGATTTTCATATCGATATATGATATCGTTGTTTGTCGTGATTGACTACTTGGTGTGTAGCATCATTGGACCCAGATTTTGGGATTTTAAAATAATTTTAAAGTGATTTTTGAGAATTTACTATATTTTGGAATTAATCCATTATGAATAAATAACGTTATAATTTTTAAAGTTATAAAATTATGGTTTTTGTGAAATATAGTTAAAAGCTGATTTTTGAGAAATGTGAATTAATGATTTTTATAAAATAGTTTAAATTGGATTTTTGAACATATTATAAAAGTTTAAATATAGGATTTATAAAATTTGATTATTTTATAAATCAAAATGGTGAAACTATAAAGGAAATTAAAGACGTTTAAAAGAATAATATAAATTGATTTATATTAAGAGATTTATAAACGGATATTTATAAATTGAAATATTGACTTATAAAACGAGTTTTTATAAGTGTTTGAATGAAGTGAAAATGAAATTCATAAATGAATGAAATTTATAGAATTATAAACTGTGAAGTTATAAAAGAAAATTTATAAATAGTAAGATTTATAAATTTGGTGAAATTATTTGAAGAATAGATTGGTTAGATAAATGGATCTTATAAGTTATAAGATTTATAAATTGGAAAGTCTCTAAAGGAACGATTTTGTAAAATAATCGTTTTATAAGTAATTAACTTATAATATGAACGTTTAGTTTATAATTTAGTTATAAACTGGAATAAGTAAATAAAGGAATTTATAAAAAGGAAGTTTTTATAAATAAATAGAAATGGAATTTATAAACGTTGTTTTATAAATCCGCAAACAACTTATTTTGATAAGTTAATTGTCATAACTTATTTAATGGAGTTATATTCACATTTTTGAATAGTGAATAATCCTTTGAATTAAAATGAATAAAAGGATGAGATTTGTTAACGAAGTTTATTCACATTTTTGAATAGTGAATAACACGTTAAAGAAAATGTTTTGAATTTGGATGTTTTAAATAGAATTAAAACGATCTAACGATGTTTTAAAATGTGTTGAGATTCGAAACCATAGATTTCAACATTTATTGTTGAAATAGACGTTTTCGAGAAATAAAAGGAAATGGTGGACTATAACACTGTTGTTATAGTAAATGATTTCCGAAAGGAAATGTTTTGTATAGTATTGGGATTTATATATCTATTTTAAATTCGAATCCCTATACTAGTGATTTTGGGTTGTCGTAACGATGTTTTACGCAACATTCGTTTTGGCCCAAATAAATATGTTTAAGAGAATGATTTCCTTAAAGAATGAAATATATACTTAATTCGATTTAAGTATATTAAATATTTTCCAAGGTTGAAAATAAAAAGATTTGTGAATTACTTATGAATAAATAAGTATGGAAGTGTTTTCCAATATGAAGTGATATTTAGAATTCATCTTTTTGAAGATAAATTGAAAAGGAATATTGAAATGAATAATTGGAATCGAATATTCATAGATATTTTGGATTATAAATTCACTATGGAATTTATGAATGAAAAGGAGAATTTGTTTAAAAATAAATATTGATTTATTTTTGAAGTGTGAAAATTATATATCTTGTAAAGATATTTTGGAAAGTAAATAATTTGGAAAATTATTTGGAATCTGGTGATGTGTGCATATCAATTGATAGTTCAATAACCGACTATCAATATTTCCCTTTGAATGGGTAATTGATATGATTTGTTTGAATTTGAATGCCACACTTATTTTTGAATAAGCGCTCACTATTCGGGTTAACCGAGAAAGGACCATGGGGTCGTATAACCCATTCCGAATATGTGATACGTCGTTGTGAATTGCATTGAAGATCGGTGTTGAAGACCGAGTATTTGTGAAAGCGATAGAATGACCTATCGATTGTCTCTGCACTGGGTAGCTCCTGGTATAGAGATTCCTTAAGTGATGGGAAATTCGATCAGGATTGTGAATACCCGGATTGCAAGGGCTTCGTAAGAAGTGCCTTCGGTTTTGTTCGAGCCCGGAACAGACTTGTATGGATTGTATGTCTGACGTTACAAATTGAGATATAAAGCAGATTTCTTTCAAATATATTTCTGTTGGTGGCGGAGAATTTATTGTTTTAGCTTAACACCCTTCTCTGAGACGTACGAGCTCAGAGGTTATGTAGTTGAATGTTATCAGCGATATATTCCCAATTTGGTAATGTGACATGCTGAGTGATGCTGAAATGATCATTGTGTTGATTATTTGTGATAGGATCGTTTATTTGATCGTCTATCCTTGTGATCATTGTGTTGATCATTTGTTGACCCAAAGCATGGCTTTTGTATAAAGTATGTTTTTGTGGACGTGACTTCGTCGAGCCTCACATCCCGGAATGGTCAAAACAGGAAAGATGCGGCAAGGTTATGAGGGGTAGCTCCCTTTAGGGTATGTGCATTTCCTTCTGGAAAGGGTGGTATCATGGTATGGAGCCCAGATATTTACTCATGTTGAAACACTATATTTTATTACTGTGTGGTGTTGTTGGTGACGAGCGCTCGGTTAAAAGGTCCAATGGGACCGGGGGATGTCATATTCGTGTAGTATTTACCTAGTGATAAAGGTAACCCGGCCTTGTGTTGGCAGAGAGCTGGTTAAGTTCTCGGGGACGTCCAGCCAGAGGCGTTTCCATGTGGCAATGTGAAGTTCCTTGGCCTGACCATTGTTGGAAATCCTAAGAAACAATACGAAACTTGTACGGTTTTAGTTGTATAACCTGCTATGGAATGTGGCGGTAACCTGCTATTGAACATAGTAGCTATAGTAGGCATAAGTGCGGAATGTCTATGCTGGCTAAGATTTATATCTTTATTTTCGAAATGATTTTCCTCTACACTATGCACTAATAATAATATCAAATGTTATTTTAAATGCGTATCAAGCATCTTTGACTATCTTAAGGAGAAATCTCCTCCGATTCTGCGTTTGCATGTGTGTGTGTGCGGGAGGCCTTATGGTAGTCTCATTTTTAAAAGCATTGCGAATTGAAATAAAAATATTCCTCTATTTTGATTTTAAAGATAAATAATCTGTTTTGAGTTCTCACACCAGTCACATGACTGACTTGGAGTTTATTGTTTTCCTTCCTAAACTCTGGGTGCCCACCAATTTCCACACGGGCAGTCAAGAGTTAAGGTTTATCAGGATATTCTGGATATTCTGGAGTTGCTGGAGGCAAGCTGGATGGCATGGCATATTACTTATATAGTATTTCCTTTTCCGCTGCACTGTTTGTTGTTGTTGTATACTCTGATGATATGATGAAATGAAATGTATAAAATGTAATAACTGATATAGTTCTTTGTTTAAAGATTATTCATTTATTATTATATGTTGTTCCGCTGCGATTGTGAGATTGTTCTGTTATTCTGCTGTTCTGTTCCGTTCTATTCTCTTTTTCTTCTATTTTAAAATTCTCTATTTTCTTTTCCCTCTATTTCTCTTCTCTCTGTCTTATTTCTTCTGTCTCTTCTTCTTTCTTTTTCTTTTTCTTAAATTTTTTTTTTCTTAAAACCATAACATTTCGGTTTTTCGGCCTTCGATTTCTCGGCAGTCGATAAATTGAGTATCGATGTTGAATTTTCGAAAGTCGAAAATTTTCGGGGCGTTACAATATCAATAGAAATCACAAAGTTGGTGAAACATAAATTCCAGAAATCAACACAACAAATCCAGTCAATGACACATGAATTCACCTATGCACAAGAATTGATAAATCATATCAATAGAAATCACAAAGTTGGTGAAACATAAATTCCAGAAATCAACACAAGAAATCCAGTCAATGACACACGAATTCACCTATGCACAAGAATTGATAAATCATATCAATAGAAATCACAAAAATAGGTGAAGAAGAAAATTCCAGAATTCGACACACGAAATCCAGAAATCACACAAAATAAGGGGGGGAAGGCCTATCACATGAACGGGAGCATGAAAACTCACCAACAGCTGTAACACATGAACGAGAAGCTATCTCATGGTAGCTAGCCATTAATTTGACACACGAATGGTCTGAAGACCTGACACACGAATGGTCCGAAGACCGTGGGTAGCTACCCCACAAATTTGACACACGAACGGGGTTTAGTCTCCCACGCAGACAAAGAGACATCGCACATTGCTAGTCTAAATCACAAAAATGATCGTCACGATCATCGAGAAGTGTCAATTACACTAAGCTAGTAAATATAAAAGTTTAGCTTCATGTTCCATAACCACTTGCTTAACTTAAACATTTACGAACAAACTGTAAATCTCCACTAGAAAATTGTCACAAGAGGTTCAATCGAACAAGTCCAAGAATTAACAGACAAAGTAAACGCAAGCGTTTCATACCACTCGTTTTACTAAGTCGTTTAATTAGATTTCTCATACGAGCGAGGTAAAGGTTTATATATATACTAATAGATTGGAAAACGGTTCTATAAACGAATTTGGTATTAAAATAGTATTGAAATCGTTTGAGAAAAGAGTTTTAATATTTACTACTAGTATAGAAAAACTTTATATTTTTAAAGTGACAAATCACAAAGAAGATTGTAAGAACAATCAATCACAAAAATTCACATACGAAGACGTGAATAAAATCCAACGAAATCGATAAAGGATCCATCGAAATGGATATTCAAAAGTCCCTAAAAAGAGTCATCAAAGTCATTGGATTATCACGAATCGATTTAAATTGGAATTTCAATCCAAAAAGGCAAATTGGACTCAAACAGCAGGTTCAGTCGACTGAACAGAGTTTTCAGTCGACTGACCCTGTACATGGAAATTTTCCAGGTTCAGGAAACTTTCTGTTTCCAGTTTCAGTCGACTGTGCAGAGTTTTTCAGTCGACTGAATCATGCCTGGAAACTCTCGGGTTTCAGGTTCAGTCGACTGAACAGAGTTTTCAGTCGACTGAATCATGCCTGGGCTGTTTTTCAGCCTTATTCAAATGAAGAGGAAACTCTTCCAAAATGCAACCGGACGAACATTGGCTCTAAGGGTTTATGCCAATCGGCAACCCGGCTCTATATGCTCCTCGATGCATCACCAAAAGCATGATCAAACATCCGTAAAAGGATTTCACACAAATTTGACTTAAAAACCCAAAAATTGGAGTATTCACAAAACCAATCCAAATCAAGAGCAAATGCACATGAAGAAGTGTTAGGAATTCATACCCAACAACCAAAGATAATTATGGTCATAGATGTGAGATAAAAATCTCACCTTTTCTCAAAATCAAACAAGAAGAAGCTTGAAAGCAAATGGAGAATCAACCTCTCTTCAACACAACTCAATTGAGCTTGAATCAATGGGTTCTTCTTGAGTTTGGAGCTAGGAATTTGATTTGCAAAAGAAACTAGGGTTTTGGAGTTTTAATTTCCAATCTCTCCCACCATTAAAGCTAAGAAAACTGAAAAGAGAAAGAAGTGAGGGAGAATGGGGAGAGTGGTTCAGTTTTGGAGTATAAGTTAACATAGGGCTGAGCCCAAAAACCAAACCCAAAGTAAAAAGTAGCAGAAATCAACTTTCTCCAAACATATCGAAGCTTATACTCAAAAAGGTCGCAAACGGCATTTTAAACTCAATGGGGGTGGTCCCGAGCCCTAATTCGACCGTATGCAAAAAGTAGCTTTTCGGACTAAAAATCCGACTAACGATAAAATATTTAAATAAAATATTTAAATATAAAAATCGATAAATATGCGGGTTGTTACAGTATCATTGGATTTATATGATATAATATTTTTCTTCCGATGTCTTGTTATACTTAATGTGTTATAAGCTCCGACCAATCATATTCGATGTTTGAATCTACGGCATTCGAATACGAGTTAAAGTATGGATGTCGATTTTCGAACGCAAAAATCCGGGTCGCACATTTCCCCCAATTTCCACTCATTTAATTTCATAATTAAATCACCCAATAATTAGTGATATTTGAAACTTAAGTTAAAAATCAGCACCTAAATATTTAAAAATCAATTAAATATTTCAATTTCAAATATCAAAAAATTCCGGGTCGTTACATAATGCCTCTATACCTTCAACACAAAACTCACCGTAGCTAATTCCAAATCAAGAGTTGGGTACCTAACTTCATATAGTTTGGGCTGTCAAGAAGTAGAGGCAATCACTTTACCTCTTTGCATTAACATAGCTCTTAACCCTGTTCTACATGCATCTATATACACCATTAAATCTTGATTTCCTTTGAAACAACTAGCGTAGGTGCATTAGTCAATAAGTGCTTTATTTTCGGGAGTGCCTCCTCACACTTATCGATCCAAAAAAACTTCACATCTTTCCAAGTTAACTTAGTCATCGGTACTGCTATTCGCAAGAAATCCTTAATGAATCTCCGGTAATAACCAGCTAACCCAATAAAGCTCTTTATCTCAGTCATTATCTAGAGTCTATTTCAAATTCTCATTGCCTCGATCTTATTGGGTCAACTTGCAAACCCTTCTCTTTGACTACACAACCAAAAAGCTTCACTTCCTTCTTCTAGAAATGACACTTCAGAAATTTTGCTTTAAGTTGATGCAGCCGCGGCTTCTCAAGCACCACTCTAAGATGAACTTCATGCTCTCTTTCATCCTTACAGTACATTATAATGTTGTATATGAATACTAATACAAATTTGTCCAGATGTTCTCAAAAGATCCTTTCATTAAATTCATGAAGAATGTTGGCGCATTAGTTAACCAAACAGCATTAGTAACTATATATATAATCCATATCTTATCTTAAACACTGTCAAAGGAATACTGTCCTCTGCTACTCTAAGCGAATGGAATTCTATTGCCAAATCCAATTAAGAAAATACTTCGGCTCACTGAACTAGTCAAACAAATCATCAATACTAGATAATAGATACCGATTCTTTACCTTCTTTTTATTCAACTTACAATAATCGATACAGAACCTTAATGATCCATCTAGTTTTCTCGCAAACATTGTGCATGCTCCACTACAACAAAATGCGTCTTTTATAGTGGCATATACCCGCTATTAATCACAACCATAGCGGCTTGATAAGCGCTGTATATCGACATGTTATAAAAAACTGTTGAATATTTATAACACAAAATATGCCGCTATGGTTGATCTTAGTTTTATAACGCAATTTTTCCACTAGGGTACGTTAATTCAATAGCTCATTATGGCCGCTATAATACAGCTAATTCTCAATGGAACTGGAAATCTTTATAACACCATTTTGCCGCTATAAAATATGTATTCAATAGCGGTCATTTCACGCTATTAAATCAACATGTCATAGTATTAATAAATTCTTTTACAGCTCATATATGCCGCTATAAAAATCGTAGATACACTTTTCAAGAGCTATGCCTATATATTACATTTTAATAATAGCAATCAAACTAAATCTTCATAAACGACTAAAGATTATAATCAACAAATATAACACAAGAGCATGCTCAGAAAGAAATGTGATATATTTTTCATTACACTGTACAAACATTAAAGCAAGTGCATAACCATTGAATAAAACATAAGCCTGCAGCCAAGTTAACACAGAGAAACATAAAATAATGTTAATTTAATAAGGGTACAAACATTATAGAGTACAAACATTTCATAATATGCAATTATAAACGCAACTTCACCATTTCAATTGTTTGCTCGCTGCCCTGCATATTCTCTTCCACTATGAACATTCATCCTCTTAGTGGACATATCCAGTAGCACTTTCAACTGCCATCATACCATCTCCTCGAAAAAACTTCTACACTACTTTCAATTGCCATCGGAAACCTACCACTGTCACTGCTTCAAGCATCCAGTCACCCACTACAATCAACCACTGCCATCAGTTCATATCCTCCAGCACCAAAAATTCTGCACTAACACTGCCGCACACATTTCAACCACTCAACCACATCCCTTATTCCTCTTCATCATAGCAACAAAACACTGCATTTCTAACATTTCTTCCAACCATCAAAGTCATTTCTGCTGCCTCATTTCAAAACAACTTCCTTTCACCATCTCATTGCTTTACATATAATCCATCCACTGCTGTCATAAATCTCCATCCACAACATCCTCTGCCTAAACTGTCATTCTACCCATCACCAGTAACATCACCTCCACAACCTTCTTGCACTTACTTCAACTTCAAATTTCTACATCACTGCCTTCTTCAAATTGTGCACCGTGCACTGCCTGACTATGAATATCACTGCACTTCATACCCTCCTGGCCCTCTCTCTTCCAGACAACAACTACTGCCATACCATTTCACCACTCCTCTGGCCTTCCTCGATTCCTTATACAAACACAGCACCATACAACTTCATCACCCAAACTATACCACACTGCCTATTCAACCAAACACTGCCACTTCCGTCACATAACCACAACCAATACAACTGCTTGCATTCCCTCTCCAAACTGTCAATGCACCATACCAACCAACAACCCTGACCGCAACCGCCTTGCCAACTTACCACCACATTGTCTGCCATCACACTGCCAACCATCTCTGTTTCACCGTTCACCATTAGTAACACTGCAAACATATATCTACTGCTTTCACTACAACATACACAACCTCCTCCATCAATGTTACATTACCACATTGAATACCCCAACGCAGTCAACCCTCCTATTGCCCTAACCATCCCCAGCTACATACTTGCATATCATCACTGTTCCATAACCTGTTCTTCCTCCTTCATCAACATCACCTCAAACTGCAAACACATTTCACCATAAAGTATCTACTACATACTTCACTTCACCTTCAACCCCAAACCTTCTTGCTCCATTACATTAAAACTTCTGCACACATAACAGCAATGCCACTGCCTGCACACAAGAAACACAACATACTTCACGCATCACAACTTCAAACATTCCAGTGCACATACAGTGCACATAACAACTTCTACCCCATCAGCCCCCTTCCAAATCACCTCATTTCACTACCAATCCTCGCAACATCAACCAACAACTACCATTCTCCTACTTCCTCCATATCAATCTCTAACATTTCACAACAATCTTCCACTAACTGTTACCTGCATATCACCAAACCAATAGAACTGCCACATCTCCTACAAACACCCCTCGACCTTGCATTTATTTTATTTTATTAATTAACTACCAATAGTAGGTTGCCAACGTGATCTGAATTCTTACTCCATGGGAAGACTCGGTAAAATTCCAGATCAGCAGGTGGACTGTAGTGGAAAAACGGGTAACTGTAGTCTGCCTGTGGCGTAAAAATCGATTTTTCGCATACAATTGCGTGTAACCTTGTTGATAATCTTGAGAGGAACACTAACACAAAAACCCATTAACCCACTGATAATTGAAACTCTAACCCAAATGAAATAGAGTTGATGCATATAGAGCTAGCTAGAATAAGGCGATACTGACCTGATTCATGCCAAAGCAAATGAAGAATCACTTTTGTTTAACAAGGGTTTTAGCGCATTGTCATTGCGTGGTAAGAGATAAGACTGCATTTAAAGGAAAGGAAGGGCACTTTAACAAATTTTTGGATAGAAATCTTGAATATCCGCTAGATATTACTGTCCACCAATAGCCTACTACCACTTTGATTCAAATCCTTCTATCCTTTCAGATCTTTATAGGATGCCTCCGCCTCTTGTTCTTATTCAAGTTACTTGCTTTTCGTATGAAATATATAGGTATTTTGACAATCTTCTGTTAAAAGCACATATAGTATAACAATAGTAATTTAAAGATTGAAAATTATTAAAAAAATTGATAAATTGAAAATTTCAGTTTCTATTTAAATTTTTAAATCTCCATGAAACTTTTAAAAATAGAAGCATGAAATATATAACATGGGTATAATTTAGAAGCATTATAATTAAAACCAGGAAAATGAAAATATTCAACCAATAGAAAACTCATAAATTCATAAAGTTGAAGTAATGCCAAAAGGTTTACAAATAACAAAAGTTTCTAATCAAGTTTATAAACAACAACAGAAGGTATTATTCCTATATCTGCACTGCATACTTAAATTTGGATTTTTTATCAAATTCGAGAAGAACATTATTTTTGTAAACTTAGCACACTTTGTTAATATTTTATAATCTATTATTGTTGTTATTGTTAATGTTATTAGTATTTTAAACTTAGTTAATGAATATAAAACTTAATTAATTTTTATAAACTTAGTTTATTTAGTATTACTATTGCTATTATGATTGTTGTTGTTATTATTAGTATTATTATTACAAACTTAGTTAATTTTTATAATCTAAGTTAATTTATTTTGATTATTAGTATAATTACTACGTTAATTTAGTTAATTTTTACCAATATTATCTAACTTTTTTAATATTTTATAACTTTTTATTATTATTATAAACTTAGTAATTTTATAAAACTAATAATTAATTTATTATTATTATAGTAATTATAAACAGAGGTGTTTTTTATAACATGTTTTTGAGGAACATATGCGTATTTTGAAACTTAAAGAGGGCGTGTTACAGAAGTTCCCTTTATTTAATTTTAAATGATCAAACTATAAAAAAGAAGTTATAAAAAATAGTGAATAAAAACAGTTATACCAGTTGAGATGAAAGCGACATGCCTAATGCTTGGACCTTCTTGTAGTTGCTTGAGGATAACATCAGCCCCAATGAAACCACCTTCTCCCATTCGTCTTTTACCAATAGCCCAGGTCAATCTAGGCTCTACTGGAGTAGTATGCTGCTCCATGTCATTTCTGTATAAGCAAAGGCCAGCTTCAAGTCTAATATTGTCCCGAGCACCTAGCCCCATTAGTCTCACTTTATCTTTTGATTTTTCAAGAATTGCTTTTGCAAGGTCGATAGCGTTTTCATGAGGAACTGATATTTCAAAACCATCTTCACCTGTGTATCTGAATTTCGAAGGAAAAAGTTTCAACTTCGTTGTCTTTTTCATTTTTCCATGATCCTTGAGAAAAAATGTGCATATTAGTATACGTTTTAGTTTGCGTTTTCTTTATATTTTATATGTACCAATATTTTGTACCTTGGATTCAGTGTGGTTATCTTGAAAAAAGAGTTGATTTTCTATTCAAAATGTAAAATATAATTTAACATATAGCTTTTGAATGTTATAAATTAAATTTAAGATTTGAATGAATGAGAAAAGGAAAAAAATTCATGGACTTAAATTAAGGATCTAAGATATATATTTTAGTAATTACGAATTTATTTTAAAAATTAGTTTAGACAATTATAAAAGCTTCCCATTTTTTAAGTGGTTGCTTTATTAGTAAAGACTAGATCTTTTTGAGTTGTTACACATTTCAAATATACAAGGTGGTTTTGGATTTGGTTTTATATTGTTATGTTCTATGTTTTTTCAGTCCATTTTACCTTTTCAGTTTTTAAGTAGTAAAAAATAATACAAAAAATAAGAAAACATATTTAGCTTTTAAATATTTCAAAAATTGATTTCAAAATGAGAAAAAGAAAGCCGGCTTAGAAATATTGTTTTCTTCTAGACATATTCAAATAAAAATTCTTTTGAGTTTGATGGGTTGGATCATTGTCACAAACGAGTCTTTTTAAAATACATTTTAAAGACCAACAGACCAAAAACATTTCAAGTGTTTCAGAAAACTCTGATGTTTCCAAAATGATAAACCAAACATGCTCTTTAAAAGACATCCAAGAAAGTTCCGCTAACTGATGAATTATCAAACCCAAAAAAATGAAATTATAAGCAATGTAAGTTGCTTTATAAGTCCATTAAATAACTCTACCACTCAATAAACCATCATGCTAAATTGCTTATATATCTCATGTAAATATGATTAAACCGTTCATTTCTATTCTTCTTAATGATAGCCGATGCAAATGTTCTCTTTAACCAACACCGTTAAATGAGTAAAATCTATTAAGGAATAGGAAGAATAGACATAAACTTTCATTATTATACATTAACATACCCAGTTCTTGTAAGAAAGCATTTGGCGCCATTGATATCCAACTCACGAAACTCACCGAAGTTTAACTTACTTAAATCGTCTTTCGTCGGCAATTGTAGAACTGGTGCAGCAAGAGGTCCCTGTAACCATAATTTGTGTTATGACCACTGATCAAAAATTCAGAACAATGCACATTTTCAAGAAAATAAATGGAATAGATAGTTAGAAGTTCAATATTACCAACCAGAATTTCATTCTACAACTCTTGTGTGACTTATGTTTAAAAAAACTTCAACCATATCGATCACCATCTACACCAATATATAACTAAGCACTGATATTATATATCAACATTTCCACGTGAGTTATGTACCAAATTGAGCCTGAAATTTGCATAGTATGGGAGCTATAGTTGAATTCTGAACATCTAGTTCATCACCCCCAGTTTGGTTTACTAACTAATAATCATGTCAGTAAATTCATAATAACTTTAAATGAGAAAATGTATAATAATTTATCTGCTTATATGTTTACATCCTATGCATTGTTCCACTATCTACATACAATATAGGAATCATTCAAAAGCTCAATTAGCAATTGACAATGTTAACTTCTACTACTATAACTACGTATTCTGCACTATTTTAGAACCGACACAACCTTTTCTTTTTCGCTATAAAAATTTTAATTAGGGGAAAGAAAGGATGAAAATATCAAGTTAGGTGGGGGCTAAAAGTCTACAAGCAGATTAATAGAATGAATACCTAGCCGATGAGCTACCAGAGGGAAGCATTGAAGGAAGCGGCAGTGGTGATGACTTGAGGAAAGCTAATGGCACCAGGAAAAGCACCCCTGAACTTGACACCAGGGCCGGTATTGGAGACACTGTGTAGGGCCTCGGACCACCACTCGTAGCTGCAAATACCCAGCCGGGGCATAGAGATGGCAATTTTGACGAGCAGCCTGATCTTCTCCGGCATGGTCAGCCGACTCACAAGGTCCAGGGCTCGGACTTCTATAGGTAGGTTGGTTTTGCGGAATGGGAGGTTGCTTCCCGGCCCCACGCACGCGAATGCGGGTCGGGCTTCGCAGTGGGTGTGGAAGACTGTGATGGTGAGAACTAAGAGGAGGAGGAGAGGGATGAGGGGGCTATGGTAGGTGGGTCTAGGTGAGTAGAACTCGATTCTGTTGATGCATAGGATTTAACTAGATCCGATTAGGGTTTATGAAAGAGGGATGGATTTGAAGTGATTTGGGGATTTGATTCCACTAGCATAGGAGACTAAGGAAAAGTGGAACGAAATGAAAGAGGAAAGATGGAGAGGGAGATAATCCGCGGCCACGATTTTTTTTGGAGATTTCGTGCTTTGTGAAGGCGTTACATGTGAACAGTACAAAACAAATATAAAAAACAAATAATTAAAGGCAAACAATAATGCTTTAGAATTGATGCGTTATTAAATGGCGTTATTAATAATACATTTTCTTGTAGTGCTCCCCAGGGCGAACTACTTGATTTGATAAAGTTCTTACCTTTTAAATCCACCAACTGCACCTTTAGCTCCATCATCTCGGTAAGTGTCATTCTACTTGATGGTCTCCTCACAGGTTTGTAGGATCTAGATTAAGCCTAGAGGGGGGTGAATAGGGTTATAGCAAATTTTCTTGATTTAAACACAGAAACAAACTGCAGAAATAAATATGCTGAAAAGTAAATCACACACAAAATTTACCCAGCTTCGGCAACCCCTGCCTACTGCTGCATTCCCAGATTTCTATTAGAATTAAACAGTATCCCGCTTACAAACACTCTAACAGACTCGCAAACCCTGCTCCCTCTTACAAACACTCTAATAGACTCGCACCCCCTGCTCCCGCCTATAGAGTTTTGCAAACTCGCAAACCCTTGCTCCCGCCTATAGAGTTTTGCAAACTCGCACACCCTGCTCATTGAACTAATTCTAATTAGACAATCTGACACTACCTACAACCTAGGTGGTGATTTACCAATACTTTGACTCGAAAAGTAAAAACGACAAAATAAAAAACAATTTTAAACTTGAAACCCTATTTGAATATAAACTAAAAACCCCTTTTAAAAATAAACCCTGATTAAACACAACAACGCCGGCCTATTTGCATTATTCTCTAGCGCGTTCTTTCAATTGCGGCCGATCCTCTTTTCTCTGGCAATGGCGGCTCTGTTGAATTAGGGCTTTTGCTCTTGCGAAAATTAGGGCTTTCTCTCTGGTTGCTTTGACGAGTTTGTTTCTGATTCAATAATCTTGTTCGCGGCTCTCTGATGATCGATTCTCTTGTGGCTTTACTCGTTCGCAACTGCTCCTTTGTTGACCGAGTTCATTAAATTGCGGTATGTAATTTTTTCTTCCGTTGCTGGTTAAATTGCTTGATTGAACTCGATGCTCTAACTTGCCGATGATGATTGATATTTATAGGAGATGAATTCCTTGAATTTGTTCGTATCAATTCGATACTTTCCTAAATTATTTGATTGCCTGATGCGCACGCTTTCCTGATATTTGTGACTACTTGATGCACACGGTCTTGATTTTGAAACGTTCGATTTTCTTGAGTTATACGGCAGAGACTTTCCTGTTTTGTTTTTGTGACTTTTTCAAATATACGAATTTGATTTTTGACAGTACACTGTCATGAATTCGAATTCTCTGGCATCAACTTCAATTCACTTGTACTTTGGCACTTGACTTTAAGTTTGTTTTCGTGAATTTCTCTGACTTGACTTTAGCATCCTTCCATGATTTCAACTTCACTATGAATTGTTGTTGCATTCCATTTGTTCTGGCTTCACTGTTGCACTCGAGTTTTGTTCATCCAATTCGTTGATCCTTGTAGCTTGCTGTATATTTGCATAGTACCATGCTGTTGACTTGACTTGTAGAATTTCACTGTAACTTCACTTTTGCTTTTTATTGACCATGGCTTCTTCTGTCTTGTATATGTTGTATGAACTGCTGTGCCATTTTGGTTTTCACTTGTGCATATTGCCTCGAGTACATGTATTCTTGGCACCGCTTCTTTTGTTGTATACATGTCCATTGCAGTTTCATTATGACTTCACTGATGCATTTGGACTTGATCATACTTGATGCACTTTACATGTTGCCTTCATATTGTTGTTTGCTTCATGTACCTGTTGATCTGACTTGAACTTGATATTGTGGTATTGCTTCATGATGTACTAATGTTTGTTGTGAATAATCGTGGTCTTGGTTGTTGCTGTGTCATTGTTTACCATGTTGTTGTTCCCTGTACTTTCCTTGTACCACTGCAAAACTGTTACTGTCTTGTGTCTGATCATTCCTTCTGTTTGAGTTGCAGTGCTTCATGTTGATTGCATTATATCGTTTGTCTGTCTTCTTGAATTCCTGTAGTTGCATTCATGTCATGTAGTTGCATTCACTTGAGTCTGTTGCATTTGTGCATTGCCTTACTGAACTTGATTCATGCTTGTTGTGTACTGATTCTTGATGGCTTGCATGATGCATTTAGTCCATTATGTTTGATCTGCTCTGGTGCATTGTGTAGTGGCACTGCACTGTTGCCTTGAGTTTCACTGCCATACTTGTTGTTGCCAATTTGCCTTGTATCATTTTGCTCTTTGATATGGTCATTGCTTGCATCACTGGTCTTTGCATCCATTCATGTTGATTTTTGAAATTTCACTTGAGTTTAATCCAGTTTCAAAACTCGGGTTTGAGCTTGTGCTTGTGTCGTGATTTTGAGTATATTGCACGTGAGTTGAACCCGGTTTTTCATTTGGGTTTGACCTGTGCTCACCTGTCCATGTAGCATTATCAAGTGTATATTGATGTGCACGGCCTTGTGGCATGTACAGTGATACACTGTGCATGTCACACTGTTCGTGTGTGATGAATTCAAATGTGAATGATGACGAATAACCCAAATAACTGAGGCAAATAATATTTTCAAAAATCATATTTCATTTTATATTGCAAAAATATTTCTTTTTCAATTTTACCGCGTTAGTGAATATTTTTGCAGATTGCTCAGATGCTAGATTCTAACTGGAATGAAGTTGAAGATAAACTACGAGTGTGAGTGATATGTAGTGAGGAAAACTGTAAATATTAAATTGTGATGTATTGTAATCAAAGTTGTATATGTATAGTGAGAGCTTGAATTTGTACTATTCAAGATTGTAATAAATATTTGTTTGAATAAAATTTCTGTTTGAATTCAAATTCCATTCAAATTCTGTGTAATTTATTTTATTCAACAAATATTTATTTAATCTATGAAAAATAAAATAGTACATTAACCAATACATTTAAACGAATGTATATATGTTTATTATCATCAAACAAAAATCATATAAGTGCAAAGCGCATATTCATACAAGGTTCACTTCCCGATACTAAATATATTCGAAAATCAATAGCTCGTTACGATGGTAGTCATATCACAGGCTCAAAGACATTTGTGAATTCTCTAACAATAAAAGTTGATTCAACTCGTCTTCTTCCTCTATAACACCCAACAAAGCATTAACCTTAAAACTAGGGTTTTCTACGGAGTATATAGTCCAATCACTACGACTAGGGTGTCTAAGTGAGATTTTCCTATCGCAAAATATCCTAGCATCATACTTACTTAACCAATCCATACCCAATATAATTCTGAACCCAAATAATAAAATACATGTAAACTACAGGCAAATGTATGACCTAACAATTTGAACTCTAATTAGTCATATCTCATTCCAAGTGTATCATATCCTCCTATTGGATTCGCATCCCTTAAGAATGTAACTAGGTTTGAAGGTACTAGGTTAAGCTTATCTACTAAGTAATGAGATATAAAAGAATGGGATGCACTGATATCAAATAGAGCTCTAATTGATACACATCGAATCAAAAACGTACCTTCCAACATAGCTTTTCCCACACTCGCTCTATGTACGATCTTCTACACTTCTAGATTCTCCAATGTCTTCTTGAACTGAACAAAAAAAACGGCTATCAGAGATTTCCTTTCTGTGTTTCTTCGTCTCAAATCCCTTTCTTTTTCGTTTTCGATTTTGTTATTATGATGGAATCGGGATCCAATTTTGTATGTGTGGGGAATTTTGTTCGATCCAAACCTCCTCTTAGTTCCATTTTCTCTGCAATTGCTTTTAACTTCCACTGGCCGTTTTCGATTAAATCGACCTCCGAATCTACAGTGGATATCTACGTCACTACTGTCGATGCTTTTTGTGATCTTGCTCGGTTGCGATTCGTTATTATCGAAGAGGTCTTTATGGAAGTTAACCCTAATTTTGATGGAGCGTTTGGATCGCCCCCCTTTCAGTCTTTGTTGTACCCTTGCTCTGCTGCGTGGTTGGGTTCCTCTGCTCCTTGTCCGATTTTAAAAAGGAAGACCAAAGGAGATTTGACCACTCCTTTCGTCCCTTCATTAAAGTTTTTCAAGGGTGGCTCTGCTGGTTCTAGTTATCCCCTTTTGGGGTTTGTGGTGGGTGATTTGTGGTGTAATATCGACCGGGAAGACGGTTCCATTGATGAGCAACTGTCTTGCTCTTATGGGGAAGTGATGACTCCATCTTTTGTCAAGCATCAGCTCGTCAGTGGCAACTGCTCTTATTCGGCTACTGGTTCTATGGCTTCTTTTCATGATTCTTTGGGTCCCTCGGTGCAGTTCAGGCAATGCGATATTGTCCTCCGCAAGAAAAAGAGAAATAAGAGAAAGAAGAAGCGCAAACCTAAACGCTTACAGAAGGGATCCAATGCTTTGCAAGTTCCTTGTGATGCTGGGATGGATGTTGATTGTCCCACTGTAAGTACATCCCCCATATTTGTTAGCGTGGATCCTTCTGATTTTCAGGAATCAGGTATGATTGATTTTGTTTCGTTATTGGCTTTGTCTTGGTTGCCTTGTATCAATTTGTGCCATATCTTGGGCAACCTTGATCTCCCCTCTATTGATTATTCATTCTTGAATGAACGAATAGTAGATCCTTTGGTGGGTATTAATACTGCTTGTGCTATCAGCTCATCTTTTGTTTGTAGTATTGATCCCTATGTTTGTTCAGTCTCTGGTTATTTAAAATGCCTTGGCAGGGGTGTTTCATCCCTGCCCTATTTCTCCTGCCCTATGTTTGTGATTCTTGTTGGTTATGGATACGTGGTTTGCTTGGTAGCCTCTGGTTGTATTGTTTTTGTGTCCTTTGGCCTTGTGACTGTTGGCTGCGTTTCAGCTTGCTTCAATGAGTATTCCCTTTGGGTTTTATTTGTTTCTGTAGCATTCAGCTGCCGGTTCCCTGTTATCAGCAGTTTTTCCTACCTTTTGGATTGGAATTGGCCCCTCTTTCGTGCCATCTCTGATTGGTCGTTGCTTTCTGATAGGCTGGTTTGGCTAATTGGTTGTAGTTCTTATCGTCGGTTTATCGTTGTTGGACTTATCGAATTCGGAAGGATTTGTGATTACATCACCTTAATTAATAAGTTGCATGTAATCAATCATGGTCTTCTTTTGCCTTTGGTCGTGCGATTGGGTAGTTCGGCTTTGTTTTTTGGATCGTCTGTGGTTTTGAGGTTGGTGGATAGGGTAGGGACTCAGTGTATAGATAGCTCTGTATCATCTATCTATACACGGTCTTCTTGCCCCACTGGCAGGGAAGCCGTTGTCCTTTCTTGTCGTGATTTCATGTCTTGTTTTTTCTCCCTTTCGTCCCTTCGATTTAGATATTCCTCCACTATATTGCACTGTCAACTCCATGACTATGCGATCGTGAGTAATATCATACAGCATATCGTGTCTCTGGCTCTTAGAGACACAACATCTTTATCCATCCCTTGTTGTATTTCTAGTCTGCTTTCTTCCCATTCTGTTGCGCCTGCACATTCGTTTTCCTTTCCTTTTCTTAGTAGTGATGAGATAGCGATCACTAACGATCGTTTAGCTCGTCTTACTAAGAACTCGAGGCCTTGTTCGACTTTTTCCTCCTCTCCAACCGTCGCTGATGATTCAGAGGTTGTATTTTCTCGATCTTATACTAAGAGGAGATTCCGTCGCTCTCCTTCCCGTCTATCCTCCCTGTCTCGCACTCCTAGGACTATCCGTACTCGCTCTATAGCAGCGGCTGAGCAGATCATCCGATCCACTCGGCATACCCTTTACCTCGTCTGAGGGTCTCTGCGGTGTTCCCTTTTTCTGTCGTCTCTGATTTGGTTATGGCGAATTTCCTCTTCTGGAACATTCGTGGTGTCGACAACGTCGAGTCTAGAGCTCGCCTTAAGCGGTTAGTTAGGAAGCATTCCCTTTGCTTGATTGCACTTTTAGAACCTATGATTGAGGCCACTGAAGTTTCTGATTTGGTCCTCTTTCTCGGATTTGAAGGTTCCATATCTAACCTTTCTGGTAAAATTTGGATTTTGTGGAAGTTGGATGCTATTATTTGTCCTATTTTTGACTCTGACCAACTCTTATCTGTCTCTTGCACCTTACCTTCTTTTCCCTCTTTGTTTCTCTTCTCAGCTGTTTATGCTAAGTGTGATAGGATCGCTAGACTAACCCTTTGGTCAGATATTATTGCGTTAGGTAACCTTAATATCTCCGCCTCTGTTATTGGTGGCGATTTCAATGTGGTTGCTTCTCATGCTGAGAAAAGAGGCGGCAATTTTGTCAATCGGTTAGCGATCGCTGATTTTAATTCCTTCATTCTTTCCTCCAGCTTGTCTGAGGTTTCTTTTGTTGGCTCTGCCTTTACTTGGTGTAATAACCAAGAAGGTCCCAACCGTATACTCTCTAGACTAGACAGAGTCTTTGGCTCGATTGATTGGTTTAGTCTTCCTTTCACCTTCTCTGTGACTCATCTTCACCGTACCTTTTCTGACCATTCCCCTTTGATTCTCTCCTGTTCCCCCTTAGCTTTATTTGGCCCTTCTTCGTTCCGCTTTCTAAATATGTGGGTTTCTCATCATTCATTTCTTTCTGTGGTTGCGGACTCATGGAACCTTCCCTGTCCTGGTTCGTCTTGTGGGGTGTTTTCTCGAAAATTAAAACGTCTCAAGGTTTGCCTTAAGGCTTGGAACACTCTTGTTTTCGAGAATGTGTTTGACCGTGTTAGGGCTGCCGAAGAATCTCTTGTTTAAGCGGAAGCGACCTACGATGAGGTTCCTTCTACTGATAACAAGGAATCCTGGGCGCTAGCTCATCTAGCGTTTTCCTCTGAACTTCGTGTTGAGCACGATTATCTGCATCAAAAGGCTAGGATTAAATGGATAGTGGAAGGCGATACGAATTCCAAGTTTTTTCACTCCTCTATCCGTAAGAATAACGCGCGTCTTACCATTACCAGTATTCAGCGCGATGATCTTTCTTTGGCCACTTCTCCGGTGGACGTCCAAGATACCATCATTTCCTATTTCCAATCTTTCCTTGGCTCGCCTTCTGTTAACTTTTCTGATCCTAACTTGCTTTCATTCATTCCTCAACTTCTTCTCCCTGAAGATGTTTCTGAATTAGCTGCTCCTCCCTCTGTGGAAGTCATTAGATCGTGTGTCTTTGCCCTTAGTAAGGAAAGCGCCAGTGGTCCTGATGGGTTCAATGGAGCTTTCTTTCGTTGCGCCTGGCCGATTATCCAATCTGACTTCTGTCTTGCTATCCAGTACTTATTCTCTGGAGGTGAACTTCCTACGGGTTGGACATCTACCAATCTAATTCTCATCCCGAAATGTGAGAATCCCAAGTCTTGTGCAGATTTTCGGCCTATTAGTCTGTGCAACTTTTCCAATAAGGTGATTTCTAAGATTATGACCACTAGATTAGCTCCCTTCCTGGAGCGTATCATTTCTTCTTCTCAGGCTGGCTTCGTTAAAGGACGTCTTATCACTGACAACGTCCTGTTAGCGCAGGAGCTTATTTCTCAACTAGATAGGAAAATTAGAGGTTCTAATGTGGTCCTTAAATTAGATATGGCGAAAGCATACGACCGTATGTCTTGGTTCTTTATCATCAAGGTCCTAAGAGCCTTTGGTTTCCCTGAACCTTTTATTGATATCATCTGGCGATTGATCTCCAATGTTTGGTTTTCGGTCCTCATCAATGGCTCTTCCCGTGGTTTCTTTAGGGCTGGAAGGGGTCTTCGTCAGGGAGATCCTCTCTCACCTTCTCTTTTTGTCATTGCGGCCGAAGTTCTTGTCAGAGGTCTTCACTCACTGATGATTGCGGGCCAAATTCAGAGATTTGGCATTCCCCGGGGTTGCCCCCTGATTTCGTCCCTGTCCTTTGCAGACGATATCATTATTTTCTCCAACAGCTGTCGGAGATCCATCCGTGCCCTCCTTGATTTTGTGAGTCTTTATGAGAATTCCTCTGGGCAGCTGGTTAACTCCTCTAAGAGTTGCTTTGTTCCAGCTAAGGATCTTGCTCCTGCCCGATCGCTTTGGATTGAATCGGTTTCGGGATTCAGGAGAGCTTCCCTTCCCTTACCTTAACTTGGCATTCTTCTCTACCGTGGGAGGAAAGTTAATTCGATTTTTGATCCCATTTTAGATAGGGCGAAAAGCATGATCAATCGCTGGAATGCTTCCCTTCTTTCTCAGGCTGGCAGACTTGTTCTCATTAACTCTGTTCTGCATTCTTTAGGTTCGCACATTTTTGCGGCCATGACTCCTACATCTGCTTTTTTCCGCTCCTTTCGATCTTTGATCTCTTCCTTCTTCTGGGGAAACAAAGATTCTCCTCGCCATCACTGGATTTCTTGGAAAATCATCTGTCGTCCTAAGTGTGAGGGTGGCCTTGGCATTCGTAACCCTAAAGACGTCTGTTCTGCTTTTGCGTGTAAGCTTTGGGCCAGGTTTGGGGCTAACAACTCCCTGTGGGCCTCATTCCTTCATGCCAAATACCGTCGTCTTGAAGCTGCAAACTTCTCGGGGTCCCCTTCTTATGCTAGTGAAACATGGAAACGGATGCAATCTGTTAAAGTGTTATGGGACAGCAATGGTAGTGGCTCTTATTGGCACGGGCAACCCTTCTCTTTGTCTGCAGCTTGGTATTCTATCAGAAGTCCTGCCCCTTCGCTTCCTTTTTTTTCCTGTATTTGGGATACCAGAATTGCTCCTAAGGTCTCTGTTTTTATGTGGAAAATCCTTCACGGAGGAATTTCGGTAGATGAGAACCTTAGGAAAATTGGTATTCCTATCACTTCTCGGTGTAGATGTTGCCAAGCTGGTAGCTTCGAAACTCTCTTTCACCTTTTTTTCCAAGGCATTTGTGCCAATGCCGTTTGGTCTTTCTTCGGTAACCTTGTTGGCTGTAATGGTCCTGTCAACTCCATATCTGAGCTCTTGCAACTCTGGTGGACTGGTATTGTTGGGAAGACTGTTCGTTCGATTATTTTTCGTCTTATCCCTTCTCTTATTTGTTGGCACACTTGGTGCGCCCGTAACAAGATGATTTTCGAAGAGGTGCCTATGGATTCTTCTGCTATCATCCGGAGAGTGCGCAATGACATCTATCTTGCTTTTAGAGGTCGTCCTTTCCGGAAGTCCATTGGTTCCAGATCAGCTTTTCTTGCTAGGTATTTCGACATTGCGTTCGAGAGTGCTGCTCCTAGGTCAGGTATTGGCTGAGGTTTAGCTTGTTTTCATAGTTCTGAGGGTTGTGGCTTTTCTTTGTGCTTGTGTCTTTCTTTTTTATTTTTTCTTTGTTTTGCATACATATGTTCTTACCTCCATCTGGAGGTTGCGACTATTTTTGATTATTCTTCCAGTTATGCAGGTGATATAGTAGATTTACAGGGTATTGCTGTTTCAACCTGTCATCCTGCACCGGTTCTCTCTACTTTTGGTAGCGGTTTTATGGGCTTCTGTTCTGATTGTTTGGCTTTCTTTCCTGGGTCTTTATACCCCTTCTGGGCGGTGGCCTTGCCGGAGCTCAGTTTGGGCGTATGAAGGGTGGTGGCCTTGCCGGAGCTCTTCTAGATCTCAGATGTTCCCTTTGATTCGGTCAGACCGAACACATCTTCAGTTTCGGTTTGTATACTTGGAGCATTAGGTGATGAGCTGGATGCCTCCAAGTCGTTTTCACTCATTTTTTACCATTGCATTGGTTATTTATATTTATCAGTAATTTTGGGGACAGGTTGTTATAACTGTCCAGGCTGTTGATTGATTAGTTGACTCTGATTGTATAAAAAAAAAAATTAAAGTATGAAAAAAAAAAAAGATTCTCCAATGAAGTTTACAACAGTAGTATAATCATTAAATATAGAAATTTTTGACATCAAAAAAAAAAAAAAAAAAAAAAAACATAGCTTTTCCCTCTCTTCTGCTGTTGGTCTTGAGGTAGCCAGTTCCAATGCAAACATTTTTCCTTTTCCATCCTTGATTGGTTCCTTGCACTGGTTCATATAATATCCAACATGATCATAGTTGAAGCACCTCACTTCTTTCTTGTCAACAGCCTTCTTTACTTTGCCTATCCGGCACTTATGAGCGAAATGTCCCCTCTTGTCGCACTTATAGCAGACTATATTGGCCTTTCCTTTCTTAGCTGCTCCTTCTTGAGCACCTTGCTTATGGAAAAAATTTCTCTTCTGGTTCTGCCCACCTTGGATTTCCGCTGCTTTGTTATCATTAAAGTAACCAAGCATCTCCTTATGCCTTAAGGCCATTTCATCGACTATATTACATAGATCCCTCATGTGTGGAAAAGTTGATTTAGCAAGCTCTGGTTTCCGTTCATGGATGAACTTCTCATTCCTTTTGATAACTACATCAAATTTAGCATATCCATATCTCGATAACTCCTCAAATCTAGAAGCATACTCCAGTACTGTCATATATCCCTGCACTATCTTAGCAAACTTTCTTAGCATAGTTGACTTAGTAGTTTACGACATGAATCTTTCCTCAAATATCATTCTAAATTCCACCCAAGTCATGATCTCTTCATTTACTCCCACAGTAGCACTATTCCGCAAGTATAATGCTGCTCATTGCAACTGCCTAGAAGCAAGCCTCCACTTCTGCTAAATTATTAAGCTCCAAATCAGCAAAGATCCATTCACAATAAAGTGACCGATTCTCCATTTCAATTGCATCCTCAGTCCCGATAAATGGCTTCCCTCCAAGCCTGGCACAATCTCTACTCAATATTGCATAGTCATTGACCGCCGGAGTACTTGGATTTCCTCCTTCCACATTTCCTCCAACTAATCCCATAGCAGCTACAGCTTGCATCATGCTAACAAAGAACTGATACATAGCTCCCATATCAACTTGCGACACTTCAGCGCCTACATTAGAAGCTTGCGGTTGACTTGGATTCCTTTTAGTATTTGGTATGGCATTCCCCTTGGTTGTGCCGCTTCCTCCACCAAGGTTAACTTTTTCATTCCTAACATCCATATTTTACTTCCTTAAAATATGCATTCAAACCTTTGTAAGATACACAAGAGTAGCCTAAGAGGGATTGAAGAATAGAGATAAAGTTTATACTTATATAGCAAATATAAGTACATTACTATATTTAATCCCATATTCTAGTCTTTTCTCTGATTCCTTAGGATTATGTTTTCAAAATTCATTTTAAGTTTAAAATGTCTTTCAAGTTTTCATAAACCTATGCTCTGATACCATGTTGTAACATCCCTTACTTTGAGGCCCGAACTAAACGCTACATATATACAATCATCGTAGTATTAATTTCTGGCGACAAAATATGGTAATGTTAATAGTATCCATAATATTAGAAGCACATGAATACGAGATAAAATCAACATCAATTTCAAAAACGGCTTTTCTAATCAAATTTCGAATCAATATTTCCTATTCAATTACATAATCCCAAAATAGTTCCTTGGTTTTGATTATATTTAATTATTACAAATTACGCTAAGAGAGACATATAAACATGCCTCCTCAGATGATCAAATACTAAATAGATAGGCAATATCAGTTATAAATACATCACAACAGAAATAACACTAGATAACTCCTATATAGCTAGCTTTGCCTCCTTCACGTCTTCAAATACTTATTCGTCCCACCTACTAAACCTTGAAAGTCCTTAACTCTCAATCTACTCAAATTAATTTTGAGCACCCGAGAGTTTAAGGGATAAACTTCGAGTCACACATAAAGCCTGGTGTTAATAATTCTGTTACATGGTTTACTGAAATTAAGTAAGGCCACGTCGTTTAGCGGGACGGGTTTTCACGCACTACTATCATTTTAAAATCATATACGTTGCAAATCAAAACCTATAATCAAACTGATTATAAAAATAATAGCAATAACATATTTGCATAATAATCAGGTAATCAATGGAAAATCGATCCACATTATAGTTTTTATCTGGCTAACTATCAACCATTGACTGACTCAGGCCTACCAGACAAAATAAATAATCTAACTTTCGTTAGACATAATCTACCATTAACTATCTTCTTTCAGGGTCAACTGATCCTAATGGTTTTACAATCTTACCGACAACCTATCTTTACTCTGTGTATCCCCTTCTGCTTGTAACATTATTTTAGTCCTACCTATAACAAATCACTCACACTAGAATTTTAAACTTACATTAGCTAGGAGCTATTGCTAAAGTATAGGGTGCGACTGCATAAAAGTTCCTTCTGGTCTTTTAATATATGAGTCATAAACTTAGGGTTAACAACCCTGTTCAAATCTTATTTCCTTTTATACAATCTTTATAAATGATTTACGCTTGAAAACAAATCTTTATAATATAAAGAAATCATACTCTTTGCTTTACTTAAAATACTCATGCCATGATATATGCTTTACGCAAAACATTGTTGATGAAATCTTATCAATGAGATTATCTATCCCTTTTGAAACCATTTTAAACTTTTCTTTCGAAAGCTCTAGAACCTTCCTTTCAAACACTTAAAACATATATTTCGAGACACATATAATATATCTTTCCAAAACATTGGCTTCAAATAAAGGTTTGTGGAAACATTGCTTCAAAACCATTTAAAATTACTCCTTTCAAAACTGTTGGGTTTGACATTTAATATAACTAAAGGCTCACAAAGAACAAAGGCGAAAGCATTACTATCAAAAACATTAATCCCAAGTAAAACAAAGAGGATAGTTTAGGAACCTACCCTTTTGAAACTATTGCCTTTAAAACAATTTGAATGTGGCTAAACTACCCTTTGGAAAGCATTGAGAAGGCGGCTTTTAAAATTAAAAGATGAAAGTACCACTTTCGGATACATTGCTTTGAGGCTATGAAAGCGATACATTGCTTTGAGGCTATGAAAGCGGCCTCTAACTCATTCGAAAGGTACGAATGTGGCATCATGAGTATGAAATAGGTTCATAAGCGGCTATCCTTTTGAAAGCTTCTTCTTTTAAAAATAAAAGTAAGAGGAGATTCTTTCGATGGCTCCTTTCTAAAAACAAAGGAAAGTGGCGACCTGTTCGAAATCCTCTTTTCAAACAAAGGTAAGTTGATTGATTCGAAAGCTAATTATAGTGGCTTCAACCCCTTCGAAATAATTCCTTCGACACCATCATTCCTTTTGGCTATCCCCAATACACTACATACCAATTGCTTGATATCTTGTTCTTTGTTTTCAAATAGATGCGAAAGGTCTAACTGGGCATGGTGACGGAAGCAAGCAAAGGAAGTGGTAAAGTTGTAATTCGAAACAAAAATGGTTTTATGCCTTTCAAAGTAATTCCTTTTCGACTAACTTGCCTAATTTTTCCAAATATGATTGGTTGACATTTCTTTAAAAAAATCTTTCTAAAATGGCTGTCGAATTCAAATTTATAATTTAGAAACATTTCAACAGTTAAACCCTCTTCCTTAGCAAAACAAATAAAAAAGTTAAATCTCATAACTTAAATAATTTTATAACCATAGTAAAATATATAGAAAAATCCTCAAAAATCACAATAATTCACTTTTAATATGTTTTCTAACATATGTAAATTTGAAACCCGAAATCATTTATCAAAACATATCATAAAATTATGAAACTTGAAACCTACATCTAAAATAATGTTTATGATCATATGTCAAAACCACAACCCATGTGGATGTCATTTAATAAGTTTTCTATTCTAAACATATCACAAAATCATATAAATCATCAACAAGCATATATATATATATATATATATATATATATATATATATAAACAAACAAACATAACATGGCACATAACTTGCAAAATTTATTCCAATCTAACTTGAAGCCGAAATCAATATCAAAATGAGTTGTAATTTAATTATTTATCTTAGTTGGTGTTAAGAAGGTTGAGATTTGCCCTTTGATTGATTTGCTTAAGCTTTCTACTTGAATCCTAGCTTTTCTTCTTCTTAGAACTCCTTAATGGTGTCCGACCAAGCTCCTTAATGTTTTTAGGTTTTTTTGTGAATGTTAAAATGAACAAGAAATGAAGAATAGAAGGATTTAAGGTATTAGAATGAAGGATATTCCCATTTTACCATTATCATATTCCTCCTACTTACTTATTTTCTTATTTTTGCTTATACATTCATTAAGGCATGGCCCCTTATTAATTAAAAAATCTCAATTCCTTAACTATTAACATTATTCTATTTAATTTATCCAATTAAATTTTCTATATAATGTTACTTAAGATTTGGGTCATTACATCATAGGTCTTCATATCAAACTTGGCAATTAAAAGAATTTAACCATATTAATAACATGAATATTTGTAGAAAGAATAAGCATATCATCTGCATACAACTATATAATAGTGCAGATGGTTTTCTCATATTTAAAATAAATACATTTGTCACTCTCATTAACTTCAAAACCACGTTAAATAATTAGGTTGTTAAATTTTCATGCCATTATTTAGGTGTAAGTTTGGGACCATATAAAGATCTATCTAAATTGCAAATCTGCATCCTTGTCCGTGTATTACAAAACCTTCATGTTGGTTCATATAAATTTCATCTTCTAATTCATCGTTTAAAAGTGCAGCTTTAACATCCATTGGTTGTATTCCCAAATCATGAATAGAATCAAGTGAGATTAATACTCAAATTGATGTAATTTTAATTATAGGTGAAAATGTATCAAATAAGTCTACAGTTTCTTTTAGCTTAAAACCCTTAGTTACTAGACCAGCTTTGTAACAACCTAGAATTTTAGTCATTCGAAATTGGAATATTTAATTGATTTTAAATATTCAAAAGTAAATTTTACAAGTCGAATAAATTATATTTCAAATATAGTGATTTATTTGGATAATTGATTTGTTTAATTTAATATTTGAAATTGTATAAGTAATTGAAATTTGATTTCAATAGGAATGAAAATGAATTATAAAGTTGATTTAAATTCTATTTGAATTAGAATTGAGTTAGTGAGTTTTTAAAACCAAAAGTTCAAGTGATTTTACCAATTTTTGAAATCGTCGATTTAATCGAAGTGTTAAAATAGCGATCTGGGGCGCAGTCTTGGAATTCGATGAAACCAGTTCCATTAGATCTGTAATAGTGTATTATTATCGAATGTTATATTTCGTAGTGTTTGGAGTTACCGTTTGGTCGCACGGGATAGAAACGCGTTGAAATTAATATCATAAATTTAATATTTATAATTGGATTCAATAAGCTATATTCTCCATACGATCGAATCAGGTTCTAAAACTTGTTCCATTGCGTTAGGAATAGGGGTAAAACATTATGAATGCTAGGAGGCACGTTTTGATTGGAGTTCGAAATATTTTGAGTGAATGGTGATTTGATTGCCCATAAATATAGGACCATACCCTTCATTTTATAAACAACCCTGACCCTAACTTAAGCCAGCCACCACCTAAATATTAATGGACAAAATTGCAGGAAACTTCATCCCCTCCGATCTCTTCGTCCACGCCTCTATGGCCTTCGACGTTAACTAAGAAAATAGAAAGCTTGGAGAGATTTATCCATCATATGGTGATGATCGCCTGAAATTCATCGTCGTCGTCGTTATTTGCTCGTGAATGGCCGGTGTTCAAGGGCATTTTTCACAGCGACAATGTAGAGAGGGGGGCCGGATTCGTGGTGTTGGTGCGGCATGGTAGGGCTTCGAAATGATGGTCTCACCTTATATCCAATGGCATAAGTAGGGCAGAGGTAGGGCACGCAGCTAGTTTCGATCCAGAGGAAACCAATGGCCAGATTTTATCCAAGGTTTATAAAATAAATAAAAAATTAATTATATAGCAATCGTGCACACTTATAAATATCATAACTTTTTCATACAAGGTCGGATTTGCACTAAATGAATTTCATTGGGTTCATATCTGAAAATACTATGCTACGAAGCTAGATTGGTTAGATTTGGGGCTTGTAGAATTTTGGATAAAATTAAACGCCCATTCAATTTTATTCCAAACAAAATGCCACAGCGACAACTAAAATCAAAGTGAGTAAACCTCACTCATTTGAATTACCAGTTTTAATTAAAATGATAAAAATTATTTATTGGCTGATTGGATGAGTTGATAATAATTTATCAGTTGGATGTTATATATATATATATATATGTGCCTGTGTATATATATTAGTAGTTGGGCGTATTCCCACTGATTGGAGCAGATGAGACACTATGCGCCAGCATAATAGCAGATGACCTTTTTTATTGCGGTATCCCACCACGAAGTAGGATTAATGTTTTATGTTATATAACATTTGTGGTCATAGGGAGATAGGCTGGAGGAGTCCAACAGAGTTCCTCAAAAAGTTTATTTTTAATCTCATATAAAGTTACATATGATGTTTATCGATAATCTGTTATAAATTATGTTGTGATTTGATTTATTGGATATTATAGTAGCACCGGCCTAAATTTTGGTATTTTGAATACCATAAACATTATTTTTGAATTTGTAGGAATTAAATGGAGATTTTGGATATAAAAATGTTTATACCGAAATGTGGATTATTTTAAAGGAAATTGATTTGAATAAAACAATGTTTTGATTTTGGATTTGTACTAAACTATTCGTAAAATAGTTTAATTAGAGATTTAAAAATAAAGGATTTTTAACAATGGATTTTTAAGTGATCTTTTATGGAAAAGAAGTTGAAATCGATATTTAAAATAGATTTGGAAAATAAATGGAATATATAAAGGAATGTATTCATAAATGAAATTTTATAAATAAGATTAATTTCATAAAAAAGTGAAACCCAAATGAGTTTATAAACTTATAAATGATGTTTATAAATAAGGTGAAATGATTAACGGTCGATATACTAGAAATATGATTCATAGGGTAAATTTATATCGAGATACGGAAATTAGTTTTTGGAAAAAACAGTGAATTCTATTTTTGGAATGTGAGATATGGAAATGAAATTGAAATGAAATCAATGTGATATGAATCGAGAGGGATTTATAAATTGAAATTGGTAATATTGGATTTTAAAAATAGATTTTTGTCGAGAAGTTAAATTTGTTTTAAAAATGGTGTTTTTATTTATTAAACTATATAGTTAAAGCTATTTTAGTATTAGAATATTTCGAAATGTGGATTTTCCAAATACCTAATATTAATGGAAATAAGTTCTAACTTTTAAATAATAGACTTTGTAAGTTCGATTAGCTTTATTTAAAAATGAATTAGAAATGGGCTATCGACGTTTATTTAGAGTGTTTTGATATTTTTTTAAAAACTACTTAAACGTGCTTTAAAAAAAATTATTATTCTTTAAAAAAATACTTATCATATATATATAGAGTTTGAAATGATTGAAATTTATTTATAGTTCCTCTTGAGATTTGTTAACGGGGCTTAATTAAAGGAAATGATTTTATAAAAGGAATTTTATAAGGGATTTAGGATGAAAAATTGAATTTCCAAAATTTTGAAATATTGGAACCTAGAAAATGAATCTGAATTCATAAAAGAAGTTATAAATTGTTGGTTGGGTTTATAAAGGAGTATAATTGAGTTAGGGAATTGTAAAAAGAAATTTATAAATAATTTTTGAATTTATGTGACAAGTTATGAAATATTTCCTAAGTTTGATTTTAAAATGATTTTGGAGAGTCTGCTTATAAATATTCTCCTATGTATTGAAAAGAGCGTTTTGGAAAATACTTTTAGTGTGAAATGAATTATATAGAAATATTTTTCTAAGTGTTATATATTGAATTCGGAAATATTTCTAAATGTTGAAATGGTTAAAAAAAATATCCTGTTATGGATATGTATTTGAAATTGTTTTCAAATGTTGGAATGCTGGAAGAGAATAGAATATATAATCTTTGTAAAGATATTTGAAAGATTTATAAATTTGGCCTAGTGACTGCTTATGTATGTAATTTTTAGTTATATAACCGACTATCAAATCTAGCCCAAAATTCGTTGATTCATGATCGGATTTAATTATCCGAAAACCACTTCGATCCGATTTGTGCATTATGAATTCTGATTTCCCGAAGATAATGAAGACAATGATCTTGAAGGATATTCGGTTTGTTCAGATCCAGAACAACTTGTATGGATGGATGTTAACATTGCATCGACAATGTTAGCATTCTAAGATGGATTGCTATTCAAAAATGTGAAACGTAGCCTCAAGCCTCATCAATTGGAAAATGGCTAAAACAGGACATGCAACAGGGCTCTGTGGGTCGATCCCATTAGGTTATGTCATCGTCTTTCTAGATTACCCTATATTTATGGATTTGGTTGTGCATGAGAGATCTCGATTAAGGTTGGAAGATCGGGATGATGACATATTATGTGCTACTAGTCAAGTGGTAAGATGGTTCTATATGGCAGGGTAGAAGATGTCCTTGTCAGACCCGGGTGCATTAATCTAAAGATGTACCCATCGGAGGTAGTTCCTTGTTTGGTCATAGTATGGAATCAAATATCCAATGCAAGATGTATGGTTTTGGTTGAATACCAACTATGCGAAAGCGTGATATGCAAGCATTTCGGCTATTTTATAGTTTATTTTCTATAAACACTATTACAGTTTCAAATGATTTTGACATAAAATGTTTTGTTCATAGTATGATATAAACCCGTCGCATTTCTGTGTGGTGTGGTCTTATGATATATCTTTGTTTTCGAAGGTTTTTGATAATAGTAATAATTCAAATTGGGTGTATTTTTCTCATGCTAGTTTTCCAGATCGACTCAAGCGTTATTTTATTATAATGCTTCGGTCAGACCGAGTATTGCATATCCAAATTAGGATGCTATGGAGCTCAGGAGACGAGCTGGAGGTTTCAAGCATATTACACATACTTGGTTATTTCCACTGTGTGCGTTATGCTATATATTCAGAACTTGTGAGGATAAGTTATTATAATTGTACGGATTGATATTGTGGACTGTTGTACGCTGATAATTGTATAATTATTAATTGTCATAGTTTATTTTTGTATAAAGATCAGTTAATCTATATTATATACTTTTCTGCTGCGATTATGAGATTCTATATTATTGTTTATATTTCTTCTTCTATCCTCTGCTTTCTCTTAGTTATTCATCTTTTCATACAATTAATGTTAGACGAGTATGATTTAATGTCAGCTCAATGGTTACGAAAGGGAGGGTCGCTATACCTGGTATCAGAGCTTAGGTTGAGTGAACACTTAGGCTTTAGTGGGGATTACTCATTAGGGATAGGGTCAGTAGTACCCTAGAATGCGTTAAGTGTATTATAGATATGAGTGCGTATTTGTTAGTGGTTATAAAAATGTTTTATATTGTCTTGATTTATCAGTTGAGTGGCTTATAAATTCTGTTCGAGTAGTAGGACACCATAGAATCGATAAAGTTTCCAAACACCTAAATGCTATAAACTGACACGGTATGGTTTTGAAGTGGGTAAATGAAATAATTTTACCTAACTATATTTTGATGTAAAAGGAATGATTTCCTAAAATTATTATAGTATATATGATTGGTGTGTTTGGTAGTTATTATTATAATCTAAATCAGGTTACAAAATTTGAATTGGATTATATATAACCAAACATAAATTGTATAAATACGGTTTATACAAACGAGTTAAACTAAAAATGGATTCGAACCCAAATTTGAAGATTAAAATCTCGAAAAGTTTGGAAAATATTTTTTGAAGCGTTGTGAAAATAAAAATGGTTTTATTTAGAAATTTTTTTGGAATAAAATTGTTTTAAATGGATTTTGGAAATAATAAAGCACTGAACTCACTTCAATCGCTGAAATAGTGTTCATTTTCGAGTTTCCAAGTGAGATATAGCTGCCGTACTGATTTGGTATGGTGATTTTTTGTCGAAAAATAAGTATTTTTTCAGAAATTCCGAAGGAATTTGTTTTGGATAGAACCAAGTTAATTTTGAAAATTCCAAAGTAATGGTTTGTTGAAACAAAAGAGATATATAATGGTACGATTTCAAAATAATTTGAAATAAATCCTGGTGTTTAAATCCTGAGATTTCATCTAAATAATGTATGGAAGCATCATATAATAATTTTTAGGTTTAAAAATATAAAAAGTATAACATGGAGGGAAAGTGGGAAATTGGAGATTTAAACTGAATTTTAACTTAAGCAAGTTAAAATGGATTATTTGGATTGAAATTTAATTTAAGCTAAGTTAAACAAAAATTGAATTGGAATTGAAAGAATATCAAAATGAAAGAATATCGAATTGTATTGTATATAGATTTGAGTTGTAAAATAATAACATTGCTATTGGTTATAAATTATTGAATGGAGTCAACTCAATTATAGAATTGATAAAATTATGGAAGATAAGTTGCGTAACTTTAAATTGAAAAAGTGGAGTGGTAAGACCAAAATAAAATGGTTTGATATTTTGGTGAAGAGATGGAAATTCGATATTGAATTATTAAATCAAGTGAACTCAAATCAACCCAATTGAAGTGATTTTTGAAATAAAAATAAGATTCTGAATTATGAAATGGAAGTAACTAATTGGATGAATTAATTAGTAAATTGAATATTGGAAACGGAATTCAACTTATACGTAAGCAAATTAAGTATATTTTGAAATGTTGTCGAATAAAATAGAAGTAGATTGAAATGGATAGAAATGGTGATGACTTAAGTTATTAAAAAATTCAGTTTAAGTACAAATAAATTGAATATGGTTTTGAGATTGTATGTAAATGAAATTGAGTATGGAATTATATTTTGAAGTGGAAATGAATATATGTGGCGTATAAAAGGTTATAATACGCCTTAATATTACTTTTATGAAATGATTCATAAATAAATTGACATGGAATGAAACTTTGTTAATATAAAATGAAGTGAATAAACTGATTTAGAATCAATTTGAAATGGATATGAATATAATGTGTGCAGTATGTATTGAACGCAAATAAATTGACTGTGGATTGTTAGAAATAAAAAAGGTATATAAATCGAACAAAATGTATATAAATTGACTGAAAATGGGTAATTTCATCTTAGAACCTTGTAATTGCTTAAAAATGCATAGAGAACATGTTTGGTTTATGCAAATGGCATGTTTAACTAGTTAAATAAATGGAATGTTGTTAAGTTTCATTTTTTTAGTACCTATGGGTATTATATGAGTAAGTATAGGTTTGAGAAGACCATTTGGCTATATTTTGGTTATGCAATTGCATATGAATTAAGCGAACTCGCTTAATAACGCTAAAAAAGGTACGCTTACGAATTTAGCGCGTGAAAAATTATACATATACATATACATATGCATATGCATATGCATATACATATATATATATATATACATATATATATTGCAATTTTCAACCATGAGAGCCGATGTATATCTTTTTATCATGTTTGTAATATTGCAAAAGGATCTCTGTACAAGGGAGACTCCGCCAAAATTGTTTGAAAATTTAGGGTGTTAGAAAGTTTTTGGAAAATTTTTGTTAACTAAAAATTTGATTTTTGAATTGTAATTGAAATAAAGGGTTTGAATTAGAAATGGGAAATAATTGTTTTAGTTGAAACTAAAAGATTTAGAAATGTGAATAGCAAGTGAACTAAGTGCATTTTTGAAAGGTAATGGGTCTAGACCATTCGTCCTACCTTAGAAATTTCAGGGACAAAATTCTTTTAAGGGGGAAGAATGTAATGGCGCAAATTTCAGTCATTCAAAATTGGAATATGTAATTGATTTTAAATATTCAAAAGTAAATTTTATAAGTTGAATAACTTATATTTCAAATATAGTGATTTATTTAAATAATTGGTTTTTTTAATTTAATATAATTATGTAAATAATTGAAATTTGAATTTAATAAGAATGAAAATGAATTATAAAGTTGATTTAAATTCTATTTGAATTATAATTGAGTTAATGAGTTTTTCAAACTGGAATTTCAAGTGATTTTACCAATTTTTGAAATCGTTGATTTAATCGACGCATTAAAATAGTGATCTAGGACACATTCTCGAAATTTGACGAAACCAGTTCCATTGGATCCGTAATAGTGTATTATTATCGGGTTTTAAATTTCATAGTGTTTGGAATTGCCTTTTGATCATATAGGATAGAAAAGCGTTGAAGTTAATATCGAAAATTTAATTTATAACTAGGTTCAAAAAGCTTTCTTCTCCATACAATGGAATTAGGTTTCAAAACTTTCCATTGTGTTCGGAATAGGGTTAAAACATTATGAACGCTAGGTGGCACATTTCGATTGGAGTTTGAAATATTTTGGGTGAATGGTGGTTTGATTGCCTATAAATATAGGACCATACCCTCCATTTTATAAACAACCCTAACCCTAACTTAAGCCAGCCACCACCTAAATACTAATGGCCAAGATTGCATGAAACTTCATCCCCCCTGATCTCCTCGTCCACGCCCCTATAGACTTCAATGTTAACTAAGAAAATGGAGAGCTTGGAGAGATCTATCCATCCATATGGTGATGATCGCATGAAACTCATCGCCGTCCCCGTTATTTTCTCACGTATGGCCAACATTCAAGGGTATTTTTCATGGCAACGATGAAGAGAGGAGGGACCGGATTCATGGCGTTGGTGCAGGCAGAGATATGGCTTCGAAACGATGATCTCGGATCGTTGTCTACTGGATGATGGTAGCAGCGACACGATGATGAAGTGGCACGATGATGGGTTTGGATGAGCAGCATTTATACGGAGAAAGCAGAAAGGAAAAGCATGCGACCAGATTTCCATCTAGGGAAAACCAATGGCCAGATTTTATCCAAGGTTTATAAAATTAAAAAAAAAGTAAATTACTTATATAATAAATCATATAAACTTATGAATATAATAACTTTGTCATGTGAGGTCGGATTTGCACGAAACGAATTTCATTGGGTTCGTATCTAAAAATACTACATATGTAGTCGAATTGGATGAATTTGGAGCTTGCAATATTTTTAGGTAAAATTAAATGCCCATTTAATTTTATTTCAAATAAAACTCCACAGCGACAACTAAAATCGAAGTGAGTAAATCTCGCTCAATTGGATTATTGATTTTAATTTAAAATGATAAAAATTATTTATTGGCTGATTAGATGAATTGATAATAATTTGTTAGTTGGATGTTATATTATATATATCGGTATATATATTAGTAGTTTGGTATATTCCTGTCGAATGAAGCCGATGAGATAATATGCACCCTCATAATAGCGGATGACCCTTTTTATTGCAATATCCTACCTCGAAGTAGGATTATTATTTTATGTTATATTACATCTATGATTGTAGGTTGACAGGTTGGAGGGATCCAACTAGATCTTCAAAATATTTTTTTTTAATCTTATACATAGTGATATATGATGTGTGTGGATAATCTATTATAAATTATGTTATGATTTCATTTATCGGATGCTATAGTAGCACCGGCCTAAATTTTTGTATTTTAAGTACCATAAACATTATTTGAATTTGAAGGAAATAAAAGGAGATTTTGGATATAAAAATCTTTATACAGAAATTTGATTTATTTTAAAGGAAATTGATTTGAATAAAACAATGTTTTGATTTTGGATTTGTATTAAACTGTTCGTAAAATGGTTTAATTAGAGATTTAAAAATAAAGGATTTTTAAGTGATATTTCTGGATTTATAGAAAAGAAGTTGAAATCGATATTTAAAATAGATTTAGAAAATAAATGGAATTTATAAAGGAATGGATTCATAAATGAAATTTTGTAAATGAGATTATTTTTATAAATAAATGAAACCCAAATGAGTTTATAAACTTATAACAATGTTTATAAATAAGGGTAAAACATTAATAGTTCATAAATTGGAAATATGAATTCACGGGGTGAATTTATATCGAGATATGGAAATCGGTTTTTGGAAAAAATAATGGATTCTATTTTTGGAATATGAGAATTGTTATGTAAATGAAATTGAAACGAAATCAATGTGATATGAATCGAGAGGGATTTATAATCTGAAATTTGTAATACTAGATTTTAAAAAATAGTTTTCATCGAGAAATTATATTTGTTTTAAAAATGGAGATTTTATTTATTAAACTATACAGTTAAAGATGTTCTAGTATCAAAATATTTCAAAAAGTGGTTTATCCAAATATTTAATATTAATGGAAATAAATCCAAATGTTTAAATAATCGACTTTGTAAAATTGATTATTTTTATTTAAAACTGAATTGGAAATGGGTTATCGATGTTTATTTTGATATTTAAAAAACTACTTAAGCGTTTTTTAAAATTAAATTATTATTCTTAAAAAAATACATATCATATATATAGAATTTGAAATTATTGAAATTTATTTATAAATCCTCTCGAGATTTGTAAATGGGGTTTATTCAACGGTTATAATTTTGATAAAATGAATCTGATAAGGGATTTGGGAAGAAAAATGGAATTTCCAAAATGTTGAAATATAGGAACTTAGAAAATGAATTTGAATTCATAATGGAAGTTATAAACTGTTGGTTGAATTTATAAATAAGAGTAATTGAGTTTGGGAATTGTAAAAAGAAATTTATAAATAATTTCGGAATTTATGAGATAAGTTACAAAATATTTCCTAAGATTGATATTAAAATGATTTTGGAGGGTCTGCCTATAAATATTCCCCTAAGTATTGAAAAAGGGTTTTGGAGAATATATTAAGTGTGAAATGAATTATATAGAAATATATTTCTATGTGTTATAAATTGAATTCGAAAATAATTCTAAGTGTTGCAATGGTTTTAAAATATCTTGCTATGGATAAATATTTAACTTTATTTTCAAATGTTGGAATGTTTGAAGAGAGTTGAATTTATAATCTTTATAAAAATATGTTGAAATAAATATTTTGAAAGATTTATAAATTTGGCCTAGTGACTGCTTATGTGTGTAATTTGATAGTTAAATAACCGACTGTCAAATCTGGCCCAAAATTCGTTGATTCATTTCGGTGAGACCGAGATCATATTTAATTATCCAAAAACCACTTCGATACAATTTATGTGTTACGAAATGTGATATCCCGAAGATAATGGAGAAGGTGATCTTGAACGAGATTCGGTTTGTTCAGACCCAAAACAACTTGTGTGGCTGAATGCTACCATTGCATCATTGCCTGGAAGGCTGTGTTAGCATTCCAAGAGGGATTGCTATTCAAAATGGTAAAACATAGCCTTAAGCCTCATCAACCGGGAGATGACTAAAATAGGGCATGCAGCAGGGCTAAGTGGGTCGCTTCCATTAGGGTATGTCATCGTCTTCCTAGATTACCCTATATTTATGGATTTGGTTGTGCATGACAGATCTCGATTAAGGTTGGAAGACCGAGATGACAACATATTCGGTACTACTAGTCAAATAGTAGGCCAGTTTTGTGTGGCAGGTACAAGATATTCTTGTCAGACCCTGGTACATTGATCAAGAGATGTACTAATCGGAGGTAGTCCCTTACCTGGTCGTAGTACGAATTCCAATATCCAACAAGAGTTGTATGATTTTAGTTTTATACCAACTATGCTGAAATATGAGATGCAAGCATTTCAGCTATTTTATAGTTTATTTTCTATAGAAACTATTGTAATATCAAATGATTTTGATATAACATGTTTTGGTTATCATCAGCTAAAAAACCATCATATTTATGTATGGCGTGGTCTTACGAAATACCTTTGGTTTCAAACGATTTTGGTAACAGTAATTAATTCATATTAAGAATGTTTTTCACTTGCTTGTTTTTCCTGACGGACTCGGGTGTTATTTTATTATAATGCTCGGGTCAGACCGAGTATTACAGATCCAGGTTAGGATGCTATGGAGCTCAGGACACGAGCTGGACGATTTCAGGCGTATTACATGTACTTGGTTATTTCCGCCATATGTGTATGTTATGTTATATATTCAGCACTTGTGAGGATAAGTTATTATAACTATCCGGATTGATATTGTTGACTGTTGTATTTTGATGATTGTATGAATATTAATTGTTACAGTTTCTTTTTGTATAAAGGCCAGTTAATGTATATTGTTCCACTGTGATTTTGAGATTCTATATTGTTGTTTCTGTTTCTTCTTCTATCCTCTGCTTTCTCTTAGTTATTCGTCTTTTCATACAATCTGTGTCGGACAGTAAGATTTAATGTTATCTCAAAGGGTACAGAAGCGTTGATCGCTACAAGCTCCATATTTATCAACTTTTCCACAAGGTTATAATTTCCTTTTAGGTACTCATTTACATCCTATGGTCTTACAACCATATGACAAATAAACTAAGTGCCAAGTCTTATTGGATTCAAGAGAATCCATCTCATCATTTATAGCCTCATTCCAAAATTGGGCATCTAATGAAGATAAGGCTTCTTGGAGATATAAGGGGTCCTTCTCCAAAGTATAAACACAAAAATCTAAACCACAATTTTTTGCAATTCTAGCTCTTTTACATTTCTTAGGTTCGTTTTCAAAAGTGTCATTTTTGTTCATTTCTTATAGGAATAATATTACTAGTGTGCCCCCACTATTTCTTTTTAAGGAAATTTCAATTCATAAAAATTGGCGACAATAGATTCTATTATAATATGTGCATTCATATCAGAAAATCTCTATACTTCACCATTAATAGCATAGCCAAAAAATACACATCTGTATGGTTTACTTTCTTATCTAACTCTTTTGGAGCCAGGTATATGAAAATAAGCTGGACAACCCTAAGTTCTAAAATATGTCACATTTGGTTTATGATTTTTCAAAATCTCGTAGGAGAAATTTTTCTCTTAGATTTAGGAATTCAGTTCAACACATAATATATAGGGTTATCCAATGTTTTGACTAGGCAATATGTGGACAGAATGGATAGGATGAACTTTGAAATTATCAAGGCAGGCAGCGTAAAGAGATAGCCCCAGACTCGAGAAACTAATACAGCCGAGAATTCGATAATTATACTTTGAGGGGCAACTATTATGACCGAATTTTCTAGTCTTCGAACAGACTTAAATTATCGAATCGGATGAGAGAACGATGGAGAAATGACCCAAGGATCTTGAGAATATCATAAAAAGGCAAGAAAAAAGAAGTATAAAAAATGAGTGAAATAATTTTAAAATTTGAAAGTTCAAGATTTTGGAGGAGCCGACTCAGAGTAAACCCACAAAATCCTCAGGTTTGACTCAAAGTAAGATAGCCTGAGAAAAACTCAAAGCATGACCCGAAGCAATCAATGTAGAAATCAAAAGCACGACCCGAGGTTGGTTTGGTATCAACCCAAATGGTTGGGTCGGTACCAATCCATGAAAACTTGGGCCGGGCACATAGAAAACTTGAGTCTGACTCCAAGCAAGCGAACTCATGTCGGACATATGGAAGTGATGGGTCAGACACATAAAATTCTCGGGTCTGACTCCATGCAAATGAAGGAAAAATCAAAGCATGAGAATCTTAGAAAATCGTCATTCGAGCCCTCAAATTACCCAGGTCGAACTCCAAGTCAACAAAGATAAAGGAAAGTATGTGTCCACTACAAAAATCCAAGATCCAAAACTGCACAAGTGTTGGATCGATACTTACCCAACAACATGAGTCGGTACCGACCCAGGAAATATCAATCGATGAGTCCCATCTTCTTCCTACAAAACCTACTCGACACTAGAATCCTATTACAAGTGTTATTTCATTGATCCAACACGATTCTCTATTGATCTCTACGAACTCTTGAATCAACTACCCTATTCTTCCATGACTCCATCATTTGGACTCCGAAACAAGCTAATATTAGTGCAAACAAATATGGAATCACAAAGCTAACCACTAAATGAGTCAAAACGAAGAGTTCAAGCTAACCAGACTTATAATCTTATGGGGTCATACCGATCCGTGCCCCTAGAGTTGACTGACCCGTGACGTTAGAGTCATATTGATCCATACAAATTAATGAGGCAGCATCCTACTTTTTCGGAGAATCAATCTACGGCATAGAAAACAAGATGGAGACATTTTGGGCGAGAATTTAGGCTCCTACGTCTATAAATAGGAGGGTATGAATCATTTTAGGATCTTTTAGACACTTGTACTTCTTACTTTTATTTATTTTAATCACAGACGGAGTTGTACCGACCCATAACGGAGTTGTACTGATCCATAAAAACTTCTTCCTTCAAGTTAGAATATAAACAATACAATCATTATGTGGACATAGGTCTTAATTTTTTGAACCATTATATAATGTTGTTTATTTTTTCTTACTTGTTTTTCATTTATTTCACTTTTTATTCTCTACTCAATCTAGTAGGTGTTTGTGCCATTTTTGGTTCAAACATATAGTTACAAGATTTCTCCACAACAATGTGATGTTGCACCTAAATTAAGAAAAATAGCTAAAACTAATTCATTAAAGTCCTAGTTTCTTTCATCTTTGCTGTTAATTTCCAGCGAGTAAGGTGTAGTTCATTCATGTATAATAACATGTGAATTGTAAAATTAAATAAATATACTAGATTCAAATTCAGCGCTTCTACCACTACGTAATCTTTTAACTTCTTTACTAAACTAATTTTCAATTTCGGTCATAAAAGATTTAATAATTTCAAATACATCACTTTTATTTTTCATCAGGCTAAGTAAAATTAGAGCAAACATCAATAAAAGTGATATAGTAGCGATGTCCAATTCTTGTCAAAGTTCAATCTAGTTCACATATATCAAAATGAATCAACTCTAAAGTTCAGATTCTCTAATTACATATACATGTGAAGTTTTTATAACTTTGACTTGACTACAAAAATCATATTTTTCAAATATTTTAAAACCATATTAGGAATTAATCGTAAGCTACTCATATTCTTTATTATACGTCTGTTAACGTGAAAGTGTCTAACATGCCATATATTAATGAACACAACATATAACCAATAGGAGATATTTTATTACTTTCATCATTCAACTTAAACATGCCCTCTAGCATAACCCCTACCTAAAATCATACCATTCATAGCAACGGCGTATAAATCAGCCCCTATAGTCTGAGTAAAATCGATCTTATTAAGAAGATAACCAGAACCTAAGTTCTTTCTCATCTCTGGATTGTGCATTACATCTTTTAGTATGACAATATTTTCAGAGGTAATCTTTTGCTCAACGCTTCGATCCCAACAACAGTGTGGTGTGAGAGTCTTCTAGCAGCACTTTCTTGTTCTCATTATTGTATGTTTTGAAATAGCATGGTCATAGAAGACATGGAATGTAGCGCCAGTATCTATCCACCATTCTTCTGATCTCCTTATAATGTCAATCTCTGTTATCATAATAGTTAGTAGTTTCTCTTTAGTCAGGTTCACCTACGGTGTAGGAAGACTTCTATTCAGACACTTTCGTGCCATATGACCTGGTTTGTTACATTTATAACAAATAATTTGACCGAAAACATTCTTTAATGGTGGTTGTTGTCATGGTGCAATATGATTCCTATGAAGGTTTCCATTCTTGTTATTCTATTTAGGCTTACGGTTCTGATTCTAAATATTTTTTGGATTCTATTTCAGAACCACAGCCTTCTTAATGTTGTTGGAATAATAAGCACTTCGTCTTTCATATCCTATTTTCAAGATTTCTCCTCAATTGAAGGCTAATGATCAAATGTTTAAGTGACAATTCTTTATTTTTATGTCTGAACTTAATTTTAAACTCTTTCCAATTAGAGGGCAATTTATAAATAGTATTGCAACTTAAAACTGTCCATTAATAGTCATACCTTTGGAGATGATCTCATGAGCTATTTTATAAAGCTCACAAGACTGCATTTCTATTGTCTTGTCATCGGACATGTGATATTTGAGGTAGCAGCTAATTTCATATTTCTTTGCTCTAGTTTCCTCCGTGTCGTACTTCTTCTACAGCACTCCTAGATCTCCTTAGTTGATTGTCCTCTACATTGTAGTAGTCATATAGGTCAGCGTAGAATAATGTTTTTGCATAGGTAGTCATGCTTAATTCAGGATTGCGGCTCCTTGTTCTCTTCTTTGGTGGGTGGATTAAATAGTGGTGTATTTTTTAGTTGTTAGACATAGACCACTTTTTTCATTATCAAGAAAAATACATCATCTGACTCTATCTTTTGAAGTGCAACCCCTTGAATCTAAAGTGCCTATTGGTGTCAAGTAGCACCATTTTAGTAAAATCATCAGTTGCGACCATTTGTAGCAGGTTGAACCGTCTTAAATTGTTGGATCTGAAATGTTGGAAATGACTGAGTCGCGTATTTCATAGTTTTCTATAAGACGATCCATGGCTTAGCCCTAGATGCAAGGCTAGCTATCAACTGCTCCATCTCCAGGATAAAACAGCCTTCAAAATTTGGTAGATTTGTTGTTTATACGACAACAAATTGTTTTAAATTTAGCACTTTCTAATTTGATTGCTTGAAAGAATTCTACCGAGAGAGATATGGTAGACAGAGTGTAACGATCCGCTATTCATTACCACAGAATGACGCATCATTAATAAGAAAGAAAGGGATAGAAAAGAGAAAGAAAGAGAAGAAAGAAGAAACAACATCAGAATCTCAATAGCGGAACGAATAAATTATATTAACAATATAAGTATTACATAGTATACAACAACTATCAGAGTTGCACAGATTATACATCACATATTAGACAGTTGTAAACACCTGTCTAGTTATACAACTCAATAACACTAAGAGAAATCAAACACAACGGAACACTATATATTTACATGCTGAAGCCTCCTGCTCCATTGCTCCTCCACAATTCTTCAAAGCTAACCTGAATCCCTTGGCTACTCGTAAAAATTTGAGTACCCAAGAGTTTAAGAAAACAGAAGATAAACTCCGAGTCAGACATGGGTCTGGTGTGAGTAACAGGTTAGGCTGCTTAACTTTGAAAAGAAAAGGTATCACGTAAGACTTCCCACACATAAACATTGAAAAGTTTTTACCTTGCGCTAACCAAAACAATTGATAGGAAATCCAGTGATATTATAATAGGTCTAGGGTTTTCAAGTAAATAGAAAATAGTCGAAATTGTTACATTCACTAAATTCCAGCTACTAGCCACAAAAGTGGGTAATACAATCAAAACCGATGGCACTTATTGGATTTTGGATTCCATACAGTGGCAGGGCTACTAGAGTACCGCTCATCACAGTATGTGGCCTAGATCACCGTACCAAGGATTACTTCCAATCCCCTGCAACACAAAGCCGGTACCATCCCTTACTGGATAGTCCTAAACAAGACAACCCGCGGTTGGCGCGCGTATCCAGCTGCCCACCAAGCCGAAATAAAAGGGACCTCTAGACAGGGGAAAATCTCGTCCTACTTGGGCATGACCCACTTAGCCTTGCTGCACCTCCCCTGTTTTAGCCATTCCCGGTTGATGAAGCTTGAGGCTACGATTACCTTTATAGAACACATCTATCTTAGAATGCTCATCGCCCACCTGACGATGTTCTGAAAGCATTCAATCCATACAAGTTCATTCCGGGTTCGAACGAAACCGAAGGCATTATCTTGTTACACTCTCTTTGGAATCACCCTCGAAGTTAACGACAATAACCATTGCACTCTAAATCTTCATCTCGAATCTGAAAGTACTACCCCGTTAAACTTGTATTGGAATCACCCTTAGAGTTTTGATGACGAATAGTCCTTACACCTCGAGTCTTCACTCTTCCCTTGAGATTCACGACCTATCGTTAATTTGGATCGATGTGGTTTTCGGATATCCAAATCTGGAAACCTGATCCCGGTCTCATCGAAATCCAAAGCGTATCGTTTAAGGCCAAGTTGTTTTAAAGTTTAAAACAATTCGAATCTATTATCTATATACACACAGATAGATAATTCACATCATCACAATAGATAATCATCATTATCAAAAGATAATCCATATTATCATCCCAATGCAACCAATGCATCCATATCACACAACATTACTTATCTCATAGCTGAGATCTTAAACCATTCAAGGCAAATCAATATCATCCATACATAAGCAATGATCTATAATCATACCATTTATAATTAATTTAAAATGAATTAAATTAATTACTTCCATCTCTAATTAATTTAAAGTGAATTAAATTAATTACTTACATCAATATAAATCTTGCTTGCATATCCATTAATTAATTATAAATAAATAAATTATTATCTAATTATCCACCTTAATTAATCACCCTTGATTATTTATTCTTTAATTACATTCATGAAATTATCATTTAATTAATTTCATAAATTAATTATTCTTAACCATTTATAGTAATTAACCATTAATTACTACATTAATTAATTAACTATAATTAATTACCTTAATCCTTAATCATTAACTAATTACCTTTAATCACTTATCATTGATTAATTAATCTTTTTAATCAATTCTTAATTACATCATTAATTATATTAAATAATGATCCTCAATTAAATTTAAATTAATTACTTATTTAAATTAATTACATTAATAATTAATCTCAATTTAAACCATAATTATTAATCACCTTGATTAATCACATTCTGTAATTAACTACCCTTAATTACTTCATCAAGTTAATTCCTCTTTAATTAATTTCTTTAATTAATCCCTTGATTAGTTATAGAGTAATTCAAACCAAATTTCTTCCATTCTTAAATCATCTTCCACTAATTACATCCGGTAATTATCATTAATTACTTCACTAAGTAATTACACTCCATTAATTACATTAAGTAATTATTTATCAAATCATCAAGTGTTTAAATTAATTAAACTTAACTAATTAACTAAACTAATTAAACTCAATTAGTTACATTAGGTAATTAATTCCTTAATTACTTTCATTAAGTAATTAAACTTAAACAATTTCACAAATGATTATCATAAATTAATCTAATTAATTATTAAAAATTAATCACATTAATTAATTATTAAAAAATCATAAGTTAATGACCATCATTAACAATTAAAAATTCTTTAATTACTTTTCTAAAGTAATTAACTTACATTAATCATTATTAATTTCAAATTAATTAATCTTTAATATCTAATTAATTAACCTTTAATTATTTAATTACTTAAGTGTTAACTGTAACTTAATTAATTCATAATTGCTTGATTAATTAATCCTTAATTATTACTTAATATTCTAATTAATAATCCTTAATTACAAATTAATTATCCTTAATTAATTAATCTCAATCATTAATTAATTAATTTAAACCTTTAATTTACTTATTTAATTAATCCAAATCATTAATTAATCAAATAAATTAATTGTCCACTAAATTTCCTTAAAAATTTAATGAATTACAAATCATTAAATTCTAATTTACTTTAAGATAAAACTTTGTTCTTATTAATGATCAAGTTATCATTTACAAAGTACTTTAAAACAGTTTACTTTAAATTTACTTTCAAATATCATTTTAAATTTAAGATTTAAAATGAATACAAATTAACTTTAACAAAGTTTAAGACAATTTAAAAACCTTTAATTTACATGTTAAAGAAATACTCATTTAATAAGAGGTATAAACGAATTTAAAACCCAATTCATTTTTAAATTCAAATCAATTTAAATTACACTTTAAACATTCAAAATTGTTTAAATCATTTTAAATTTAAAAACTTTTCTTCATTTCGAAAATGGAATACATATTTAAATTTGAATTCAGATTAATCTTTAGGTTTTAAAACTCTACTTACATTTTAAAACTTTATATTTTTAAAATTCAAACTACTTAAACATTTTTAAGGTAGTTTAACAATTCAAATTTTAAAAAGCTTTATTTTATTTTTAAATCTGAGATGCAAAATAAACTTGAATCCCAGATTTACATTTAGGTTTAAACTTTGTTTTTAAATCATTGCTTTATGATTTAAATTTCATTTTAAAATTTTAAAACAAAACATTTCAGGTTCATATTTAAAACCTGTTACAATTTCTAAACCCGAGCCACCCTATTTCTGCTTCGAGTCAACAAGTTGAAAACTTCGAGCAACCCATTTACTTACTTTGAGCAAACTACCCAAAAACACGAGTAAAACTCGAGTTCAATCTTCTACTCAATTCAAAAACCAACAGCATCTACAATGAGCACTGTGCACCTGCACAATGATCTTGATTGATTCCGATCGAATTCGAAGATCTTCCCTCATCGACGAACAACTCCTCATTCCAACCCGATCATCATATCGTTCTCACACAACTCGAATTTGAATTCGAGTTCAAATTTTAAAACCTGGAGCAGAAAAGAACAACCATCACCAAAACCTGTCATCACCTCGTCCACGACCCTCCGACCACCAGTAACTCTACAACACCAGCCATAGTCTCGTCAACTACCATGCTATCGTTTCCCAAAAACTTGTTCAACTCGATCACTCCTACAGGCCGGCCGACCAAATTAAATTGTTTGGTTAAAACTAGGGTTACAGGTTTCAAAAATCAACCACCATCACCACAAAGCTCTTATCAACATTCAAGCATTTTTCCCCTATCCTCTGATTATCAGACTACCTCCAGATAGAACCCCTTCCTCCCAGACCACATAGATCATCAGAAAACCCCATATTTCCATATCCAGTTCATCCCAAAACTGCACACTTATCCCATCATTAAAAATTATGATTTTAGCTTCAAAAATCATGTTTTAGGATAAGAATGCAGTTTACATTCTTGATTTTATAAATTAAGATACTTGAATTTACTTATATTAAGTTTGCTCATTTTTTTTATTCCCGGTGATATTTGCAATTTATTTAACTTAAATAAATTTTTAACTAAATTTTGTGATGGAACACACAAGTTTCTTTTGAAACTTGAGTTTTAGCAGAGACTAAACTAAGAGGTTTGGAATTTAAATCAAAACCAGAACTTAAATCTGGAAATAGAGATGTCACAGATATTCAAATACATACATCATACAGCAGGAATTCAATAATATATCTACACAAACATACTTATAAATACACACAATTGCAATATTTTCCACAGCAATAACATGCAACCATAATTTTACTTTAAGCTTTTTAAAAAGAAATAAAGTTACTCACCAGATTATGAAGAAGACAGAGCCTCTAGATTTCATTTGGAAAGCTTTTGAAAACTGGATTCCCATTTCTTTAAAACTTTTCACTCTTTTAAAGTGAAATGCTCCTGATATGAAAACTACATGCATGCCTTGGTTTTGAAACTGGATTATATACTTATTTGAAAGATGCAGTTGCCTTGATTTGATGATGCAGGCTTTAAAACAGATTGAAAATGTATTTACAGGACTGAAATTGCAGTTGCTTTAGAACAGACTCAGATTTTCTTATTTGATCAGAGGATTTGGAAAATGATTGTAGATTTTTGTTGTTGGGAATAGTTTGAGTTTTCATATGCTTGATTTTTGAGATGGTGATAGGTTATTGTTTTTGAACAAAGATTTTGATTTGCATGTTTTTGATTCAATTTTGAAAATGATTTTTCAGAGGATATGATTTCTAGTTTGAATGTGATTTCAGATTTTAGTTTTAAGGGGATTTTGTTTTAATTTCTCCTTGGCTTTAGATTTAGAAAAATAGAAAAAGAAAGGGAAGGGAAGAAGATTTGTAAATAAAAAGGCTGAAATTATTTAGAAATCAAAACAAAAGAAAAGCTAAATTACAAATGTCACTTGTCCTTTATACTAACATTTGTCATATAGATATGTTAATTACTTATCACATGTCTTTTAAGGTTAATTAGTTATAATTAAATGTTAATTTGTATTTAGTTAATATGTTAAATGTTAATGAAAGATGATGCTTAAGTAATTAGTTAATAAGTATTTATATAATATAAATAATCTTAAAAGAAATAAAATAATTGTATTTATAAATAAAAGTTTATACAAATATTTTAAAATCCAAAACAAATTAAAAATTTATACTTTGAAGTTCAAAACTCTAAATTCAAATTCAAATCAAATTCAAAAATTCAATTTGAAATAACAAATTATCTTTATTAAAAACAATGCATTATTATATTTTGAAAATAACAAATTTGATAACTTTAAATAATTTATAAAAGAAATTATTTCTTTATTAATAAATTACTTATTTTATCACACTATATTTAAAAAGGAAATCAAAACAAACCTTATTGTCAATTTTATTTAAATTTAAACTCAAAATCAATTTAATAAAATTAAACTTTTATCTTAACAATTTAAAACCATATATTATTTATTAAATAGCTTTTGAAAAGCTTATATTAAATATAAAAAAATTTCCAATTTACAAAAATATTAGAATTAGAAAATATGCCCTTTATTTATTAAATTTAAAACAAGGCAAATCTATTTAAAATATATACATTTTCTATATACATTATAAATAGAGAACAATTTATTAGCTTTTAAAAGATAAAATCTATCAATTAAATATTTATTTAATTGGATTATTAAATTAATTCCAACCTTATTAACAAAGATTATCAAATCAGTTTAATTTTTAATTCAGATTATTAAATTGATATTGTCAAAAATTCCGGGATATCACACAGAGAAGAAAAATAAAGAAAATTGTCCATTGCCTTATGTTTTTCCTTCGTCTATCTATCATTTAAATAGGCAAAATAGAAATTATTTGCGTTATTAAAATGTGGAATTGTTAATGGATCTGAAGTTATTGTGATTCACTATGAATTTTATTACAATTAATGTAACGACCCATATTTTTTGATCATTTGAGTTAGAATATTTAATTGATTTTAAATATTGAAAAGTTGTATTTTTAAGTTAAATAACTTAATTAATTTCAAATATAATGGTTATTTGAATAACGGAATTGGTTAAATAATTGTATATGGAATCTAATGTGAATAAAAACAATTTCTAATGTGGATTTAAATTCTATATGAATCAGAATAGAATTAGTAAACTTTTAAAATTGAATTAAAAGTTAATTTATAGAAATTGAAAATTTTAATATTTAATTAGACGAGTAAAAATAGCCATTCGGGACACTTTCTCATAATTGGATGATACTAGGTGCACTGGGTCCGTAATAGTTCTATTACAAGATTCCAAATATCGTATCGATTGGATTTAACGTTTGGTCCTGGAAGATCGAAATGCGTTGAATTTAATATCAAAAATTCAATATTATAATTGGATTCAAAAAGCTATGCTCTCCATAAGATCGAATTATGTCTCGAAGCTTGTTCCATTACGTTCAGAATAGGGGTAAAACGTTAGGAACACCAAGCGGCACGCTTCGTTTGGAGTCCGGAATTTTAACGCGTGAATAGTGTCATGGAGATTTTCTATATAAGGACCTAAAATCTCCCATTTGCAAATAAAAGCCAACCCTAACCATAAAAGCTATCTCTAGCCGCCGCATCTAATTTCAATGATTTCCCCTAATCCATCGACAATTGAACATCGATCTCTACATGGAAGTTGAAGAGCATGATGAGCTAAAGACATCCTACGGTGGAATCGAGCTGACATCAAAGAATGGTAGAGGAAATAGCTTGCATTTGTGGCGACTTTGAGATAGAATCGTAGGTGATGGGGAAGGGCGAGCTCGACATGGCCAGGGGTATGGGTTGAGTTCATAATGGGCTCCGATGTGGTGACGCATGATCGTCATATAGGTGAGCGGTTTGGACGCAGCAATCAATGGAAGGGAAGTCGCAATGGGTTATCTCAGCTGGAAGAAATGAAGAAGACGGAAAAGAGGTGGATGGGCCAGAATCCTTCAAACTAGAATGAACGGTGGAGATTAAACCTAAGTATTTTAAATAAATAAAAATAAAAAGAATTTGTGAAATAGTTTATAATAAATCGTGAATCTTATAAAATGCATAACTTTCTCATACGAGTTTCGTTTTGCCTGAAACAAGTGGCGTCAGGTTGGTATTGACGAGCACTACATATTAGAGCTTGTTTGGATGAATTTGGAGCTTGCAAGAATTTGAGGTAAAATTTAAACGTCGGTTTAATTTTAATCCGAATAAAACACTACAATGTTATTTGAAGCAATGTAAGTAAATCTCACTCCTTTTGGATAATTAGTTTTATTTCAAGATGTTAAAATTATTTATTGTTTGATTGGATGGATTGATAAATTATTAACAGTTGAATGTCATATCATTATATATATAGTAGTATATATTAGTAGTTGGGTATTTTCCCTGCCGATTGGAGCAGATGGCCCTTTTTATATGCATTCTATTAGCACCAGAATTGATCACTAACAACCGAAGAAGAATTTTTGTAGAGAGATTAATGAAGAAGGTAAATTAAAGCTGAGGAATAACGTAGTAGAATGCGGTAATAATTATAAGAAACAAAAACACCAGATTTATAGTGGAGTGGCGTAACTGCCTATGTCCACTTTTAGTTTAATCTTTATTGCTTTTCTAAACAATTGATTACAGATACAATCCGTACACCCACTACTCGAATGTAAATGTTAAGTGAAAAAGAATGAGTCTTGAAAGCGGCAGAGTCTCTCCAGTGTTCTCAAAAAAGGTCCCTTTCACTGTGCCCCTGTCCCTCTATTTGTAGACGAAGATGGGTTGGACTTTCCTCATGGGCCAACGAACAAGGTATCTTGGCCCGTGGTAAGTAGCTTCAGCGCACCGAGCCAGGGATGCCGAACGGCAATTGCCGAGCGAGGTTAGTCGAAGCAGAGAATGCCGAGTGAGGATTCCTTGCCGAGCGGCACTCGTATGCCAAACGAGGCATTGTGCCGAGCGAAGAGTGTAGGCCGAACGAGGCTTGTGTCGAATGAGGTTTCCATGTCGAACGGCACTCGTATGCCGAACGAGGCATCGTGCCGAGCGAGGTTTCCATGCCGTATAGAACTTGTATGCACGAAAAAGGCATTGTGCCGAGCAAAGAGTGTAGGCCGAACAAGGCTTGTGCCGAACGAGGTTTCCATGCCGAGTGACACTCGTATATCAAACGAGGCATTGTACCGAGCGAGGTTTCCATGCCGAATCGCACTCCTATGCCGAATGAGGAATCGTGCCGAGCAAAGAGTGTAGGCCGAACGAGGCTTGTACCGAACGAGGTTTCCATGCCAAACAGCATTCATATGCCGAACGGGGCATTGTGCCGAGCGACTTTTCTAGCCCGAACGGCACTCATATGCCAAATGAGGCATTGTGTCGAGCGAAGAGTGCAGGCCGACCAAGGCTTGAGTAGAACGAGGTTTCCATGCTGAACGGCATTCGTATGCCGAATGAGGCATTGTGCCAGCGAGGTTTCCATGCCGAACGACACTCATATGCCGAACGAGGCATTATGCCGAGCGAAGAGTGTAGGCCGAACAAGGCCTGTGCTGAATAAGGTTTCCATGCCGAACGACACTCGTATTCCCAACAAGGCAATGTGCCGAGCGAGATTTCCATGCCGAATGACACTCGTATGACGAACGAGGAATTGTGCCGAGCGAAGAGTGTAGGACGAATGAGGCTTGTGCGGAATGAGGTTTCCATGCCGAACGACACTCGTATGCCGAACGAGGCATTATGCCGAGCGAGGTTTCCATGCCGAATGACACGCGTATGCCGAACGAGGCATTATGCTGAGTAAAGAGTGTAGGGCGAACGAGGCTTGTGTCGAACGAGGTTTCCATGCCGAACGGCACTCATATGCCGAACGAGGCATTGTTTCGAGCAAGGTTTCCATGCCGAATGACACTCGTATTTCGAATGAGGCATTGTGTCGAGTGAAGAGTGTAGGCCGAATAAGGCTTGTGCCGAACAAGGTTTCCATGTCGAACGGCACTCGTATGCCGAACGAGGCATTGTGCCGAGTGAAGAGTGTAGGCTGAACGAGGCTTGTGTGGAACGAAGTTTCCATAACGAATGGCACTCTTATGCCGAGCCACATATCTAGATTGAATGGCATTCTTATGCCGAACGATGCATCTGCACCGGACGACTCGTTTCCAGGTCAAAAAACCGGGTAACACTTGGCCCCCAAAGTGTATCGTGTGGACCAACATGATGCGCTTTGAACCATGAGCAATCCCCATTTTTCTTTAAGCCCTTGCGTTGTCGTCTCAATAGTGATTTCTTATAATCTCCTGAATGCCGAACGAGACCTATTATGCCAAACAAGCCCTGAATGTTGAACGAGGCCTGAATGCCAAACGAGACCTGAATGTCGAACGAGGCCTGAATGCCGAACGATACCTCTTGACTAGTTCCACTGGTCGATGCCTGTACAACTTCCCTTCTCTATAAAAACTGACACTTCTCTCCATCACTCTTTTACTTTCACTTCGTTTCAGGAACTCGCAACTTTCCTTCTCCCAAACTCCAACTACCTCTCCAACCTTCCTTCCTTGCCGTGAATCTAACAAGTCTTCCTTACATTTATTTCCCCGGTTGAATCTAAGCAAAATTCAATCTCTAACTTAATCAGATCCTTAAGCTTCGTTCATCCTCTTAGGTAATAACTTCTCTTTCAAATGCTTTTTCAAGATTAAGAAATTTAGCATGAGATTTGAGTTCGTGAACTTTCTTCAGACCAAGGACAATAGGAATCGTGTAGAAGAGGAAGACCAATCGTGGTTTGAACATGCCTTATGGATGGAACCTTTATCGATCTTGAGTATCGTGAAATGGAGAGGAGGAAGGGCAGGGTACCAGTGGTTTTTAGGTCGGTCAGTGATGCATTAGTAAGCGAATGGAAAACTGGCCAAGTGTAGAACTGATGTCCTAGTGGTCTCCATGTGGAAGTGATATTTAGGAGTTAGGATATAAGTAGCTCGGTTCCGTTCGTTGTCGAGAGTGAGTGGGTCGGCTAGCAAGTGTCGAGGGCCGCTCGGCTTTGATAGTCAAATATGTTGTGTGTCGTTCGAAATTGAGATAGCTGAGTATGTTGTGTGTCGCTCGTCATTGAGAGGGCCGAGTATCTTGAGTGTCGCTCGGCATTGAGAGGCTTGAAGTAGGTAACAATAGTCAAAATTATTCCCACTCGACCACAGCCTATGTCAAATTCACTTACATTCCACGTTTAGCCACATGACAACAAACAAGGACAAGGACTTTAGCGAACTAGCATATCGAACTAATCCGGACTGATAACTCCCCTGTCTTGACAACTATAAACCTGAATTTAACTTGATTAAAAAAACAATAATCTTCTACATGCAGTATCAATGGCGAGTTCGAAATTGAAACCATCATATGACAAGCTTTCGGAGACGGTCAGCAACGACGGTCTTCGAAGAAGATAGTTCAAAGCCTGACTCTATTTAATCAGCTTTGTGACTTTTAATTCTTTGGCACTTATACTCGAACGATTGCACTAGTTTACACATCACACGGGGGGAGTATTTTTGTTGTTATGTCTAATATTGATCGTTTTTCAAGTATAGTTTAAACAGGTGTTCCACCAGATCCAACACTCATTAAAGATGTCTAGAAAATCCATTTTCTTCCACAGTCTCAGATAGACCCGAGCTAACTTCTCAACAAGAAGTAGATGGAACTTTGAGTCCTTCGACTACTCTTGTACAAGATATTCCGAGTCCCACAATTGCATCTGCTGATCTGGCTCCCGATGTCTTAGATGCAGCGAACATTCTAGACAATCCCCTCGATTCTCAAGTTTCGAGAATTAATCAAAGCGCCTTTCGTCGCATATGCTCAATACACGGAATTCCTTTCAATGATGTATTGGTTCCATCGGGACAAGATCGTCCTCACTTGTCCCCAGCCGGATATACGTCCTGCAATAAATTTATGTGCCTGGTTGGTAGCATACCACCATTCAACTCCTTCCTACGTGATGCACTGCAATATATAGAGATCGCCCCATCACAACTACATCCCAACAGCCATGGGTTTTTATACGGCATATGTATCCTCTTCATGAGCATTCTACTTAGGCTCCCCATGCCCATCGACATCCGCTATATTTATCGTGTCAAAAGGTTATCTGACAGCCCATCTTTCATATTTCTTAAGCCATATAGAAAATGACAAATCCTGACTGGAGTGTGGAGCAAATTTGCTCAGTATTAGCAGGAGTGGTTCTATGTGCGCTATCCCTTGGCTTTGCAAGGAGATGGCTGGAAGGGAGTAAGTTTCTTTTCTGGATCAATACTTGTATTCGGCGGATAGTGCACCTTTGTATGCCCACATCTCGAATGCTCCGAGTACTTTGCGACCGTTGAAGCTATTCGAGCCGTTCCCATGGAAGACATGAATATCGGATCTGTCATTTCAACGAATCGCTCTCCAAATTTGGGCTGCTGGCGGAAGGTCGTCGAATAAGCCTTCCTCATGGCTTCACTATAACTGGGTATGCCTTGAACGAAGGAAAAAGGAAAGCTGGGCCTTCAGCATGTGATGCCCCTGATACACCTAAGGAGGGGGAGATTAGAGAAGCTAAAGTGCCCGAAGTACCGGGTGAGAATGTTAGTTCCACCCGGAAGCCGGTAGTTGAGGTTCACGGTATTGTAGTAACGCCTCCCCCTTCGAAGGGGAAGAAGAAATAGGCTTACAAATTGAGAAAGAAGACAGTGGGTGGAACCTCTAAGGCCGCAATCACTCCAGTAGAGAGAGAGAGAGAGCCTTCTCTTCAACACTTAGAGAGTTCTTTGAAAGGCTTTTCGGACCTCACTATTCTCGACGATTTGCTTAACTATGGCTTCAACGATCCGTAAGCCCTTAAGCTTCATTCGCCCGCAAGAGGCGATGCAGGCGCTCAAGCCCATAACCAAGGAGAAAAAAATCATATAAGTAAAGATAAGGAAACTGGTCCTTCGGGGGCAAACACTAGGACACATACGGACACGTGCACTTCACTTTGCACTGAAATTTTAACCACCGCTCTATTTTTTCTAACTTGTCGTCATCCAATTTCTACGTAGGTAATATGGGGAGTACACATGGACTTACCCATCTTCGTGGGTCATCCCTTTTTCATCATTCTGGTTGGGATTCGGGCTCCGGTAAACACCGGGACAGAGATGACACGGGCGACTAAGACTACCGCCCCCGAGAATCGTCTTTTCGAAGAAAATCATACAGCCAGTCCTCCTACTCTCGCGATCCTCCTTCTCAATCAGACCAAGGCAAGGAGAAATCTGTGCATAAGGGATCCCAGCCTGAGGCCCACCGAGATCAACATTCTGGTTCATCTAGTACCAAGCAATCCCAGGAACCCCATAAAACATCGGTAGTCTCTAGGAAAAACTCCTCCCGCTCCTATACATGATCCGTCGGTAGTGGAAATGCTTATTGAGCTCAAGGCCACATTCTCGAAAATGTGCTTCGATGCTTTGAAATTTCTTCCGGCGATTCATCACATTTCGAGACATGTCGAACAAAGCGCCATTGCTTGTAACGATGACATTTACGTTCAACATGACACGTTTGTCCACGTAGCTAAAAAAGTCTCGGAAGTCTCAATTGAGCGTTAACACGAAATCGATCGCTTGAAGCTATTCATGAAAAATACATCATTAAAGCTCAGGATGAAGAGCTCTCTTCATACAGGTCTCAGCTTGAAGCTGCCCAAAAATGCACTAAAGACACAGCGGAGGCCATTCGTTTGGAGGTGACACATAAGGAGAAATTGACGAAGCAGTTCAACGCTACGGGGCTTTAGCTTTAGAGAAAGATTCCATTCAGAAGGAGAGGGATGCATTCGCCCAGAGAGTCAAAGAGTTGCTACTCCTCAAAGAGAAAGAGGGAAAAACTGCTGCTCAGGAAGAGTTGCAACGATATTGCGATGAGATTGTTGCTATGTGGCTCCTGAAGACAAAGCTCGACGACGAACTCTCTAAATTTGAGATGCTGAAAGATGAAGCCCATGAGAAGGGCAAAAGAATGGCATCCATGGAGATTGATTCTCGCCTTGAGGCAGCTACGGAGGCTGGCAGGGAGGAGATCAAGTGCTTGTTCAACCAGCTTATAGTAGAATACAATGCCCATGTCCTCATGCATTGGGACTTAACTTTTCTTGGTGAGGGATACCTTGAATCTCTAGCAGAGGCATGGGAAACTTTGATAAAGATCAGAAAGGTTGAGTCCGACAACGAGGAGGTTGACGAGGAGGCTTTAGTAAAGGAATTTATCAGGGGGATTGATCCTTCAGACTTTTCTACAACGAGGGCTCTCTACAGCAAAGATTCCTCCTCGTCAAAAGAAAAAATGACAATGTCGGTCCGTCTGGAACCGAGTCTCTAGTTCCTCCCCCTACTCAATCGGCTAGTCGGGCAGTACTTGATTCGTTCGAGCAGCACGTTGGTTACGACCCGGAAGACCCTGGCCTTGGCATTCATGTTCTATCTCCCATTCCAAAGGGTGAGACTCCTCGGACGGTTGAGAGTCATCAAGAAACCGGTGTATAACTCTTCTTCTTAAAGTTCAAAGAGCCATTGTTTTCGACGAGGGTTGTTGTATTCTAACATTTGTCTCTTGTGATTTTTCATAGGCCGCTCTGACCCTGAGCCAACTCCAAGGAGCGATGACGCCAAGGAGGAGACGGAGAAGGCAAGCAAGGCTACTCAAGCGGGAGAGACTCCCGGTCCTATTGCTTAAGTGATTGAGGCACTTGACGAGGAAAAAACTGAAACTTCGTCACCCTTCGAAGAAAGTTATGAAGTTGAGATTACAGGTGCCTCCGGATGCACTTCGAAAGTGAACACGAAGGAGCAACTTCCAGAAGAGAAAAAGAAAAAATTTAAGATCAAGGTCGAGCCCCAGGTTGTGGAACTAGTCTTGAATAGGCCTTTAAAAGTCATTCTCCCTGGTGGGTCCAGGCCAATGAAAGTTCCTCTTCCTTCTTCAGATGTTACTTCCCCAGCGAGCAAAGCATCCAAATGAAAACATGTAGGGGAGGAGTCATCAAAGAAAATAAGGAAGAAGAAGAAACCAAAGAAGTAGTTGTTACTCTCGTTCAACGAGAGTTAGCTTAGATTATGTAATAATTTTATTTATTTTCATAGTCTGGAGGGATTTTTGTGGAACCTCATCTTGAATCAATAAATAACATTAAGTTTCTTTGTCTCTCAAACGACTTTTACTGTTCACCCTATTGTCTAACTTGTTACTATAACTTGACATTCGACGAGTTACCCGAACTCCAGTTCACCTCCATGTGACCTGGAAAAAAATTCGAGAATCGTTAATCCTCCGTTTCATGCATTAGGTACTTAGAATATTCTTTAGTCCGCACTTTGGGGACTTAGAGTACTCCAGTCCACACTCTGAGGACTTGGTGATTTTAAGTCGTCTGTACCCTAGTTCGCTCTTTGGGGACTTGGAGATTTTGAGTCATTTATACTCTAGTCCACACTCTGGGGACTTAGAGTACTCCTGTCCGCTCTCCGAGGACTTGGAGATTTTGAGTCGTTTATACTCTAGTCCACACTCTGGGAACTCAGAGTACTCCAGTCTGCACTCCGGGGACTTAGATATTTTGAGTCGTTTATACTCTAGTCCACACTCTGGGGACTCAAATTACTCCAGTCTGCACTCCGAGGACTTGGAGATTTTGAGTCGTTTATACTCTAGTCCACACTCTGGGGACTCAGAGTACTCCAGCTCGCCCTCCGAGTACTTGGAGATTTTAAGTCGTTTATACTCTAATCCACACTTTGGGGACTCAGAGTACTCATTCCGCACTCCGAGTACTTGGAGATTTTGAGTTGTTTATACTCTAGCCTACAGTCTGGGGACTCAGAGTACTCCAGTCCGCACTCTAAGGACTTGGAGATTTTGAGTCGTTTATACTCTAGTCCACACCCTGGGGACTCAGAGTACTCCATTCTACACTCCGGGGACTTGGAGATTTGAGTCATTTATACTCTAGTCCACACTCTAGGGACTCAGAGTACTCCACTCCACACTTCGGGGAATTGGATATTTTGAGTCGTTTATACACTAGTCCACACTCTGAGGACTCAGAGTACTCCAGTCCACACTCCGAGGACTTGGAGATTTTGAGTGTTCGTGTGCGTTCGTACATCAGATAAAATAATGTAACTCTAGTTTTTTGTCGTAGAATTGTCATGCACAAAAACATCAATAATTCATGGAAAAGATGGGTTCCAGCCTTTATTAATGAAAACAAACTAAATTGTCTTATTACATGTCGAAAAGTAAGAATCAACTAAATAAAAACATACTAGAAATAATTGCAACAAAGACACAAAAGGGATAGACTAAGTATAATAATTCCGTAGATGCTCGTTATTCCATGTTCGGGGGAGTGTCGCGCCATCAATGGTTGCTAGCTTGAAAGTTCCCTCTCCAAGGCTCCGTTCAATGATGTATGGACCTTCCCATATGGGATTCATATGCGATGGGATCGGGAAAACACGTTTTAAAACGAGATCTCCCGCATCAAAGGTTCTCGGTCGGACCTTTTCATCATAATATCGAGCGACTCGGTGTCTATATGCAACCACCGTTAAATCAACTTCTTCACATTTTTCATCAACAAATTCCAATGATTCTAGTACAAGATTCTGAGACGTCTTAGGGTCATAATGAGTTACTCGATGCAAAGGAACTTCAAGTACCACAGGTATAAATGCCTCCGTGCCATATGCCAGTGCGAATGGAGTGTGGCCAGTCACGGACTTGTGGATGGTCCTGTAAGCCTAAAGTGTTGTTGGAAGTTCATCCACCCACTTGCCTCTAGCCTTGTCCAAATGTTTTTCAGTATGGACTTGATTATTTTGTTCACGACTTCTACTTGTCCATTGGCTTTTGGATGAGCAACTGCGGCAAACCTTTTTTTAATGCCATACTTTTGACAAAAATCTTTTAACTCCTACTTTCGAATTGAGTTCCGTTGTTTGTAATGATAGTCCGTGGGAGGCCAAAATGGCATACAATGTTTTGTACAACAAAAGTAATGACCTTCTTGGTGGTGATCGTGGCTAAGGGCTATGCTTCTGCACACTTGGTAAAGTAATCGACCGCAACTATTGCGTATTTTGCACTACCTTTGGATATGGGTAAAGAACTGATTATATTGATCCCCAGCATTGCAAACGGCCAAGGACTAACCATTTGTATGAGTTCCGTCAGCGGAGCTCTCGGGATTTTTGCATACTTTTGGCATTTGTCACATCTCCTTACGTAGTCTGCAGCATCCCGGTTTACGGTTGGCTAATAGTATCCATAGGGGAGGATCTTCTTTGCTAACGTCTGCCCCTAATATGGTCACCACATTCTCCTTCATGGACTTCCTTCAGGACTCGTTTTATCTCATTGTGGGCAATGCACCGGAGTAAGGGGGTCGAGAATCCCTTCCGATAAATTATTCCATCCTGCATTACATATCGCGAAGATTTACGAATGACTTGTCGTCTTTCGCTCTTTCTTTCTGGCAAGACCTCGTGTAGCAAGTATTTCTTGAATGGGGTCATCCATGATTCCTTCTCGATTTCTGCTTCTAACATGAAGTCTATCTCCATCACATTTATACTCGAAGCATGTAAGGTTTCGACGGGAACCAATCCCACTTGCTATACATTGCAAGTGCTTGCAAATTTGGCAAATGAATCGGCTTCTCTGTTTTGTTTACCCGGGATATACGATATACCATAATACTCTAGATCTGCTAACAGCTCTTGAACCCGTGCAATGTATGGGGCAAGTCATTGTTCTTTTGCTAGATAGTCCCCCTATACCTGGCGTACCACCAATTGCGAGTCACAAAAGATTTCGACTGATTTTAATCCCAGTTATTTGATAAGTTTCAAGCCGACAATCAATGCTTCATAATCAGCTCGGTTATTTGTTGCTTAGTAATCGAGCTTCAAAGCGTAATAAATTAATCGGCTTTTGGGAGTCACAAGAACTATACCAGCCCCAGAGCAACAGTTGTTAGATGCCCCATCGGTGTACTGTTTCCATCGAATGGGGGATAACATCGTGGCTGTTTGGTTCTTATGACACGGTGAATTCAGCGATGAAGTCTGCTAGCGCTTGCCCTTGTATGGCCCTTCTTGGCAGGTAGGCAATATCGAACTAAATCAACTCGATATTCCATTTTAACATCCTTCCAGAAGTTTCTGATCGTTGGAGTACCTAACACAAGGGTTGATCAGTATAAACAGTGATCGAGTGTGCCTGAAAGTACGGAGAAGCTTGCGTGATGCAATCACCAAGCAGTAGGCCAGTTTCTCAATCTTGGGATAATTTCTTTCTGCCTCCGTTAAACGTTAATTGACATAATAAACTGGCTTTTGAACTCGGTCCTCCTCGCAAACCAAAGTCGTACTGATAGCATGTTGGGATACAGTCGACTACACATACAACTTTATGGTCTATGGGTTTCGACAGCACCGGGGGACTTTTCAAATGTCTTGCCAAAGCTCAGAATGCGTTCTCACAATCGGGCATCCATTCGAAATTTATCTTTCCTTTCTTTATTACATCAAAGAAGGGAATACGCTTATCTGTGACTTCGAATGTGAATCAGCTTAGCGCACCTACCTTTCCATTCAAGCTTTGTACCTGCTTTATAGCTCTGGGCACTTGTATGTCTCGAATAGCTTGAATCTTTTCCCGGTTAGCTTCAATTCCCCGCACATTAACAATGAAACCTAAAAACTTTCCTGATGCAACGCCAAAGGAACACTTCAAAGGATTGATTTTCATTCCATAATATCTGAGTGTATCAAACATCTCTGTTAAGTCTCGAATGTGGTCGTTTGACTGCCGTGACTTCACGAGCATGTCATCCACATAGATTTCCATTGTTTTACCTATCTAGTCTTTAAACATTCGATTCACCAGACGTCGATAAGTTGCTCCCGCATTTTTTTAATCCGAAGGGTATCACTACATAGCAATATAGCCTAATATCTGTGACAAAAATAGCGTGTTCTTGGTCTGGAATGTGTATCGGGATTTGATTATATCCCTAGTTTGCATCCATAAATGACAGTAACTCGTGTCCCGCTATTGAGTCAACCAGCTGGTCAATCCCGGGTAAAGGAAAACTATCCTTAGGGAACTCTTTGTTCAGATCGGTGTAATCTACACAAGTTCTCCATTTCCCATTTGCTTTCCTTACCAGCATAGGGTTAGACACCCATTCAGGGTAGAGGGCGTCATGGACGAACCAATTGGCTTTGAGTTTGTCCACCTCCTCTCTGAGAGCGGCGGACCTCTCCAGGTCCATGCCTTACCTTTTTTGGTTTACTGGTATGTACCAAGGGTCTATGTTCAACATATTACTCATAATAGTGGGAAAAATCCCACACATATCAGAATGTGTCCAAGCGAAAACATCCAGATTCGCTCGAAGGAAATTAGTAAGATCCTCGACTATCGAGGGGTCAAGTTGTGATCCAATCTTAAGTACTCGTGATGGATCATCTCAGCTGACTAGAATGTCAATCGTCTGTTCAGCTGGTGCTGCTTTTGCTTCCCTGGGTTCCTCGTCATCATCTCTCGGATCTATGTCTCTATAGATCCAAGAATGTTGCTCGAGCCAGTGCTAAGGCACTACTTGTCAATTGTCAGTGTTTCGGATGCGGACGGAGCTGTCCACAACCTTCCTTTATCTCTTCGCTGGGCCTCTCTCAGCTCGGCCATATAACATGCATGACCGATCGCCTGATCGCCATGCACAACACTAACCCTTTTGTCTGTCGACAATTTCATAATTAAACACAACGGGGCCAAAGGCCCTAAACTCTTCCAGGGCCGGTCGACCTAGAAATACATTGTATGGAGAATCAACGTCCAAAAATATGAAAGGTAGGATTCGCACCCTCCTACGTTCACCTTGCCCAAGTTCAACTGGCAATTCAACATAACCTACTACATCGGTTGCTGCACCATTAAAGCCATGGTTACGAGCTTTAGATGGCTTTAAATCCTTCGTCTCCATCTTCATTTGGTCATGTGCCTTTTTGAAGATGATGTTAACAGCTTCAACAATCAATCGAAATTCTCTTCACAAATGTTGGCCCAATTGTCACGGATATGACCATCGGGTCAATGGTAGGAGCCTCCACCTGATCAGCTCTCTGTTCCTGAATACTATATCATCCGTCATCATGTGCTGCCATTTAGCGGGGGTCCCATCCCCCACATTCGAACAACACTTATAATCTGCATGCCTTAAGGAGTTAGCATACCGCTTCATATCCTGCCAGTTCCTGTATACAGGATGAGGTCTACCGACTATAGTGTTTATGACTAGTCTACCTACAATTCAAGCAGGTTCCTCTGGATGGCATGGAGCCGGCCCGCGTCCAGGATCTGATGTTCCTTGCCTACCTTCCTGTGGGTTCTTGATAAACTCCTGCAACTTTTTTTGTCTAATCAGCTTTTCTATGGCATCGTGGAGGTGTCTTCACTCTTCTATATTGTGCCCGTAAGTCTCATGGAAGCGGCAATACTACATAGCCCACTTTAGTTCCTCTATTGATTCCTTTGGGCTTCTATATTGAAAAGTATTACAAGTTGACAGATAAATATTCTCCAGAGATACATTCAGAGGAGTATATTCGTTGTAAGTTGGAATCCCTGGCTTCCATTTTCCTGCTTCTCTTTTCTTTCTGGAATTTCCTCCTCTGGACCCTTTAGATTGCCCAGGCTTGTTCTGGATATTGACTTGAACCTTCCCCAAATTGTCACCAGATGTTTCACAATGATGTTTCTTTTCACAGTCTCCTGAATAGGCCCTGGTGCCTTATCTCGCCTTGCCCACCAGGTTTCCTCTCTTCTTATGAACTGATGAGCTTTTGAATAAAAACACTCTAGCGTAGTCGGAGGTTTTCCTGCCAACTAAACTCCAAACTCTGAATTCGGATCCACTCTTTGCATAGTCACTAGGGTTGCTAATTTCAGTAGTTGCAACGTGAAATCTCTATAAGTACTCCTTCAACGACTCCCCTAGAGCCTGGATTACACTAGATTGGGACATCACGTCTTGGGACGAGTGGAATGTATCCTAAACTATTCAACAAATTTCACCCCAATTCGTCAAAGCTAGATATAGACCGCGGTGGAAGTCGAGTGAACTACATGGTCGCAATTCCAGAGAATGTTATTGGGAAGCATCTACACTTAGTTGCATCATTTGCTCTAGTTGAATCAATCACCATTAATATCTCATGACATGCTGTCGGGGATCAGTTTTCCCTTCGTATGCTGAGACAGTTGGCATGCTAAACTTCCTGGGTACTCGGCATGTAGAATAGTATCTGTAAATGGAGTATGACTCCTGGATATCCCCCAATCTTCATTGGTCAAGCCTTGATTTTCTCTCGTTAGCTGTCTGACCATAGCCGATAGGTCCGGGGTTTGTGTGGAAGATGGAAGGTTGGAATCTGTTCTACGAGGTCATTCAGGTTGATGTCTCCTTTGTTGGCGATCTGCCAAACATATATCTTGGAGACGGACTTCATTAGGGTCTTGGTGAGTCGGGCATCCAGTTTCCACACGTGCTCCAGATCCTATGTTTCATGTTCCAGCTTGGGTATGGTCTCCAAGGTGTATGTGATCTTTAGTTAATCGATCAGCAGCACCTGCCTGTGTAGTTTCAGTTTTACGGCATCTACTCCTGGGAGGCTCATCGGACGATGTCGAGCTATCAGATGAAGGATAAGGAACAGGGCTACCTCTAGCATTCTGATGTTGCTGCTGAGTAAGATGGGTCATGAGGTTAGTGTTAGCTTGAATATTCTCATTAAGTTGTCTTCTTCTTTCCATGAGTTCTCTCATCAACTCGTTGAACTCCGTTCTTGTGACAACTTCCATTTGATTTTGGGTGGTGGTTCCTGCACCTAGATTTGCTTATTGATTGCTAAGTCCTATTTGTTGTACGTTAGAAGTCTCGTTGGCGTCCGCGTTATGAGAGGCTAATTTGGTACGTGGTCTTCCCATAGTAGAGTTATTGATAGGAGCTCTAAGTAGAATCAATGGACATCCTATGAATGACTTGGATCACCTTCGCGGGATTTATTCAATCCATTAGCTACAAAGCAGATTCTAGCGACTTGAGAATTCGATTTCTCAGTGAAAGCACCAAAATGTTAGCACCAGAATTGGTCACTAACATCCAAAGAAGAATTTTTATAGAGAGATTAATGAAGAAGGTAAATTAAAACTGAGGAGTAACGTAATAGAATGCAGTAATAATTATAAGAAACAAGAATACCAGATTTATAGTGGTTCGGCTAACTACCTACGTCCACTTTTGGTTTAATCTTTATTTCTTTTCTAAACAATTGATTACGGATACAATCCGTACACCCACCACTCGAATGAAAATGTTAAGTGAAAAAGAATAAGCCTTGAAAGCGACAGAGTCTCCCCAGTATTCTTGAAAAAAAGGACCCTATCACTGTGCCACTGCCCCTTTATTTATAGAGGAAGATGGGTTGGACTTCCCTCAGGGACCTAGGAACAAGATATCTCGTCTCATGGTAAGTAACTTCTGCACACCGAGCCAAGGATGCCGAACGGCTATTGACGAGCGAGGTTGGTCGAACCAGAGAATGCGAAGCAAGGTTTCCATGCCAAATGGCACTCATATGCCGAACGAGGCACTGTCCCGAGCGAAGAGTGTAGGCCGAACGAGGCTTGTGCCGTACGAGGTTTCCATTCCAAACGGCACTCATATGTTGAACGAGGCATTGTGCTGAGCGAGGTTTCCATGACGAATGACACTCTTATGCCAAACAAGGCATTATGCCGAGCTAAGAGTGTACGTCGAACGAGGCTTGTGCATAACGAGGTTTCAATGCCGAACGACACTACAATGCCGAAAGAGGCATTGTGCCGAGCGAGGTTTCCATGCTGAATGGCACTCGTACGTCGAACGAGGCATTGTGTCGAGCGAAGAGTGTAGGCCGAAGGAGGTTTCCATGCCGAACGAAGCATTGTTCCGAGCGAGGTTTCCATGCCGAATGACACTCATACGCCGAACGAAGCATTCTACCAGTGAAGAGTGTAGGCTGAACGATGCTTATGCCGAACAAGGTTACCATGCCGAACGGCACTTGTATTTCCAATGAGCCATTGTGCTGAGTGAAGAGTGTAAGCCGAATGAGGCTTGTGCCGAAGGAGGTTTCCATGCCGAACGGCGCTCCGATGCTGAACAAGGCATTATGCCAAGTGAGGTTTCCATGCCATCGGCACTCGTATGCCGAACGAGGCATTATGCCGAGGGAAGAGTGTAGGCCGAATGAGGCTTGTGTCGAACGAGGTTTCCATGCCAAACAGCACTCGTATGCCGAAGGGGGCATTATGCCGAGCGAGGTTTCCATGCCGAACGACACTCGTACGTCGAAGGGGGCATTGTGTCGAGCTAAGAGTGTAGGCCCAACGAGGCTTGTGCCGAACAAAGTTTCCATGCCGAACGGCACTCGTATGTCGAACGAGGTATTGTGCCGAGTGAAGAGTGTAGGCTGATCGAGGCTTGTGCCGAACGAGGCTTGTGCCGAACGAGGTTTCCATGCTGAACGCCACTCGTACGCCAAGACACATATCCAGATTGAACGACATTCATATGCCGAACGATGCATCTACGCCCGACGACTCGTTAACGGGTCAAACAACCAGGTAACACATTCTCCAGATGATCCAACCATTCATTCTGATCTTTCTTCTGTTAGGTTCTTAGTCGCGTGACCTTTTCTTCTTTTACTTCACATAGATTTTCGTCTCTTTGATAGCTGGAAGTTGTCAAAAAGTATGAAAAGCTGGAGGACTGTGTACCACCCATTCAAGTGTGGTTGAATTCTTCTCTTCAATAGCCCAAGGGCTTGAAGCACTGTTGTTTCCACTGCTTAAAGTGATTGTGACAACCACGAAGAAAGAACAAATCCCAACTATGGATATATAACAGCCAAAACTGCTCAGAGCATTCCATTCGGCGTAAGCATCTGGAAAATCTAGAATGCAACATGGCATACCCAAAATCCCTAATAAATGCATGGACCGGTTAATGCTAGAACAATAAATAAAGGATCAAGACCTCCTATGAAAAAAGAAGATTATTCAACAATAGCATAGTCTAAGCAAACCCACTTAAAATCTTTACTGTAGAATATTATTATCGTCAGATTTGAACCTAACGAACATAACAAGAAAAAGGATTTAGACAATTCTGCCCCTTTTTCGACGAAGGAAATAGATCTAAGGGCCTTAATCTGTATTTTCTTATTCACACATTACAAATTGATACGTAATAGATTTTTTTTGCTCTTTCCACAAGATTTTTCGTTTAACAGTATACTTTTGATCCACGAAGAAGACACCAAGTAGTCTTACCTTTCTACCAAAGTCCTGCAAGGGACACGTAGTGGTTGATGAACGAGTATGGAACGAGAGGATATATTACTACAATAGGTTTATCTAATTCCTCTCTTTATTGTCTATTAGGCCCACCCCTGGCATAGGAATTACAAGAACCGCTCTAAATCACTATTCCCAAGAGCAAAGAAAGTAACCCAGCGATATCCCGCCTCAAAGCGAGATTATTATGATATATAACATCCATGATTACAAGGAAATAGGTTGGAGGAATCAAACTGGATTCCTAAAAATGCTGATTTTTGATTTCATATATAGGGACATATGATGTGAGTGAATAATTTGATATAGATTATGTTATAGTTTGAATTATTAGATGTTATAGTAGCACCGACCTTAATTTTGGTATTATAAATACCATAAATAATTATTTTGAATTTAAAAAGGAAATTCAAAGGCAATTTTGAAAATGAAAATATATATACTAATGTGGGATTAATTACCAAGGATTTGATTTCGATAAAATAAATTAATTTTATTTTAGATATTTTTTTAGCAATTTCGAAAAATGGTTTCAAATAGAGAATTTAATTTGAGTATTTTTAAATAATGGATTTTTAATTGGGATTTCTGGAATATGGAATGGAAGCCGAAAACGAGGTTTGATACGGTTTTGGAATATATTTTGGATTTTATAAGGAATAGATTTCTAAATGGAATTTAAAATAGAAATCGATTTTAAATGAGATCTGTTTAATATAACTCTTTTACTTACAGAGAACAACCGAACTGTATTTATAAATTTATAAATGATGTTTATCAATAAAGTGAAATGATTATTATTTGATAAGTTGGAAATGTAAATCTACCTTCTGAATTTAAAGTAAGATACAGAAATTGGTTTAGGGAAAGATAACGGATTCTATTTTGGAATTTGGAAATAGTTGTGACATTAGAAATGAGAATCGATTTGGGATAAATTGCGATATATTTATAAATATAAGAATGGTTATGTTGAATTTTAAATTTTATTTTAAAAAGAGATTTTATTTATTAAACTATGTGGTTTAAAGCTGTTTTAGTATTGAAATATTCCCAAAAGTGGATTTTCAATTATTTGATATTAATTGAAATGAATTCAAATTTTTATAATAAGCTTTTTAAATTGATTATTATAAAATGAATTCAAAATGATTTATCGATGTTTATCAAAAATGTTTGGTATTTTAAATAATTACTTAAATGTGTTTTAAAAATAAATTATTATTCTTTAAAAATATTTATCATATATATAGATTTTTGAAATGATTGAAATTTATTATAAATTCTCTCGAGATTTGTAAACTAGGTTTATTTAACGGATATGATTTTGATAAGAGGAATCTTATAAGGGACTTTGGGAGAAAATTGAATTTTCAAATGTTGAAATATGGGAACTTCGAAAATGAATCTGAATTCGTAAATGAAGTTATAAATTGTTGGCGGGGTTTATAAAAGAGTATAATCGATTTTGGAAATTGTAAAAAGGGAATTTATAAATAATTTTGGAAATTTATGAGATAAGTTATGAAATATTTCCTAAGTTTGATATTAAAACGATTTTGGAGAATATGCCTATAAAGATTCTCCTAAGTATTGAAAAGAGGGTTTTGGAAAATATTTCAAGTATGAAATGATTTTTATAGAAATATTTTTTTCTAAGTGTTATAAATTGTATTCGGAAATATTTCTAAGTATTGAAACGGTTTAAGAATATCTATAATGGATAAGTGTTTGAAATTGTTTTAAATGTTGGAATGTTGGAAGAGAGTTGAATATATATCTTTGTAAAGACATTTTGAAATGAGTGTTTTGAAAGATTATAAAATTTAGCCCAGTGACCATTTATGCATGTAATTTGATAATTAAATAATCGACTAGCAATTTCATTAGTCGTTCCGAAGGGACCAGGATCATATTTAATTGTCTGAAAACCACTTCGATCCTATTTGAGCATTACAAATTGTGAAATCTTAGGGATAATGAAGACGGTGATCTTTGAAGAGTTTGATTTGTTCAGACCTAGAACAACTTGTATAAATGAATATTATCATTGCATTGTTGCCTGGAAGGCAGTGATTAGCATTCCAAGTGAGATTGCTCAAAAGGTAAACGTAGCCTCAAGCCTCGTCAACCTGGAAATGACTAAAACATGGCATGAAGCGGGGCTAAGTGGGTCTCCCCCATTAGGCTATGTCATCATCTTTCTAGATTACCCCATATTTAATTTGGTTATGCATGAGAGATATCGATTAAGGTTGGAAGACCGGGATGATGACATATTCGGTACTACTAGTCAAGTAGGCCGGTTCTGTGTGGCAGGGTATAAGATGTTCTTGTCAGACCAGGGTGTATTGATCTAGAAATGTACCCATCGAAGGTAGTTCCTTACTTGGCCATAGTATGGAATCCATTACCCAATACGAGCCTTTACGGTTTTAATTATAGAGCCTAGTATGCTAAAATTTAATTAATGAAACAATTTTGGCTATTTTAATAAGTATTTTTACTTAGACATTACTATAATATCATTGGATTTTATATAAAAATGTTTGGTTATTGTAAAGTAAAAACCAGTCGTATTTATGTGTGGCGTGGTCTTATGAGATACCTTTGTTTTCAAAGGATTTTAATAACAACAATAATTCAAGTTGAGTTTGTTTTCTCACGCTGATTTTTCAGACTAACTTGGGTGTTATTTTATTAAAATACTCAGGTCAGACCAAGTATTGCAGATCCAGGTTAGGATGCTATGAAGCTCAAGAGACGAGCTGGAGGATTATAGGTGTATTACACGTACTTGGTTATTTTCATTGTGCATGTTATGTTATATAAACCCTTTTATAAAACATTATTCTTTTATAAAAGCCTTTTATAAAGAACCTTTACAAAAAATTCTTATACCTTTATAAAGTCTTTTATAAAAACTCTTTATAAAGCCTTTTTAACAATTCTTATAAATTCAAACCCCATTTTCATTTATAAACTCTTTAAGTGAGATTCCTTTTTATAAATTAATTTATTATTTATAAATACAATTAATTAGATAAATTAATTTACTTTAAGCACCCTCAATAATAATAAATTAACTTCCTAATATTATTAATAAAATAATTTATTAACTCCAAAATATTTTAAATATAATAAGTAATAACCTTAAACATTATGAATAAATAAATAAATATTATTTACTTCAAAACACTATTATATCGTAATAATTATTGATTTCAAAACATTATAAAAAATAGCTAATAATTCCAAACCTTATTAATGAAACAATAATAATTATCTTCCCAAACTTTATTATGAATAATAATTATATACTCTAAAATTTTATTAATAAATAACTGCTATAACTTCTAGAACATTGTTAACAAATAATTATTAACTTCAAACAATATTGATTGTTTAGTATCAACTTTTCACAATGTAAAATATTGATAAATAACTTTAAACAATATTAAGTATAAATAAACAACTTTTAAAATGCTATTAAACAATGGTTAGACAACTTAAAATCACTATTAAATAATTAAAAACTTTTAAGCATTCCTAAATGATATCGAAAAGACAAATAAAAAAGTTAGGGCAAAATAGAGAAATTCAAATTTTCTTAAATAAAAATATTCAAGAAAACCCAAATGTTAGATTTAAAATCATTCTTCTAATCAAAAATCCATTTCAAACAAAACTTTAAATTAATAGTATTTCAAAATACTAAATTGAAGCCAACATCCAACACATCGCTTAACCAACGTTGACATTGATTTTTATCATTATAGAGGTTAAGTTTTCAACATTTAACAATATCATATCTCATAGGGCCAAACAATGGGATTTGTTATTTCAATAATTCATATGGCAAGAATATTATTGAAAATAACACAGCAATGGCGAGGAATCCTATTAGATCCCTCTATAAGTATCCTATACATTAGGGCTGTCAAAATGGGTTGCAAATAGTTTACCCAATCCAATTACCCATAAAATAAGTGGGTTGGGTCAAACACGTTAAAATAAATTAGTTTATTGGGCTAACCATTTAACCCAGTTAATTAAATGGATTAGGTGGATTTGACCCGTTTATACACTGATTAACTGTAACGACCCGATTTTTCGACGCCCGAAAGTCGACATCAATACGTCCACTGTATAAAAATGCCGCACAATCGAATGCTGGAAAACCGAACCGTTAGGGTTAAAGAAAAAGAAGATAGAAGAAGAAACAGAAACAATAACAGAATCTCACATTTCACGGCGAAATAAATATAATAGATAAATGTGTATCTTTAAAACCAAAAACTATAGAAGTTTTACATTGCATCATCAGAGTTTACAACAACCCGATACAACATTGGCATTTATAACTTGACCATATCAAAACTGACTTGCACCAACTCCTACACAGCGGACACTATATAATATAAGTAATACGTCTCGCCATCCAGCTTGGCTCCAGATCTCCACAACATTTCTTTTCTGACTTCACTCCAGAATAATGGTACCTGACTCTAGGCTGCCCGTGTAGAAAATTATGGACATCTAGAGTTTAGAAAGGGAACAATAAACTCCAGTTCAGTCATGGGACTGCTGTGAGATCTTAAAAAGGGTTATTTTTACAAAAAATGAAAAGAAATCCGCTATGCTTTTGGAAAATGAAACAACCATAAGGCCTCCCCGCATGCACATAAAAGCGCACAATTGGAGGAGATTTGTCCTTATGATAATCAAATATGCTTGATACGCAAAATCCTTTTTGATAATATTATTATTAGTGCATAGTGAAAACATTTGCAAGTATAATATTAATCTTAGCCAGCATATAACCATTATTATATGCCTACTAAGCTACCATGTTCAATCGCAGGTTACCGCCACATTCCATGGCAGGTTATACAATTAAAACCATACAGGGAGTGTATTGTTTCTTTGGATTTCCGACAAATGGTCGGGCTAATGAACTTCCTATGCCACATGGGTATGCCTCTGAAGGGACGCCCCAAGAACGTAACCGAAATTCTGCCAACACAAGGCCGGGTTACCTATGTAACTAGGTAACTACTATACGAGTATGTCATCACCCGGTCGTTAGCGACCTTTATCCAAAGATGCTCAATAACAAAGCAACAACCACAAAGTAATAAATTTGCAGCAATCACATAAGTTAAGTATCTGGGCTCCATACCGTGATACCACCCTTTTCCAGAAGGAAATGACATACCCTCAGGGGGTGGGGCGCTACACCCTAATAACCTTGCCGCATCCTTCCTGTTTCGACCATTTCCAGGTTGTGAGGTCCGACGAAGTCTTGTCCACAGAGCTACACTTTTCACAAAGCCATGCTTCGATCAAAAAATGATTAGCATCACTTCGTATGCCACATTACCAAATTGGGAATGTATCACTAGTAACCATCAACTACATAATCTCTGAGCTCATACGTCACAAAGAAGGGTGTTAAGCTAAGAGAATAAATTCTTAGCCACCAATAGAATTGTATTTGGTAGAAATCAGCTTTACATCTCAAAGTGTAACGTTAGACACACATCCATACAAGTCCATTCCGAGATCGAACAGAACCGAAGGCACTTCAAAAGAAGCCCTTGCAATTCGGATATTCACTAATCACGTTCGGAATCCCCATCACAAATCTCTATACCGAAGCTACCTGGTGTAGAGACATTCGACAGGTAATCCTTTCGCTTTGAAAATACTCGGTCTTCAACACCATCTTCAAATGCAATCCTATTTTTTCGTATCATTATTCGAAATGGGTTTTATGACACAAAATCCTCTCCTAGCTAATCCGGATAATGAGCGCTTATTTTTAAACATAAGTGTTCATCCAGATTTTAATTAAATCACAACAAATTTCCACTTTGATCTTTTGAACAAAAGATCCATCACAATCACTAAGGTTCGATGTGGTTTTCGAATATTCATTTGGAATTCGACACTCGATCGCATCGAAATTCAAATGCCATTAAAAGGCCAATATTGATAGTCAGTTATTTAACTATTAATCAACATTCACAGCAATCATCAAGATTTAAATATCCCCCAATTATTTATTTTCAAAAATATCTTCGCAAGATATAATTTTAGCACTTCAACCATTTGAAAACAAATTTCTAATCACTTCCAACATTTCAATTCTTTGGAAAAAAAAATTCAAATCATTTTTCCTTATGGGGAATATATTTCCAAATATTTATTCATTTCCACAGAAAATCTACCGAGTTCAAATACTTTAAAATAATTTAAACTACTTATCCAAACATATATGCTTAGAAATATTTAAAATAAAACTAATCTTAAACATTTTATTTAAAACATTAGTTACGAAATTTAATATCAATATCTCCTATAAAAAATCAAGTCCAATAATTTTAAAAATAAAATTATTAGGTATAAATATTTAAATAATCATTTTCTAAAACAAATATTAATTTAGTCTTTGAATTATCGCTTCTATAATTAAATAAATAAATTTTTACTTTAAAGATTTTCAAAATAACTTAAGAAAATAATTTCTCCAAAATATTCTTTTAAAACCGAACTTTTAAACTTTAAATTTATAATTTAAAAGTTACTTTGAAAACATACTCGGTTTCCCAAGGAGTATACACTTTCCATTTCAAAATGGTCATTTAAATCAATTAATAAATCCTTCTTGATTTATTTCAAATTTACATTCCAAATTCATAAATTTCTTTCCACACTCAAAAATAAACCAATGTATATTTTAAAACAAATTTCCCTTTCCTTCATAAAATCCCATTGTGAATTTAAATTTCCTAGTATCCACTAATATACGATTTTCAAATCGATTTACAAATATTCACTTTCAAACACCAAATCAAATTCCAAATTGATTTTACAAACATTTATTTCAAACACAAACCGATTTCCAAATCAATTTCCCAAAGATTTATTTTAAAGCACCAAATCAATTTCAAATCGATTTCCCAATTTATTTTCAAAACACCAAAACAAATTCCTTTTATTTCTTCCAAGCTATTTAAAATCTGAATTTTTTATAAATTCTTTGACTATTAAGCAATATTATTCAAAACCCATTTATAAAAATATTTTCCCATCTTTTGAAATTTAATCAATAGGATTTCACTATATATTTTGTACTTAAATTTCAAAAATCCAATTTTATTTATTTCTGGTATCCTATGATACCAAAAATATATTTCGGCTGAACCGTAGCCCTCAACGCTTTCAACCACAAATATAATCATACACAGATTATAAATAAATCAACATACAACATTGAAATAAATTCAAATATTTGAGGAATCCAATTGGATCCCTCCAACCTGCTTCCCTGCATCCACAGATGTTAGCACAACAATTAAATACCAATTCCACAGGTGGAATATCATGGTATATGGTATTTATAGAATATCAACCGCTATTATTCGGCACATAGGGTCTTATCTGCTATATAATGCGGGAAATCAATCACTCCAAATACATATATAATACCAATTCCACTTTGAGGTGGAATATTGCGGTATATGGGTTTATATAATATCATCTGCTATTATGCGGCGCATATGGTCTAATCCAATATAATTGATAATAATTTATCATCTAAGCGCACCATCAACAATTTTAAATTTAACTATCTAAAGTTAAACTGGTAAGTCCAATTGAGTGAGAAGATCTCACCTTTATTATGCATGCAATCCATTTTCCATTCCGGCTTGTTTCTCAATTTATACCTTGTATAAATATTTATACAGTTTATCAATATTCAAAATAAATCGAACAATTTAATTTCCTTTTAATAGATTTATTTAACTAAAAATTAAATTTAAAACTAAATTTCCTTTAATAAATCTTTTTAGTAACTTGAATAGTTTTAGATAAGTCAATTAAACAATATATTTATATTTTATTTTCTGTAAATAAACAAACGGTAAAAAATATTTATTTTTTCTTTTTACTGTAAAAATTATATTTGAAGTAAAATAAAATTTATGCCTTACTGCCTTCGACATACACTCCCACGTTCCACCTCCTTACAGCTGAAAAAGAAGACGTCGAAACCCCTCCAACTCGCGAAGCTTGATGCCGCCGATCTCTCCTCTATGTGCTTGCTAACGTGCCGCCACCACTGTCCTCCAAAATCGCCCGAGACTTGAGCGCGGTCCAAACCATCTGTATAGATGAAACTTGACTTTGACAGTCTCCCGTGCCACCTAGCTGCAGCTTTGTTGCCGTCCCTCCATCACGCTGCTCGAGAAGAACTTCACGATTGAAAACATGCCAAAATGTCGACCTGACTCTATGTGCGTGCATCCAGGTTCACGCCGAACTCGATTCAATCTTCTTGGCTCCGATTGTTAAAAGAATTTGATTTTCGAAAATCGAATGAAGAGGGAAAAGAAAGAACATGATCTCCCCCTTTTTTCATTAAACTTCGGTTAACTCCAACTGGAGAGGAGATTGCTTTGAAATATTGAGGAAGAAGTTCGGTCTGCCATTTTTATTTTATAGCCGCTGTTTGATTTTGTTTTGAACGAAAATGGTTTTCGTTTGTTTTTCATTTTTTTTCCTGTTTTTCTTTTGCGTTTATTGTTTTTAACTAACACGTGTAAACATCTATCAAAGAAAAGTAAACACGTATTAAATTTCTTCAATGTGTCAGTTACTATGATATTTATATATATTATTTTATTCAAAATTCAAATTTAAATTGTTTCGAATTGTGCAATTCAAAATTACGAACTCTGGTCGAGGCGTGCCGCCAGGCATTTATAATGTTATATTCCTATTCCAGACGCAATGGAAAAGGTTTCGAGCCCAAATTCGATCGTATAGAGAAGATAGCTTTTTAAACCCAGTTATTAAATTAAATTTCGATATAATTTTCAGCGCATTTGCTTATCGTACGGCCAAATGATTGCTCCAAACACGACGAAAATTGAAATCCAATAAAAATAAAATATTACGGATCCAATGGAACTAGTTTCGTCGAAATCTAAGACTGTACCTCAGAAGGCTATTCTTAAATATCTATTTAAACAATATAAATTTAAAACTGAACAAATCATTTTCAAATTCAACTCTCAAGCTTCTTTTATCTTCAGTATTATCAATATAAATTTTCCAAGCCTTTAAATTATTTTTTAACAAGCTCAAAACTAAAGATACAATATATTACCTAGTTTCAAATAATTAAATTTAATAATTTAATTGCCAAATAAATCTTGATTTTTGAAATTCAAGTTAAACTATCTTTCAAATATTTAAAATCAATTAAATATTTCAATTTCAAATGTTCAAAATTTTCGGGTCGTCACATTCTTCCCCCTTAAAAGAATTTCGTCCCATAATTACTAGTTAAGAAAAATGATCCTTAACTCGTTAACCATTTTCACAAAACCAAACTGTTTTATCAACTTGCCAAAACAAATCTTTTTATTAAAGACCCACTATTACATCAACTAACTTTATGAAACCTTCCATAAATTTAAAAAAACATTGTTTTCTTAACAATTCAAATTTAAATTTAAATACAAATTTTAAATTTGCAAAATTTTCTCAAATTTTTCTAACTTTCAAAATTTTCGAAAAATTTCGCCAGCATCTCCTTTCACGGCTCGCTTGGAGCGACTACAAAATGCCATAACGGACCCCCAGATTTCAAAAAGAAAACAAAACGCTAAGCGGCTAGATAAAAAGTCATCAAATTTCATATAGAAATTTAAATACATACCATTTTCGAGCAATTCAAATTTATCTTCGAAATCAAAATCCAATTCCTCTTCCTTTTAACACACCTGTATATCCTGCTTATCATTTTGCGCATTCCTTTATAAAAGTTTGAATATTTTTTCATTCAATCCGCACAATATACATACATCATTCGTAGGCAATATTAAATTCGATCGCTCACTCGATCACGCAATTTAACTTCCGAACTAGTATCGTCCACCTGACTTCCAAGTGCAGACTCAGATCTGGTTTCTTGATCAGAAACCGTCATTCTCCTTGCATAGCTGTAAACTATGATAGAGAATTTCCAAAATCAACCAAAAATCCTTATCCAAGTTCGTCGTCGAAAATCGAGCGACAACTCGGATCGATATAACTATCTCGATATTCTGTGCTCGAATTCTGGATCAAATCACTATGCGTATAAAATAATATACGTACATCCTACGTATTTATTCCAGTTGATTATTAACTACATCAATTTTCTTTTATTCACATTAACTTTGATTTTCATTCACCATTTTGCAATTAATAGTTTAACTTTCACTCAATTATTAACTTTGTATATCTCGAATATCAAATTTACTTAAGAATTACATTATTCTTTTTCTTAAGTTCGATACAAGTATTTTACATACTTCATAAATTTATTTTCAATTCACCACTTTAGTTCATATCCACTTATATTTAAACTGGATTTTCAATTTCCATATGAATTCAATTTACCTTTCATTTATAAATATTGAATTCAATTCATTTCAAACCATATTAAATTTGTAATTTCTTCAATTAGTTTCACTTACTAATTTTATTTCAATGCTTCGCTTTGTTTATCACAAACCAAATTCAATTCCAATTCCAGTTCTATTACTTACAAATTCGAAATGAATTTCAACATTCAATTTTCTTTTAATTTACTTGCAATTGTAAATTTATTTACTTATTCACAATTTTTTTTCCACCTTAAAAATTTTTATTCCATAACTATTTTTATTATATTCCAGAGTCTTTCCAACATTTTAAAATTATTTTTTTGAAATCAATTCAAACTATCCTTTGAATTTCCAAAACCAAACCCAGTTTGCAGACAACTCTCATTTAAAACAATTTGGCAGCAATTCCTCTCCTGGAAACTCCAAAATGAACATCGATGATGCTGCAGTCATCATCGAAATTATTTTCCAGCGACCGAAAAGGGTTTAGTGCTTTTACTCCTTTAAAAACATTTTTTCCAAAATCTTTGAAAATCATTTCCAAACTCTACGGGAATTTAATCTTTTGTAAATTTCAAAATTTTCAAATCCTTTCAAATTCTTTCAAATATTTCTTTGGAATTCTATTTCAAATTATAAATCACATTTACATTTTACATTTACAAAATCCTATTTGCATAGGAATATTATTCTTATCCTTTGGTTATGTTTTCAATTTCTTACTCAATACTCAATGATAATAATTTAATATTATCACTTCCTAACATCCAAGCGACCATATACTATAATAATTTAAGGAAAATGGTTTTTTTCTATACAAAAATAGTTTGGGTAAAATTATTTCATTTATTCTATTTTAAAACAATATCGTGTTGAATTTTTCAGTACAAGTATTTAGAGATCCCTATCGATAGAGTTGTACAGACTATATGGACCAGAATCCATATACCACTCAACAAACCAATCATCATGCTATAAAACAGTTTTTATATTCACTAACAAATATATGCTCATATCTATTATTACACTCAAACTCATTCTAGAGTGCTACTTACTCTATCTCTAATGAGTAATCCCCACCAGAGCCAAGGTTGTCGCTTAACCAATTGCTCTGATACCAAAATGTAACAACCTAGGCTTTTCAACCATCGACAGCGGCCACTCTCGAATGGTAGGCTTTTCAACCATCCCAACCCCACCGTGGCATACAATGGTACCCTGCCCTTACTTTTACACTAGCCTTCCATCTTCTTCACCTACCCGGTTAACCTACCCCTCCCTAAGGAAATGTAGGGGTAAGAGTCTCCCGTTCGCCACCAAACGCGAAGCGAGAACCCCCTATCACGTTGTATTAAGCAAGGTCAGTCGTGTGACCGGTGTGAGATTTTAAAAAGAGTTATATCTATAGAAAAATGAAAAGAAATCCACTATGCTTTTGGAAAATGAAACTACCACAAGGCCTCCCCACACACACACAATGCAAGCACACAATTAGAGGAGATTTCTCCTTATGATAGTGAAATATGCTTGACACGCAAAATCCTTTTTGATAATATTATTATTAGTGCATAGTGGAAAACATTTGCCAGTGCAATATTAATCTTAGCTTGCATACAACCATTATTGTATGCCTACAATAGCTTAGCAGGTTACCGCCACATTCCATGGTGGGTTATATAACTTAAACCGTACAGGGCGCGTATTGTTTCTTCAGATTTCCAACAAATGATCAGGCTAAGGAACTTCCTATGCCACATGGGTACGCCTCTGGAGGGATGCCCTAAGAACCTAACCGGATCTCTGCCAACATAAGGTCGGGTTACCTCTGTAACTAGGTACATGAGTATGACATCCCCCGGTCGTTAGCGACCTTTGTCCGAGGATCCTCAACCACAAAGCAACAACCACAAAGTAATAAATTTGCAGCAACCACATAAGTTAAGTATCTAGGCTCCATACCATGATATCACCCTTTTCCAGAAGGAAATGACATACCCTTAGGGGGCGCTACCTTCAAATAACCTTGCCTCATCCTTCCTGTTTCGACCATTTTCGGGTTGTGAGGTCCGACGAAATCTTGTCAACAAAGCTACACTTTTCACAAAGCCATGCTACAATCAACAAATGATTAGTGGCACTTCGTATGCCACATTACCAAATTTGGAATGTATCACTAGTAACCATCAACTACATAACCTGTGAGCTCGTACGTCTCAAAGAAAGGTGTTAAGCTAAGAGATTAAATTCTCCGCCACCAACAGAAATGTATTTGATAGAAACCAGCTTTACATCTCAAAGTGCAACGTTAGACATACATCCATATAAGTCCGCTCCATGATCGAACGGAACCGGAGGCACTTCAAAAGAAGTCCTTGTAATCCTGATATTCACTAATCATGTCTGGAATCCCCATCACAAAGGGTGATAAAATCTCTATAACGGAGCAACCCAGTGCAGAGACATTCGACAGGTAATCCTTTCGCTTTCGAAAATACCCCGTCTTTAACACCATCTTCAAATGCAATCCCATTTCGTCGTATCATTATTCGAAATGGGTTTTATGACACAAAGTCCTCTCCCGTCTAATCCGAATAATGAGCGCTTATTTTAAAAATAAGTGTTCATTCAGATTTCAAATAAATCACAACAAATTTTCACTTTGATCTTTTAAAAATCAGATCCATCACAATCACAAAGGTTCAATGTTGTTTTCGAATATCCATTTGGAATCCAACCCCCAGTCGCATAGAAATTCAAATGCCACTAAAAGGCCAATACGATTATTTAACTATCAATCAACATTCAAAATAATCACCAAGATTTAAATAATTTTCCCCAATTATTTATTTTTAAAAATATATTCGCAAGATATAATTTTAACACTTCAACCATTTGAAATAAATTTCAAATCACTTCCCACATTTCAATTCTTTGAAGAAAAAAATTCAAATCATTTTTCCTTACGGGGAATAAATTTCAAATATTTATTCATTTCCACTGAAAATATCCCGAGTTCAAATACTATAAAATATTTTAAATTACTTATCCAAACACATATATATTTGGAAACATTTAAAATGAAACTAATCTTAAACACTTTATTTAAAACATTAGTTATGAAATTTAATATCAATATCTCATATAAAAACTCAAGTCCAAAATCATTTTAAAAATAAAATTATTAGGTATAATTATTTAAATAATCATTTTCTAAAATAAATATTAATTTATTCTTTAAATAATCACTTCTATAATTAATTAAATAAATCTTTACATTAAAGATTTTCAAAATAACTTAAGAAAATAATTTCTCCAAAATATTCTTTTAAAAACCAACTTTTAAACTTTAAATTTATAATTTAAAAGTTACTTTGAAAACATGCTCGGCTTCCCAGGAGGAATACACTTTCCATTTCAAAATGGTTATTTAAATCAATTAATAAATCCTTCTTGATTTATTTTAAATTTACATTCCAAATCCGGAAATTTCTTTCCACACTCAAAAACAAACCAATGTTTATTTTAAAACAAATTTCCCTTTCCTTTTAAATTCCCATTGTGAATTTAAATTTATAATATCCACTAATATACGATTTTAAAATCGATTTTCAATATTCACTTTCAAACACCAAATCAAATTCTAAATTGATTTTCCAAACATTTATTTCAAACACCAAACCGATTTCCAAATCAATTTCCCAAAGATTTATTTTTAAAAACCAAATCAATTTAAAATGAATTTCCCAACTTATTTTCAAAACGCCAAAACAAATTCCTTTTATTTCTTCCAAACTATTTAAAATCTGAATTTTTTATAAATTCTTCAACTATTAAGAAATATTATTCAAAACCCTTGCAAAAATCTTTTCCCATATTTTGAAATTTATTCAATAGGATTTCACTACAGATTTTCTACTTAAATTTCAGAAATCCAATTTCATTTATTTCTGTCCTACGATGTCAAAAATATATTTCGGCTAAGCTATAACCTTCAACGATTTCAATCACAAATATAATCATACATAGATTATAAATAAATCAACACACAACATTGAAAAAATTCAAATATTTGAGGAATCTAGTTGGATCCCTCCAACCTGTTTCCCTACATTCATAGATGTTAGCACAACGCTTAAATACCAATTCCACTTCGAGGTGGAATATCGTGGTATATGGGATTTATAAAATATCATTGCTATTATGCGGCGCATAGGGTCTCATCCGCTATATAATGCGGGAAATCAATCATTCCAAATACATATATAATGCCAATTCCACTTCGAGGTGGAATATCGTGACATGTGGGTTTATATAATATCCTCCGCTATTATGCGGCGCATAGTGTCTAATCCAATACAGTTGATAATAATTTATCATTCAAGCACACAATCAGCAATTTTAAATTTAACGATTTAAAATTAAACTAGAAATTCCAATTGAGTGAGAAAATCTCACATTTATTATGCATGCAATCCGTTTTCCATTCTGGCTTGCTTGTCGATTTATACCTTGTATAAATATTTATACAGTTTATCAATATTTTAAATAAATCAAACAATTTAATTTCCTTTTAGTACATTTATTTAACTAAAAATTAAATTTAAAACTAAATTTCTTTTAATAAATTTTTTAGTAACTTAATTATTTTTAGATAAGTCAATTAAACAAAATATTTATATTTGATTTTTTGTAAATAAACAAACAGTAATTTATTTTCTTTTTACTGTAAAATATTGTATTTGAATTAAAATAAAATTTACCTTACTACCTTCAACAAACACACCCACATTCCACCTCCTTACAGCCGAAAATGAAGAGGTCGAAACCCCCCAACTCGCGAAGCTCGAGGACATCGATCTCTCCTTTGTGTGCTTGTCAACGCGCCGGCCACCAATGTCCTCCAAAATTTCCTGAGCCTCAAGCGTGGACCTAACCATCTATAGAGATGGAACCAGACTTCGACAGTCTCCCCACCACCTACCCGTAGCTTTGTCAACGTCCCTTCGTCGCGCTGCTCGAGAAGAACTTTGCGATTGAAAACGTGCCAAAGGTCGACCTGACTCCATGCGCGTGCGTCCAGTTCACGCCGAACTCGATTCAATCTTCTTGGCTCCGATTGTAAAAAGAATTTGATTTTCGAAAATCGAATGAAGAGGGAAAAGAAAGAACACGATCTCCCTCCTTTTTTTGTTTACACTTTGGTTGACTCGAACTGGAGAGGAGATTATTTTGAAATATTGAGGAAGAAGTTCAGTCTTCCATTTTTATTTTGAAGCCGCTGTTTGATTTTGTTTTTGAACGAAAATGGTTTTCGTTTGTTTTTGATTTTTTTTCCTATTTTTCTTTTGCTTTTATTATTTTTAACTAACGCTTGTAAACATCTATCAAAGAAAAGTAAACACATATTAAATTTCTTCAACGTGTCAGTTGCTATGATATTTATATATATTATTTATATTCAAAATTTAAATTTAAATTGTTTCGAATTTTGCAATTCAAAATTACGAACTCCAGTCGAGGCGTACCGCCAAGCATTTATAATGTTATATGCCTATTCCGAATGCAATGGAAAAGATTTCGAGTCCACATTCGATCGTATGGAGAAGATAGCTTTTTAAACCCAGTTATTAAATTAAATTTCGATATAATTTTCAACGCGGTTGCTTATAGTACGGCCAATCGATCGCTCCAAACACTACGAAAATTGAAATCTGATAACAATACAATATTATGGACCTAGTAGAACTGGTTTCATCGAAATATGAGACTGTGCCTCGGAATGCTATTTATAAATATCGATTTAAACAATATAAATTCAAAGCTGAAAAAAATCATTTTCAAATTCAACTCTAAAGGTTCTATTATTATAAATATAAAATTTTCAAGCCTTTAAATTACTTTCTAACAAGCTTAAAACTGAAGATACAATATTTTACCCAATTTCAAATAATTAAATTTAATAATTTAATTGCCAAATAAATCCAGATTTTTGAAATTCAAGTTAAACTATTTTTCAAATATTTAAAATCAATTAAATATTTCAATATCAAATGTTTAAAATTTTTGCGTCATCACATTAACCGTTTACCTAAAGAAAATTGACGTTCTCGCATAAAAAACTAAGGTTCCTCACTTTCTCAAGTTCACTCATCTTCTCCCTGATAGGGCACGATTCGACGTCTTTCACCTTTTCATCAATTTATGGGTTGTAGTAATCGGGCGATAATCAGCCTTCCATCTAATCAAGTTGGTGCGTTATTTTGTGCTACGGTCCTTTACAGTTATTTCCAGGGTTAATTTCTATTATTGATTATGTTATTGAGAATCGCTAGATTTGGGAAAAGCTTCATTGGTTCATTTTTACCATCGTTGCCTTTTGCTTCACGATTGCGATTTGCGAATCATTTCTGGGTTCATATTTCCTGTACTGTTTCAGGGATGAATTTTGATAGAACAAAATATTTTGAGCTTTAATGATATATTTGAATCTCTTATTTATTTATTACATTTGGAAAGATTCATGTTGTCTTGCTTAAGTGTCTTTTCAGCTATACCCCAATTGTTTTTTGTTTTTCAGCTTTTGAGCCTTTAGTTTTGATCTGATTTAACATAATGTTTAATTCAGCATTATCAAGGATGTCTTATTTTGCCACTTTGAACTGAAAAGGTGCCTCCTCATCTCTAGCCTTCCAGGTTGATTCTTATTTTTAGTTGTACATTCTATTCATGAGTAATACCTCATTCATTGTTGTACTTAACAGAAAATAAAACATAAATACTTGTTGCATGTCAGAACAAGAACAGGACTAGCTTCGGTGACATATTTGTATTTGATGATATAATAAGATTTCATGTAAGTATGACTTTTAAATACATCCACTGTTTGTTGAAGCTGGTATTTAAATGATTTATTTATTATATATTACATTCATCTTATATTCATATCATCAACACTAAAAATAAATAAATACAATGTAAGTTAAAAGAAAGGATCTCAAATGTTAATTTACTTCCATCAAAACACTTGCATCACTTGGTAAAAAATCCAGTATTTTTGTCAATTATTGAGGTTAGAATGGAGCACATACACCAATGTACCTCTCATTCATAGATATCAGCAATGATTACTAGGTCCACAATCCACTGATTTTCTGTAGGGCACTTTACATTGTAAAAATTATTGATACAACCAACATGTGGTTCTTCTGACTTGAAATGAAATAATTCATATTTAAGAATATGTTAATCCTAACCAACCTTAATTTGAAATATAACCAATTACACGAGTTATTTCGCTCCTAAACCTCACTTTCCCTCATGCCACTATAAAATTTGAGTGCCTCTTCTTACTGCTAATACACTATGGTTTCTATTCCTCATTTACTACAAATGCACCATTTTGTTTTTTTTTTTACTCTCATTATTTCAAAATACGGCATAATTTTCCATATTTTTTGTTTAATCAAAAGCTATTGCAACCATAAATATATTTCAGAACTCTTAAGCTGTAAAGATACAAAGTTAAACATACAAATTGTGTAAGATGAAAATTAACTAATGGCACAATTTAAGACACGGTAAGATATGAATGAAAAAATAACTAGTTTCTGGATTTTTCAGATCATAGCTGCCATGTTTATTTTATATACATTTGTTTTGTTCAGAAGTTTGCATTTCTTACTTGTTCCTTCTACAATATCCAAATGGATGCTCATTTAGTACTGTCATATTAGATAGCCAAGTAAAAAGTGGGAATGAAGAAACTTCATATTTTGTTGAATTCGTGTTGTAGAGAAGATTAACATGATGCGGCTATAGTGGCCATGTTATTCATAATAAGTAGAGACATTTTTTTATTCATATGCTAAAACTGTTGGTATGCATCTTGTAAGTTCATTTATTTCCTTAGATAAACTGCCTTTTTATTTTTATTATTATTTATTATTATTAATTTTTTTAAACCTTAACTGGGGATAATAACACTTAGGCACGAAGTGTATATCGAGGAATCCAGTCCAAAAGAAGTATGAATAGAGTTAGATTTAAGCATCTTCTAGATAGTTGACGAAACAGGTAGCCTGTAGTTATTTTGCTCCAAAGTATAAGGCAGTACATGCATATTCGAAACATCCTGTGAATCTGGAACAAAAAAGTTTGATGTGTTGACAGCATCAATGATATTATTGCACACCACCCGTATATATTGGAGCATAAAATATTACAATGGAGGGAAATGGATAATACGATTCAAAAAGATAGTTTTTAGGCCTTTTTAGGAAGACTTGGTAAGTAATTAAGCACACTAACCAATATACTCTGCACCATTAACATTTATATTTACTTTATATAGGTTAGCACAAGATATTAGTTTAAGTTGGTGTATTTTAGTTGTACTATATAGGTATGTGTCGTGTACACGATATTGGCATATCATTGTCAAATCTTTGTTAAAAAAGAACGAGTTATAATATCCCTGTTTGTTTCGATGTTTGACAACTAATTTGATTCACCTTATTTTATTGATCTTTTATGAACAACAAATAGCTAAGCAAATAATTGCTGTGAATTTTTAAGATGATTTACATATATCATTCATGTGAATAGCAAGGTTTGCACTAGTTATATCTTGTATTACAGTTTGGTAATAATACTTTAGTCATTGATGTGGAAAGATATGTAAGTGATTAAAGTATGTTGGCTGTTAATTACTTGATCAAATAGGGGATGTACTTGTAGCTAAATTAAGAATGTATCTATATGCAAATTAATGTTATAAATGCATTTGCAAATAAACTCATAATAAAATAGTTGATGTGAATCATTGTATTTCTATTTTCAAATTTAGTAGATATCTCAAACATATTAACCTGTTGTTGTTAATAGTATACATTGGAAACTTTTTAATTTTTGAAAAACGTAGTAGCAAATTCATAGTCATCTTTACATTTAAAGCCTAAATGGCTAAATGTACCAGGCAGTAGCTCCAAAGAAGATAATAAAAGAAGATAACACATGTATCCCCTCCATTATTTTGCTCTAAACTATTGCTCTGTAATGAAATGTAAATGAAATATACAGTAAAGATATCAACAATAGTATAACACAAGTAACAAGTTTGAGCTGAACTACAGTAAATATCATGAATTGTATAACTTTCTGTTCTTATTTGTTTATCTTATTAGTACGTAAGGTTACAGTTATTTTTTAACATTTATTTTGTAATTTTTATCAAGTTATTGTTTTGTCATTGCTACTGTTACAATTAAAATGGTGGTTGATTGCAGAAAGTTTGCCAGCTTAAGATTATCAAAGAAAAACAAAATCTTGCCTATTGCTATTTTTGTTTGTGGTGTTACTGTCTATGTCTATGGTGTTGCTGTTTCAAGTAAGACTATTCACGAATGCTTAAGTTTGTCTGTTATGTGATTTCAGAAATGAAACTTTTGTTTATGTTGCATGTTGTTATTTCTATTTATGGTGTTGATATGTAAAACTAAAACTGTTCTAGAATGTTTAAGATTGCAAACTATGTGACTACAGGAATGATACAAAGTTTATGGTGTTGTTATTTCTATATTAGGTTGATGTAAAACTGTTCTTGAATATTATTTTTATGCTGATGAAAAACTGCAGGAATGAAAAATTACAGTTGCAATTTCTACACTATTAATTTTTTATCTTTTATAGTTTTTGCTACCCTTTTGTGCAAAATGGATTCAACGGACTGGGCTGGGTTGATCCGTTAAATTTATGGGTTAGGTTGAGTTTACCCAATAGATAAATGGTTTTAATGGGTTGGGTGTTTTTTTAAATGGATGGGTTAATTTTCAACCCAACCCATTTGACACCCCTACTATACGTCAGTAAAGTCTTTACCATTAATTTCATATATTAACAGCTTTAAAAGCGACAATTCATCAAAATAAAACAACCAATGAATAAAGAATCCAAGCAAACAATCAACAATATCTACTATAAAACATTACTGGTTAACCAAAAGGGTGAGTTAAACTCACCAAAATTTCAGTTATCGTCGAAGCATTCTAATTCAGTCTAAAGTCAAACTTTAGCTCAAAATTCCACAAGCTTCGAATTCCATGAATCCAATTCCAAAGAGTAGTTATCGTCGATACAAGTCCAACGTGACTAATCGCGTTCGATTTGGACCTAATATGAAATAGTTATTGCACTTCTAAGGTTTATTACTTGAAAATAGAATTAATACTTAATGACATAATTAACTATCCTAGTTACCCTAGTTAATCATCTTATTAATGTTCCAAGCCCCCTTTAAACCTATAGCTCAACTTTTCCTTCAACCATTCGCCCACGCCACCTCAGCCCTCTAGTTTCCAATGAGACCTTGTCGCAGCCAGCCTTGACCACGACGCACCTATTGCTACTAGCCCCATCCCCTAACGCCACTATAAACGCCACCACGAACCCAAAATGAGAAACACCATCAAACTCGAACTGCTATTGCCTCGCGTCCATCTAGGATGATTTTACCTTCCATCAACTTTAACATGCCATGCTATACATTTTTGCAATTGACAACTTCGCCTAAAAACTTCATCATTGGCTCCAATTAGCTATAACCGCTAAATGATGGGAATTTTAAAATAGCGACCAGGGTTATGAATTGGGTTTGAGAAAAAAAATGGGCCGAGGGTGTAACATCCCGCATTAAATTACAATTATATGCGCAAATAATTTAACTAAGTTATATATGTTTGAAATTTTAAAACAAAGAAATTTTGGTAAATAGGGAAACTAATTAATATTATTTGGAATATATATATATATATATATATATATATATATATATTCGTGTAACAAATAAATTAGAGAGAGATTATTTAAAATTAACTAATAGGGAAGATTAACTGATGGTGTTTGTATAAAGGGGAAATTAATATTCAATTAATTAGTAGAGGTGATTAATTGATAGGAACTGACAAGAAAGTGAACATATATTATAACAACTAATTGATATGATTAGAAATGTATATGTTAGTGCAAGGGAATAAAATAGAGGGAGAGTAATTTATGTAAGTAATCAATTGTCGATTAATAAAAACGGAGACTTATGGTAACATATGTAATTAAGATTGCGATTAAAACTTCAGTTGAAGAATATGTGCATGCAATAATTATGGGAATAAAATAAATTAATATTCATATATGTGACGAATTAATATGGTGTTGATTGGCATATCAATTTGGTAAGAAATCACATTGCAGGCAGGAATTAATTGGATAGTAAATTAATTCTAGGTATATATGAAATCTATTAATTGGGTGATTAATAGGGGAATCTTATTAAAAGAAACGTCACATTTAACCATAGATTGCGAGAGAGAAGGAAAAAGTGATGAATAAAAAGATTGTTAGAGAATCAATTTGAAATAAAAACAAACGCAGAAGAAAATATATTAATTTAATGTCCATAGACTGAGTGTACGCTTGAGATTTTATGGTTTTATATCTAATGGTTAGCACTGATTTGGGCCACTATAAATATGGGTGCAGAGCCTCATTTTTATTTTCATTATTTTTCTCTTGCCTACAGAAGCTCTGCCATTTTTCTATCTCTTCTACATTTTCTCAATAACAAAATTTTAGATTTAATTCGTACGAATTTAGATCTAAATAGAAAGAGAATAGAATTAATTACGGAATTAGGAATTGGTTCAAATATGAAGGCTATGTCAAAGGTAAAACCCCAGATCTGAGTTTTATTCGCTAATTCTAATCCAAGTATCTTCCTTTTCTCTTTCAAATATTATAGATCTGTAAGTATATCGTTTATAATTCCAAATAGGGATTACAAGGGAGGTGAATATAGATGTTAGGGACGGATCTAAAATAAAAACAGAGAGATTTGGAAAGCTAGCAGTGTGAGTGGATTTAATTATACCTTTTATGTTTATGATATATTATCGTTAAATTCCCCTTAAATAATTTTATTCAGTGTTTCAGCAATTAATCTAATTAATTAACTATGCTGAACTATAAGAAATCTAAAGTTATTCACATCTAGTTTGAAGCTATAATTTAGCCTAAATACTAGTTTCTTTTTGTTCTCTTTGTACGTGAATAATATAGTTAAAAAGAAAATTCACGATTATGGATTAAAATGGGAAAAATGTTAGATTAGACGTAAAATAAGAAAAGTTGGAATTAAGCTAGAAAAATGGAATTCTGTGATAAATTACGCTAAAAATGGAATAATAAATTAATTTGGTAACTTGATTTGGAAGTAAGTAATTAATTAATTGGTTGGTTAAAAAAATAGAATACATTTCTACAATTTAATATTTAAAAGATGACGATAAGCGTAAGTGCAAGAATAAAAGAAAGAAAATGGGAACTAGTGTAAAATAGAGAAACCACGGTATTTTAAACTATTCCAAAATAATAATAAAATACCTTGTAGTCATAAATTATTGTTTATAGTATTATTTAGTATTAAAATATGAAATTGGAATTGTAGTATAGTTTCATACCCAACCAAATAAAATAGAATTACTTCCAAGAATAGAAGAAAATAAAATAAAGTATGAAAGGAATCGAGTAAATTATTAAAAAAAATTAACCTGTAAACAATAATGAACTTGGAACTGCGTTAGTAGTGCAGACTATACAATAAGACAGTTATTATGATAAGTGAATTATATAATATAAGAGAATTAAAGAGAATTCCATATCATAATAAAAGAAGGCAGCCTAGAACAGAAGAGTGACACTTGTAACCATATACAGATTACAAAAGAAGACAAAGTGACAATTACAAGTAAAATTATAACATAGGTTGTAATTAAAGTAGAAAGAATGGAAAGGCTTATTTAAGATTTAAATTATGTTAATAAGCAATAGAAAAAAGATAATAGAAGATGCTTATTTAATAAACTTAAAACTTAAATTGAGTAAATAAGCAAGGTAATAGAAGTGGCAGTACCAACAATAATTCCCTACTAGATCAATTGTGGTCTCACAATAGCCAGAAGTGAGACAAAGGTAAGAATATGCTAATTAGGGTTAATAAGTAGCTAACAGAATAAAAAAAGTAAACCAAACGAAAATTAAAGATTAGATTTAAGGGTTAATAAAAGAAAGATGCGTTTGGAGTAGCCCAAAGGATGAAGAGCCTAACGAAGCAGTTCATCATGGATTTTAGAAATGGAGAAGCACATCCAGCTGGGTATTTTTGGGCTTTAAGGAAGTACCAGACTTCAACAGGATGTGAGGATACTCTTGGATTACCCTTTGATGGGCCTAATGAAGCTGCACCCACAGAGGCAGGTATGTAGGTGTTCCATTAAGAGAGTATGCCTTGACTGCATTTGCATTGTAGGCCTAACGAAGTAGGCCTATGTAGGCAGTTAGAAGGGCTTGGTGTTCGGAGTAGGGCATTTGGATGTCTAGTACTTGCAAGTAAGTTTAAGGATAGTCGCATGTGGATATGGGCCAGCATCAAGACCAAGAGCAATTTCGGGAAAGAATAGAGTTAAACCAATAGGCTAATGATTCTTTCACTACTAAGACATTGGATGGAGGGCACAACCAATTGGATGTTAGATTGTTTGCAGTAGGACACGACCACTTAACGCTTTAGAGGTCTTTCGATTTAGTTGAGGGGTGGCTGTGTGGGGCCATAGCCACGATGAGGGAAGAGATAAACCAACTAGAATATCTATATTGTAGGCTTAACGAAGCAGTCCTTTACAGATATAGAGAATCCCCGACTGAATTCCGTACAAGGTAGATCATGTTTGCGGGATTGAGATAGTTGACAGAACGATTACGTAGTCCTCAATGTATGCAATGGGTGTTACATTGTGGATGTCCAAGTAATGGCATAGTCTAATGCGGACGCGATTTGCATTTTTATAGTAAGTAGTGGAGTACCTGTATTGTATGCCTTACGACAGTCCTTTACAATGTAGCTACGGAGCGCTCGTGGAGCAAGGCGATGGAGTATCTGTATTGCAGGCCTTACGAAGCAGTCCTTTACAGATATAGCTATGGAGCAAGATCATGAAGCATCTGTATGTAGGTCTTACGAAGTAGTCCTTTGCAGATGTAGTTACGGAACGCTCTCGAAGCAAGATGATGGAGCCCTTTTTGAGGTGGATACGAAAGGTACCATGGGTGGTAGGATCAATATGGTCATTGAGCATATAGCTACATATATGTACATATATTCGTTATTAGGTTTTAATCTACTATGGAGTAGACGGGCACGGTTCACGAACAGAGGCGAGAGTATTGTAACCTAATGAACCTAATATAAGAGGAAATGGAAATAAAAAGATATATGTAGAATTAAGCTTAGAAGTATATAATTTATTCATTCACCAAAACTTTTGTTCTGACCCCCTTCTCATAACATCATACAGGTTAGGGAGATGGCAGAAACTCCTCAGCTTTATGGCACTTGCTTAGAAAGTGTTATTACTTGGGCGAGTATTTACTTACTATTATATTTTAGTCAATCCCGCTGTGAGATAAATTATTGAGCTCTGATATATTTGTCTTTGCCTATTTGCAGGATAGCAGACACCTAATTCGGGCTTCAGTGGCTTGTTTTTTTAAGCATTTTGAGAATAATTGAGACCATTGGAATTTTGGTTGTTACATTTGCTATCAGAGCATAGGTTTAGGGTTCCTAGGTAGATAGTGAGTGAACATATTTGTATTTTTGAATAAAATATAAATATATTATGTACTAAAATCCAAATAGCCCCCAACCGTAGATTCTAACATACAGAAAGTTTTTAGAAGTATATTTGGGCATAGTTTGCTACTTGGGTTTAGGATGACCCAAGTGTGCAGATCCCTATGTTATTACCAATTTATAGCATGCAAATAAGCCATATTTTGAGAGAAAAGTCGTATTCATATGTTTTAAGAAGTGGGGAAGTTCCTTAGGGATAGTAGGGAGAGTGTTTTTATTTTGGGAAGAATAAGAGGTTTTTGTATGAAGAAAATCCACTTTATGTCTAACCCAATAAAAATGAAACTTTTAAATTAAAAAGGTTGAAAAACATAATTTTTAATATATATGAAGAATAAATATTAGGTTTTTGAAAAAATAAGTGGTATGAAATTTAAATTGGTTTCTATATGATGTAAATTTTGTTAAAAGTGAAATTCTTTTTAAAGAATATAGAGCATTTATAGCTTGCTAGTTTCTTTGTAGGTACACAATGATTTTAAATATAAAAACCTAGAGTGTGTTAAGTATCGAAAATGTAGTTTACAACAATTTATTGTTGTAATAAATATTTTCAAAAAAAATAAAGGAAGCATAGACTATGACACTATTGTTATAGTAGGTGACTCCCAAAGTAAACGTTTTTAAATAGTATACGGAATTTATTAATATTTATTTTAATTGAATCCATATATTAGTATTTTTGGGTTATAGTAACGGTGTTTTATGCAACATCTTTTTTGATCCAAATGAGTTTTGGAGATAATTTCTAAAGCGGTTTGTATGTACACTTATTATTTAAATAAGTACGTGAAAATATTTTCTAGTTATAAAGAAGTTTTAAAAATGAGTTCTTTTAAAAAATAATGTACGACAAATTAATGAATTTAGTAGGAAATATCTTATGTAAGTAAATATAGAGTAAACATACCTTAATCTATTGGAATGAAATAAATAATGACATAATTTTCTATGAATCACAAATAAAGATGTTTTGCGCAAGCTATAGGGAATACGTGAAAGAGATGTACAAAGTATAGAAAGCACCATATTTTGTATAGCTTATTTCGATAAAATATAAAATAAATTCCTTATAACTTCACATAAACATGAAATCCTCCTTTGAAGGATTCATAAAAGGTTTTAGCGTTAATGATTTCTCATAAGAGAAAGTAATTCCAATACATTAAGGTATAAAACCATTAAGTGTAGTAAGTTAGTAACTCCTTCAAGGTTAATTAATTGGAAGAGCAAGAAAGTTAAGATATTTTTGGTAAAATAATTGTTCTCGTCTACTCCAGTTTTAGTAAATTCGCAAATCAGTGAAAAAAAGTAGGATATTTTGAAAACATATGAAGACATTTTTTTTAAGTCAAGAAAAAATGTTTTAAGAACAAGAAAGACATGTTTTAAAGAAAGATGGTTTGGTGGAAAAATGAAAAAGTTTTTGAAAAGATAAAATTTTAAGTAACCAAGTGCCTTTGAATGTAACAGAAAACTTTAAAATAACACTTTCAAAGGCAAGAATTTTGGGATTTCATGTTTTAGAAATTTAGGAGTTTTAATTTTTGAAGAAAAATGATAAATACCAAACTAAATCAGACTTTTAAATATGGAGTAGATATGAACTATTTTCTAGGTGTAACGGGAAAGTGTAAGGCTATAGTAGTAATTACTACTAGTGGTAATAGTAAAAGTTCCCGTAAGGTGTATAGGACACTAGTGAAAACCTAGTAATGTTGCTTCATATGTGTAGACTATAGAATAATAGTGAAGTGATATTAGCAAGATAGTGAGACACACGTGGTTGGGAAAAATATTCCTTAGTCAGGGGAAAAATGAAAGGTAAAGAGAAAATTTTCCCAAGCTTAGTTGTCTTTTGATAGAGACTGCATAGATTGAAATCCTGATCCATTGCAGTTAATGAGACTTAGTTTTCCTTTTTGAGCATGGAATAGAAGAGATTAATAGATCTTATTCGTCATGAGTAATATATCGAAAGTTGGTAATAAGTGATAGACGGTAGGAGAAGCATATGAGTTACTTGGATTTCAAGAGTAGGATCTTTCTATGTCAGAGTGGACATGGTCCTAGACCTCTAGCCCTAGATGATAGCCGTGTTTAATTGCTATATTAAAAGAAGAGTAAAAGAAAATAAAAGGTAACTAAAGAAAAACAGTAAGATCTAAAGAAAGGAACATAAACGTTAATAGAAATAAATGAAAATTGCAAAATAAAAATACATCTTTCCCATAAATTAAGCTTGAAAAAAAATTTCTTATGTAAACCGTGATTGAGAAAGAAAATAGAGATTTTATGTGAAGTTTTTCCATTTTCTATCTTCTTTCTGATACAAGAAATCGAGTTTGAAAAATTAGATTTTTTTTTGAAATTCAAAAATTAAAAGTTGTGTGGTAGGTTTAGATGTAAAAAATTGTTGAACTATGCTCCTGTCCAGGAGGATGGAAAAAATTAAATGAGTTTTCTTTTGACTTTTTAGAAGATTGCATTCAAATAGAAATTGCAAGTATATTTAGGATATGTGCATCATGTTTTAATAGGAGTTTCTAAAAAAAGCATTTATATACGAGATGCCGCATAGAAATTCTTATAATGCATATATTTTATGATGTATTGCAATTTGCACTATGCACGGATTGTTGCGAAATTGGATGTACACAAAATGGATGTGATTAATACGAAAAATTAGATAACTATACCCTTATCAAATTTCAGGGATGAAATTGCCTTAAGGGGGGAGAATGTAACACCTCGCGTTAAATTATAACTATATATGCAAATAATTTAACTAAGTTATATATGTTTGTAAATAAGGCAACTAATTAATATTATTTGGAATATACATATACATATACATACATATATATATATATATATATATATATATATATGTAACAAATAAATTAGAGAGAGAGAGAGAGAGAGAGATTATATAAAATTAATTAATTGGAAAGATTAATTGACGATATTTATTTAAAAGGGAAATTAATATTCAAGTAATTAGCAGATGTGATTAATTGATAGGAACTGACAAGAAAGGGAACATATATTGTAGCAACTAATTGATATGATTAGAAATATATAAGTTTGTGCAAGAGAATAAAATGGAGAAAGAGTAATTTATGCAAGTAATCAATTATCAATTAATAAACTTAGGGACTTATGGAAACATATATAATTAAGATTGTGATTAAAAATTCAGTTGTAGAATATATGCATGCAACAATTATCGGAATAAAACAAATAATATGCATATATGTGATGAATTAATATGGTGTTAATTGGCATATTAATTTGGTAAGAAATCACAGTGTAGGCGGGGATTAATTGGATAGTAAATTAATTATAGGTATATATGAAATCTATTAATTGGGTGATTAATAGGGGAATCTTATTAAAAGAAACGTCACCTTTAAAACCATATGTTCCATAGATTGCGAGAGAGAAGGGGGAAGTGATTAATGAAAAGATTGTTGGAGAATCAATTTGAAAGAAAAACAAACGTAGAAGAAAATATATTAATTTAATGTCCATAGACTGAGTGTACGCTTTAGATTTTAGGGTTTTATATCTAATGGTTAGCACTGATTCGGACCACTATAAATATAGGTAGCCTCATTTTTATTCTCATTATTTTCTTTCCTACAAAAGCTCTTCCATTTTCCTATCTCTTCTATACTTTCTTTAACAAAATTTTATATCTAATTCACACGAATTTAGATCTAAATAGAAAGAGAATATAATTAATTAGGGAACTAGGAATTGGTTCAAATCAGAAGGCTATGTCAAAGGTAAAACCCCAGATCTGAGTTTTATTTGCTAATTCTAATCCAAATGTCTTCCTTTTATCTTTCAAATATTATAAATCTGTAAGTATATCGTTTGTAATTCCAAATAAGGATTACAAGGGAGGTGAATATAGATGTTAGGGATATATCTGAAATAAAAACAGGGAGATTTGGAATGCTAGTAGTGTGAGTGGATTTAATTATATCTTTTACGTTTATGGTATATTATTGTTAAATTCTCGTAAAATAATTTTATTTATTCTTTCAGTAATTAATTCTGTTCATTAGTTATGCTGAACTGGGAGAAATCTACAGTTATTTACATCTAATTTGAAGTTATAATTTAGCCTTAATGCTAGTTTCATTTTATTCTCTTTGTACAAGAATAATATAGTTAAGAAGAAAATTCACGATTATGGATTAAAAAATACTAGATTAATTTAAAGTAAGAAAATTTGGAATAAAGCTATAAAAATGGAATTTTGCAATAAATTACGCTAAAATGGAAATAATAAATTAATCTAATAACTTGATATGGAAGAAGTAATAGATTAATTGATTGGTTTAGAAAAAAGGATACATTTCTATAGTTTAATATTTAAAAGATAATGATAATCGTAACTGCAAGAATACAAGAAAGAAAAGGGGAACTAGTGTAAAATAGAGAAACCACTATATTTTACACTATTCCTAAATAATAAAACAAATGTCTTGTAGTTACAAATTATTGTTTATAGTATTATCTAGTATTAAAATATGGAAATGGATTTTAGTATAGTTTTCATACCCAACCAAATAAAATAGAATTACTTCCTAGAATAGAAGAAAATAAAGTAAAGTATGAAAGGAATCAAGTAAATTGTTAGAAAAGAATTTGAAGCTGAAACGATAACGAACCTAGATCTGCATTTACTGCGCAGACTATACATATATGATAAGTGAGTTATATAATATAACAGAATTAAAGAGAATTCTATATCATAATAAAAGAAGAAAGCCTAACACAGAAGAGAGACACTTGTAATCATATACTAATTATAAAAAAAGATAAAAGTGACAATTACAAGTAAAATTATAACATAGGTTATAATTAAAGTAGAAATAATAAAAAGGATTATTTACGACTTAAATTAAGTTAATAAGAAAATAGTACAGAGTTAATAGAAGAATCTTATTTAATAAACTTAAAACTTAAATCGACTTAAATAAGCAAGGTAATAGAAGTGGCAGTACCAACAACATTCCCTACAAGATCAATTGTGGTCTCACAATAGCCAGAAGTGAGACGAGGGCAAGAATATGATACTAGGGTAAATAAGTAGCCAACAGAATAAGAAAAGTAAACTAAACGCAAGTTAAAAGATTAGACTTAGGGTATAATAAAAGAGTGAGATGCATTTGGAGTAGGCCAAAGGATGAAGAGCCTAACGAAGTAGTCCATAAAGGATTTCATAAATTGAGAAGCACGTCTAACATAGTATTTTTGGGCTTCAAGGTAGTACGAGACTTCAACAGGATGTGAGGATTCTCTAGGATGTCCCTCTGAGTAGGCCTAACGAAGCTGCACCCCCGGAAGCAGGTCTGTAGGTGTTCCATGAAGAGAGTATGACTTGACTGCATTTGCATTGTAGGCCTAATGAAACAAACCTTTGTAGGTAGTCAGAAGGGCTTAGTGTTTGGAGTAGGGTATTCATGTGTCCAGTACATGCAAGTAAGTTTAAGGATAGTCGCTTGCGGATATCGGCCAGCATCAAGACCAAGAGAAATTTTGGAAAGACTAGAGTTAAACCAACAGACCAATGATTCTTTCACTCTCAAGACATTGGATGGAGGCATCTGTGACGAACCGCAAATCCATACCCTTTGAATCGACAATAATCCATACATGTCGAACCCAAAAAGCACAGACTGACGGAAAGTCATGAGAAAGAAAAGAAGAGAGAAGAAGAGAAGAGGAGAAGAGGAGAAAGAGAGAAGAGAGAACCAATTAGAAAAAATACACAATCTCACATCGCAGCGGAGAACATATAATATCATATCAATGATCTTTATAAAACAGAAACTATATATACATACATTAATCAGAGTTCAACAATCAATCACTAGTTATCAGCCTGGACAGTTATAATAACCTGTCCTCACAATTGTCGATAATATACAACAACTTACAAAGCAGATGATAATCAAAATAGACACGCCAATATGAAAATGAAGATCTTCAACTCTCCTGCTAATGCTCCAAAGCACCAAAATCTGAACCTGTAAATATACTCGGTCTAACCCAAGCATTGAAAGGGAAGAGCATCCGGATCATTCTGATAAACCAGCGTGAGAAACATACTCAACTGAATTTATTAGATTACCAAACTTTTCTTTTATCAAAAAAAAATTATCTCGTAAGACAAGCGCACACATAAACATGAACATGTTTTTACCTTACGATAACTAAAACATTTCATATCCAATCCTCTTATATTATACTAGTGTCTAGTATATACAAATAATATTAGTCGTAGCCGAAATTGTTACATTGATTAAATTCCAGCATATATCCCAAAATGGATAATACAATCAAAATGGCAGGGACGTAGTGGAGTTTGGATTTCCATACAAATGACCAGGTGAAGGGACTACCTTCCGGCAGTACATCTCTAGAGGAATGTACCAAGGTCCTTCACATAGGATCCTTTACCAACATAAGACCGGCCTATCTCTATAACTAGATGGTACCGAATATATCATACTCGAATCATTGCCGACCTTTTTCGAGGGCCCTCTAAGTATACAAACCACATTAATCAGATACACGACGTCATAGCATGTAAAGATATTTAGAAGGGGATGATCATATCCTACTTGGAAGCGACCCACTTAGCCTTGCTGCATCTAACCCTATTTCGGTCATTTTCAGTTGATGAGGCCTGAGGTAATGATTACCTTTCACAAATAACAATTACATCACTTTGAATGCCATATGGCCATTTTCATTGACTACTAATTGCCTTCCACAAAAATACAACCCTTAAGCTCGTATGCCTCAAGGAGGGTGTTAAGCTATGAGAAGTTTCCATCTCCACCATCACTGATGTACGTTTGTAAATACCAATATACGTAATTTGTAGAAATACAATGTCAAACAAACATCCATTCAATTTTTCAAGAAACAGGACAAACCAAAGCTACTTTCCTACCAAATCTTATTAGGAAATCCCTAGGATTAGTAGTGAATAGTCTTTGCATTGGATATTTCATAATGAAGAGACCACTGCTACTAGATGCGTATTGGGATTTTAACCCCAAATGATCAACAAGCAGTCTTCCACTATGAAAATCCAGAATATCAATATCATCGACCAATCTGCACAATCGTCACATATACGTTGGTACAAAGTGGTTTTCGGATAAACTGATCATGGTCTCCTCGCACCAACAAGGCAAAGCATTTCTCACCCTCACACAGAAACTAAGTATGATAGAGTTACCACATCTTCCAACTTTCAACTTGCTATCCTTCGACCAAAGAAGCTCGATAGATTAGAGTAATACTCCGCACTATATGAATTAACATCCCCAATAGAAACGAAAATCAAGCCCACAGAGAAGGCTACGTACTAAGTGTATGACTAGATAGTTCCCACATCAAGCCAAGGTACTAAAATGGACAAGTTTGATAGTCGGTTATTTAACTATCAAAGCAAACAAACAATTATTTGGCACCATATGCAATAACTAGGCCTTTAAATAATCTTTTATTAATTAAATCATTTGCCAAATATTCTTCTTAGATTATCTTTAAAAAGATGTATTCTCATCCCTTTTAACTTCTATATTAGAAAATATTTCCATATACTTATTTAATAATAAGTAATTCACAAACCAATTTATCTTCAACACTTAAAAAATATCACATATTCTTAAATCACGATTAAGTATATAATTTATTTTGTAAGGAAACGTTCTTCTTAATCATATTCATTAGGGTCAAAATGAATGTTGCGCAAAACATTGTTACGACAATCCAAAATCATAAGTATAGGGATTCAAAAGTACAATAGATATATAAATCTCATATACTATACAAAACATTTTCTTTCGAAAATCATATACTATAACAACAATGTTATAGTCCATCATTTCCTTATTTTTAGAAAACGTCTATTTCAACAATAAATGTCGAAATCTATGGTTTTGATACTTAACACATTTTAAAACATCTTCAAATCATTTTAAATTCAATTAAAAAATCACTTTCCAAAAATATCCATTTAATTTAAATTATTATTCACTATCCAAAATCGTGAATATACGTCGTTTACCAAATTTAATATTTTATACATTTATTAAAGGATAATCCACTGTCTAAAATCGTGAGTATAGTCCCTTTACCAAATTCATTACTTCTACATATTTATTAAAGGATTATCCACTGTCCAAAATCGTGGATACAATTCCTTTAATAAGCCTCTATATTTAACTTATCAAATTCAACTGATTTCACATTTATGAAACATTGTTTATAAATTCCATTTATATTTATGAAAACTTCCATTTATAAAATTCTTTTATTAACCCATCTCGTTTATATCTCATTTACGTGCCAAAATCCAATTATGAGTTAATTACTTATAAATCATCTTTATTACAAATTCATTCTTTTTATAACATCATCAATTCATAAATCTATAAATCTTTTTTACTTATAAAAACCCAATTATAACTTCATTTTAACATTTATAAAACTCGTTTATAATTTCATCATTTTGACTTATAAAATATCAATTTTATAAATCTTAGGAGGGAGGACGCCATTTCTATCATTTCTTGTTTTTCACAATTGTAAGAGGGAGGAGACCATTTTTATTACTTCTTGCTTTTTAGGTTTTGAGCTTATTGGCTTCAACTGTATATATGAAGTTTCTAATAAACACAATTTCAAATATATAGAGATTCATATATACATATATTAATATCAAATGTGTATATACTTGAGATTCGAAAGTATATAGCTTTGAATATATATGGTAAGTTTTAAAATGTCTTAAATTTCGAATACACATGAGTGTCAGGTTTTAAATATGTAAGCTTTATATATGCGTGATAAATGCATGATTTCGAATATACGAAATGTTAGCTTCAAACGCATATCAAATCTCAAAAATAAGTTAATTTCAAATATATAAAGTTTTATATAAATTGGGTTTTAGAAAATAAAGACTACAAACATATAGATTTTGAAAATAGAGCTTTCATTTTCAAATAAATGCTTGAATATTCATATTATGTGCATGATTTGAAGTATATCGAGAGTACATATTATCAAATCTTTTAGACATATATCATATTAGGCGATATCGTCAATCATGCATCTCAGTTATAAAGATCAATATCATGGTAAGCATAAAGGAAACAAATATGCCATAAAAGCTCTAGAAAAGAAAAATCCAAAGGAGAAGTGATTTCTATAACATCGAATGCAAACTCCGACCAAACTATGGAGTTTATTAACAATTGCCTACCATAGGTCGACTTTACTCATCAAAGTCGTTAACTGATTTTTTGTTTATACATGAAATCTGTTGTGTGCTAACATAGATTCAAGTCTCTCTACAGGATAAAACAAGAACTTGTCTACTATGATTAGACATCTAAGAACCTTTTAATGTTATTATCAAAACAAGATGAAGATCTATGTTACTAGAAGAATTTTGCAGTTTGTACCGCCAAAGAAAAACACCAACGATTTCTTTTAAACAAGCGGATTTCTAATTTTCTATAAATTTGATCAAGAATAAAGGTTTAAAGTTATATCTTCTCTTTATCTTCCATAAAGTATGATTCAAATACCTAGGACTCTGATCCTCCATCTCAATGTTTAAATCTATATGAAATTATGGAATTCTTTGTGGACTTTTGGATTGTTATCACTTTTTTACTATAAGACAATTTCCAAAAAAAGATTATTCCAATAAAGGAGATTCCTGAAGAAAAGCATGTTCTTGTCTCTAAAGGATATTAGTTCATTAATCATGACTTTTTAGACTTACAAACAAGATACTTCTCTTTGCTAAGTATATCCTAAAGTGGTACAATTATACATATCATACAAATACGGATAAATTTGTACCACTATTATTTTCAACAAAAAGTTTTATTCAAAAGGTTTTGCCAAACAAATCTCTGAGAAAAATATTTAAAAACCAAAGGACTTATTTCTAATTATCCTATGGATTAGGGAATACATATATTTATTTACTTCATGGATGATTTATAAAATATTCGAAATATATATTGCTTAACATCAGTAATTTCCATGATTTTGATCTAAAATATGTTGACAAGAACATTCTCAAAACTTTTAGAAATTATTAAAAAAGAGAAATCTCTGCATATTTTTAGAAGAAATTTTTTAGAACCATTGAGGCTCGTTAGCGCCACTAAAATTCTCACTAGAAGAGTATATTCTCAACTAAAGGAATATTGGTTCATGAATCATGACCGCTTAGTCGTTTATTCGAGATTTACATTTCTATTATGATATTATATTAACATATAAGTTTTACAAAAATTCCTTTGAACTTCAGACCCTAGGAATATAATTTCTTATCCATGCTCTCAAAATGCTCTAAGTAGCTTTCAAAAAGTTAAAGAATGGAGAAGCATTCATCAAGAGTCATGAACATGAGCCACAAATGGGACAAATTAGTTAAATAAAAACTTATTGAGGAAAGAAAAATCCATTTGAATGGTAAAGTAGCAAGAATGCCTAGATAACGACTAAAGATATTGGGAATGGCCCAGAGCCATTAACGAATCGCTTCATAATTTCAGCATACGAATGCTTAGAGAAGCTACCCCTGTTACAAATAAGAAAATATTCAAGAGAGAGCATGTGAACGTCACTATCTAGAAAATAAAGCAGTAATGGAATCTAAATAACCACCAACCTAAGATCAAAGAATACTAAGAAAGTCAGGATGATGGATTTATATTCCCATATGCAAAAAAACCTAGAGCTCATAACAGCAAGGCTAAGAGGAATAACTGAGGCTATGAAAAGGTTTCTATATAGATCACCATAGACACCTGGCATAAGGAAAAAGAAAAGCGAATTGATGAACCAAAACAAGTAATGACAGAATGGTCAATATATCGAGGCAAAACGAGTATTGCAAGAAAACCATCTTTCAATTAAAAAAGAGAAAAAGTTTAAGTAATGGTACAACAAAGGAGTCAAATCGACACCTAATATAGTAATTTTCAAGCTATGATGCTCAGAATAAAAGGGACCGATAGAAAATAGAATGATGAGATTACATAGCAATGGAGGTTTCTTAAATCATGATTTTATTGAATTCCATTACACTTATGATTTTGATCATAACTTGTATCGTTTTCTGAAAGCATTTATGATTCCAATATTAGTATGGATCTGGGATGAGATTGTGCATTCTTAGCATGCTAACCCGGATTTAGATAAGTCTCCCCCTTGATCTGGTTTCACTTTCCTTACACTCCTTGGAGATAAAAAATTATTATTGCCAATATTTCGAGTAATGACAAGACAAGGAGATCCATGTAAATATCCTAAATAAGTGTGGGATTTTCATCTACTAGGTCGAGAGTATTAATTATAAAAATCCGATCTTTGATTACCAATGAAACCACAAAGTGCATTTGCATAAAGTGTATCTAAAAGGAAAATTACCTCTAAAAGCATGATTCACTAAAAAGTTACGTACATAAGGAGTACTCCCCAGCCCTTACTACAAACTTTATGAAAAGAAAATTGGATGGAATAACCACCACTTACACTTTAAGCATATCAAGCCATGACAGGACGAATTTCCTATGCATAAGAAACAACACTTCCAAGCGAAGTTGAAATGGAATTCCATCGCATGGTTAAGAAATAAAAGAAAATCCCAGAATTTGATCAATGAACTTAAGAATTTGGCGGCTAAGTAAGTGCTCGAATATTAATGATGGATATCAAGATACAATGACCACGGATTCAAAATAGATTGCTCAAAAAGGAGATTGGATATTTTGAAAAATTATGCTTGGAACAATCTCATCAGAAATACTACGCAAATATGATGGTAATATGATAATAAAAGTGAAACGCCAAATGTTTGAGCTCATATTTCCCAATAGAGGATAAATAAAGGAAAATTTCTCAAGTGTATCTACTAGATCAACCATAAACAGGAGTAAGACTCTCTTAAATAAAGGAAAAAGCCTTTGTCCCCGCCAAGATGGCTTGGTCAAAGCACCTCCTAGAGGGTGGTCAGAGTAAACCTTTGGCTCTCATTTAAAAAGGCGTGACAAAAACATCTGCAAACCTTTAGCCCCTGTCTACACGGCGTCGCTGGAGCACCTCCTAGAGGAAGGACATAGCAAGTCTTTGGTTCCATCTAAGTGTAGGTTGCGAAACTATAGATCTTAAGGCTAATTAAACACTAGAGGGGGTGAATAGTGTTTATCTAATTTTTATGAGTCTTTTAGAATTCGTTCAAGATTATTATTAATCAATACATAATAAACAATCATAGATATAAACACAGACAAGTATAAATGCAGTAAAGTAAAAAAGTAGAGAAGTTGAGAGATCACACTAAATATTTTTATACTGATTTGGAGTTACCCTACATCTGGTTCCGTACAATTGCTTGTACAGATTTCGTTTCAAATGTCAATCTTTAAACGTGCAAAAGGAAAACTCAATATAATCTTGATTTCAAGGCTACGAGACACACCCTCTAGATTTTCCAAGCTTTGGATAAACTCACTTGATTTGCACAGGACACATGCACACCCAATTGATTTGAGCGGGCTATAATCACACTCATGAAAATACAGCTAGAGTTTGATGGTTTTTCCAAAGACAACTTTTTAATCTTGGTTACAATTGATCCTATAGCTTCTTGGATAGCACCTTAATCTTTGATTCAGAGACAAGTGATTGAAATCAAAGAGTAAATAGTAGAGAATCAATGCAATGAAGATTTAATTGATTTTGGTTTGAATTTGAGAAGTTTTGAATAAATTTTCACTTGAAATTTTAGTGGAGTAAGATGAGAGAAGACAATAAGAAAGTAGTTGTTAAAAAAATCATTTGAAACCCCCTATATATAAAGAATAAACAGACACGTCCATTCACAAAGAGTTAAGATGAATAAACACCTCATTTCAAAATTTGAATTTCAAATTAGCAGCTTGTGTGTCGACATATTTTGAAAACTTGCTTATTTTATGATGTTTTGAAAATCTTATGTTTAGTAGAATATTTTGATACTTTGTAAAATAATTTAAACATAGTCTCTAAAAATTTAAAACTTCAAAAAAATTCATAAAATATTTTTAAATATTTAAAAATAATAATTTGTTCTAAATATAAAGGATTAGAAATGATAAATTAGACACTAAAGATTGCTTCCAGGAAATTTAACGATGTTATACGATTTATAAACTTTATTATTGTCTTGAGGTCTTCATATCTCGATCTTTGTACTCAAGGGTCTTCATGTCTATTCCTTGAGTCTTTATACTATACGATCTTCGAATCAAGATTGTGTGATATCTTGCACCATATACTATATAAATTGGCAAAACGTTAGCATCCATATTTTATGTGAATGCATTATTGTTATTAAAGTTTTTGTCAACAAAATCCATAACTAAGGTATTAATACTAAGATGGCTTGACCAAAACACCGGACCAATCTTCAGTACCATCTCCTTGGCCTTACTGAAGCACCTCCTAGAGGGAGGTCGGGTAAATCTTTGAATCTGCATAAGATAGCTACCCAAAGCATCATACTATCCTTTAATACTATCTCCAAAGCCTTACTAAAGAGCCTTCTACAGGAAGGTCGGGTAAGTCTTTGGTTCGGCTTAAGATAGCAATTCAAGTGCACCAGACGAAAGACCTAAATCATCACCTAAGACGGTGATAAGGGGTTAAATCCAAATTGAGATCTTCACCTATGATAGTGCCAAATAAATCAATTGATCAATCGAACTCTATCCAAAAGAATGGATCAAATCAATTTTCTAGAGAAAGATCAATGAAAAATGAGTCATTTATGCTCCAATGCAGAATCAATCTTTTAGAGGAAGACCAATCAAGAATGAGGCATTTGCGCTCTAACGCAAGATCAAATAATTTTTGTTCTAGACAAAAGCAATCTTCAATTGCCAGATTGGTTTTGTGGTCTTTTATTATTATCAAATTGTTTTTTGGTTTTTGTTTATTATTACTAGATGGTTTTTTGGTCTTTATTATTATTACCATATAGGTTTTATGGCCTTCTGTTATTGCCAAATATTCTTTTGGTCTTCTGTTCAAGACATTACTACTAAATGGTTTTCAAGCCTTCTATTGAAGAGATGATTGTCCGATCTTCTTTTCTTTTATTATTGCCAGATGGTTTTCTGGTCTTATATTGTTATTGCCAACTAAGTTTTTTGGTCTTTATTATTGCAATATAATTCTTTAGTCTTCTGTTCAAGATATTATTACCAGATGGTTTTTTGACCTTCTATTTATAGGGTGGTTTTCTAGCTTATAATTAAGAAATTATTACCATCGGATGGATTTCTCAACTTCGACTCATAATATTAGCATAAGAGTTTCTAATCCTACCTCTTATAATATTTTTTTATGTTTTTTTGGATTTTTACTTAGAACATTATAATTCTTAAATGGCCTTCTAGTTTTCTATTCAAGAAATCATTACTTCTCGATATTTTTCGAATCTCAATTACGTGAGATTTTATTCAAATAAATTCGCTGCCAGATAGGATTTTGGCCTTGTCAAGGAAAATTTATAATATTTTAAAAATAATCATGGTTTATATAGAAGATATAGAGGATTCTCTACGTAAAAGAATATATATTAATTCAAAGCTTAATCAAATCCAACAAGGATTGCTCAAAGTTAAAATTGATTTTGAAGTTTATAGTGAAAATCATCATATATTTTTTGTGTTTTGCAGGAAAACAGGGTTAGAAAGAAAACTTTGCAAGAATGGGAAAATGACAAAATTATTGGTTTTACACTAAAGTGTAAAATACTTCTTTTATACAAGTAGGGGGTAAAATTTTATCCACATGATTTCTGAAGGCTATAAGCAAAGAAATCAATGCCGAGACTAAAGATTTATGTCAAAGTTCAAAGCTTCGAAAAGTAAGGCAAGGGAATAGTTGATATCGAAGGCCTACTACTAATAATGGCATCGCACTACTTTCATGCCGTATGGCATATATGCTGCAATTAATCGATGTCGCATGAATTCCATACCGCAAGGAATAAATGCCACATAGATTTCATGTCGCACAACTTCAAAGCCACAAGTTATCAATGTCTCATGTAATCCATAATACATGTTATCAATGTCGCATGTAATCCATAATGCATCGTATTAATGCTGCACTTTGTCATTGTCGTCCTTTATTGATGCTGCACTTCATTAACACCATAATTAATCCATACGCACCGCTCTTCAACCATATTGTGCTTCATTGATGTCAAATGCCAACAAATGAGAAGGAAATCATAAATGATCGATAAACAAAAATATATCGATGGGTTAATGAAAGTTTCCCACATAATAATGGGCATCATATGTTAATCGATGTCACATTTTATGAATATCACATATTATCGATGTCACACAACATCAGTGCCATGGGAATATAAAAGGCCATGCAAAGAAAGGGGATTAAAATCATTCACAAGTGCAAATTTAAGAGGATTTGGTATATTTCCCTTCTTAAAGCTTCGAAGGCATTCATGTTGAAGCCATCACCAAGACAGCAATCAAGTCCACACATCGCCAGTGGAGGCAAGCCTAGATCCTTCCAACCACTATAAATAAAGATGCAGCCCTTCATGGAAAGAGGCTCTTAAGCTCTTTTTCGCTCTTATCACTTTCTCCAATTAGGATCTTCTCAAAGTTCTCTTCATTGAGAGATCGAGGATAATTCTAATAGCAAAATGGCTAACGAGGGAGAAAATAATACATGGTATTTATAAACAAGGGCTTGAACAATTAAGAAATTGCATGTTTTCACATATTTGTAACATGCCTTATGATTGAACAAAGAGCATGACTTGAGCATATTGCTTATTGTTATTTTTGAAAGTGACTACGGATCATATAATATGGGATACTAACTAAGTTATCTACTAGTACGGAATACAAATGTATAAGTAAATAGAAAAGTAAATAACACTAGAGATTTTCATACCGGCTCAAACTTCTCATTCTACGTCCAGTCCCAGACTCCTTTTAGAATTAAACTATAAACCCTCACTTGAGCCGGAGCAATAAATATTACACACAACACCACAATTGTCAATTCACAACAATTATAACTTTTCCAGATCAAATTTGTAACGATTATAACCATTACAAATAGATACATGATAAAATCTATAACATATTTCCCAATGGTTATTGGGAATTTCATATTCCCAACAGTTATAACCGTTGGAATATGTTGTATTTACCAACAGTTATAACCGTTGGTAAATATATTGCTAAAATACATCATTTATAACATCAAAAAGATTTCATCTATAATACAGATTTCATTTATAATACAAGTTCAAATTTATAAATACAAATTTGGTTTTGTTGAACCATATCATGTAACAACAAATATCAAACAGATTTCATTTATAATATAAATTCATATATATATATTAATGACAAATATGTAACCAAATTTCAAATATGTTGCACCAAATTTCAAAACAAACATCATATACATACTGAGTACATCATATCTTCTATAAAGTTCATGATAGCTTTGAATTTTACTAGTATAAGGCGTATAAAAGATTACAAACAACGAATGCGACTCTCCGACCATATTACAAAATCTTCCATCAACTAACTCGGCCAAATTTTACTCGCTTCTGATTTTTTCTTTTCTTCAGCAGCTTCTACTGAAGCCTGCATATGTAGAAACAATGCTCAATTTATAAATCAAATTGAAGGAAAGCTTCATTTTACTTGAAAATAGAACTGCACCAAATCTAATAATAAAAACCAAACGCTTTGCTCAGTTAAAAATTGCGCTCTACAGCTTAGATTATAAGCAAGGCTAAGCTTGGTTTTTAACTTAAATCGGAACATCAGTTCTTCTATGTTCGGAAATTACATCATCCATTTTCTGGGCAAATCATCAAATTGCTGCAAAAAAAAATAATTTACTGCTAAGGTACAGAGAAATGATGCTTGTGAGACTAATGACTAAAATTCGTAAGGATAAGCTTCATTCTGGTAAAAAGGAGTCTGGAAACATTGTTGCTTCTGAAAATTTGTAAAGACAAACACATGTTATCAAATATTGGGTCATGCACGGACTACTATTGATTGGCTGGTAATGATATTACCTTACTCAATACTCATGCATTCATTTATACTCTAAAAAGGATGAATAGCGTACTCTACCAAGATGTATTATTGTATGCATGCACATAATATAGTGTATACTCTACCAAGATGTACTATTGTATGCACGCACATAATATAATGTATACTCTACCAAGATGTAAAATCATTCACATGATAAAGAAAATTATGTGAGAGAATGATTTTACATGATAATGTTTGACAGTTGGAACACCATGCCCAAGCAATGCAGGGATTGGAAAGATATATAAATATCTGAAGAGGTCGTGATGACTAGAACAACTAAGGAAATGTCTCCTTGAGTAACTAAATTATTCAAAACAGAAGTAATACAAACACAGAAATTAATATATGAGACTATACCATACCTCTGCTTCTGAGTTATTTAGACGATCCTCCCACGCTCTAAAAACAAAATTTGCACTTCCTGGTGTCGATTCATTCAAAGCCTTGACCTGATACCAAGGTAATTGCTAAAGTAACAACAATGCAAAATAAACAACAGTGGGTATACACAGAAGAAAGAGAGAGTGAACATGGCTCTAAAAATAAATTTCCACTGGTGCACCAACTATTCAAATTTGGTACCTCCAAAAAGAAATTGAAATCATTCTATTCAGGTCATATTTATAAGTTATAACTAACATGTATGGTATAATATTACTAGTTGTTGCAACTGATAAAAAATAATGATACAGATGGACAAATCATGCACTTACATTTCAATCATCTTCTTGTTTTGGTTACACTAAAGAGAAATTATTGATACATTATGGAAAATTAATGGTACATTATATGGATAAATTATTCACCCCCAATCCCCCGTCATGATAGGTCATGATATGCTATAATGTACTATTATGAGCAAAATTAACCTTACTTTGCTGTGAATTTATTCATTTCTAACTAGAATATGAAATTGAAACGACAAGCCTATTCTGAATCTAGATTACCTCTATTTGAATGTGAAATTTTCTTAAATTGCGTGGAACTTCAGAATGATTAAGTAGAAACTGTAAGCAATTTAAGGTAAGTCGATAACTTGCATACAAGAGCTTGCAAGTAGTTATCTCAAATAAATAATGTAGATATAATTCTCCATATTTCTAAGATATGAGAGCTTGGATACGATGTGTGTTTGAAAGCATGAGTCTGACACCCTCTGTACATAAAAATATATCAGCTAAGCTTATTAATGTACTGCAATTTGAGTCTGACACCCTCTGTACATAAAAATATATACCTAGTCAGCTAAGCTCACTAATGTACTGCAATTTGGTGCCTATAGTCCTAATGATTAATTGACATAAAATATCTCTTTTTTCAGGCGTGACCGAACTATGCTGTATAAATATAGTAGAATGATTGCCCACCCATGTACTAATGTATACTTTAATAATGCATAATTAGTTATATGATACTATCAAGATTTTTGGAAGGATATAAAGTTCGTGTGAACCCAAAGGTCATCTATAGTATATTACATACTAAGAAGCTTAGCATTCTACAGATCAGAATTGCATTTACATATTTCTTTTACTTCTTATATGATTTCAAGAGTAATTACACTCTAACGACCTTTTACTTGCCCTCTAATTCTTCTTTTTATATTTAATGAGTGAGGAAAAATAAAAGACTTTTTATTTATTTTTTATTTTTAATATTCAGATGAGTGAATCCATTTGATTAAATATCAAATCAACCATGTTATCACTTTAATCTAACAAGTAAAATTAATATTATCATCTTATATAAATTATATATGCTAAAACATTTATATATAGATAACAATCATTACAAAAATCTTTAGAACATCAAATTTAGATTCATAAGTTACACCGAGATAATCTCGAGAGGGATTTAAAATTTGAGATGTCAATCCAAGATGTACACCTAAGATACACTCATCTCACCCGAAATCTCAGAGACTGTCTTGCAAGGTGTATGAAAACAAATAACTAAAAATGCACGAATAAATAACTCATATCCAGCAAAGAAAAAATTGGCCATGAAAATATAATAGTGTACCTTCATTTAACTGATTCAAGTACTCTAAATGAATCCATAATCCTTCTCAACTCATTTTCCTCTTCTACAAATACGTTCTCAGGAGTCTGCAACCTAAGTTCGTATAACTTGTTGTTTCCAACTGCAAGAACAGATAAATACCACCTGTGCCTTTCAAGAGAGCAATTCTATCTTGTGGCATAACATTCAACTCATTGTTATTTGCATATGATTTGATATTCACCTGCATCTATTATGGCACAATTTTAATATTTACAACTGAAGATTGTTTTTAATCAAGGAACGTGTCCTACATCCTTATTATCAATGTAGCAACAGAAAAAACCTAAACTAGAAAGACTATAAGGAAATAATTATAATGTAACCTTTTCCTTATATATTAGAAAGTATTTCCATCCAAAATGTATGGAGTAAACCTATGTTTATCTGCATAAAAGATACATATCATCTCATGCTTTTATTAAATAAGTACCTTATAATAACATTTAAAATATATTACCTAAATGTAGACCAAAGAAAGGGTAGTTAAAGCCAAAACAAATTTCATTCCCGTTTTTTTAATTAACAAGTCAGGCGGCAGCTGATGCGGAAACCACTTGATCAGGGATCGACATTGCTTCAAACATACATCATTATGAGGTTTTTAACTAAAAAGGGCATCAACATGGTTCATAAAGCCAAAATAATGGCTTATCTACCATTCATCCTACTGTTAACAAATCACCCCTCCTCTTAGCTGTTTTATTTATATACTTTTAATGCCAACAAAAAACCACCCGAGGACTTTAAACTCGCAAATTTATATCCCTAATTTTTCAAATACTACATTGTATCTTTGTTGATAGATAACTGTATAGATTCAAATTTCTTGGTATAACTAATGAAGTTGTTGGCAGCACAACTACAGTAGATGTTTCAACTAACATGATATTCAGTCATCCCAATTCTGAGTTGAATTAACTTTTGAGGATATCTGTGTTTTCGATGTAGAAAAAAGAGCACTAATTCAGATGAAGACTGGGGTTTAAGATTGAAAGTAATGCAATTTATGAACAAGAATAGGAAAAGGAGAGGACGTGGCATGATTAACAAGAATAAAAAAAGAGAAGAAGTTGCATTGTTTAAGATGTTATATGCCAGCTCTGAGACTCATGGAAAATAATAGTACAAGCATCGTTAAGAAATAAAAAACAAAAAACTTGGACATAATATACATGGCTACATAAAGAACCAAGACACTAGCATTAATTTTTGCCAGCTCCAAATGTCATTGGGTGTACAAGTTTAATATGTCTGGACTCTTCTCACAGAAAACACAAGATTTTTTGGCTTGAAAGCACATATTGGGTGTGTTCTGGCTATTTTTTTCAAACATAAGTGAAGTGGTGTTTACTTATAAATAGTCCAAGAAAAGGTTGCCTGTATTTTGGGCAATGTGCAATACACATCCCCACCAGATTCTTCATTGTATCTTTGAAATTCATATAGGTTAGCTGTAAGCAATTCATAGACAATAAAAAATGCTCCTGCATAATTTGCAAAATAAGACAACTGGAAAATTAGAAATAGAATTAGTCAGTTGTAATTATGGGAGAAATACTAGTTTGTACATTAGTAGAAGTTATACTTGAAACTAAATCAGATGGTAACTATGATGAAATTATGTACATAGGTGGTTGCAAATTCTCAGTTCAAAAAAGGAAATATTAACATGTGCCCAATGAGCACATGCTAAAATTAATAATAGTTCACAAGAATTTATAGCTTATGGATCCGTCGTTTCAATTTGGAGGGTGTTTGTGTGTTTGAAGTTGGACTTTTTGTTTGTTTACTTTTATGTTAATAATTAACTTTTAATGTGTGCCTATGGCACATGCTAACACAAATTGCACAACATTAATATGAAAATGAGACAAAAACTGAGCTAAAGAAACAAATATTATAAAGTGCATCATTTTTTTTCAAAAAAAGTATCAGAGAAAAATAACACAATACGATATAAGTGATGCAAAAATAAAAAAAATAAAGCTATATTTAATGATATACCTAATGATAAAAGTAGTCATGCGACCGCAAGATGTGACATTGATCAGAGGGGTCATACTTGTTCACAAATTTGAGGAGTTTAATCTCATCTAAGCTCTGATCAAAGAAATCCTTATCATTTTTAATTATTTTTAGGCCGACGTTAGTTCCAGTATGAAGATCATATGCTTGCACAATACTACTAAATGCACCAGAACCAAGAAGCTTAGTTATATATTATGTTCCTGCTAACACTGAATTTCGAATGATTGGCAACTCCTTATTCGCTTAAAATCCGGCCCTGAAATTCAAAATTGGAATACTTTGGAATTAAGTATGTAAGATAGGCTGAAAGAAACTTCATCATTAATTTAGTTTAAGCTGTCTAAAACATGAATCTAAAACATGAAGGTAAAACATAATTTTAATAACGATTAGATATCATTTACCAAAACATATATAATCAACCAACAAGTTTCTTCGTCAATTTGTTGAAAAATTACTTACAGGTCAGGTTCGTAAATTATAAGAATCAAAGTATAATTTGGAGCCTGATGTAGCCCAAAGAACTTAATTATCCAGAAAGCCAAATGTAATTCACACCTAAAAAGGAAAGAATTTGGTTTAGCTTTTAAGAGTCTTATTTTACCAATTCACTTAATAATATAAGTCCAATTTCAATATATCAATTATAATTGAATGGCGAAATCACTTTTGTTCAGATCCAACCAAAATATTTTAGTTCAAACGTAATACATTTATTACTACAATTATAGGTAAATGTAACGACCCGCCGCCCTGACCGCCCCCAGTCGGTAATTAAACCAACTAGAAACGTTCAAAATGACGGATTGTTGTTCAGTTTATAGAGTTTAAACAGAATCAGCCACAGAATCACAAAACAATCATATATTTCTCATAAATAATTTTTCTTACATATATCAGAGTTTGTACAATGCATTATATTTTATACAGCGGAATATATCTTTTATTATTGAGTACAAGAAAAATTTTCTAGAAAAACTTTAGTGGAGTGCTTTCCCCTCTCTCTCTAACTTCGCTGCCTGAAAATCTTCAAGCTGTAAAAATACTCGGTCTGACCCGAGCGTTTATTGCAAAACACAAAACACTCGAGTCAGGATTAATCTTTATTCAAGTAATTAAATTTGTAATGAACTGAATAAAATGGTAACAGAGATGACGAATCACATGAATCAATTTAAATCTATTATGGATTTTCTTATTAACAACTTCAATTAAATTATTATTTTTAAAATCTATCAATCCTGTGTGGCTGCAGTGCACACGTATATTTGCACACATGTGCACTGCCTCGCCAACACGTGTGCATCAAGCATGAAGCATACAACCTCAAATAACCACTGCACCAATACTTTAAAATGGAGGCAGAACAACAATGAAAAAGCAAATGCACATCTAAACCAATATTGCAAGAGGCAACAAGAATGGCCAGAACAGTGAATGGAAACATACACTTGCAATAGAAAGTTTTGAAAAGGAGAACCAGAAGTGCAAGTGTGTAAGAACAACTTCACAACAACAAGGCAATGCACTATGCAGTGGACAACAGCACCAAAGTGCAAAATCTCAAGTGACCAAGAGCACCAAAACCAACTACACTACTCAAAGTACACAGTGGCCAGAAAACATGAAAAAGGATACAACTCAAGTCTGGTAACAACATCACAATCAAGTGCAGCTATAGTTAACAAGTGCAAGACCATGTTCAAATGCAGACATCAATGACTGTACAACTACAATGGCAACAACATGCAGCTATAACAGATCAGATCAATGTAAGACTAACAAGGTCAACCAATGTCTACAGTGGCTACAGTTTAACAAACAAGTGAAACAGAGGGAACTGGGAACTGTGTGTACAGGGAAACAACTACACAGTTCAAATGGAATACAAACATGTATCAGTGGATTCAAAAATGTAACAAGTATACAAGACAGGTCTAGACTAAAATTTAAATTTGCTTTCATCTATTTCTGAAAATATAGAACAGGTCTTAAACCAAAGTTAAACTTGTTTACAATTTTTTTTTTCAAAAGCAAAGAGGAGGAGAAGGATTTAAAACCTGGTGTGAGCCTGCAACTCAAACAAGTTAAACCAAATTCCAACTTACTTACTTTTTTTCTTTTTTTTTCTTTTTCTCAGTAGATTACATGATCAATATCAAAGTGCTTCAAGAGGCAGTGGATAACATGGAAAAACATCCACAAAATTCCAGTGAAGTTATAAGTGAAAATCAAGACATCAAGTATGTCTGTAAATGCAACCCAGTACAGTTCAGTGAACCGAGGTGAAGCTACAAGAGTACAACTACACCAACTAAATGTCATCAAGTAAACAAGATTCAAGACAGTATAAATCCAGTCATATATATGCATACACACATACAAATATATGTATGCCTATATACGCAGATTTTAGAAAACAGGTGACACATTGAGTCCACCATTTAAAACAAATTGACACAGCTAAAAATGATTCAAGTTCAAATATATCAGTATAGCTAATAAAATGAAAATGGACAGCAGCTACTACACAAATGCAAGAAGGTCAAGTTAGCACACTCAACACAGTGCAAGCACAAGTGCATACAAGAGGTCAAAGATAGTTATATATTAAAACTGTATAAGTTCGTAGTTGAAAACAAGACTATACTTTCTGAAAAACTCTAACATTTTCAAAGTCATGTATATATGAAACTTCATTTGTTCTCAAACTAGTACTCATACTCTTAAAATTAACATCTGTTCTTATCCGTTTTTTTTTAAAAAAAACAAAATTTACTAGCATCTATTCTCATCAGTTTAAAAACAATATCATATAGCATCTGTTCTTAACAGTTTAAAAACAATTTCAAGTAGCATCTGTTTTCATCAGTTAAAAAAAAACAAATTTCAATTAACATCTGTTCTTATCAATTCAAAAATAAATCCCAAATAGCATCTGTTCTTAACAGTTTAAAAAAAACAAGGTTTAATTGCATCTGTCCTTAACAATTTAAAACAAAATATTAAATAGCATCTGTTCTTATCAATTCAAATGCATCTATTCTTATCAATTTAAATTAAAATTTAAATAGCATCTGTTCTTAACAGTTTAGATTAAAGTAACCGAGCAAATGATAACAGATAACACCCAAATCATAGCATGCAACCAAGCAACCAATTCAAACAAATTTTAAAACTTGAATCAAAACCAATCGTGAGCAAAGAACTCACCTTTCACCGAAGCGAATTGGAACAACGCAAATCAATTATCAGAAAACAAGCGCGAGCAAAGAGCAACATCAATCGGATTGAATCAAAGCCCCAATTGGAATTGAAGAGGTGAAGCCCTATTTGTGAAGAGAGGGACGAACGACAGCCGCCATTGTTTCTTTGTTTCGTTTGAAAGGGTTTTGAATGGGAAAGGTAAAGGGGTCGGGTATAAAAGAGAATAGAGAACGTGTATTAGCGTGGGTTACGGCATGAATTTGGCTGACAGGGGTAAGGTAATGTATACTTATATTATATATATTATTATATTTTTTTTTTTTTTTTTTGCTTTTCAATTTAAATTCAATTTGTTTTGTATAATTATTTTCTTAAATAAACATATAAACGTTTTGCGGTTCAAATATCAAACTTAAATTTATAAATTTTCTTTAAAAATAATTCGTAAATCCAAACTATTTTTTTTTAAGTCATTAGTTCAAATTTCAATTACAAATTAAATATTAAATTTTAACTTCAAAGTCGAATTTAAATTTTATTCAACTTTTCACTAGATTAAATTCTTAAATTTAATCGCCAATTTATTCTGATAATTTGAAATTCAAGTAAATCATCATTCGAATATTTAAAATTAATTAAATATTTTCATTTTTAAATTTTTCTAAATTCTGGGTTGTTGCAATCTCCCCTACTTAAAAGAATTTCGTCCCGAAATTATAAGTTAGGAAAAACGATTGCTAAAATCTCTCCGATATTTATATCCTACACAATTTTACCAAGTTTCAAACTCGCAAATAAATATAGGATTCATTTCATTTATTTTATCTCACTAGTTTTGTTCATCAATTTTAATAATCAAGACACAAAAGTCTTTTACCAAATTTTTGACTTACAAAACTCAGATTTTTAAACTTGAAATCTTTCATGCTAGATATTTACATATCATATCTTTTCCAAAGCTGTGTGCTTTGAAGATATTTTAAAAATCTTCTTCCTTAATTCATTAAGTTAGAATTATGTAATTCTAATTTTAGATTATTGATTTTCTATTCAATGTTTGAAAATACTTGATAACTCGAAGTTTAACAAGTCCATCGTCGTTCTCACAGACTTTAGGCATACGCTGGCCAGGCGCAAGTCTAAAAATCTCCAAGTAATAAATATACTTGCTTCAACTCCCAGTGAAAATACTTTTTAAAAATTCTCTTAAAAATGGATATGGAAAGCACGTTCCCCCATGGATCACAGTTTACCCGGCGGTTACGCTACTATCCCAGTAGAATCGCTTGTAACCTTAGGTTTCACATCTCTCTTGAATTTCGCCATGGTTGTCGCCTTAGATCGCGGTCCACACGGCGGTTACGCTACTATCCCAGTAGAATCGCTCGTGGCCGTAGGCATCACGCCCCTCGAATTTCGCTTCGGTTTCTAGATCGCAGTTTACACGGCGGTTGCGCCACTATCTCAGTGGAATCGCTTGTAACTGTAGGCATCACGCCTCACGAATTACGCCAGCATCAATTCACCTAATCCCAAACACGATGATCCATCGTGGGGGATCCCAGTCAGTCCCAATGGACATTCCACTAATGGAAATTCTATGTAGCTACGATTTCCAGTGGACACTCCACCGAGTTCCAATCACCTTCACAATTAATAAATGGAAGGTACATTTCCATATCCTCAGTTTTTAGAAAACATATGTCATATACATATAGTACTTCATTTCACATTTCGTACATATCATACCTATGTAAACTTGCACAGGACTTTTCATAATAATGACTTTCCAAACTGATGGTTTTCGAATTATTATATTCACATATATAAGTTACGAAAACTCAATTCACATTCATCACAAATAGAGGATTCCAAATTTTTTTCCATCACATTTCAAATTTTCCTCTAAATCGATTTGAAAATTTAAGGTTATCTCAAACCTAATTCACATTCATAATCCAATTCCTTATCGACTTCACATTCGATTTGGATTTCACGTTACATCGTCAATTCTCAACACATAATCGATGTCTACCGATATATAACCTCTAAGCTCGTACGTCTCAGAGAAGGGTGTTAAGCTAAAAGAATAAATTCTCCGCCACCACAGATATATATTTAATAGAGATCAATTGATATGTCATCAATTCACAATGCTAGACATACAATCCCAATCGACTATCCAAAATTCAGAGCTCAACTTATATTGTTTTTGGTGTCAAAGTTAAACTCAATTTAACTCAAGATTCAATCTTTTTTGGAAAATATTCAAGTTGAACTAATCGTTCAAATTTCCTAAAAATATCTTTACAAGATATATAATTTTCACACTTAACCATTTGAAACAAATTTCAAATATTCATTTTTCTCCAATTTATCTTTAAAAGATAAAATTTCAAACCTTTCATTTCATATTGAAAAACATTTCCATACTTATTCAATAAGTAATTCACAAGTTCATTTATTTTCAACACGGAAAATATTCAATATACTTGAATCAAAATTAAGTATATATTCCATTCTTTAAGGAAATCATTCTTTTAAACACATTTATTTGAGTTAAAACGAATGTTACGTAAAACATCGTTACGACAACTCAAAAATCACTAGTATAGGGATTCGAATTTAAGATAGATATATAAATCCCAATACTATAAACAACATTTCCTTTCGGAAACCATTTACTATAACAATAGTGTTATAGTCCACCATTTCCTTATTTCTCGAAAACGCCAATTTCAACAATTGAATGTTGAAATCTATGTATTCGATTCTTAATGCATTTTAAAACATCTTTAAAACCATTAACTTTTTCAAATTTAACTTAATTCATAGTTTGAATTACTCCTACTTTTCACAATATTAATTTTAAACCAATTTCAAACTTTTCAATATTAAGTTTTTCACTTAATTTAATTTTCCGCACGTTTAAATTCAAATTCATCACTGAATTTATTAAACCTATAATGGATTATCATGTTGACAACTTCAAATTTGAAATCTAAATCTCATTTGAACTTTTCATTTGCTTTCTATTTCAAAAATAATCAACTAGTTCTTTAGTAAGTCATTCGTCGGCTTGGTTTCATTAAATTCGTATTTCCACATTAACTATTTTAGGCAATAGTTTTAAACTTGAAATATAAACTTTACATCAAACTTAGTTTGATTCATTCAGTTAAATCAACAATTAAATTTCCTTCCCAAGATGCTATTCATTAAAATATTTTCTCCATACAAAATTTTACATAGCTTAATACTTTTAAAAGACGTACACAGAAGATTTTGGATTACAAAAGATAGTATTACAAAATATATTGGTTGGTTTAAGATACAGAATAATTAAGGACTATCGACTTCTTGTCCGGTAGTATGCATCTTTGCCAAACTTTCATCTTCGGATGACACTATTTCATGTTGTGTTAAAGGAGAATTAACACATTCAAAATCCACATGTCCCCAATCCTTACAGTTATTGCAAAAATATGAGATGTTTCCATCCTTATCTATCACCTTAGCACTTTTCGCTCTAGCTGGTCGGGCTATAGCTTGCTTTCCCTGCTGTCTTTCGGTGCAGTTTCTGGCTATATGTCCAGTCTGACGACAATGGTAGCAGATTGTGAACCTATCGATGGGTAAATCGAGTACGCACTTTTTCCTTTTCACTTTAGGGCAATGACTAAGAAAATTCCCTTTCTCCCGACATTTAAAACACACAATCTCAGGACGAGCGAATCGGACATCCACATTCCTTTTCTTTCTTCTCTTTCGGCACTTAATGGCATAATGTCCCTTTTTATGACATCGATAGCAAATAACCTCATCATATGGACCAGGTGCTTGCCTTTCACTGAATCTCCTTTCAATTTCCGCACGTGTCGCTTCTGCTTCTCTACGAGCAATTGCTCTTTGTTCACGGCGTGCTGCTTTTTGTGCTTCGGTTTTCGCCATTATAATTAACAAGGTGTTTTCGAAGTTTCCTATCAATATTTGCAATTCTTATTAGCAGAGGTTGGATTATTCAATCATTTTACCTAAAACATATCCGTTTTATTCAATAATATATTCACTGTCCAAAATCGTGAATATACTTTGTCAACTAATTTCATCATTTCTTCAACTTATTTTTTATTTTTAAAGGGTTATCCACTGTCCAAACTCGTGAATATAACTCCTTTAATAAGCTACAACAATTTACTTATCAAATTCAATTGATTTCGAATTTATAAACAATCTTCATAAATTCCTTTTCTAGTTATAAAACTTCGATTTACAATCTTTTTATTAATTCAATTCAATTCAATTTATATAACTCAGCTATATACCAAAAGTTCATATTATAAGTTAAATACTTATAATCCATTTATTTATTAACTCGTTCTTCACAACGTTTGAAATCAATTTCTCAAAAGAATTCAGAATCAAATTTCCAAGTTATAATTCAATAATTCTCTTGGTTATAACCAAATCAACATATCATTTTATTTCACAGTTATTTCGGAGATATTCACAATATTCGATTTAACCAATTTAAACCAATTCAAACCAATTCATTAATTCACTTAACTCATATTTCATTTTTCATAAATCTCAATAATTCGATAATGGATTTTCGAATGAGAAACTATCGCAATCCTAAATTTAGAGAGGGGAATTTTCAAAATAATTCTAACTTTCAAAATACCTTTCATTTCAAAGAAAACAATTTTATACTTCTTTAGATTTGAAAACATTTTCTTTAAAGTGGTTCTAGTAACTATTCATATTAAACATCATAAACTGAGCTTTGTGTAAACCAAAGCTCTGATACCACTTTTGTAACGACCCGCCGCCCTGACCGCCCCCAGTCGGTAATTAAACCAACTAGAAACGTTCAAAATGACGGATTGTTGTTCAGTTTATAGAGTTTAAACAGAATCAGCCACAGAATCACAAAACAATCATATATTTCTCATAAATAATTTTTCTTACATATATCAGAGTTTGTACAATGCATTATATTTTATACAGCGGAATATATATTTTATTATCGAGTACAAGAAAAATTTTCTAGAAAAACTTTAGTGGAGTGCTTTCCCCTCTCTCTCTAACTTCGCTGCCTGAAAATCTTCAAGCTGTAAAATACTCGGTCTGACCTGAGCGTTTATTGCAAAACACAAAACACTCGAGTCAGGATTAATCTTTATTCAAGTAATTAAATTTGTAATGAACTTAATAAAATGGTAACAGAGATGACGAATCACATGAATCAATTTAAATCTATTATGGATTTTCTTATTAACAACTTCAGTTAAATTTTTTTTAAAAAATCTATCAATCCTGTGTGGCTGCAGTGCACACGTATATTTGCACACATGTGCACTGCCTCGCCAACACATGTGCATCAAGCATGAAGCATACAACCTCAAATAACCACTGCACCAATACTTTAAAATGGAGGCAGAACAACAATGAAAAAGCAAATGCACATCTAAACCAATATTGCAAGAGGCAACAAGAATGGCCAGAACAGTGAATGGAAACATACACTTGCAATAGAAAGTTTTGAAAAGGAGAACCAGAAGTGCAAGTGTGTAAGCACAACTTCACAACAACAAGGCAATGCACTATGCAGTGGACAACAGCACCAAAGTGAAAAATCTCAAGTGACCAAGAGCACCAAAACCAACTACACTACTTAAAGTACACAGTGGCCAGAAAACATGAAAAAGGATACAACTCAAGTCTGGTAACAACATCACAATCAAGTGCAGCTATAGTTAACAAGTGCAAGACCATGTTCAAATGCAGACATCAATGACTGTACAACTACAATGGCAACAACATGCAACTATAACAGATCAGATCAATGTAAGACTAACAAGATCAACCAATGTCTACAGTGGCTACAGTTTAACAAACAAGTGAAACAGAGGGAAATGGGAACTGTGTGTACAGGGAAACAACTACACAGTTCAAATGGAATACAAACATGTATCAGTGGATTCAAAAATGTAACAAGTATACAAGACAGGTCTAGACTAAAATTTAAATTTGCTTTCATCTATTTCTGAAAATATAGAACAGGTCTTAAACCAAAGTTAAACTTGTTTACAATTTTTTTTTTCAAAAGCAAAGAGGAGGAGAAGGATTTAAAACCTGGTGTGAGGCTGCAACTCAAACAAGTTAAACCAAATTCCAACTTACTTACTTTTTTTCTTTTTTTTTCTCTTTTTCTCAGTAGATTACATGATCAATATCAAAGTGCTTCAAGAGGCAGTGGATAACATGGAAAAACATCCACAAAATTCCAGTGAAGTTATAAGTGAAAATCAAGACATCAAGTATGTCTGTAAATGCAACACAGTACAGTTCAGTGAACCGAGGTGAAGCTACAAGAGTACAACTACACCAACTAAATGTCATCAAGTAAACAAGATTCAAGACAGTATAAATCCAGTCATATATATGCATACACACATACAAATATATGTATGCCTATATATGCAAATTTTAGAAAACAGGTGACACATTGAGTCCACCATTTAAAACAAATTGACACAGCTAAAAATGATTCAAGTTCAAATATATCAGTATAGCTAATAAAATGAAAATGGACAGCAGCTACTACACAAATGCAAGAAGGTCAAGTTAGCACACTCAACACAGTGCAAGCACAAGTGCATACAAGAGGTCAAAGATAGTTATATATTAAAACTGTATAAGTTCGTAGTTGAAAACAAGACTATACTTTCTGAAAAACTCTAACATTTTCAAAGTCATGTATATATGAAACTTCATTTGTTCTCAAACTAGTACTCATACTCTTAAAATTAACATCTGTTCTTATCAGTTTTTTTTTAAAAAAAAACAAAATTTAATAGCATCTATTCTCATCAGTTTAAAAACAATATCATATAGCATCTGTTCTTAACAGTTTAAAAACAATTTCAAGTAGCATCTGTTTTCATCAGTTAAAAAAAAACAAATTTCAATTAACATCTGTTCTTATCAATTCAAAAATAAATCCCAAATAGCATCTGTTCTTAACAGTTTAAAAAAAACAAGGTTTAATTGCATCTGTCCTTAACAATTTAAAACAAAATATTAAATAGCATCTGTTCTTATCAATTCAAATGCATCTATTCTTATCAATTTAAATTAAAATTTAAATAGCATCTGTTCTTAACAGTTTAGATTAAAGTAACCGAGCAAATGATAACAGATAACACCCAAATCATAGCATGCAACCAAGCAACCAATTCAAACAAATTTTAAAACTTGAATCAAAACCAATCGTGAGTAAAGAACTCACCTTTCACCGAAGCGAATTGGAACAACGCAAATCAATTATCAGAAAACAAGCGCGAGCAAAGAGCAACATCAATCGGATTGAATCAAAGCCTCAATTGGAATTGAAGAGGTGAAGCCCTATTTGTGAAGAGAGGGACGAACGACAGCCGCCATTGTTTCTTTGTTTCGTTTGAAAGGGTTTTGAATGGGAAAGGTAAAGGGGTCGGGTATAAAAGAGAATAAAGAACGTGTATTAGCGTGGGTTACGGCATGAATTTGGCTGACAGGGGTAAGGTAATGTATACTTATATTATATATATTATTATATTTTTTTTTTATTTTTTTTTTCTTTTCAATTTAAATTCAATTTGTTTTGTATAATTATTTTCTTAAATAAACATATAAACGTTTTGCGGTTCAAATATCAAACTTAAATTTATAAATTTTCTTTAAAAATAATTCGTAAATCCAAACTATTTTTTTAAGTCATTAGTTCAAATTTCAATTACAAATTAAATATTAAATTTTAACTTCAAAGTCGAATTTAAATTTTATTCAACTTTTCACTAGATTAAATTCTTAAATTTAATCGCCAATTTATTCTGATAATTTGAAATTCAAGTAAATCATCATTCGAATATTAAAAATTAATTAAATATTTTCATTTTTAAATTGTTCTAAATTCTGGGTTGTTACAGTAAAATTATTGTATGTTTTGCAACTGAAATCTCAGTCTAGGTTAATACATTTTTCAATAAATAGTTTCCCTGATACAAGCTAAAGCTCTCTGTGAAATCCCAGTCTAGGTTAATACATTTTTCAATAACTAATTTTCATTAATAAATATTTAAACCATATTTTATGTAACATTCACGGCACTACAGCATAAATAATCATGAACTGCACATTCATCCAATTTAATTTCACCTATTGTTAGTAAAGGTGGTTCCAAATTTTTCATCAAGGAAATAAAAATTAAGTATGAATTGAATACACAATAGATATATATGTATCTTTAATTTTTAGTTGGGCAAACCAATTATAATAAAACTTAATCAGATAGAAATCTAATTTTAATTCAATCCGAAACAAGAAACATACTCAATGAACATTTTGTTGTTGATTGAATTCATATGATATCCACCTCAAACTGAGCTTAGCGAACATCTTATTTTAGTTGAATTTATAGAATGGCTTCGCTTATATTCTAGTCATTAAACTAGCCCGGTTTTAAAACTAGGCGAGGCTCGGTTTTGTGCAACTAGGCCTTGCTCAGTTTTTAACTGATCTTTTGCTCAGTTTCTATAACTAAGCCTTGCTCGGTTTTTAAACTGAACTTCGCTTGGTTTTTAAACTAATCGAAACCTTTCAGATAAATGAACTGTTCAAATTGGGAATAAAACGATGTAAAACTTCTACTGTTCAAATTGACAAATGAAACCAGACACAAAATAAATCTGTTTTTTATTTAAAAAACAGTGTAGTACTATGTAAGACTGTAATGCAAACCAATAATCAATGACAAAAAAGCACCATTCAAATAGAGTTGATCCATATACAAACCTAATTTGGAAGGAAAATAATGAGGTACACGTCAAATGGATAAAAATAAATACCTTGTATAACAGGAAACAAATACAGAACAATGGGAAAAAATATGGAATGACAGTGAAAGATTAAAACATATTTTATAATTTGGAAAATAGGTACAATAATTGATTTGGAATTTGGCCCATTTGTTAGTCCCTAGATTCAACAATATCTATGTCAAATCTTCATTCCACGTTTAAAAATTTGAATTCTATATAAATATGCAATTTAAGACGCTGACAAGTGAACGAATGATTATTTGGGCAGAAAAATTTCATTAAAAATTTTTGTAATAGCACTACAAGAAGATTTCTAGATTCACAAAATTAGTGGATTCGAAAATTTTACCAATATTTGTAAATAAATATAGAGTTAAAAAGTATTAAATTTATATAACAATAATAAGTGTTAAGTGCAAACACACTCATTTGCTATGAAATGGCTAAAGCAGTATTGCTTGCATATGTACCGCCGAGCAGTATCAAAATATTTGTATAATGCACAATAAGATGTGATGACTTCGTCCACAATATGAACCATATAGTAAAGCTATACGAGGAACATTATGCAAGGATAGAAAATTGATAAATTCAATTAATATCGCTAAATATTTCATTGAAAGTTAGTTTATTACACCTTTATTGTAATGACCCAGAATTTTTATTAATTAAAATTTAAATATTTAATTTATTTTAAATATTAATAAGTGAATTTATAAGTCGGATAAATTTTATTTCGAATAATTGGATTTAATTGAATAATTAAATCGATAATTTAATATGTGAAAATGCAGAAATAATTGAAAATTTGGGTTAAATATGATTGAAAATGATTTGTAAAATTTTATTATATCATATTGAATTAGAATGATGTTATAGAACTTTTAAAATCGAATTAAAAGTTAATTTGTGAAAATTGAATATTTTAATATTTAATCGACTAGTGAAAATAGCCAATTTTCGAACAGTCTCAGAATTGGACGAAACCAGTTCCATTGGATCCGTAATAGTTAGTTATTATCGGATTTCAATTTTCGTAGCAATCGGGGTTATCGTTTGATCGTGGCAGCTCGAAACGCATCGAAATTGTTTTAATATTAATTTGGCGAGTTAAAATAGCCATTTTTCAAAAAGTCTCGGATTTCGACGAAACCACTTTCATCGGATCCGTAATGTGATATTATTGTAAGATTTCAAATTTCAAGTCAATTGGATTTACCGTTTGTCCGGTGCAAATTAAAACGCCTAGAAAATCGTTTAAATCGGTTTATTTTAAATCGGACGTTTATTGCCATAACTTGCACAGATGACCGAATTAGCTCCCGAAACATGTTCCATTGTGTTCGAAATGCAGGGTAAACCTTAGAAACGCCAACCGGCACGCTTCGTTTGGAGATCGGAAATTCCGGGTGAATAGTAAATCGGAAAATTTTCTATAAACCCCCCCCCCCCTCTTCATTTTTGCAAAATTATTAAAACCCTAGGGTTAAAACTGCAGCCGCCACCTTCATAAACATTCAATGGCCAGCAATCTCTCTTCTTTTCTCCTCAATTACTTCCAATCCATAAACATTTAGAGAAAGTGTTCAACATGAAACTTGTAGAGCATGAAGAGAGCTTCGAATCTATACGGAGTTGATCGAAATTGGCGCGACGTGGAGGGAGATACAGGGGGCCGACGCCTGTCAGTTGCGCACGGTTTTCAAGGCTAATGTGGAGGCCGAGTTGCATAGGGTTTGGGCCGATGGTTGCTCATGCTATGCTCTTCAATTTGGAGGCCTTTGATCGTCGTCTTGTTCAAGGAATTGGCCACGATTTGGAACCCTAATTTGAGCATGAATGGGTTGTGTCACGGCCTATAGAACGTGGAAGGGAAGAAGAAGCAGTGGACGGGCTAGATTTGCTGGGTGATGGATCTAAGGGCTGAGATTTGCTGTAGGTTAAAATTAAAAGAAAGTTGTAATTTATGTATATATAAATTCGTGAAACTTGTAAAAATCATATCTTTTTCATACGAGGTCGAAAACATACGAAACAGGAAGCGTTGGAATCGTATGGACGAGCACTACACTATGGAATTGGATTGGAGTCGTTTGGAATTAGTGAAAATTTTGGATAAAATTAAACGTCCGTTTAATTTTATTCGAAATAAATCGCTAAAACGAAATTGAAATCAAGGTGAGAACTTCTCACTCAATCGAATCGGTTTCGATTTTAATTTTAAATAGTTAGATTTAAAATATTTGAATGCATGTTTGAATGATGATTGTTATCTATTGATTGTTAAAATAGACATTATGCGCCGTTAGTAAGCGGATGTTATTTATTAAAAACATATACCGCGAATATTTCATAAACAGTGAAATTGGTATTATATATAATAACAATATATATATATTGGCATATGTATATATTGCAGTTATTGATTTCCCACATTGTATAGCGGATGAGACCCTATTGCGCCGTCTATTAAGCGGATAATATTTTAAATCCCATATACCGCGATAATTTCGTACTGGAACGGAATTGGTATTGTGCTAACATCTTTGGATGCAGGAAAACAGGTTGGAGGGATCCAACTGGATTCCTCAACAGTATTTATTTGATTATGAATATTTTGATATTCGTTGATTATCATATCGATATATGATATCGTTGTTGTCGTGATTGACTATTTGGTGTGTAGCATCATTGGGCCAAGATTTTGGAATTTTAAAATGATTTTTAAAGTGATTTTTGAAAATATACTATATTTTTGGAATTGATTTATTTTAAATAAATAAACGTTATACTTTTAAAAGTTATAAAAATTATGATTTCTGAGAAATATAGTTAAAAGCAGATTTTTGAAAATACGGGTTAATGATTTTATAAAATAGCTTAAATTGGGATTTCTGAATTTATTATAAAAAGTTCAAAAATAGGATTTATAAAATTTAGTTATTTCATCAATAAAAACGATGAAATTATAAAGGAGTTTAAAGACGTTTTGAAATAATAGTATAAATTGATTTATATAAGAGATTTATAAATTGATATTTATAAATTTAAGATGTTGGAATTATAAAACGAGTTTTTATAAGTATTAGAATGAATTATGAATGAATTTCATAAATGAATGAAATTTATATAATTATAAACGGTGAAATTATAAATGGAATTTTATAAGCAGTAGGTTTATAAAATCTGTAAAGTTATTTGAAGAATAGATTTGGTTAAATAAATGAATCTTATAAGTTATAAGATTTATAATTTGGAAAGTCTTAAAAAGAACGATTTTGTAAAATAATCGTTTTATAAGCGTTTAACTTATAATGTGAACTTTTGGTTTATAATTGAGTTATAAATCGAGTAGGTTAATAAAAGAGATTTATAAATGAAGTAGTTATAAAACAAATAGAAATGGAATTTATAAACATTGTTTTATAAATTCGCAACGACTTATTTTGATAAGTAAATTGTTGTAACTTATTTATGGAGTTATATTGGCATTTTAGACAGTGAATAATCCTTTAAAATGAAACGTATAGAAATGATGAAATTTGTTAACGTAGTATATTCACGTTTTTGAATAGTGAATAATATGTTAAAGAAATTGTTTTGGACGTGATGTTTTAAATAGAATTAAAACGATCTAACGATGTTTTAAATGTGTTAAGATTCGAAACCATAGATTTCAACATTCATTGTTGAAATAGACGTTTCGAGAAATAAAAGGAAATGGTGGACTATAACACTGTTGTTATAGTAAATGATTTCCGAAAGGAAATGTTTTGTATAGTATTGGGATTTATAGATCTATTTTAATTTCGAATCCCTATACTAGTGATTTTGGGTTGTCGTAACGATGTTTTACGCAACATTCGTTTTGGCCCAAATAAATATGTTTAAGAGAATGATTTCCTTAAAGAATGAAATATATACTTAATCTCGATTTAAGTATATTGAATATTTTCCAAGTGTTGAAAATAAATGGATTTGTGAATTACTTATTAATAAATAAGTATGGTGTTGGGCGAATTTTCACCCAGAAGACCTCAAGACCAAGAAGCCGCAGTTTCACTCGGGCTCGCAAGCAACCTCTACTTCGTTCGATAGCCAATACCAACCTAGAAGACCATCCAATATTCTCCATGAAGAAGTTCGTTCGGCCCGAGCCTCCATTCGGTCCCTTCATTCGGCAAACCCAGCCTATAACCTCATTCGGCATAAGTTCCTGCCGAGCCAGATGATACCGGACCAGCCTCTCCAATACACTACCGAACTAGATGATGCCGGACCAGCCTCTCCAATACACTACCGAACTAGATGATGCCGGACCAGCCTCTCCAATACACTACCGAACTAGATGATGCCGGACCAGCCTCTCCAATACACTACCGAACTAGATGATGCCGGACCAGCCTCTCCAATACAATACCGAACGAGGATGATACCGGACCAATCGCCACCGATCCAAGCCACAACCGAACCACCTCCACAACCGAACCACCATGACCAAACCAATCTCCAAGCACGGCCGAATGAAGCCTCGCCGAACCAGGTGACTGCCAGTCCAGATTGTCTCAGCCCGGGCCCACCAGCAGCTATATACCTCCAAGGCCCCTGCTCCCTACCTCATTCTATAAATAGAGGGGCAGGGGTACAACAATGGCAGACAAGTTTGAGAGCTCAAGCAAGGAAGGAACTTTCAAACTACTTTCATATACTCATATACGAAGCATTGTACTTGTAATCTGAAGGAAAGAAGATAATAACATATAAAGTGGACGTAGGCACATTCTGGCCGAACCACTATAAATCCGCGTGTCATTTACATTTCAGCCCCTACTTCTTTTATATTTATATACTCATCTAAAATCATTGAAAATCACATAAAATCAACTAAATAATACGACTTGGAGATGTTTGTCCATTTTTTGTGCAAACATTTTTGGTGCTTTCACTGAGAATTGAACTCAGGCTTCAGCTTCTCCCACTCAACCTCCTTCTTAACAACATCGTTCGTTACTTAGAAATCATGCCTTCCAAACAGAGAAAGGATGTTAACAAAGGAAAGAACATCGCAACTAGCAGCCTTCCAGATCCAGCAATCACAGATCAGCCCACTTCAACAGCAGTACCAGATGAAAATCAGGAAAATCCAACTGGTCCCGCAACGAAACAACCAATCACTAGGGCAGATCTGGACAGGGTTGTGGCTGAAGTAACTAACCGCTTCACATCCCAACAAGAAACTTTGGTGGACCAACTCATGACACGCTTAAGGGATGCTGAAGAGTCCAACCGCAACACTGAATCATGGGGTGAATCCCAATCCGGAGGATCCCGGAGGCAACAAAGGTCTTCACTCTTCGAACAAGCTATCAACAGGAAAAACGATGATAGGGGCCGCGCCCGGACTCAGCCCGAATTCCGACTCGAGGAAGCCCTTGGAACCGAACCTAGCGGGGGAGGCACCAGGCGAGGGTCGGATGTAGCTGAGCCAGTCATGCCACCTAATCATAGAAACCCCGCTGAACGGAGCCGAGCTAGAACCCAGCCCGAAGTTGACCCCATGGATGTGCTCGAAACAGAACCCCACAGGGGAAGATCAAGGCAGGGGGCAACTGTAGCTGGTCCTAGCGTGCATCCAAGCAGCCAAAGACAACCACTGGATAATGCTAGAGGTGATAGACTGTACCATCCCTACAGGTCATCTGGACGAGATAGATCCCGCAGGGAAGAACCGAGCTCATTTTTGTCCGCTCCAAGTTCTGACGAGCGGATGGCACGATTATTCAGAGAATGTGTCCAACGGGAGCAAAGGGACCGGGGAATAGGCGCTAGGGTCACCAGTCCCTTTACCCGAAATATCGAAACTGCCATCACTCCCCGGGAATGGAAAATGCCAACCATGGAACCTTACAAAGGAACTTCCGACCCCATCGTACACCTGCAGAGATACACCCAGCATATGCTCATGAGTGGAGCAACAGAAGGAGTATTATGTAAATGCTTTCCGCTATTCCTATCAGATCTAGCTACCTCCTGGTTCTGCCATCTACCCCAAGGATCCATCAGCTCATGGGAGATGTTAAAAGAAAGGTTTATTAGCCAGTTCCGCATCCATGTGGAACAACCCAAGGATGCTTATTCTCTATCCAATGTCAAACAGAAATCCGGAGAGACGCTGCAACAATATCTAACACGGTTCAACGCCGCAGCGGCAGCAGTTCAAGATGCCGATGAAAAACTCACTCTAATGGCCCTCTGTAGTGGTGTACATCCAGACACCAAGTTTGCCAGAAGATTAACTAAGGAAAAACCAGCTACCTTGCTTGATTTCTTCCATGAAGCTGGAAAGTATATGAGACTTGAAGACGCTGCTACGGAGAGGCAGTCAGGGCAACAAGGCAAGATAGTTCAGGACAAGGTTCCCACTGCAGCTAAGGACGCTCGAAGAAATGAATCTAGAGACAATGCTGGGAGCAGAAAGGTTGAGAAGCGCCAATATCGACCAGGGCCAAGATTTGACTCCTACACTCCTTTGAATGAAACAATCGAAAACATCTACCTAGCCACTCAGGGCGAACTCGGATACAAGCGCCCCCCGCACAAGAAAGAATCAGATAACGCACTCAAGTCCGGAAAGTTCTGTCGCTTCCACGAATCCCACGGACATGACACCAATGAATGCCACCATCTTCGGGACTTGATCGAAGAACACATTAGAAGAAGAAGACTGGAACATTATGTGAAAGGTCAGAACAGGACTCCAACTCCTGCCAATGAGAACTCAAAGCAACCCCTCCCAGAAGTAGGCGGAGGGAATCGCAACAATCACAACACCAGTGGCTCTAGTCAAGAGAAGATAGTAGTCCTTACCATCTCAGGAGGACCACACATTGCCGACAGAAGTTGGGCAGAGATGGAAAGGTACGGCAAGTCGCTTAGAAATGCCGAAGGATATGTTAACTCCATTACGGAGGAACGCCACCCGAAACGAAAAGAAAACAATGACATTGTATTCAGTAGGCATGATTTGGAAGGAAGACAGTACCCACATATGGATCCCATGGTCATCTCTGCCTGGTTTGGTCCAGCTAAAGTTTTTCGGATTCTAATAGACACGGGAAGCTCCGTAAATATCCTGTTCAAACATGCTTTCGACAAAATGAAATTATCAATGAAGGATGTATCCCCCTGTGACAAACCACTGCACGGTTTCACTGGAGATGCAAAAATGCCCCTCGGGCAACTTGACCTCTTCGTCGAAATAGGAAGTCATCCCCGCTCCATTGTGCGAAAACAAACGTTCGTATTAATAGAAAACCACTCGGCTTACAACGCTTTCTTGGGAAGACCAGCCTTGTCTGACTTTCAGATTGTATTAGCCCCTTGGTGCCTGAAAATGAAATTTCCAACAGACAACGGAGTAGGAGAAGTAGAAGGAGATCAAGATGCCGCCCGAGACTGCTACGTAACTGAACTTCGCAATAACCGCAGAAAGAATAAAGGAAAAGATTCAGAGACTATTCTCTGCATGAAAAGCTTGGAGGCATAGCAACTAAAGAAAGCCCCTCCTCTTCGATACACAAGCGATCCCTTCAATGAACTAGACCCCAGGGATAAAGAGGAGGAGGCTACCGCCGAGCCTGCAGAGGCTATGGAATTCGTATCGGTAGATAAGCATGATTCAAGTAGACTGTTAAAAATCGGATCTCAGCTGAAAACGGAATTGAAGGATCAACTCATTGACTTCCTCCGCCACAACTTAGATGTATTTGCGTGGACCCATGCCGATATGACAGGAATCTCCCCAGACATAGCATGCCACATGTTGAACATCGATCCCACCAAGGTACCAGTAAAGCAGAAAAAGAGGAGCATGGGGGCAGAGCGATCAGCAGCCCTTGATGAGGAAGTAAAAAATCTACTTGCTAATGGCTTCATACGGGAAGCCATCTACCCAGAATGGATCGCTAACCCGGTGCTAGTAAAAAAGGCCAATGGAAAGTGGCGAACATGTATTGACTTCTCCAATCTGAATGACGCTTGCCCGAAAGACTGCTTCCCACTTCCCCGAATTGACCAACTCATAGACAGCACAACTGGGCACGAACTCCTATCTTTTATGGATGCATACTCCGGATATAACCAGATCCCCATGCACGCTCCCGATCAGGACCACACTAGCTTCATCACCGACCGCGGGTTATATTGTTACAAAGTCATGCCTTTTGGACTCAAAAATGCTGGAGCTACCTATCAACGCCTCGTCAACAAAATGTTCGCAGGACTGATAGGACGAACTATGGAAGTATATGTGGATGACATGTTGGTAAAGTCCAGGAAAGCCAACGACCATGTAAGCCATCTGGACGATATGTTTCAGGTACTTCGCCGGTATGGAATGAAGCTGAATCCTCTAAAGTGCTCCTTCGGAGTTTCATCGGGAAAATTCTTAGGATTCATCGTCCACGCCAGAGGAATCGAAGCAAACCCTGAACAAATCCGGGCTTTAAAAGAAATAAGGATACCTTCCACTCGAAAAGAAATGCAGAGCCTAAACGGAAAGGTGGCCGCCCTAAGCAGATTCATTTCCAAGGCAACTGACAAGTGTGTCCCTTTCTTCGAAGCACTCAAGAAAGACAAAGGGAGGTTCGAGTGGACCGACGAATGCTTAAAAGCCTTCCTCAACCTAATCGAACACCTTCAGAGACCACCAGTACTTTCAACTCCAAATGAAGGTGAAGTGTTATACCTATACCTCGCTGTATCATCTCATGCTCTAAGCGCCGCCTTGGTAAGAGAAGAAGACCGCACACAACGCCCGGTTTACTTTGTAAGCAAGAGATTTACAGGGGCAGAAGCCAGATATCCTAAACTTGAGAAGTTAGCATATTGTTTATTGATCGCGTCACGGAAACTGCGACACTACTTCCAGTCTCACTCCATCAGGGTTCTAACCGATCAACCACTAAGACAAGTGCTCCATCGTCCTGACACTTCTGGGCGACTCCTCAAATGGTGCATCGAACTAAGTCAGTATGATATCACCTACCATCCCCGCACCGCTATCAAAGGACAAGCCATGGCTGATTTCATTGCCGAATTCACTACCAACGAAGGCAAGGAACAATCCGAAGTAGCAAAAAACATCAAATGGAACCTCTTTGTAGACGGAGCATCAAACGAACAAGGCTCGGGGGCAGGTATTGTGATCGTCACCCCCAGGGGAAGAAAGTTGTACTATGCATTAAGATTGGAGTTCACGGCCACTAACAACGATGCTGAATATGAAGCAGTAATAGCGGGATTGGAACTGGCCCTAGAAATTGGAATCAATTCCTTATGTATTCATAGTGATTCTCAGCTTATCGTAAACCAGGTACTAGGAGAATTCCAGACTCGAGGAGAACGACTCACAGCATACCTAAAGAAAACCAGACTGCTACTCGATCGATTGGACCATTATCTAATGGTCCACATTCCTCGAGAAGAAAACCAAGAGGCAGATGAACTTGCAAAGCAAGCTAGTATGAAGGACAGCACCATTTCCGGAGCACTAGCAATCTCAAGGCAGCTTGCCCCGAGTTTCGAACAAGCGAATCTGATAACTGCAATCGAAGAAGGAACCTGGATGACTCCTATCCGGAAATATTTGCAAGATGGCATACTACCCGACAGGCGTGACGAAGCTAAGAAGATCTTGAGGAAAGTTCCCCACTACACAATACAAGAAGGCATCCTCTACCGGCGTGGCTTCTCTAGCCCCCTATTAAGATGCGTCGCCGGAAGGGAAGCCAAGGAGATATTAACAAACATCCATCAGGGAGGATGCGGAGATCACACTGGAGGACAGACTTTGGCAAGAAAGATACTCCGATATGGATATTACTGGCCCACACTAAACAAAGATGCCCTAGACTTCGTTAAGAAATGCGACAGATGTCAGAAGTTCGCCAAGATCCCTCGACTGCCCACAAACGAAATTACTCAAATGACCAGCCCTTGGCCCTTTGCTGTATGGGGAATTGACTTAATTGGCGAACTGCCAACGAGCCGAGGCGGAGCCAAATATGCTATAGTGGCAGTCGATTATTTCACCAAATGGGTGGAAGCGGAACCTTTAAATAAAATATCTTCAGCAAAAGTTATCAACTTCTTGATCAAAAACATTCTGTGCAGGTATGGAGTCCCCCTCAAGATCGTATCAGACAACGGACTCCAATTTGACAGCGAAGAATTTGCCGACTGGTGCCAAGAGCATGGAATTCATAAAAGCTTCTCATCAGTAGCTTACCCTCAGGCAAACGGACAAGTTGAAGCTGTCAACAAAATTCTCAAAACCCTAATCAAGAAGAAACTTGAAAAGTCAAAAGGCGCTTGGGTGGACGAACTTCATACGGCACTATGGGCATACCGCACATCTTTCAGAACATCAACGGGACATACTCCTTTCTCTTTGGCATATGGATCGGAGGCAATGCTCCCAGTTGAGACTATTGTGCCTTCCCACCGTAGGATCCACTACAACCCAGAAGAAAACGAAGAACTCCTCCTCATGTCTTTGGAACTGATTGAGGAAAGGAGAAACGATGCAGCACTCAAAGCAGCAGCTCACAAACAAAAAGTGGCAGCACTATACAATTCCAAAGTCAAGCATCGCAGCTTACAAGAAGGAGATCTTGTCCTCAGGTGAATCTTTCCGCGCCCCGGGGCACTGGACCCCATCTGGGACGGACCATATGTAATTCACAAAGATCTCCACAACGGAGCTTACATTTTGTCAACAGTGGACGGAGAGGTGTTCCAGAGGGCATGGAACATCCGACACCTCCGTCGATACTTTTCTTAACTTGTACTGCCCATATGAAGTGAATTAACAAAGAGAATCAGTGGACGTAGGCATTTTCGTGCCGAACCACTTTAAAAAATCTTGTCTCTTTTTAACTTGTTCCTTTATGTCTTGGCTACTTGTTAAGTTTCATCCCTTTCTGTTGAACAAAATCATATGGCATCTCCACTCAAGACGCACCGCGGCCTCATCTGGACTAGGCCTAACAGGTACGCTACGATTCTATGCACTCGCCAATGAGACTCTTTTGCTCCAGCATCCCTCTGCTGCGGGTTAACTCATTGCGCACCTGCCCTCAAAGCCAACTGTAATGAGCCGATTATAAGTCATCATAAAGGCCGACTATAGCCGATGGCAGCTCATTACGGCGTTCGGCTCGTCGGTAACTGTGAACCTACTTTAAGCCCCAACATAAGGTGTGGCCAGCCAGGGGTAGTTCACGGCCAACGGCACCCACGCTAGCCGGCCACGGTAAATCGAATAATACCCACGATTACGGACCATAATGGTTCGGGTAGTTACCGTGCGCGATCTCGGCTCCGATGTGTCTTAAGTGCGGCTGTGGTAAAAAAGAAAACTCCCCGCGGAGGCGTAAGATGGGTGACAAATGTCTCCAAGACCCACAGCTAGGGAAAGTGACTACAAAACCCGTTTGCCACGAACTTAAGCACATCGACGGCCTTCCGTGACTGGAAGTTTTACTTTTACTATATTTCCATTTCATTTAAATATTTTTCTCCTATCCTGTATAACAAACTCTAAAGTACAGGAAACCAAATAGGAAGCATTCACTCATGAGGCTCTAAGCCTGCGTACTGGGTGGCAGGGCGCTCAGCTATACCCGTAAACAGTTACACAAGACACTCAAAGCTACCGCCTGCGAATAAAACATAAAGGGCGGTACTCTCTTCTCTTGTACATAAATGCGTAACTATAGCTTATTCATACACTAACATTGCAAAACGTGAAGTTATATTTCAAGCAAAAACTTAACATCAAACACAACTAGAATCACAGGCATATACATAATTATACTTCTCACACGGAACATAAAGATAGCAACAACATTTAAACATGACAAAATCAGCTTATATTATGAGATCACACGAAGTTATTCTTTGCAAATAATTTTATTACAGTTGCATGTCAAAGACTAACATAAACAGTGATAAAAAAGAAACAAAAAGATGGCAGATGCATCCACACTCCATCACCAACTCCCCCAGCCTACTTAGCCGCAGGATCAGAGCCCCCAGCATGTGGATCTGAAGTCCCACCTGTCCAGATCAGAAGAGGAATTCATTAAACGAACGATCAAGTTATGAAAACACGGAAAGAAAAGAAAGGGAAAAGAATAACTCACCAGCATCCGCCGCTTGATCCTCATCATCCAACTGCACGCCCGCTTCCTCTGCAGCGAGCAGCCGCATCCCCTCTTTCACCGCCGCTTGCTCCTCCTTTGAGAACTGAGCAGTAACCGCACTCAAGTTGAAAGCCTCTCCGCCTTCCTTACCCGCGTTCACCCTGGCCTCCTCTAAAGCCTGGAGATACACCTTGGCCATGACCCGAGGGTAATCGTCCATCCAAGACAAGCCGCCCTCCTTCCAAGTGTGGAAGTACATATCCTGCAGCATCTCATCCATCATCCCCTCGTTTTCCTCAAACTCCCTCACCCGGGCCTCGGAAGCTTGCAACTTGGCGACGGCGACGTCCCTCTCCGACTGGTATCTTAAGCAGTCAGCCTGGAGTGACCTCCTCATTTCCTCTTCCTTCAACCTGAGGGACCTCCTCATCTCCTCCATCTCCTCCTTCAACTCGGCCTGAGCCATCTCCGCAGCCTCGAGCCTCCCTGACAACTCCTCTACCCGCTCGAGATCCGCATTTCGAACCTCATCCACCGTTGCGATAGCTATGTTAATCCGCTCCCTGCAAGCGACCTCCATCTTCCGTAATTCCGCCCTACTGGCCTTCTCCATGGTCTCTTTCAGACGCTTGGAGGCTTCCTCATGCTGGGAAATCTGAATGGCTTGGTCGGCGAGCTGCTTGGCCTGATCGGCAACCTTTAACCTCAACCGAATGTTAGCACTCCCGATCTCTTCCCCGGCCTTGACCAACTTAGCATGATGCTCCATTAACTTCTTGGTCTCTGCGGCCACCCGGTCGATATTAGCCTTGGCCTCATCCCCCATGGTGACTACCCGTGTAGTAAGTAAATCAAGATCTAAAGATTTGGCCTCGTCCAGCACCCTTACCATGGGGTTGCGGGGAAGGAGGTGTTCGCCCGTGGTCTCATCGAATGAAATGTCCCGAAAGCTTGGGTCTAAATCAGGATGGCCAGCAAAAGGGTCACGAGGCACGGGGCGAGGCGCATCGGGACGCCTTATATGAATGACAGTAGGACTCTTGGAAGGAGGAGGAGGGGGGCCGGGCTCCGTGCTCTCCTCCGTAGTATCACGAGGAGGCTGAGTAGGAGGCTGCGAACCAGGGGACGACTCAAATAAGGAACGGCTCCGCTTCCTTTTCTGAATGCCCTCTTCGATGACCCCAAGAAGAGGGCGGTACTTGACTACGTCCCCAGTGCGATCAGTAGAAGGTTTCGCAGAAGCTCTCCTCGACTTAAATTGTTCAAGGCGATGTCGAACATCCGACGTTTTAACTGCCTGGCCTGCCCCTGGAATAAAGAACAAGTGTTACGAACATACAATAATCCGCAATTCAAAAAATGTGCTAAGTTAAAAAGAAAGAAAAGTGAGGAGACACATCTATTATACAAACCCGGCGGAGGAGTGGGAAACTGCAATAAGTCCTGGATCTCATTCCAGGACGGAAGTGAACCGTAAAAAATTTCTAAGTCCCTATCGAAAATGGAATCGGCAGAAGACAAAAGTTCACCTTGCGTCGCCGGAGTCACCCTAGCTGAAGCCACAGCTTTGCCGGTTTCCTTTGCCTTCTCCGTTTCTTTCTCCTTTTCCTTCTCCGTTTCCGACTCTCCCTCCGACTCCCCAAAGGCCCGACGGAGAGCCTCATCCAGTTCGAGGTCTTGCTCAGAGGTTAGAGCGGCAACACCACTACCACCTTGACCGTCGCCATCTCCTCCACCCTCCGACCTTTCTCCAACTTCGCCTCCTTCCTCCTCTTCCACACCTTCCTCCTCCGGGACAGTCGGGCAAGTACTTGGAGAAGGGCCATCGGACTTCTTCAGTTTCTTCCCCCCGACCACGGGACGCTCTGCGAAAGGCTCCCTCTTACCGCTCTTTACCTTATCCCCCTCCTTAGCTTTAGCAGCCTTCTCCTCAGCCGTGTCTCTTTGCTTAACCACGGACTGGTGCGGTAAGATCAAATTATACTCCAAGAGGGTTGCGTTCCTGATCAAGAAGGAGGCCGACCGGTCCCGTGCCGGAATAGCCTTTAGTTCAGCAGCCATTCGCACCAAGGAATCATCCTCCACAACTGCAATACCACCTGTCGCTAGCCAGAAATAGAAGCATGTCAGAGAAAACACTACAGTCAAAACATGGAAAATATAAATGAAATCCATCTTACAGCCGGAAGTGAAAAGGCGGAAAGAAACAGCATCGTCCTTGATGAAGAACCACTCTTTCTTGAACATGGTAAACTTGGAATATAGGTCCAGGACTGGTTTGAAGGGCACGGCCGCTTCCAGACTAATATACGGAGACCCCTTCTTATAGCCTCTCAGGTTGTACAAGTATCGAATTTCCCGGTTAGAAGGAGGACGCCCGTACCTCCTCTGGAAGATAACAAAGAGGCTCACCAGGATGGCATAAGAATTAGGCTGAAGCTGGAAGGGAGCCACCTTCAAATATGTGGTGAAGCTAATTATCCAAGCGTTGATAGGGGGGATAGCGCCGCACATGCAATGGTATCTGCTAAAAGCGAAGTAGCCCTCGGGAGGATTATATGGCATCACTCCATCTCCCGGCAGCAGCATAAGAGCCCTATCTATCCCGAAGGAACGGGATATGACGTCAAGTTGCTCCTCCTTTAGGGAGCTAGGAAAGCAATCCGGGGGAGAGACCAAAAGTTTCTGTGGACCATATCCGTCCACTAGAGACCTCGGAATAGGTCGGTGTTGCCCGGATCCTGGTTGGACTGGGGGCAAGGAAGATGAAGGCTCTCCCGTGCCTCTAGACTTCTTTCTATCCGATCGTGTTTCCGCTTTGCGAGACATTTTCTGCAACACAGGGAAAGCAAGGCATTAGAACAGGGAACATAGAAAAGTAAACAAACAAGTGCGTGCAAGTGTGGGATTTCATTCGCAAACTAAAGTTTTCAAGGTCATCATGTTCATTCGGTTTCCATCCCATTCGGTCATCATGTTCATTCGGTTTCCATCTCATTCGGTCATCAAGTTCATTCGGTCATCATGTTCATTCGGTGGTACTGTATCAAGGGCATTCGGTACGCAAGGCATTCGGCCCTAAGGCCTAAGTCTCATTCGGTAAAGCAAAGCTCCTCGTATGTATTCGGCAAGTCAGAATCATCCGGTAATAAAAGTCATTCGGCACATGAGTACATACCTGGTTCGGAAATAGCTTGATTCGGCAGAGTCTTTGATTCGGTATAGTATTGGTTCGGCGCCTGTTGATTCGGTGAAGAAAAACAAGGGGGGTACGGCCTCTATATATAGGCGAACTCACAACCACCGAACCAAACAATTCGCCCAACCGGACCAATAATACCGGACCACCAGAAGCCGAATGGGAATAGCCGGACCAACCAAGAACCGAATGAAACTCTCACTCTACAGACCAAGACCAGGAACTAGTGGCGTGCAAAGCGCCTCCCTCAGATAAGTACCGAACTCCAGAACTAACTAACAAAATAAGATTGTGATAGCGATGAATAAGTCGTAAAATCCTCACCGACGTGGATTAAATTGTTTACACGTGTACGCGACCTCGAATGGTCCATAGGCACGCTCTGAATGGTTATTAACCCTACCATCGTGGAAATTTACACTTTGACACGCATTTTTAAGCCCATCGGTCATATGGATATTTGATAATTATGAAATGGCTAAGCTACTTACACATGTACGGGGTTGCGAACGATCCCTAGGCATGCTCTGAGCTGGCAATAAACCATCTTCACAAACATAAACCGGGCATCGACGATGCCGAGCCCCTTCGGGGCTCACTCTCTCGTCCTGAACGGCACAGTTCACTTCATCTCGAATATTTCGATCACGAACGGCCGTTATTCGAAATCACACTAAAACTGTAAATTCCTTTGCAGGACATTAACAGAATACGAACGTCCAATCGCTGGCGTTACAAAACCAATCTTCCCGCCACAAGAAAAACAAAGCGCGACACATGCAAGCACGTGCCCCACTTTGGGGGGCAAATGTTGGGCGAATTTTCACCCAGAAGACCTCAAGACCAAGAAGCCGCAGTTTCACTCGGGCTCGCAAGCAACCTCTACTTCGTTCGATAGCCAATACCAACCTAGAAGACCATCCAATATTCTCCATGAAGAAGTTCGTTCGGCCCGAGCCTCCATTTGGTCCCTTCATTCGGCAAACCCAGCCTATAACCTCATTCGGCATAAGTTCCTGCCGAGCCAGATGATACCGGACCAGCCTCTCCAATACACTACCGAACTAGATGATGCCGGACCAGCCTCTCCAATACACTACCGAACTAGATGATGCCGGACCAGCCTCTCCAATACACTACCGAACTAGATGATGCCGGACCAGCCTCTCCAATACACTACCGAACTAGATGATGCCGGACCAGCCTCTCCAATACACTACCGAACTAGATGATGCCGGACCAGCCTCTCCAATACAATACCGAACGAGGATGATACCGGACCAATCGCCACCGATCCAAGCCACAACCGAACCACCTCCACAACCGAACCACCATGACCAAACCAATCTCCAAGCACGGCCGAATGAAGCCTCGCCGAACCAGGTGACTGCCAGTCCAGATTGTCTCAGCCCGGGCCCACCAGCAGCTATATACCTCCAAGGCCCCTGCTCCCTACCTCATTCTATAAATAGAGGGGCAGGGGTACAACAATGGCAGACAAGTTTGAGAGCTCAAGCAAGGAAGGAACTTTCAAACTACTTTCATATACTCATATACGAAGCATTGTACTTGTAATCTGAAGGAAAGAAGATAATAACATATAAAGTGGACGTAGGCACATTCTGGCCGAACCACTATAAATCCGCGTGTCATTTACATTTCAGCCCCTACTTCTTTTATATTTATATACTCATCTAAAATCATTGAAAATCACATATAATCAACTAAATAATACGACTTGGAGGTGTTTGTCCATTTTTTGTGCAAACATATGGAAATGTTTTTCCAATGCAAAATGAAAAGTCTAGAGAATTTATCTTTTTGAAGATAAATTGAAAATGAATAATTGAAATCGTATATTCATAAATATTGTGAAATATAAATTCACTATGGAATTTATAAAAGAAAGTGGAATTCATTTAAAAATAAATATTGACTTATTTTGAAGTATTGAAATTATATATCTTGTAAAGATATTTTTGGGAAATAAATAATTTGGCAAATTATTGGAATCTGGTGATGTTGTGCATATCCATTGATAGTTCAATAACCGACTATCAATATTAACCTTTTAAAGGTATTTGTTGTGATTTGCTGAATTTGAATGCTACACTTATTTTTAAATTATTGCGCTCGTTATTCGGATTACCCATTCTGAATAGTGATAGACGTAATGGATAGCATTGATGACCGGTGTTGAAGACCGGGTATTTGCGAGAGCGATAGGATGACCTGTCGATTGACTCTGCACCGAGTTGCTCCGGTATAGAGTTCTCCATATGTGATGGAAAATCCGATCAGGATTGTGGATATCCGGATTGCAAGGACTTCTTTGTAAGTGCCTTCGGTTCTGTTCGAGCCCGGAACAGACTTGTATGGATTGTATGTCTGACATTACAAATTGAGATATAAAGCTGATTTCTTTCAAATATATTTCTGTTGGTGGCGAAGAATTGTGGCAATAGGAAGTTTCTTGGCCTGACCATTTGTTGAAAATCCAAAGAAACAATACGAGACTTGTACGGTTTTATTTGTAGAACCTGCCATTTAATATGATAGCTATAGTAAGCATACTATAATGGTACCTATGCTGGCTAAGATTTATATTCTACTTTCGAAATGATTTTTCCTACACTATGCACTAGTAATAATATCAAATGTTTCTTTTTAATGCGTATCAAGCATCTTTGACTATCATAAGGAGAAATCTCCTCCAAGTCTGCGTTTGCATTGTGTGTGTGGTGGGAGGTCTTATGGTAGTCTCATTTTTAAAAGCATTGCAAATTGACTTTAAAAATATTCCTCTATTTTGATTTTAAAGATAAATAAACTGTTTTGAGTTCTCACACCAGTCACATGACTGACTCGGAGTTTATTGTTTTCCTTCCTAAACTCTGAGTGCCCACCAATTTCCACATGGGCAGTCAAGAATTAGGTTTATCAGGATATTCTGGAGTTGCTGGAGGCAAGCTGGATGGCATGGCGTAATCACTAGTATATAGTATTTCTTTTTCCGCTGCATTGTTTTGTTGTTGTACACTCTGATGTAATGAAATGTAATGTGATGTAATGTAATAACTGATATAGTTCTTTGTTTAAAGATTATTCATTTATTTATTATATGTTGTTCCGCTGCGATTGTGAGATTCTGATATTATTCTGTTGTTTTCTGTTCTTTCCTCTCTATTTTCTATCTTTTTCTCTCTTCTTCTGTCTTTTTCTTAAACATTGAGAATTCGTATTTCTGTTCATTTTGAATTAATCTACGGAGATTAGTGTATATTCAAGGAGTACGGATTTGCGGGTCTTCACAGGTGGTATCTGATTAGTGTATAAAAATTCGTATTACTTTTTTCCCTGCGGGATGCCTCATTACTTGATGAGATGTATATTTGTGATATATATACTGTCATTTTTTTTTCGGATCGAGCCGCGCAAAGGAGACTATGGCGAATTTTTTCGAAAATTTAAGGCGTTAGAAAAAATTTGAGAAGATTGGAAAATTTTGTAAACTATAACTTTGATTTGGAATTGAAAGTTAAACAATAGTAGTTGTTTTTGAAAATATAACTAAGTATGATTTGAAAACTTAGTAAAGTTATTGTAAGAAGTTTAACTATGGATTTTGGGAAAGTTAATGGATTCTGTAACTTTCTTACTTGATAATTTCGAGGACGAAATTCTTTTAAGAGGGGAAGTATGTAACGACCCAGAATTTTTATTAATTAAAATTTGAATATTTAATTTATTTTAAATATTAATAAGTGAATTTATAAGTCGGATAATTTTTATTTCGAATAATTGGATTTAATTGAATAATTAAATCGATAATTTAATATGTGAAAATGCAGAAGTAATTGAAAATTTGGGTTAAATATGATTGAAAATGATTTGTAAAATTTTATTATATCATATTGAAGTTAGAATGATGTTATAGAACTTTTAAAATCGAATTAAAAGTTAATTTGTGAAAATTGAATATTTTAATATTTAATCGACTAGTGAAAATAGCCAATTTTCGAACAGTCTCAGAATTGGACGAAACTAGTTCCATTGGATCCGTAATAGTTAGTTATTATCGGATTTCAATTTGCATAGCAATCGGAGTTATCGTTTGATCATGGCAGCTCGAAACGCATCGAAATTGTTTTAATATTAATTTGGCGAGTTAAAATAGCCATTTTTCAAAAAGTCTCGGATTTCGACGAAACCACTTTCATCGGATCCGCAATGTGATATTATTGTAAGGTTTCAAATTTCAAGTCAATTGGATTTACCGTTTGTCCGGTGCAAATTAAAACGCCTAGAAAATCGTTTAAATCGGTTTATTTTAAATCGAACGTTTATTGCCATAACTTGCACAGATGACCAAATTAGCTCCCGAAACACGTTCCATTGTGTTTGGAACGTGGGGTAAACCTTAGAAACTCCAACCGGCACGCTTCGTTTGCAGTTCGGAAATTCCGGGTGAATAGTAAATTGGAAAATTTTCTATAAACCCCCCCCCTCTTCATTTTTGCAAAATTATTAAAACCCTAGGGTTAAAACTGCAGCCGCCGCCTTCATAAACATTCAATGGCCAGCAATCTCTCTTCTTTTCTCCTCAATTACTTCCAATCCATACACATTTAGAGAAAGTGTTCAACATGAAACTTGTAGAGCATGAAGAGAGCTTCGAATCTATACGGAGTTGATCGAAATTGGCGCGACGTGGAGGGAGATACAGGGGGCCGACGCCTGTCAGTTGCGCCCGGTTTTCAAGGCTAATGTGGAGGCCGAGTTGCATAGGGTTTGGGCCGATGGTTGCTCGTGCTATGCTCTTCGATTTGGAGGCCTCTGATCGTCGTCTTGTTCAAGGAATTGGCCACGATTTGGAACCCTAATTTGAGCATGAATGGGTTGTGTCACGGCCTGTAGAACGTGGAAGGGAAGAAGAAGCAGTGGATGGGCTAGATTTGCTGGGTGATGGATCTAAGGGCTGAGATTTGCTGTAGGTTAAAATTAAAAGAAAGTTGTAATTTATGTATATATAAATTCGTGAAACTTGTAAAAATCATATCTTTTTCATACGAGGTCGAAAACGCGCAAAACAGGAAGCGTTGGAATCATATGGACGAGCACTACACTATGGAATTAGATTGGAGTCGTTTGGATTTAGTGAAAATTTTGGATAAAATTAAACGTCCGTTTAATTTTATTCGAAATAAATCGCTAAAACGAAATTGAAATCAATGTGAGAACTTCTCACTCAATCGAATCGGTTTCGATTTTAATTTTAAAGAGTTAGATTTAAAATATTTGAATGCATGTTTGAATGATGATTGTTATCTATTGATTGTTAAAATAGACATTATGCGCCGTTAGTAAGCGGATATTATTTATTAAAAACATATACCGTGAATATTTCATAAACAGTGAAATTGGTATTATATATAATAGCAATATATATATATTGGCATATGTATATATTGCAGTTATTGATTTTCCGCATTGTATAGCGGATGAGACCCTATTGCGCCGTCTATTAAGCGGATAATATTTTAAATCCCATATACCACGATAATTTCGTACTGGAACGGAATTGGTATTGTGCTAACATCTTTGGATGCAGAAAAACAGGTTGGATGGATCCAACTGGATTCTTCAACAGTATTTATTTGATTATAAATATTTTGATATTCGTTGATTATCATATCGATATATGATATCGTTGTTTTCGTGATTGACTATTTGGTGTGTAGCATCATTGGGCCAAGATTTTGGAATTCTAAAATGATTTTTAAAGTGATTTTTGAAAGTATACTATATTTTTGGAATTGATTCATTTTAAATAAATAAACGTTATACTTTTAAAAGTTATAAAAATTATGATTTCTGAGAAATATAGTTAAAAGCAGATTTTTGAAAATACGGGTTAATGATTTTATAAAATAGCTTAAATTGGGATTTCTGAATTTATTATAAAAAGTTCAAAAATAGGATTTATAAAATTTAATTATTTCATAAATAAAAACGGTGAAATTATAAAGGAGTTTAAAGACGTTTTGAAATAATAGTATAAATTGATTTATATAAGAGATTTATAAATTGATATTTATAAATTTAAGATGTTGGAATTATAAAACGAGTTTTTATAAGTGTTAGAATGAATTATGAATGAATTTCATAAATGAATGAAATTTATAGAATTATAAACGGTGAAATTATAAATGGAATTTTATAAGCAGTAGGTTTATAAAATCTGTAAAGTTATTTGAAGAATAGATTTGGTTAAATAAATGAATCTTATAAGTTATAAGATTTATAATTTGAAAAGTCTTAAAAAGAACGATTTTGTAAAATAATTGTTTTATAAGCGTTTAACTTATAATGCGAACTTTTGGTTTATAATTGAGTTATAAATCGAGTAGGTTAATAAAGGAGATTTATAAAGGAAGTAGTTATAAAACAAATAGAAATGGAATTTATAAACATTGTTTTATAAATTCGCAACGACTTATTTTGATAAGTAAATTGTTGTAACTTATTTATGGAGTTATATTCACATTTTAGACAGTGAATAATCCTTTAAAATGAAACGTATAGAAATGATGAAATTTGTTAACGTAGTATATTCACGTTTTTGAATAGTGAATAATATGTTAAAGAAATTGTTTTGGACGTGATGTTTTAAATAGAATTAAAACGATCTAACGATGTTTTAAATGTGTTAAGATTCGAAACCATAGATTTCAACATTCATTGTTGAAATAGACGTTTCGAGAAATAAAAGGAAATGGTGGACTATAACACTGTTGTTATAGTAAATGATTTCCGAAAGGAAATGTTTTGTATAGTATTGGGATTTATAGATCTATTTTAATTTCGAATCCCTATACTAGTGATTTTGGGTTGTCGTAACGATGTTTTACGCAACATTCGTTTTGGCCCAAATAAATATGTTTAAGAGAATGATTTCCTTAAAGAATGAAATATATACTTAATCTCGATTTAAGTATATTGAATATTTTCCAAGTGTTGAAAATAAATGGATTTGTGAATTACTTATTAATAAATAAGTATGGAAATGTTTTTCCAATGCAAAATGAAAAGTCTAGAGAATTTATCTTTTTGAAGATAAATTGAAAATAAATAATTGAAATCGTATATTCATAGATATTGTGAAATATAAATTCACTATGGAATTTATAAAAGAAAGTGGAATTCGTTTAAAAATAAATATTGATTTATTTTGAAGTATTGAAATTATATATCTTGTAAAGATATTTTTGGAAAATAAATAATTTGGCAAATTATTTGGAATCTGGTGATGTTGTGCATATCCATTGATAGTTCAATAACCGACTATCAATATTTACCTTTGAAAGGTATTTGTTGTGATTTGCTGAATTTCAGTGCTACACTTATTTTTAAATTATTGCGCTCGTTATTCGGATTACCCATTCCGAATAGTGATACGACGTAATGGATAGCATTGATGACCGGTGTTGAAGACCAGGTATTTGCGAGAGCGATAGGATGACCTGTAGATTGACTCTGCATCGAGTTGCTCCGGTATAGAGTTCTCCATATGTGATGGAAAATCCGATCAGGATTGTGGATATCCGGATTGCAAGGACTTCTTTGTAAGTGCCTTCGGTTCTGTTCGAGCCCGGAACAGACTTGTATGGATTGTATGTCTGACATTACAAATTGAGATATAAAGCTGATTTCTTTCAAATATATTTCTGTTGGTGGCGGAGAATTTATTCTTTTAGCTTAACACCCTTCTCTGAGACGTACGAGCTCAGAGGTTATGTAGTTGAATGTTATCAGCAATATATTCCCAATTTGGTAATGTGACATGCTGAGTGTTGCTGTGAAATGATCATTGTGTTGATCATTTGTGATAGGATCATTTGTTTGATCGTTTATCTTGGTGATTATTTCTATGATCATTTGTTGACCCAAAGCACGGCTTTTGTATAAAGTGTGTCTTTGTGGACGTGACTTCGTCGAGCCTCACACCCCGGAATGGCCAAAACAGGAAAGATGCAGCAAGGTTATGAGGGGTAGCTCCCTTTAGGGTATGCGCATTTCCTTCTGGAAAAGGGTGGTATCATGGTATGGAGCCCAGATACTTACTCATGTTGAAACACTTTATTTATGATTGTGTGATGTTGATGACGAGCGCTCGGTTAAAGGTCCCAAAGGACCGGGGGATGGCATACTCGTGTCAGTAGTTACCCAGTTAGGGGTAACCGGCCTTGTGTTGGAAGAGATCCGGTTTGGTTCTCGGGGACGTCCTTCCAGAGGCGTTCTCATGTGGCAATGGGAAGTTCCTTGGCCTGACCATTTGTTGGAAATCCAAAGAAACAATACGAGACTTGTACGGTTTTAGTTGTAGAACCTGCCATTTAATATGGTAGCTATAGTAAGCATACTATAATGGTACCTATGCTGGCTAAGATTTATATTCTACTTTCGAAATGATTTTTCCTACACTATGCACTAGTAATAATATCAAATGTTACTTTTTAATGCGTATCAAGCATCTTTGACTATCATAAGGAGAAATCTCCTCCAAGTCTGCGTTTGCATTGTGTGTGGTGGGAGGTCTTATGGTAGTCTCATTTTTAAAAGCATTACGAATTGACTTTAAAAATATTCCTCTATTTTGATTTTAAAGATAAATAAACTGTTTTGAGTTCTCACACCAGTCACATGACTGACTTGGAGTTTATTGTTTTCCTTCCTAAACTCTGGGTGCCCACCAATTTCCACACGGGCAGTCAAGAGTTAGGTTTATCAGGATATTCTGGAGTTGCTGGAGGCAAGCTGGATGGCATGGCGTAATCACTAGTATATAGTATTTCCTTTTCCGCTGCATTGTTTTGTTGTTGTACACTCTGATGTAATGAAATGTAATGTGATGCAATGTAATAACTGATATAGTTCTTTGTTTAAAGATTATTCATTTATTTATTATATGTTGTTCCGCTGCGATTGTGAGATTCTGATATTGTTCTGCTGTTTTCTGTTCTTTCCTCTCTATTTTCTATCTTTTTCTCTCTTCTTCTGTCTTTTTCTTTTTCTTAAACATTGAGAATTCGTATTTCTGTTCATCTTGAATTAATCTACGGAGATTAGTGTATATTCAAGGAGTACGGATTTGCGGGTCTTCACATTTACATAATGTCATTACATAAAATATTAATCATTTGATCATAAAAAATATAGTTGAAAAATTAATTAATCCTAGCTAGTACTATATTAAATATGTCTACTTATATGTTTTGAAACATATGATACAAATAATAGCAAATAATAAATTAATACATTTTAGATACGTAGAGATTCAACATCCAAAAAATAAATTACATTGAGAAGTGGACCTTTATGTGCACAGTTTCAAATCTCTTATTTCAAAATTTACTCAAGACATATAAAAGGCATAGTTCAATACGACTTTGACATTTTTGGTATATCAAAGTATATGAGAACAAAGAATTCTAGACTTGTCCTACCTCTAATATGTAGAATATTCTAGTGCACAGCCAAAAATGGTTTGAAAATTAAGGTACGAACGACAAATAAAAAGTAAACAAATAAATAGGGAGTCGACTGTACCTAAATTCAATGTGTGAAACAAAAAGGACTCTATTGAAGCTATTTTAAAACTTTCAATTTGAAATTCAAAATGAGAACTAAAGTTTAGAACATTCAAATATTTCTGCATATTAAAAAAATAGAATACTGATCACAATGGGAAAATATCAAGGAAAAAAATATAGTGGCACAAATATTAATATTTGGGTTATTTTATACTTTGTTGCATTACATATCCAAATATACTAAGCCAATCACGAATATGTAAATATGATCTATCCAAACATGTTAATTAGTTGACGTGGAGATTGCTCGCTCAAAGCTCTAAAAGGTGTTGGTGAAAGTACTGGATAGGAGCAAGAGAAATATAACTGAATTTTCCTTTCAAAATAACATAAGGATCTAAGGAATAAAGATGAAAATAAATACGATACATGCATAACGGACATAAATTATACAAAATTTACTACATTTTTTTTTCTGTTTTCTACCCCCTTTAAGACTTATCTGTATTCAACTGATATGTGTATATTAACAAATATATTACACGTCCCTATGTTTTCAACTGCCTTTTAAACTTAACTAAATTCAGCTCAATTTAGCACTAATAATGTTGAATTGATAAAGAGACGCTGCTTTCATCCTAACACATCACTAAAATTTTGCTAATACACAATATTGTGACTTCCTACTGTTGTTCAAATAAGCTTGTTAGAGAAACCGCTCACAAAAACTAATAAAACATAATGTAGAAACCTAAGGTAAGCAAAATTACTCTTTGACTTCATAATAGAAGCTTTGACAAACCTGTGCAATAAAACAACTCCAAGTTGAAGAACAAAAACCAAAGAAAAAATATATGTAATACTAAAAAAAAGAGGATATAACAAATAGCTCATTGCAAAAAATGTAGAATACCATATGATAATCATAAAATTATGCTTATTTTGATATCGGATGTATTATTGAAACTTTATTCACCTTGAGTTGTTTAGTCATCACTTTGTGAATTGCGCACACTTTTTTAAAATGTAATATAAATTTTCAAGAATATATGCTCGATCAAGGCTGATATGTTCTTCATTTGTAAACTACCGAGGCTAAAATAAAGGTCAATTCAGATTAAAGAAATATAATACATGAAAAAAGACCGTGCTCATAATTGCTTCTTCATTCAGATAGAATTCCCAACCCATTTAAAATTCGAGATTCAGAAAAACGGAATATACCTGGTGAAAGCGAAGGCGGAGGAGGTGATAACCCTAGAATGAATTTTAAGGCGGAGGAGGTGATAACCCTAGAGTGAATTTCAGGCAGAAGAGGCGATAACTTTAAATGATAACGAGGCGGAGGCGACATAAGTGGCGATAAACGATAACCCTAGAACGAAGATTTGATTTTCAAAATGAAGATAGAGGATAATTAGAAGCATGGTAAAAGGGAGAATTAACGATAGAAGACAGAAGATAAAATGACAATCTCATCCTTGGTGCTTTTATCAATTTACGAAATGTCAAAATTTTATAACGGAAATAACCGTTATAAACGTTTATAACGGAAATATCCGTTAGAAATTTGTAAACAATAATAACCGCTACAAATTAGAACAAAAAAAGTATGACAAAATGTCATATTTGGTGTAGTGACACCGCCTGAGCAACCGAACAGGACTTCTACAGCTAACTAACAGAAAAGGGCTTCAACTGTTTGAGCAACCGTACAGGACTTCTAATACAAACAGTAAAATTGCTTCTGACTGAGTATGCTATTGAGTAGCACTGATAAGTCAATAACGTACACCCTTCCTACAATCTTCTCCTTTGTGATATATAGTGTGATTCATGAAGATAGAAAGTTTATTTAATCACTAATGAGATTTGCTTGAATGAACAAGTGATTAGAACGAATGCAAAGGGCAAGATTTGTTTAGACAATAAGAATGGGAAAACAGAATCAGAATTAAGTCATTAAAACAAATGATTTCATGGTTATATATAGTGCTCAAGTGTTGCAACCAATCATGAAAATAGCGATCAAAAGATACGGAAACAACTCTTGAATCATGATTGCTTATTTTCACTGAAGTGAAGTGCCTTTTCAGAAATATAGTCGTTATAAAGATTTAGTCGACTGATTGAAATAATTCAGCCAGCAGAATTGATTGAAATTCGAATCAGAGAGAAAATGGTACAAAAATCATGTAATTCGGCCGGCTGAATCATATGGTTCAGTCGACTGAATATTCATATAAAGTTGTGCATGTGCACATGAATTCAATCGACTGACCTATATGTTTCGGTTGGCTGAATTTTATGTTTTATGCTATATCAGATTTTTCAAAAATGTTTTAGTGTGTGAACTTTTTTACTAAAAAACTTGGCATATGAACTATGATTTGGAAGATTTTAATAAGAATTTACTACTAGACTTAAACTATAGACATTATATTACTGAAGCTTCTATTTGAAATATGGCTTGCGATTCAGTAGATTATTTATCGAGTAAAATAGTATCTTCTTCTGCAAATATGGTTAATTCACATAATATTTACTTATATAGTTGTCACGATCAAAACATCAAAAGTCAAGGTTCTAACAATTTTTACTTGCCTATTTATCTTATGGACTTATGAATCATATTTCAAACAATTTTGTGAATAATCATAAAACTAAGGGAAATAGTTGGAATCTTCAAATATGTCACATTGTACAATCTTTTGGGTGTTGAACTAAATTTTGGTTTAACAACCCTTAAGAGAGTTCTTTTAAACGATTGGGGTAGTCCATGGAGTTGAATCTTCAATAGTCCGTGGAGCTAAGTTTATAATATGAAGCAGTTAGGTAATTCCCCAAGATAAGGTATAATACGGCTAAACTATTGTGATGTCATTGTTAGGCACTATGGATGTGTTCCTTGGTATGCAAGATGACAAAGATGTGATACTGCATTGATGATAGGTCTTAACGAGGTGCGGGGTTACAATACTACTGGAGATAATATCTTGGTCCAAAGAAGGATTATGGTCTAATATGTTTATACACACACACACACACACACTATATAGTCATGGTTTACTTAGGTAGATGGACGTATCGTACCCATAAGTATATTCGAGACGATTAACTAAAATAATAGACATAACATATAATGTAAAACAGTCGGTATAAACTAATGTTATGTATTATATATATATATATATGTATATATATATATATATATATATTGGATACCCAGAAGAACCCGACGGACCGATAAACTCCTAAGGAGGGTATAGTAAGCCGTCCGCTGATCCAAGCCCTCATACCCCCGGGTAAATTTATAGGATAGAGAAGCGCATGGTAGGAATCGAAGGTGGGTCTTTTACCAGAACTCAAGCCTATTTTCCACTGCGCCGCACCCGCAGACATGTATAAAATATGTAATTTACCACTCATTGGAACGTTGCTCTGACACCTCCTCCTTATAACCCACACGATAGTTTTAGAGGGACAGATACCGGCGTATTACAAGAGCGGTGAAAGGATAGATTTCTGTATGCATGCTTGACGCTCTTAAAAGTGTCAACCTTACTCAGCAACTATATGTTTTATTATATTTACTATTTTACTATGAGTTTATATCGGTAGTGCTCTGATAAGCATTTGTTTATTTGCAGAATATCAAAAAACAACGATCTGTACTTTTACGGTCTTGGGCTTTTGATTTAGTGAAAATTTGGATACGTTGGAGATAGGTTGTTACACACATATCTTTGTGTGGTTACGATAACTGAAAATTATTTCACAAACTAAATAGTTTTAAAAAAAAAATCTTTTATAAACGTACATACTAATAAAGGAGGATGCATTAATGTATAAATGAACTAAATCGACACATAAGTATTGTGGAACAATATATGCTTTTGCCAAATTATCATTGCTAATAAAATATGTGCATTTTATCTCACTTCGAATTATTAACATATACACGTAGGTCATATTTGGATTTACATGTTAAGATATGTTTTCAAATTGCCAAATCAAATCACCGAATGTTTTGGAACTAAATCTTGAATTCAAAATAATCGACTTGGTAATTAATTTACAATTATTAAAGGATTTATTAACAAAACACACACACGGACACACACGTATGTATGAAATATATTTAAACATACACACGCACGCATATACATACATACATATACATATAACTTTAAACCATGCTTTGGATAGCTAACACATATATAAAGGGAGAATGGGTCTGTTGTAGTGTAAATACTAGTATTCAAACACATGATAAACTGTGTTCGGTGCTCATTATTCATTCAACCCATGGAAATTGTTACAGGTACAGTCCGTCGAAGGTCGTAAAAGCATGCATTTGGACGTCTCCATTTTGAATAATCTATAAACTAGATATATGCGACTCATGACATCATAATAAGTCATAGGAACAACCATCGATAAACCACTATACAATATGACCATCAAACAATGACCATCATTATACATTCAACACTATACCAATCTTGACAAATTAAGGTCATGTTAAGTCGTTTGTCATCTACATAGCTCTGGCCTAGTGTAGTTCCAGGTTCAATCCGACCCAAAAACACATTAATCAGTTAACCAATTATTATGTTTTCACAGAACACAGTAATCGATCTGTGTTTATTTTTGATCTGATTTGATTGATTTCATGAAGTTATCTTCAACGTATTCTTGTTGATTCATTGCTACATTTTACTAGACCTTCATATACGAATTTAATCATCATTTTATGGTATTTATTCATTGAATGATTGATTTCACACACAACACTTGCAATTATACCAGAAAACAAAACCAAATATTTGCTATAGATGTACACTTTAGTCTTCATATACTTTCAAGATTTCAAATATTAAATACACCCACTGGTGCCTAAAATGGTTGACAATGGGTTCTGAAACTTCATTTCGTTTTAGTTTGTCTTTCTCAACATTGTCAAAGCATAAGAGTGAAATAGTAAACTGAATATCCATTAGACTGCCCATATAACAATTTCAATTTCAGTTGGAGCATAGTTTCGAGAACCGGACTCTCGTGATTGGATCACGAAAAACCACAGACGTAGAACGATAAAAGTACGAAGCTTAATCAAACCACTTCTACGCATGAACCATGGTCGAACCTATGAACCTATGATTGGGCCATGCACGTAAACGTTTGTATCCTCATAATTTATTTATTTCCTTCCCAACCCCAACTTTTCGATCTTTCTCAAGCGGTTTTCACCCGAACCAATTGAATCATTGGAATTTTAAACCTTAAGTTACCACGGTTTGATGTAAGGTGCAGTATTCAAAACATTGATTCTGAGCGTTCCTAAAATTATGTGTTTCTTATCCATATCGAGTTACTTTGGCAATCTCCTACATCAAGGTTATAAATGTAAGTTTCATCATTAAGTACACGGATATATTATATTTGTAGAAATACCAAAAGGTGGTTGCATAAATGGTAAAGTGGGATGCATTTAAAGAGTTAGATATAGAACTCATATAGATTACTCAGTTGACAACAAATAGATACTAGAATACCAAAATAGGCAACCATGCATGGAGTTGTGTTTCCTTAGCGCCGAGCTAATGAGATTTAACGAATCATTGGTGCAAAACATGCAGAGTATACTCAGCAACAGCATTTCCAGTGGTAATATTGAGTTCATGAGTCTTCACAAGTACAAAACCTCTAGCAAACCTAAACATTCCGCTTCCTCCAACTACAAGCATCTCCCTTACATCATCAAACAATTGATTCCTTCCTTGAATCGCGAGTGTGCTACCATTAAATTTGCCTGTGGTGAACACGATATTGAAAACCATAAACAGTCCTGCTGCTCCTTCTTGGGATGCAAGCGCGTACATGCCTTGTGCTCTGCCAATTACTTTCGAGTTTATATCAGGGGTTTCGGTTAGCGGGTCATCGATCATGATTACTGAACCAAACCCGAATAGTGAATTGCCGGCTGTCGGCGGCTTTGTTATAATCAAAGCAGTTGGGGAGACTCCTGTGATTATGTCGTGCAAGTAGAAATGAAGGTTTGTTTTCTCCTCTTTGTAACCATATGCAAAGGAAATGGAAGAGATGCATAGGAATATTATTATTCTATTAAGTGAAGAAGCCATTAGTGCTGTGTATAGAGATAGAGTTTATTACGAGGATTTATAGTTGAGTTTTTAGTAAATATAGAGGTTGATTCATTATTCAATTATGGTGGACGGCAACTGGATGAAGATCGGCTCCACTTCTTTGAATGATCAAAATTGCTATCTAACAAATGAGTGATCAAAATTGCAAAACTGGCATCAAACCAACGCTGTTAGTGCACGGCATACAGAAAGCTCAGTACGATGGCCCAGCCAAATTAAGGGTAATCAAAATTTTCAAAACCGAACTCAAAGACAGCAGAAATAAACGTTGATTGAGAATAAATTGGTTGAACACAGCAGGAATAAATTTTGATTGGAATTAAATTGGTTGAGCTAAATGATATAGATTTTCTTGGTGTAAAAGTAATAGCATACCAATCAACATAAAATTAGGAATCATCCTTATTTCCAAAGTTGACACCTAAAAACCCTTTTAAAAACAAATTTTACGAAGCCTAATCTAGTTTTTGTGGAAAATATGCATTTTAAAACTGTACAAATTTTCATTTAGAATTGGAAATATCTGCAATTTAAAATGAAAATATTTGCAGTTTAAAATGCACATATTTGTAAAATAAATATTTATACTATGAACTACAAATATTTAAAGTGTAAAACGCACATTCTTACTGTATATACTGCAAATTTTCATTTTACTAAGATGTACAGTTAAACCTGCAAATATTTGCAGTATAGAATGCAAAATTTACAATTTTAAATTCAAATATGTGCAATTTTAAATGCATATTTTCGATGAAAACATTAAAAAAGGTTTTATGTGAAACATGATTTTTTTGGTTGAGTTTTATTGCAGTGAAAATTAAAATAAATTTTGAAACCAAAAAGACACTAAACTAGGAACCAAACTGAACAAGTTAACTCATCTAAACCAAAGCGAATTAGCCACGCATTTTATAACGAACGGCCTTTTCGACCTTCGAATGTGGACACTAATATATTCACGGTATTCATGTGTCAAGCACTCAAGTTGTAACACCCCGTAATTTGGAGTTAGTTATTTAATTTTGAGAAAAAAGTGTGATCCTCTAAAATAGAGGAGAGCACACATGGCTGTTAGTTATTTAATAGTTAGTTAGTTAATTAGGTTCCAAAGTGGAATTTGTGCAAATGATGGAATTTGACCTAAAACAACAGAAATACCCTTTTACAACAGGCAATATCTGTTATAATAAGGGTTTCGCAACGAACCGACTTCTGCCTTATTATGCGATGTTGTAATAGATCCAGAAGATTTTACAACGGTTCGAAACCGTTGTAAAAGCATGTTGTAGTAAACTTTTTTACATCGGTCCGTAGCCATTGTAATAGCATCATTTACAACTATTTATGTCCGTTGGAATAGGATCTTTTACAATTGTTTTTATCCGTTGCTAAAAAAATTCAAATAAGAAAAAATATGTAAACACTATCACTACAAGGGGAAAAACGATTTCCGGCGGCCGCCGTCGGAAAAAGCCGTCGGAATATACTGCGTCGGAGAGCAGTATTTCCGACGGCTTCCGACGGAGGCTGCCGTAAAAGATTCCGACGGAAACCGACGGCTTCCGACGGTTTCCGAAGGATCCCGACAAATGTCGGAATCCGTCGGAAATAATGTGCTACAGGCCGCCGGGAGCCGTCAGAAGCCGTCTGAAATTTAGACCTGTAAGCCGTAGGTAACCGTCGGAAGCCGTCGGAAATCTGCTTTTTTTTTTTTTAAATTCGCTGCAAATTTAGCCTTCCAACCACATTTCTCTTTCAAACACTATTATATCAATACTGCACAATCCAATATACAACATTCCAACCAAATATCAAAACCCAAACTACATAATATTCAATAAACACACAAATAAATAAAATTACATCAAAATAGAATACATAATATACATAACCGTTCCAACATTAACAAATCCTAACAATAAGTGTTCTACCATGTTATTAATACACAAATTCATCAACAATCTCATCCACATCCTCATACAACCACGGAACCAAGTGTATCAAACATAATTATACATAAATCAATAATTACCTACGCCGTCTACCAAATCATTCTAAACTAAAACAAAATATACCTGAACGAACGAACAAGTAAACAAGCAATGAATCAATCTACTCCAGATTCAGAGCCAGTCGAGGAAGGGAAGCGACCACCAAACTGCTGCATGTACTCTAACAACTGCACAGTCTGCATGGCCTGTTGGCGGTTCTTCTCCTCCATCTGGGACACTCTAGTCCGCAATTCTTTTATATCTGCTAGATCGCTCTGTGGTCTACTCTGTCACCCCCTACTATGACTATTGGCCTGAATAATTGAAAAATGAATAAAATCCCAGTTTATTGTTTTGAAAAGTCAAAATATCATATTTGAAGTATTTTAAGAAAAAGTAAATTATTTACCCCTAGATTGTCAAATGCGTATCGTCGACCATGTTCTGCTGGATCCATAACGGACTCAAAAATAGCGTCCTCCTTATCGGTCGTCAGCTCCCGTATCAGCAAGGAGTTTCTGCTGCTGCTTCATAAACTTCTCCTGCATTAACAAATTAATAATATCATATCTTATTTCATTATAGTTTAACAAGCAAAACAATTACTAATACTGAATAAATGAAATATGCTTACATGGCTTTTGCTGCATTTATCGTCCTGCCATGTATACGAAATAGTCCCGTCTAGATTAACATGCTCGACAACATGCGTACGGGTGAACACTTCCATATAGCTAACAGGACCATGTGCCTCGGCTTTCTGAAGTTGATTGTCACATACAATTATTATACATTTAAAATCATATAGCATAAACTATTTACATTTATTATTCAGTTAATTTACCAACTCCTGCTGATACTCCTGAAACGACTTCGATCCTCTGCGATGAGTGTAAGGATTCTTATTTCTATTTGCAGAGTTTCTATCCGACTCTGCCTGTACATTCAAAATTTGATACATTATTTTTCGATCACGTCAAATTAATAATTCAAAAAAATTTAGTATACGTGCCTTCGCCTCGTCCGTCTCCCAGTATCTCAACCAAGCTTGCCACATGCTCTCTCCCATCCACCGTGGTTTCTTACCAGATTTCTTAATCTCAGATATCGTATCCCTGTAGTTCTTGCGAATCTTCTTCATCCAGTATCCTCGTGCCAGCATCATATCGTCTGTCTGGATGTCTATCTCAGCCTGTGTTTCACGATAAAAAGTAAAAAAAAAATTACACTTTAAACGATAAACAGTGGAAAAATGACAAAAACGAATTAAAAATGGAAAATAGAAAAATATATATACTAGGACATCCTGCCATATACACTCTATGATGTGAGGAGGGATGCTATCCCACTTCGGCCAGCAAGCACTCATCCTACTGCCATAAGAAGCTCTAAAGACATCCAGCACAACCTTCGAGGGAAGTAGGTCGAACCCTCTGTTTTTAAATACGATACAGATAAGTACGTACGTATATCTAAAAAAATAAGATGCTGAATAAAATTTAATTCTTACCCCTCTGCTATAGGGACTAACGAAACTACTGGACGCTATGGCTCTTGCGATGGGCCATTGCCATCGCCTCCTGACGATCGGGAAGAGCTCCTGCCTCTATATGACATAATGATAAACATGTGGCATATACACATCATTATATAAGAGAATAATAACATGATATTGAAATATATTTCATATGAAAATGACATCAATGGTATAAATTGCTTAATCAATGACTGAAATGGAAATAGAAATAGAAATGTGTTATACCTGATTCATAATGGATGTACTCTTCCGACGATAAGCAGATTTCATTGCATTTTTAATAAAAATTGCTAAATAAATGACAAATAAAAATGATATAAAACATGTAAACAACGGTAAACTGATTTGGTTTCATAGTTAGGTCAATTTCATAATACATCAAGAATTCAACATAGTTACATCAATTGCAAAATAACAGATTCTGATTTATATCAGTCATCATCGTCTTCTGGTTCAGATTCAGTCTCGTTTTTGATGATATTTTCCTCTGCACTGTCAAACGCTTCTACCAAAACATTTGATTCATCGATCAAAGTACCAAAATCTGTATGATCGTCCGTAATTATTATTTCGTTATTTTGCTCAATATCTGCTTGATAAGCTTGTTCGTCCGGAATATTCTTCCCATCGAATGTGAATCTGGCCTTTGTTTTAAAAACTGCAGACCAATCTACTTTATCTCTTTTTAGAGACGGATAAGAAGCATAATAAACTTGCAGTGCTTGTCTGGCTAGTACAAAAGGATCATACTTGTGATAGTGCGATGCATGAATTTGTGACGCCCCACCTCTATACCCACGCTAGCCAAGAACATTACGGTGAATGCTGTCAACTACTACGGAGAATAAGGCTGTTGAGGAGCGACCATCCATGTAATTGCTTTGCGAGAGCATCGATATGTTAGATAGTATAACATGCATTTCTTTATCAAGAGGGAAATCCGACATACCGACACAAATTCAAAGCTACTACACAGTGGCTACAATATCTTCAGAAACAAATATAGAAATAAACATAACATAAATCAGTCACAGACAATTCATATCACAAAGGCGGAAATAGATATGAATATTACACTAGGAAGTGTACATCAGAGTAGTGGTCTAAAAAGATCCACAATATCACAAAAGAATAGTTACACGAACTACACAAAAGAATAAGTATACATTATGGAGTCTATATCTCAAATGTATACAACAAAAACTACTAATCTAAGTAGTTAACCAAAAGTCAAGGAGGTAATCCTGGATGTAAAGTCAAGCAGAAGCACCTGTAACATCTCGGTCTGACCCGAGTATTATTTAATAAGAAAATAATAAACGGATCAGTCTAACTATAAATATCAGATGAAACGATATAGAGTAAGAGATATGACTAAACACATAATAATCACAATGCCAAGCTGTGATATATATATAAGTAATTGAAAATCAACAAGAGATTAATCAATATCACCAAATCTACACAAGAATCAAAGGAAACGTCATACTCCTTATTTCGTTCACCAAACCATAAATATTGACGATTATATCAATGTCAATCACAAAAGTCAATGACACACAAATTCACCAATGCACAAATATTGATAAAACTTATCAATGGAAATCACGAAAATTGGTGAAGCACAAATTCTAGAAATCATCTCAAGAAATCCAATCAATGACACATGAATTCACCTATGCACAAAAATTGATAAAACTTATCAATGGAAATCACGAAAATTGGTGAAGCACAAATTCTAGAAATCATCTTAAGAAATCCAGTCAATGACACACAAATTCACTATGCACAAAAATTGATAAATCATATCAATAGAAATCACAAAAATAGGTGAAGAAGAAAGTTCCAGAATTCGACACACGAAATCCAGAATTCACACAAAATAGGGGGGGAGGCCTATCACACAAATGGGAGCATGAAAACTCACCAACATATGTATCACACGAACGAGACGCTATCTCATGGTAGCTAGCCATTAATTTTTGACACACGAACGGCCCGAAGACCATGGGGCGCTACCCCATCAATTTGAGTCGAAACTCCACAAAACGGGGTTTAGTCTCCCTCGCAGACAAAGAGACATCGCACATTGCTAGTCTAAATCACAAAAATGATCGTCATGATCATCAAGAAGTGTCAATTACAGTAAGCTAGTAAATATATGAGCTTAGCTTCATGTCCCATAACCACTAGCTTAACTTAAATATTTGCGAACAAATTGTAGATCTCCACTAGAAAATTGTCACAAGAGTTTCAATCGAACGAGTCCAAGAATTAACCGACGAAGTAAACGCAAGCGTTTCATACCACTTGTTTTACTAAGTCGTTTAATTAGATTTCTCATACGAGTGAGGTAAAGGTTTGTATATACTAATAGATTGGAAATCCGTTTGAGAAAACGAGCTTTGTTATAAAATAGTGTTGAAATCATTTGAAGAAAGAGTTTTGATATTTACTACTAGCATAGAAAACCTTTACATTTTTAAAGTGACAAATCACAAAGAAGATTGTAGGAACAATCAATCACTAAAATTCACATACGAAGATGTGAATAAAAATCCAACGAAACCGATAAAGAATCCATCAAAATGGATATTCAAAAATCCCTAAAAAGGAGTCATCAAAGTCATAATAAATGATAAAAACAAATAGAAAACAACACGAATCGATTAAAGTTGGAAATTCAAGCAACTAGGCGAAATAGGCAAAATTTCATCAGGTCGGTCGGCCGGCTACAGAGCTCGGTCGACCGGACCCTGTTCCAAAAAAGTCTCGGGAAGCAGGTCGGTCGGCTGAGCCCTGTAGCCAGTCGACCGGACCAGAGACAGAAAGGTGCCTATGCACCTTAGTAGCAGGTCGGTCGACCGGCCACAGGGCTCGGTCGGCCGAACCTGCTCCCAGTCCCCTCCTAGCCCATCGAATACTATGGCCAATCACGACCAATTCGCAACCACTCGAGCATCGGCACTAAGGATTTATGCCAATCGACTACCCGGCCCTATGAGCTCCTCGTTGCATCACCAAAAACGCATTTGAACATCAAAGCTATGATTTTTAAGGGTTTGAACCCAAAACACTAAAAAATTGGAATATTCACCAGATCAATCCAAACCAAAAGCTAATGCACACGAATAAGTGTTACGAATTCATACCTAACATTCGAAGATAATTATAAGCATAGATGTGAGATAATAATCTCACCTTTGAACCCAAGCAATTGAAAAAGAAGCTTGAAAGCAATAGGGGAATCAACCACTCTTCAAATCCAAATCAAGAAGCTTGATCCTAAGCTAAAAAGAGAAACATTTCCCAAATTATGTTTAGTAATTTTCTGAAATCAAAGAGAGAAAGAGTTGGAGAAGAAGAAGAGAAGCTTACCAATGGGTTCTTCTATTAGTTTGGAGCTAGAGTTTAATTTGCAAAAGAAAACTAGGGTTTTGGAGTTTTAATTTCCCATCTCTCCCACCATTGATGCTTTAGAGCTGAAAAGAGGAGAAAGTGAGGGTGAATGGGGAGGAGTGGCTCAGATTTGAGTATAAGTTGAACATAGGGCTGAACCCAAACCCAAACCCAAAGTGAAAAAGTAGCAAAAATCAACTTACTCCAAACATATCGAAGCTTATACTCAAAAAGGTCGCAAACGGCATTTTAAACTCAATGGGAGTGGTCCCGAGTCCTAATTCGACCGTATGCAAAAAGTAGCTTTTCGGACTAAATTCCGAGTATCGATAAATTATTTACATATAAAAATCGGCAAATAGGCGGGTTGTTACAGACTCCCCTCCTTAAAGAAATTGCATCCTCGCAATATTTAAGAAGAGAACATAAAGTAACAACCATAAAAGCATATTCAACACAAAAGAAATTTGAAATACAAGGTTCACCTTAAAGAGCACGGGAAAGTAAGTCCAGATGTGATCGCTCGATGTACTCTCTAGACTCCCAAGAACAATCCTTAGGATTTGAAGACCATTGAACTTTCACAAGCGGAACATCTTTATTTCGAAGACGTTTGACCTCTGAAGCAATAATTCGAATAGGATGCTGCTCATAAGTTAAATTAGGCGAAACTTCAATTTCTTCCACAACACCGGGCTCAAGAATAGAATCGGAATCTCGAAGACATTTCCGAAGTTGAGAAACGTGAAACACGTCATGGATAGCAGAAAATTGAGCCGGTAATAAAAGGCGATAAGCCATGGAACCAATACGTTCAGTGATAGGAAATGGCCCAATATATCAAGGCGCTAACTTTCCCGATCGACTGAAACGTACAACACCTTTCATAGGTGACACACGAATGAACACAAGATCTCCCACATAAAACTCTAACTTCCTTCTCCGGTTATCGGCATAGGATTTTTGTCTACTCTGGGCTTCTTTCATCCTATGACGAATAAGATCAATCTTTTCTGTGGAATCATGAATAAAATCTGGACCTAAAACCAGCTTCTCACCGACCTCAAGCCAACAAGAAGGAGATCGGCATGGCCTTCCATAGAGTGCCTCGAAATGTGCCATACCAATACTAGATTGGGAGCTATTATTATAGGAAAATTCAACAAGTGAAATATGATTTTCCCAACTTCCACCAAAATCAAGAACACATGTACGAAGAAGATGTTCAAGAGTTTGATTCACACGCTCGGTTTGTCCATCGGACTGAGGATGATAAGCGGTGCTAAAATTAAGCTTCGTTCCTAAAGCTTTTTGAAGACTCTTCCAAAATCCACTAGTAAACAATGGATCACGATCACTAACAATAGAAGTTGGAACTCCATGTAATTTAACAATCTCTTTAACAAAGAGTTTGGCCAAAAAAGGAACGGTTCGGTTAGACCGAACGGGAATAAAATGGGCAGATTTAGTAAGCCTATCAACAATCACCCATAAGCTATCATAACCCGAACGAGAACGGGGAAGGCCATCTATAAAATCCATGGAAATTTGGTCTCACTTCCAAATTGAAATTTCTAAAGGTTGCAATAACCCACCGGGCCTTTGATGCTCGGCCTTAACGAGTTGGCAAGTCATGCAACGCTTAACGAAGTTAGCGATGTCAAGTTTCATTCCCTCCCAATAATAAAGTCGCTTCATATCCGCGTACATTTCACTACTACCGGGATGAATGGTAAATTTAGAGCGATAGGTGTCTTCTAAAATATCTTTACGAAGATCACTAATATTTGGTACGATAAGTCTACCAAATTTCCGAATGCCGCCACGAGAATCGATATCAAAGTCTTTCAAAGCTTCAATATCAATTTTATCCTTAATATTTTGGCCAAGAAGAGCCAATTCGGGATCTAGCCTTTGAGCTTCATGAATGCGGTCTAAAAGAGAAGGACGAGCCTCAAGGCTACATAAAACAAATGATGAGCATAAATCAGATACGCGGTCTCGAATCTCACAAGTGAATAAGATCTCGAGATCGTTCCATTCGGATATCATCATAGAAACAACAGCTTGTTGTTTACGGCTAAGAGCATCAGCGACACGATTACCCTTACCGGGAGTATAAAGAATATCAAGATCATATGGTGCAAGAAATTCAAGCCAACGCTGTTGACGCAAATTAAGTTCCTTTTGAGAGAATAAATACTTCAAGGATTTATGATCGGTATAAAGAACAAATTTCTCTCCCAAAAGATAATGACGCCAAATCCGAAGAGCAAAAACAATAGCCGCGAGCTCTAAATCATGAGTGGCATATCTAGTCTCAGCAGGCTTCAATTGCCTAGAAGCATAAGTAATAACACGTTCTCTTTGCATAAGAACGACACCCAAACCACCGCGAATAGCATCGGTATAAACAACGAAATCCTGATTCCCCTCGGGAATAACAAGAATAGGAGCATCAGAAAGAAGTTCTTTTAATTTCTGAAAAGACGTTTCACATTTGTCCGACCAAATGTATTTAACACCTTTCTTCGTTAAGCTAGTGAGAGGCACGGCAATCTTAGAAAAGTCTTTGATAAAACGGCGATAATAACCCGCCAATCCAAGAAAACTACGAATCTCCGTCACACTCTCCAGTCTCTTCCAATCTTGAATCGCTTCAATCTTTGAAGGATCCACGGAAATTCCGGATTCGGAAATAATATGACCGAGAAACTTCACACGAGATTGCCAAAAATGGCATTTAGAAAATCTTGCTTTTAATTGATTACTCAAAAGAGTTTCCAACACAATCCGAAGATGTTTTTCATGCTCCTCCTCGGTTTTAGAATACACAAGAATGTCATCAATAAAGATGAGAACAAACCGGTCGAGAAAATCTTTGAAAACTCGATTCATAAGGTCAACGAAATAAGCCGGAGCATTCGTTAGATCAAATGGCATAACAAGCCATTCATAAGATCCATAACGAGTACGGAACAATGTCAAAGGAATGCTATCCTCTGCAATACGAAGCCGATGAAAACCAGTAGCTAAGTCTAATTGTGAAAAGACTCTAGCACCACTAAGTTGATCGAATGGATCATCAATCCGAGGTAAAGGATATTTATTTTTGATAGTAAGATCATTAAGCTTGCGGTAGTCAACACAAAGCCTAAGTGTTCCATCGGATTTCTTCACAAAAATAGCTGAAGCTCCCCAAGGCGAGGAACTAGAGCGAATAAATTGCTTCGTCTCCAATTCGGATAATTGTTTACGCATCTCCTCGTTTTCTTTATTGGACATACGATAAGGAGGGCGAGTGATAGGTCGAGCTCCAGGAATGAGATTAATTCTGAACTCAATTGCTCGCTTAGTTGGTAATCCTAAAACGGGCTCGACTATGTCGGAAAATTCATGAACGACGTGAATAAGAGAAATAATATCACCCTCATCATCATCATCGTCATCACGAGGATTTAAAGAATATAAAGATGCAACCAAGCTGGAATCCGAATCTTTAAGATTAATAGAAATCTGCTTAACAGATTGAGGATGTCGAAGATGAATAGTCCGCTCAGGACATAGGATATGAGCTTCATAACGGTTAAGCCAATCCATTTCCAAAATCATTCCAAAGCCTAAATAACGCATGACATGCAAATCGGCTAGGAAAGGAAAATCACACAAAATAATCTCGACATCTTTACACAATAAACTGATTGTCGCGGATCCACCAACCGGATTCGCAATTCTCAAAGAAGTCATTAAACACAAAACATCCAAAGAAAAAGTATCAACAAGTTCTTTTGATATAAAAGAATGGGACGCACCCGTATCAAAAAGAACTCGAATAGAATGATCACGAAATAAAATAATTCTATCCAGAATAGAATGAGAAATACCTTGGCCACGAGATGTGTTGCCAGGGGCTTGAGCAACATTAAGCTTTCCCTCCTTTCTATTTTGAAGTTTGGGACATACATGCATAAAATGGTCCGGGCTTTTACAATAGCGACAAGTACGAGGCTTTGAACACTTGTTCGCAAAATGGTCTCTGGAACCACAGTTAAAGCATTTCCCTTCAGTAGAGGAAAAGGTCTTTGCAGCAGGAGTTGCTTGCCTCCCTTTCTTATTGGGATAAGGACCTTTGAATTTGTTTGGCCTCTTCTTATTGTTGTTGAAGCTTGGCTTGGAACCCACCACTTCAACATCATTCTCCCTATCTGCCTCTTCAAGACGAAGAGCGATATCAACGAGTTGGTCGAAAGAAACTTCAAATTTTAGAAGTAATGGCTTCTTGAGATTTTTGTTTAAGCCATAGACGAACCTCTGGTTCTTCTTTAAAGGGGTGTTGATGTATTCAACCCCATATTTGGAAAGCGACTCGAAGGAGGCGACATAATCAGTCACGGAGGACTCACCTTGAACAAGGTCTATAAATCGTCGAGCCAAAGTCACCTTCTCTGCTTCTGGTACAAATTTCAACTCAAAGCGCTCTCAGAATTTCTCCCAGGTGAGATCCGCTTCATTAATCTCAGAAATAAGAAGTTCGTACCAGTCCAATGCTCTTTCTTGGAGCATACTAGAGGCCACCTGAACTCGGTGAAGGTCAATAAGATTCATGCGAGAAAAGATTCGATCGCATGACCTTAGCCAAGCCTGTACTTCAATAATAGTTTCGGAACTTTTGAATGGCTCCCCACCCAAATTAGTGTAATCGCTGCACAAGCGTGTAAATCCCGACTTTGGGTGAGTAGGTTCCGGGTTAGCTCCAGCTGCTTGAGCATTTGTCACTAAATCAAGAAGCTGTTGAGCAGTCATGAAAACTCCATCCTGGGGTGGAGTGCTAGAAGGTACGGCTCTGGGACGGCCTGGTCTAGACATTTCTCTTCCTTTATAAAGAAAGAAGAAGAAGAAAAAGGTTATTCACCAAATTGAATATCAAGCAATCTTGATAGATACTCAAGGAATCATAAGGAAAATAGGATGAATCGGTACGAAGACTCGAATTAAATCCTAAAGCACGACTCCTAAGATGGACTTAGGACGATGATCCTTGTTATAATATTCCATATTGTTTCGAAGTTTGGCTCTGATACCAAGCTGTGACGTCCCACCTCTATACCCACGCTAGCCAAGAACATTACGCTGAATGCTGTCAACTAGCACGGAGAATAAGGCTGTTGAGGAGCGACCATCCGTGTAATTGCTTTGCGAGAGCATCAATATGTCAGATAGTATAACATACATTTCTTTATCAAGAGGGAAATCCGACATACCGACACAAACTCAAAGCTACTACACAGTGGCTACAATATTTTCACAAACAAATATAGAAATAAACATAACATAAATCAGTCACAGACAATTCATATCACAAAGGCGGAAATAGATATGAATATTACACTAGGAAGTGTACATCAGAGTCGTGGTCTAAAAAGATCCACAATATCACAAAAGAATAGTTACACGAACTACACAAAAGAATAAGTAAACATTATGGAGTCTATATCTCAAATGTATACAAAAAAAACTACTAATCTAAGTAGTTAACCAAAAGTCAAGGAGGTAATCCCGGATGTAAAGTCAAGCAGAAGCACCTGTAACATCTCGGTTTGACCCGAGTATTATTTAATAAGAAAATAATAAACGGATCAGTCTAACTATAAATATCAGATGAAACGATATAGAGTAAGAGATATGACTAAACACATAATAATCACAATGCCAAGCTGTGATATATATATATATATATATATATATATATATATATATATATAAGTAATTGAAAATCAACAAGAGATTAATCAATATCACCAAATCTACACAAGAATCAAAGGAAATGTCATACTCCTTATTTCGTTCACCAAACCATAAATATTGACGATTATATCAATGTCAATCACAAAAGTCAATGACACACAAATTCACCAATGCACAAATATTGATAAAACTTATCAATGGAAATCACGAAAATTGGTGAAGCACAAATTCTAGAAATCATCTCAAGAAATCCAGTCAATGACACACGAATTCACCTATGCACAAAAATTGATAAAACTTATCAATGGAAATCACGAAAATTGGTGAAGCACAAATTCTAGAAATCATCTTAAGAAATCCAGTCAATGACACACAAATTCACCTATGCACAAAAATTGATAAATCATATCAATAGAAATCACAAAAATAGGTGAAGAAGAAAGTTCCAGAATTCGACACACGAAATCAAGAAATCACACAAAATAGGGGGGAGGCCTATCACACGAACGAGATCATGAAAACTCACCAACATATGTATCACACGAACGAGACGCTATCTCATGGTAGCTAGCCATTAATTTTCGACACACGAACGGCCCGAAGACCATGGGGCGCTACCCCATCAATTTGAGTCGAAACTCCACAAAACGGGGTTTAGTCTCCCTCGCACACAAAGAGACATCGCACATTGCTAGTCTAAATCACAAAAATGATCGTCATGATCATCAAGAAGTGTCAATTACAGTAAGCTAGTAAATATATGAGCTTAGCTTCATGTCCCATAACCACTAGCTTAACTTAAATATTTACGAACAAATTGTAGATCTCCACTAGAAAATTGTCACAAGAGTTTCAATCGAACGAGTCCAAGAATTAACCGACGAAGTAAACGCAAGCGTTTCATACCACTTGTTTTACTAAGTCGTTTAATTAGATTTCTCATACGAGTGAGGTAAAGGTTTGTATATACTAATAGATTGGAAATCCGTTTGAGAAAACGAGCTTTGTTATAAAATAGTGTTGAAATCATTTGAAGAAAGAGTTTTGATATTTACTACTAGTATAGAAAACCTTTATATTTTTAAAGTGACAAATCACAAAGAAGATTGTAGGAACAATCAATCACTAAAATTCACATACGAAGATGTGAATAAAAATCCAACGAAACCGATAAAGAATCCATCAAAATGGATATTCAAAAATCCCTAAAAAGGAGTCATCAAAGTCATAATAAATGATAACAACAAATAGGAAACAACAAGAATCGATTAAAGTTGGAAATTCAAGCAACTAGGCGAAATAGGCAAAATTTCATCAGGTCGGTCGGCTGGCTACAGAGCTTGGTCGACCGGACCCTGTTCCAAAAAAGTATCGGGAAGCAGGTCGGTCGGTTGAGCCCTGTAGCCAGTCGACCGGACCAGAGACAGAAAGGTGCCTATGCACATTAGTAGCAGGTCGGTCGACCGGCCACAGGGCTCGGTGGGCCGAACCTGTTCCCAGTCCCTTCCTAGCCCATCGAATACTATGGCCAATCACGACCAATTCGCAACCACTCGAGCATCGGCACTAAGGATTTATGCCAATCGACTACCCGGCCCTATGAGCTCCTCGTTGCATCACCAAAAACGCATTTGAACATCAAAGCTATGATTTTTAAGGGTTTGAACCCAAAACACTAAAAAATTGGAATATTCACCAAATCAATCCAAACCAAAAGCTAATGCACACGAATAAGTGTTAGGAATTCATACCTAACATTCGAAGATAATTATAAGCATATATGTGAGATAAAAATCTCACCTTTGAACCCAAGCAATTGAAAAAGAAGCTTGAAAGCAATAGGGGAATCAACCACTCTTCAAATCCAACTCAAGAAGCTTGATCCTAAGCTAAAAAGAGAAACATTTCCCAAATTAGGTTTAGGAATTTTCTGAAATCAAAGAGAGAAAGAGTTGGAGAAGAAGAAGAGAAGCTTACCAATGGGTTCTTCTATTAGTTTGGAGCTAGAGTTTGATTTGCAAAAGAAAACTAGGGTTTTGGAGTTTTAATTTCCCATCTCTCCCACCATTGATGCTTTAAAACTGAAAAGAGGAGAAAGTGAGGGTGAATGGGAAGGAGTGGCTCAGATTTGAGTATAAGTTAAACATAGGGCTGAACCCAAACCCAAACCCAAAGTGAAAAAGTAGCAAAAATCAACTTACTCCAAACATATCGAAGCTTATACTCAAAAAGGTCGCAAACGGCATTTTAAACTCAATGGGAGTGGTCCCGAGTCCTAATTCGACCGTATGCAAAAAGTAGCTTTTCGGACTAAATTCCGAGTATCGATAAAATATTTAAATATAAAAATCGACAAATAGGCGGGTTGTTACAGCTTTATTACGATAAGATTATAATCCTTATACACATTAATTGCAGAACCTGGAACATTGCTAAACCAATTGCATTTAAATAGAAACACCTCCTCCGCGGGTCGTGAGAAATATGTCGTTGCAAAATTTGTGTTAGAATGCCATAAAAATCATTTAAGTGATTTTCTGGATCATCCAAATAAACCAGTATTATTTTTTAATTTTTCTGCACCGTATTATTTGGTGTTAAATTTATATCCATTGACGAAATGTATTGGATATGTCTTGACCACTCTTTTTGGTCTCATCGCAAGATGTTTATACCCTTCGTCAGCAACACAATTTCTCGGCTCATAAACGTAATTTGAAAACCAACCGAAAAATTCTTTACTGAGATCTCCGTTTGGATGTTCACATTCATATACACTGTTTATTTAAACAAGTTATTACATTAGGTTATACACACGCGTGCATTATAGAAAAGAATAAAACACAAATTATTATTTCAGATTACCTAACAAATGGTGCAACCTCGGCACAATTTAGAAGAAAATAAGTGTGTGCTACATGAAGATCTCTATCGTCTAGCCATATTTCTACACATTTTCCAGAAGGCTGACCATGTTGTCTAAAAATAGATAACATTGCTTGAGAGGACTCTTGTTCGTCGCCTTCGTCATTACGAGGAACACTTTGAAATGAAATATTCACATGCTCACTGAAATAGTGAGAGAAAAATAATGAAGCTTCTTCTTCGATGTAAGATTTACATATCGAACATTCAACTCGTGCTTTTTGCCTCACTTTTTTCTTCAGATGATTCAAATATCTATGCAAAATTAATTTATATTAATTTCATCTTTCAAATGCAATTAAATTACGTTATAACATATTACATACCTCTCAAATGGATACATCCATCCATATTGGACAGGACCTCGAAGTCGTGCTTTAGATGGGAGATGAACAGGTAAATGTTCCATTACATTAAAAAAACCTGGCGGAAATATTTTCTCTAATTTGCAAAGCAATATCGGAATGTCCACTTCAAGTTTACGTAAGCGTTGCACTTTAAAAGTAGTCAAACATACTAAGCTCCATTACTGCCTTCCAAACTTTTAACGGCAGTAGTTCTTTGAACATTACGGAAAATAAATTTTCCATCATTATGTGACAGTCATGACTTTTCATTCCGCTCAATCTACCATTTTTAAAGTCAAAACATCTACGAAGATTTGATGATATCCCATCAGGAAATCTTAACCCTTCCACCCATTTTAACACAGCTTTAACTTGATTATTATCTAATTCATAACATGCTTTGGGTTTTTTACTATCATTTGGTTTCATATGAAGCTCGGGACGTTTGCATAATTCTTCTATATCACGTCTTGATTTCAAATCATCCTTCATCTTCCTTTCACAATCAAAATTGTGTTAAAAACATTATCAAATATATTTTTCTCATTGTGCATCACATCTATGTTATGGCGAAGAAGAAGATGTTTCCAATACGGCAACTCTCAAAAAATAGTTTGTTTGCACCAGTTATGAACAACTGATTTGCCTTCAATTTCTGTTTGCACGCTAGTTTCATATATCTTTGGATAGTCCTTAACAAGTTCATATATGTCTTCGCTTGACCATATCGTCGGTGGTTGTCTGGTTTCTACTCTATTAGCTAAAAAGTTTTTCTTGTCTCCTCTGAAGGGATAATTTACATGAAGAAAATATCGATGACAATCATACCATGAAATTTTCTTACCACGAGGTAAAGAAAACGCTCGTGTTTCATCCATGCAATATGGACATGCTAGACGACCGACAGTACTCCATCTCGAAAGCATTGCATAGGAAAATCACTTATAGTCCACGACAAAGAAGCAAACGTACGAAAATTTTTATTCTTGGACACATCGTATGTTTCTACTCCGTCGTTCAACAGTATTTTTAACTTCTCAATCAACGATTGTAAATATACATCGATTCCTTGTGTTGGATCGTCGGGGCCAGGAACGACAACAGTAAGAAACATATATTGCATTTTCATACACACCATGGAGGTAAATTATACGGTGTGACGATAATGGGCCAGGATGAATATTCAGAACCAAATTGATAAAATGGAGAAAAACCGTCCGTACATGATCATAATCTAACATTTCGACTCTCCGCTGCAAAATTTGGATACGTTTTATCAAAATGCTTCAATGCTTCTCCATCGGCTGGATGTGTCAACGTACCCTCTTCCTCCGTTCTCACGCTATGCCATCTCATATTAGATGCAGTTACAAAAGATGCATATAATCTTTGAAGTTTTGGAGTTATGGGTAAGTAATGCATACGCTTGTACGGAACTTCCTTCCCCTTCTTTTTTCTTGGTTTGTATCTCTCATGGTTACAAACTTTATAATTTCTAAGGTTTGTGTTTTCTTTCCAAAACAACATGCAGCCTTTTAAACATGTATCTATTTTCTGATAAGGTAAACCAAAAGCCGACATAAGTTTTTTAACTTCGTAGTGATTTTCACAAATTAGATTATCGGACGACATATGTCTTTTTGCGGCTTGTACAACAGCCGTAAACCCAGCTTCAGTGATGTTGTATTTTGACTTCATCGCAATGTATTCTGCGATTACTAACAGCTGAGTGTCGCTTTTACAACCATCCCAAGTAGGTTTCTTAGCAGCATCTAGTAAATCATAAAAAAAAATTGCTTCAATATTTGGTTCTTCAACATTTCCATCGTCGTCGTCAACTTCAACCATAGGAAACATTGATCGTGCTGCATCTTCGACCATATTTTCTATACGGGTCGTCGAAACTATTTCGTTAACGACACTTTCAGACTCCATAGAAGTATTTGCTACAACTTCTCTATGCCGATCCCAAACATAATACTCGGGTGCGAAACCGTGTTGGCACAAATGAACTTTCACAATATTTGGTAACAAATACTTCAAATGTCTACACTTACTACACGGACAACGAATTTCTGGATCGTTTCCGTTATTACTCAAAGCGAATTCAACAAACACGTTTATACCATTATAAAAATCTTCTTTTATTGAGCCCCTCGGTCCTTTTCTTTGGTACATCCATCTCCTCCGATCAACAAAGTAGTCAATCATTTTTCCTATTTGACAAAGTTCAAATTTTAATATTTATTTTGAAGAATACAAATTCGAAAAAGATTATTTTCATGGTCGTAAATTTAAAGAACTACTTCACAAATTTAAAATTATTTTCAAATAGGGCACATTTCATTTTTCAACATATCGATATAAAAATTTATAGAAAATTTCTTTTTCATTGGTCAGGCATCCTACTTCCCATTACAAACACAATGAGCATTTACATTTTGTATATTACATCGTCTCAAACGATTCAACAAAATTTCGGCAGCATTTCCCTTTTATACCCTGCATTGTACACAAATGTGTGTATGTAGGAAACAAAAAAGAAAAGTTAGACCAAAATTTTATGAACCGTTTGAGACGAAGTAGTATACAAAATGTAAATGCTTACTGTGTTCATAACTTGTCCAATACAAGGACAAATCCAACAAACATTGTACCAGATGAATATAAATGGTCGTTTTTCGAAAAAACGACTATTTATACAACGATCATGTACAACACTCGTCAGACGGGACTAAAAACTCTCTAAGGGACATTTGTCAGTTATGCACGCATTTTACGAAAAAATACAGTTTTACTCACTGTTCACATTTACAAAATATATATTAATTTAACGCATTTATTCGACGTATTACATCAACTTAAGGCTGGTTTAACATTTTTGTCATTTTTCAATACACACAATTATAATTTAGAGTAATGCATTTTTTTGTTTCATAAGTCAATACGTGCACAATATAATACTCATAGTTCATTCGTTCATTTTACCTTATTCCAACTAATGTATACAATCGTAGAATCAAGGCATACATGACAATTTACATAAACATGAACAACTGCAAATTATACATGTTTTTCACAATTTCACGATAAAAGATGAAATAGGTAGACCATGTGATGCTATAAACCGTTATTACGCTATTGGAAACAATTGCAATCACTAATTCGCCCTAATTTATCAATTTATGCAAATCTAGAATTAGGATAAAAACTGAATTTTTCATAAAAATAAGAGATTATACCTGAGATTAAGAGTAACAGAGTTTGATTAGGCAGCCGTGGAGGATCCGGAAGCTCGAAATTAGGGATTGGAAGCTTGGAGAAGGGATTTGGGGGTTTTTGGGTTTAATTTTCGTATGAAATAATTGAGAAGAAGAGGTCTCGGCTGAGGCCTATAATCGCAGTTTTCGACGGCTTCCGACGGCCGCCGACGGCCCGTCGAAAACCATCGGAAATTAGCCGTCGGAAGCAGTCGGCAGCCGTCGGTATTCAAGGCTTTTCTAGTAGTGTATTAAATTACGCTCACAAATTTAAAACTAACTTACCATTGAAACCAAAATATTGTACCAGTAACATACCTATTCATTCATATCTTCTAAAAATAACAAAAAAGATTTATATTTCTAAATGCCAAAATGATTCGTGTATTCTTAGTCTTTTATAATATAGATCCTATAGAAGAAATACATATGTCTATCAAAACAATGAAAATATAATGAATACATGATTCATCTAACTATGTATGCCTTGACCCTTGAACTTTAGCAAATTGAACCCTAACATTCGCTCTTTCAGCAACAACCCGTTCATACAAATCATGAGTTTTCAATCCATTGGAATACACAAACAGTTAAAAAAGAACATATGCATACTGAAACGTTGGCAAGTGAAATACGTTTTACCACTGGTATTTATGACAATGAGTTGAAAATAAACTAATTAGGAAAATTCATGGTAATAAGGTAAAACTCATGGTGATTTCATAGCTACATAGACTAAACTTATATATATATGCATCACTTAAAAATTTAGTAGTAGAATTTGTAGAAAAATTAGTTTAAGTGAACTATATACGTAATCATTGGAAGTAAATTTATACCCAGGATGTTGGGTGTTAGGGTATTGAGTGTCCTGATACCTCCATGTCTATACTTTCTTGTGGACAAACCAAGGCAAACAGAAACCTATGAGCAGACATAGGTGGACAACATTGACTTGTTGTTTGTTGTGTGAATGAGTTTATGATTTTGAACGTTGCAGTAAAAGATGACCAAAAAAATACACGGGATTAATGAGCGTTACAAGAGTGTAGATCCCAAATCAATAATGAACAGGTGTTTTTTCTTTCACAACAATGGTCAGATACAAACTACATCAGTTCACACGGTTAAGCAGAAGAATAAGGTATCAAGCTAAGAACATAGGTACATATTGGTCAACCAAAATTACAAACTGGAATATAACTAAAGGCAGGCAGTCATTATACATGGATGTGCAGAGTAGTGGTGAGGTGGTAGCACGACAGCCTGAGTTAGTCAAGTTTCTTTCTTTCGCTTCTTGTCATGAGTCTTGGTCGCAGTTGAGTCATAGTTGATTGCATTTTCGTCTATGTACTGTGAAGATTAATTGAAGTAAAATTCAATACTGAAGCACGTAATTCATAGGAAAAGTTATACTTTGCAGCAGTATATATGATATAATATATTTAGCTGAATGCAAAGTTTAGTACTTGTACAACCACGACGTTCATTATTTTGTTGCCAATGCGTAGTAGTTAGTATAGTGACTGTATGAGTTCACGTGGAGGTAAATTTTTGGCATAATAATATGGTGACCTTTAAGTTCTGTTATTATTCTACCTTTTCAGTTGAAAATTATTGAGGAAATGGAGGCATAAGATTAGAACATGCAAAATAGTATTAAGTTCTGTTGGAATATAAACTTGTTTTATTGGTTTCTAGAGAATTCTTGTATTATGTTTAAAGGGGGGTGAGAGTTCTAGAATTATGCTTTCTTTGTAATCTAGTAAAAGTGTTTCTAGAATTATGTTTTCTTTGTAACCAAGCAAAAGTTTTTCTAGAATTATGTTTTCTTTTTAATCAAGCAAAAGTAATTCTAGAATGATCTATTAGGGACTATAAATAGAGGAGCTCTCCCCTCATTTGTAATCAAGCAATCTAGCAAAGGAAAAATAATATTAAAGCATTATTTGTGAGAACAAGTTTCTTCTCTTAAGTCTTCAACCCCATTTTTTTAAATATATATTTCAACAAAGTGGTATCGGAGCGAGGTTTAGGGATGACTTCCAACAATATGTTGCAACCTCAACTTCCTCGTTTGACGGGAAAGAATTACAATCAATGGAGCATTCAAATGAAGGTCTTGTATCGCTCTCAAGATCTTTGGGAGATTGTTGAAAATGGATATGAAGAACCAGAGAATCAAGCAACACTTTCAACACAACAATTGAATACTTTGAAAGAGATTCAAAAGAAGGACAAGAAGGCTCTTTATTTTATCTATCAAGCGGTGGATGAAGCAATTTTTAAAAGGATCTCTTAGACATCAACATCAAAGGAGGCATGTGACATCCTCAACAAGGCACACAAAGGTGAAGAAAAGGTAAAGATGGTAAAACTTCAAGCTCTAAGAGGTGAGTTTGATTTACTCAAAATTAAAGAAAGTGAATCGGTGGAGGCATTTTATAATAGAACTATTTCTATTGCTAATCAACTTCAAATCAATGGTGAAGAAATTTCGGATAAAAGAATTATTGAAAAAATTCTTCGAAGTATGACAACGAAATTTAAGCATGTTATTGTTGCTATTGAAGAATCAAAAGATTTGAATACTTTCTCTCTTGAAGAATTGTTGGGCTCACTACAATCTCATGAGCTTCGCATCAAACAATTTGATTCCTCTCCTTCCAAGCAAGCTTTTCAAATTCGAGACACCAACCGTGGTGGATTTAGAGGAAGAGGTAGAAGATCAGCCCGTGGTAGAGGACAAGGAAGAGGTTAAATTCAAAGTGAAAATTCAAGCCCATCTTAAGGAGGAAGAGGAAGAGGTCGTAGAGGATACAGTGGAAGAGGAAGACGTAACTCTTATAATATTCAATGTCATTATTGTCATAAATATGGGCATATGAAAAAGGATTGTTTTAAAAGACTTAATGATGAAAAAGATAATTCTAATTTTCTACATGAGAATTTGGAGACACAAGATGAAAATATGCCTCTTGCTTGTAATGTTCAAGAAGCTTCTTTGATGATATATGGTATATTGATAGTGGTTGTAGTAACCACATAACCGGAAATAAAAGTTTCTTTGTGAATTTTGATGAAAGTATCCAACGAGAAGTCAAGAAAGGTGATAACAAAAGGCTCATTGTCAAAGGAAGTGGCGATATTCCGATACAGACAAAGCAAGGTACAAATTATATTTCTAATGTTTATTATGTTCCCAATCTTAAATACAATCTTTTGAGTGTTGGGAAACTTTTAAAGAAGGGACATAACATGAATTTCAAAAATGATTTATGTGAGATCAAAGACAAAACTGGTGTTCTTATTGCAAAAGTGAAGATGACACCAACAAAAATATTTCCACTGAAAATTAAAAATGAAGCATTTCCATGTTTTGCTAATATTGTTAATGACAAGTCATGGCTTTGGCATCTTCGTTATAATCACTTGAGTTTTAGCACTCTATCCAAGATTTGCAAAAATCATATAGTGAGAGGCATCCCAAATATTAGCAAACAAGATCAAATATGTGAAAGTTGTGTTTTTGGCAAGCACCATCGAAATCCATTTCCAAAAGAAAAGGCATGGCGAGCAAATAATCCTTTGGAGCTAGTGCATTCGGATTTATGTGGACCTATGCGCACAAACTCTCTTGGAGGCAATCGGTATTTTCTCACTTTTATTGATGACTATAGTCACAAGGCGTGGATTTACTTTCTCAAAGAAAAATCTCAAGTATTTGAAGTATTCAAGAATTTTAAAGCACTTGTGGACAAGCAAAGTGGTTTTCCTATAAAGACACTTCGATTCGATCGTGGTGGAGAATACATGGCAGAAGAATTCGCAAATTTTATAAAGGATCATGGCATTCATCATCAACTAACGGTCCGCTCAACCCCTCAATAAAATGGGGTGGCCGAAAGAAAGAACCGTATCATCATGGAACTTGTTAGAAGTATGTTGAAGACAAAAGGATTGCCTAAAATATTTTAGGCCGAAGCTGTAGCATATGCATGCTATGTTCTCAATCGCACGACAACTAAAAGTGTTCAAGGAAAGACTCTACAAGAAGCATGGAGCGGTCACAAGCCATGTGTTTCCCACTTTTGAATTTTTTGGAAGCATTTGTTACTCTCATGTGCCGGATGAAAAGAGAGGAAAACTTGATGAAAAATATGAAAAGTGCATCTTTGTTGGCTATAGTGAAAGATCCAAGGCATATAATTATATAACCCCATCAAAAAGAAGACTATTATTAGCCGTGATGTAATTTTCAATGAGGAAGAAGCATGGGAATGGAAAAATGAGAAAAAGAGTACAAGTATCTTGCTTGATAATGATGCATTTGAGCCAATTGAAGAAGAAGGATCGACTCCACCTACTCCACCATCTAATTCTCCTCCAACTCATCATCTTCAAGTTCAAAATCAACACCTAGAAGAACAAAACCTTTTGCGGAGATTTATGGAGAAACAAGAAGAATTTTAGAAGATGAATTTGTTGATTTTGCTTTATATGCAACTGCGGATCCAGTTGATTTTGAAGAAGCTGCCAAGGAAGACAAATGGAGACAAGCCATGAATCAAGAAATTGATGCAGTTGAAAGGAACCAAACATGGGAGTTGGTTGAAGTACCTGAAGGGAAGAAACCCATTGGAGTCAAATGGGTTTACAAGACAAAGTTGAATGCACAAGGTGAAGTTGAAAAACATAAGGCAGATTAGTTGTGAAAGGCTACAAGCAAAAGTATGGTGTTGATTACAAAGAAGTTTTTGCTCCCGTGGCACATCTTGAAACAATTCGTTTGATAATTTCATTGGCCGCTCAAAATAAGTGGCATGTTTATCAAATGGATGTTAAATCTGCTTTCTTGAATGGAGTACTACAAGAAGAGGTGTACATTGATCAACTTTCTGGCTATGTGATAAAGGATGAAGAGCATAAAGTTTATCGTTGAAGAAGGCATTGTAAGGCCTTAAGCAAGCCCCTCGTGCATGGTATAGTCGCATAAATGACTATTTTGTGAAGATGGGATTCAATAGGTGTCCATTTGAGCATACTCTTTACATCAAGGAGAAAAAGGTAACATTCTCATCATTGGTTTATATGTGGATGATTTGATTTTTACGGGAAATAGTCTTGATAATATTAAAGAATTTAAGAGAAGTATGATGCAAGAATTTGAGATGACCGACTTGGGTCTACTTCATTACTTTCTTGGTATTGAAGTAAAGCAAGATAATGATGGTATATTTATCTCTCAAGAAAAGTATGCAAAAAATTTGATGAAGAAGTTTAGAATGGAAGAGGCAAAGCCAATTAGCACTCCAGTTGAAGTTGGCTTGAAACTAAGTAAGGATGACAACTCTAAATATGTTGATCCAACATTGTTTAGAAGTCTTGTTGGGAGTTTGATGTGTATTTGAAAGCCACTCGGCCGGACATTACATATGGTGTGAGCTTGATTATTAGGTTCATGGAGCAACCAAAGAAGACACATTGGGATGCCGGAAAAAGAATTTTGAGATATATGCGTGGAACACTTAGGGATGGAATTTATTATCAAAAGATAAATGATCTTAAGGTGCTTGGATATTGTGATAGTGATTGGGCCAGAAGTGTTGATGATAGTAAAAGTACTTCGAGAAATGTTTTCTACTTTGGATCAAGTGCAATCACGTGGATGTCAAAGAAACAACAAGTTGTGGCTCTCTCAACCGCCGAGGCAGAATATATTTCATTATCTTTAGCTAGTGTCAAGCTTTATAAATTAAATGGGTGCTAGAAGAACTTACGCATATTCCAAAAGAAAGTCCACTTATATATTGTGATAGAAATTCTTCTATAGCACTCACCGAATATCCAGTTTTTCATGGGAGGAGCAAGCATATAAGAATCAAGTATCAATTCATTCGAGACTTGGTTGGGAAAGGAGAAGCAGTTGTCAAGCATTGCAAGACGCAAGATCAAATTGCCGATATTTTAACGAAGCCTTTAAAGTTGGAGATTTTCAAGGAGTTAAAGAAGAAACTTGGTATGCATAAAAGTTTAGCTCAAAGGGGGGAAAATCAAGTTTAAAGGGGGTGTTGGAATATGAACTTGATTTATTGATTTCTAAAGAATTCTTGTATTATGTTTAAAGGGGGGTGAGACTCTAGAACTATGCTTTCTTTGTAATCAAGTAAAAGTGTTTCTAGAATTATGTTTTCTTTGTAACCAAGTAAAAGTATTTCTAGAATTATGTTTTCTTTGTAATCAAGCAAAAGCAATTCTAGAATGATCTATTATGGACTATAAATAGAGGAGCTCTCCCCTCATTTGTAATCAAAAAATCTAGCAAAGGTAAAATAATATTAAAGCATTATTTGTGAGAACAAGTTTCTTCTCTCAAGTCTTCAACCCTTTTTTTTAAAATATATATTTCAACAGTTTCAAGATAATAATTCACAATATACTTTGAATGTATGATCACATGCTAATTGTCTAACATTAAATACTGGTGGAAGAATGAATAATATTCAGAGTGTTGCTTGTTCGCAAAACATATGACATATAATGAGATGAGAGTTGATTTATGCTTGAAATCAATCTCCAGTCATTCTCGTCTTCTGCTTTTCTGCTAACTATTTTTATTCATTTCTACGTATTTTGGTTGTTCCCTATATGTAAAATAAAATGAATCTAGTTCAAGTCAGTTGTAGCTGACATAAAATATTCTTGAAATATTCTTGAATTGTAGAAATAGGGTTAGTTTACAGGTAGAAATGAATTTGTAGAAATATTCTTGATTTGTGGTTATCTTGTTTTTCTTTCCTATATGGTGCTGGGTATTTGATAGAATGATCTATTAGGGACTATAACATATGGTTCAGGTACTGGTTATATGCAGCCATCAAATGCAAAAGCCTGATTGTTAGTAATGACGAGATGCGAGATCATGTTTTTCAATTATTAGGAAATGAATTCATTCCAAAATGGAAAGAAAAACATCAGGTGCAATGCACTTTGTTATTAAATAGACAAAAATGCAGTAGAACTCGATTTTATATCAACAACTTTTCAACCCATGATACTTCTTACGTGCCGCAAAGTTCAGTTTGTTGTCATCTCTTTTTTAAGAATTTCTAGCTTACTGAAACAGATACTACTATAAAATGTAGGTTCATTTCAACTTTCGTGATGGAAGTTTTGAGTTTTAGAAGCTTCCACCTTGTTTTGTAGTCATTCAGGTTCTTCCCCATGCGTTTTTGTATTGCAATATAGACCATCTTATGTGTATATACCAAAACATGATCTAATTTAACTGCTTCAAATAACAGACTATTTCTATGAATGCACAAGAAGAGACCGACTTCTAACTGGTTTACAAATCATATCTAATAAAAATTTCCTTTTTGCTGTAAATTATTTAATGTTGTTTATATGGAATATAGGAATCAGAGAAAGGCCATTGGCATATTCCTATCGCAGATGAGCATGACTCCAGTAACAGAAAAATTTGGTTATGCGTAATACATCCATGCACATATTCGAACCAGAGTGCACCGATTGAAGATAATCAAGTGAAAGAAAATAGAGGGTGAGTAGAAAGAGAGAAAAAGAAGAAAAGAAAAGAAGAAAAGGAGAGAAGCATAACCAAAACAATATAGAATCTCACATCGCAATGGAATAACATATAATTTGGATCAATAATCTTTTCAAAGAGAAACTATAATATGCATAATCAATATCAGAGTACACAATAAATAATCATCAGCTTGGACAATTATAATAACATGTCCTTACAATTGCTGATAATTTACAACAACAACAACAATGCAATGCAATGCAGCGGAATAATAAATAGATACGTGTATGCGACATGAAGATCTATAGCTTGCCTGGTGAAGCTCCAAAAGCACCAAAATCGAACCTGTAAATATATTCGGTCTGACCCGAGCATTGAAAGGGAAGAACGCCCTGATCAGTCTAGTAAACTAGCATGAGAAATCACATCTCAACTGAATTTATAAAGTTATCAAGATTTTCCTTTATCAAAACAAAACGTATCCCGTAAGACCGAGTCGCAAATAAATACCGACAAGGTTTTTACCTTACGATAACCAAAACATCTCAAATCAAATTCTCATTATATTATAATAGCGTCTATTGCACACATAATAAATTAAATAGCTGAAATTGTTACATTATTAAATTCTAGCGTAATAGGTTTACATATAAAATGGCGGGCATGTTTGGATTTCCATACAAATGTCTAGGTAAAGAAACTACCTTTTCGTAAACTCGGTACACCTCTAGAGGGATGTACCTAGGGTCCAGATACTGGACGCCTAAACCAACACAAGACCGGTTTACCCCTTCTTGAATAGTACCGAATATGTCATCACTCCGGTCGTTACCGTCCTAAAAATCCATGGTCACGAGCATACACAACAGTAATTAGATACACGACATCATAACGTGTAAAGATATATCTAGAAGAGTGATGACATCTCCTAATGGGAGCGACCTATTTTTGCCTTGCTGCTTTTATTCCTCTTTCAGTCATTTTTCGGTGAGTGAGGCCAAAGAGGAATGGAATACCTTTCATGTATCACATATCACATCACTTTGAATGTCACATTACCATTTTCGTTGACTACTAATTTCCTTCCACAAAAATACAACCCTTAAGCTCATATGTCTCAAGGAGGATGTTAAGCAAATGGAAGTGGCCTTCTTTACCACCACTGATGTACATTTGTAAAAACCAATGTACGCAATCTTAGAAATGCAATGTCAGAAAAATGTCCATAAGAGTTGTTCAGGAACAGGACAAACCAAAGACACTCGCCTACTACCACTAGTAGTGAGTAGTTCTTGCATTGGATGTTTCATAATGAAGAGACCACTGCTACTATATGTATATTGGAATTTTAACCCCAAACGATCAACAAGCTGTCTTTCACGATGAAAATCCAAAATATCAATATCATCGACCAACCTGCACAATCGTCGTATGAATGTTGGTCCGAAGTGGTTTTCAGATAAATCTAATCCCGGTCCCTTTGCGCCAACAACGCAAAAGCGTTTCTCAACCTCACATAGAAAATAAGTCTCATAGACTTATCACGTCTCCAAATTTCAACTTGCTATCCTTCGGCAAAGAAGGAAGCTCGATAGATTAGGGTAATACTCCGTACTACATGAACCAACATCCGCAATACAAACGATAATCAAGCCTACATAGAAGGCTACGTACTAAGTGTACAACTAAATAGTTCTCACGTCAAGTAAAGGAACTAAAATGGCCAAATTTGATAGTCGTTTATTTAACTATCAAAGCAAAAAAACAAATATCTAACACTATAAGCAATCACTATGCCCTTTTAACTAATCATTTATTAATTAAATCACTTGCCAAATATTTACTTCAAATTATCTTTAAAAGATAAAATCTCAAAACCATTTCAACCTTTCAATATTGGAAAACATTTCCACATACTTATTTAACAATAAGTAATTCACAAACCTCTTTATTTTCAACACTTTGAAAATATCCCATATATTTAAATCACGATTAAGTATATATTTTACCCTTTAAAGGAAAACATTCTCTTAAGCACTTATTCGGGTCAAAATGAATGTTGCGTAAAACTTCGTTACGACAACCCAAAATCATTAGTATAGGGATTCGATAATTAGATAGATATATAAATCCCTTATACTATACAAAACATTTCCTTTCGAAAATCATTTACTATAACAACAGTGTAATAGTCCATCGTTTCCTTACTTCTCGAAAGGTCTATTTCAACAATAAAGGCTAAAATCTATGTATTAGATACTTAACACGTTTTAAAACATCTTCAACCCATTTAACTCCATTTGAAAATATAACTTTCAAAACCCGTCTTTAAATTTAAAAGATCACTTTCCAAAACATATTTTATTTAATATATTATTCACTATCCAAAATTGTGAATATAGTTCATTTACCAAATCCAACATTTCTACACATTTATTTTAAGGATTATCCACTGTCCAAAATCATAGATATATTTTCTTTACCAAATTCATCACTTATACACAATTTATTAAAGCATTATCCACTGTCCAAAATCGTGGATGAAATTCCTTAAATAAAAATCCATATCTAGTTTATCAGTTCAAAAATTTATTTCACATTTATAAAACAATATTTATAAATTCCATAAACAAAATTCCTTTATTTACCAATTCCATGTATATTATATGCCAAAAATCCAAATTATAAGTTAATTTACTTATAAATTACATATTTCCAAATTCATTCTTTTATAACTTCACAAATTCATAAATCTCATTTACTTATAAAATCCAATTACAACTTCTTTTTAACACTAACAAAGCTCTTTTATAATTCCATCACTTTGATGTATAAAAATTCAGTTTTATAAATCTTATATACAAAACCATTTATAATAAGTCCAAAATCCCAATTTAAACTATTTACGAAATAGTTAACTTCATATCTCAAAAATCACATTTTGAATATATTTCGCAAAAATCATAATTTTTATAACATAAAAATTATAACTTTTAATTATTTAAAATAAATTCACTTCTTTAGCAATTCAAAATTATATAAAGCATCTATTTTCAAAATCACATGAAAATCCTTTTAAATTTGGAAATCATCACTTTAGCATTTTAAAATTACCAAAATAGGCCCAATGCTACAACAACACTAAATAAGATGATCCACATCAATCACAACATCCAAAATATCATATATCACATGATAACAGTATATATATCAATATCTGAAAATAAAACCATACTGGTGAGGAATCCAGTTGGATCCCTTCAACCTATCTTCTGCAACAAATATACATATTAGAATATGTGTATAATGTCCACTTCGAGGCAGACGCACGTACAAAGGGTCATCCGCTCATACACGTGAACATGTAGGGTCTCATCTGCACTAATAAGCAAGAATATATCCAAATACCAATCAACACATATATAATATATCATTTATCTCATCCAAACAATCATCAATCGGCATAAATAAAATTTATTTTCATTTATATAAAAATATAAGCGAGACAGAAAGAGTGAGCTATACTCACTTTGGTTCCAATAGCAGTTACAACGTTTAATTTTACCTAAAATTTTATCTGGCTCCAATCAACTCTAAACTAGGTCTAAAATATAGTGCTCGTCAATACGAATCCAATGCAACTTGTTTCATCAAAAATGGACCTCGTATGAAGAAATTATGATATTTTAAAGTTTATACGAATTAAATATAACAATTTACACATTTATTTTTATTTTCAAACCCTTAGATAGATCTCGGCCATTGATTTTTTGCATTTCAGATCGTGGTCATGCCTATCCTTCTTCTTCCCAACATGTGAAAACCCTAGGCAATCAAACCTATAGGCTGTCGTTGCTTCATCAATTGCCGTGCCACCATCTTAGATCGAGACATCGATCGACTAGCACCATTTCGAAGCCCACCTCGCCGTGCACCAGCGCCCCCAACCATGTCGTACTCGTCCATGCCCTGGTCTCGTAGACGACGATAGCGAAAATCCACCGTTGGTTTCGTAGATCACATTATAATCTTTAATTCCTAGTAGAAAGTTCTTTGTAATAATTAATATATTGAGAGAAAGTCGAGGGAAAAGAAGACGATTTTTCAACCCTTGTTTAATGATGGCTGTGTTTGATAGGGTTAGGGTTTTTTTGTTGTGCAAATGGAAAAAGTAACGTCCCTTTATATAAAATTTCGTGACACTGTTCATCTGAAATTTTTTCGAACTCCAATTGAAGCATGTGGACTAACATTTATAATGTTTTACCCCTATTTTGAACAAAATGGAATATATATCCGGAGCCAGTTCGATCATATTTGGAAGATAGGTTTTTGAGTTGACTTATTTAAATTTAAAATTCACTTAAACGAATTTCTATGCGTTTTAGCTTGCCACGACTAAAGCATAAATCCGATGGGTATGAGATTTGAAATCCTACAATAATATAACATTATGGATCCAATGAACATGGCTTCGTCGAAATCCGAGACTGTTTGAAAAATGACTATTTTTACACATTAATTAAATATTAAAATTTCCAACTTCTATAAATTAACTTTTAAATCAATTTTAAACTTTTACCAATTCTATTCCGATTCAGTTAGAATTTATATCAACTTTATAAATCATTTTTTATTCTTATTAAATCCAATATATAATTAGTTTTGCGATTTCAAATTATAAATTTACTGTTTAGTTATCCAAATAAATCAATATATACAAAATGTAACTTATTCAACTTATAAAATTCACTTTTAAATATTTAAATTCAATTAAATATCCTAAATTTGAATGACTGAAAAACTGGGTCAATACATTCTTCCCCTCTTAAAAGAGTATCGTCCTCGAAATTACTAAGCGAGAAAAGATGCTATAAGTCTATTAAATTTTCAAAACAATTTAGCTGAAATAAATTATCAAATTCTTTTAAGTGTTTAACTTTCCTAAAATCAATTAGTCACAACTTCGTTATTACACTTTTATAAAAACTTTTCTTAAGTTTCTAACTTCATTTATAGTTATTAATTGATATCAATTTAAAAATCAACTATATCCGAGAAGTGTACCTTTTATATTATTAGCGAACATATATGGCTAATATAGTGCGGAAGCGAGCTCTAAATGTGAAGAAAGCGCCATCCGCACCTACTAAACACTCAACAAACCATAAGAACATACATATGGAACTAATATCAACATATATAACATATATTATACAATATCATATGGAAATGAAACATATGCAACATAAGCAATCATCAAACAACTAACATCCATTCAACAAATCTACAACCAAATTGGTTCATAACCAAATCAATATTCATTCCAAATTTTTATTAACATTCACTTGATTTTTTTTAATTTATTAACACTCATTAATCACAATTGATTATATTCAATTTAGATTGAATTCAATTTAGCTACATTCACTTTAGATTCAATTTACTTTCACTTTGAATTCAATTGTTTAGCTTTCAATGAATTAACACTCACATTTATTTCATAAATCAATTACTTAAATCTTGTTACAATCATTCAATACCATATTTACTACATCTCATTATTCACTTAGTATAATTCTTTTAATACTAATAACACACAACTGTTTATTTCATTTTGAGTTTGCTTAAACATTTTTATTGAATAACATTTCAACTTATATTCAATTCGTATATATACTTAAGTTGAACTTCATTTATTAACTCAAGTTCAAATTTATTCCAATTTCTTCACCTAGCTCATTTAATTCTTTTCATTTAACTTAAGTCAATCTTCATTTATTTACTTCATTTCAATAATTCACTTTATTAATTTACTTTGATACCCAAATCAACTTTATTTAACCTTACTTAAGTTAACTTCCTTTACAAAATTCATTTTGTTTAACTTAACTTCCAATTTACAATTCAAATTTAGATTTCTCATTTCTTACATTCAGCAAATAGGAATTTTTTTTAACTCACTATTCTCAATTTTATAAGTTTACAAACTTGTTTAGTTAAGATTCATGAATATTTACTTCACTTCATTCACATGCTATATATCAATTCATAGTTATATAATCACTTTACTATCTCAATTGTATATTCATTTTTATTTGATTCATTTCACATTCAATTCAATCCAATTTATTTAACTTTTCTTTAGTTAAACTTCAAATTTCGATTTACTAGTGGTAGCAAATCAATCACACAGAAACTCGAAAATGATACTGATGATGCAACAATCATAACCCTTATTATTTTCCAGCAACGGTAGTGAATTGAGTGCTTTTATTACTTTTAAAATCCATTTATTTATAAATCACATTTATAAACCTATACTTATATAATTACTCCATTTTAATTTGCTTATATAAGTTCATTCTAAATTCGTTTATTGTTGTTTAGATTTATAATAAAAACAGCTTTTATTATTTAAACATAACAAATAACAAATAATAATAATCAACTATTACCGTTCATTAACAATCAATTAATTTATATACTACTATACAAAATATAATCAAGGTAAAATTATTTCATTTACCCAATTTTGAAAACAATATTGTGTTAATTTGCTTGCTCAAGTGTTCTGAAATCCCAATCGATGACGTTAGCTAGACGCATCGACTAGGAACCAAAATGCAAACTTAACAAAACAAACAACCCAATATAAAACATTTTTATATATCACTAACAAATACGTGCTCATATATATAATACACTCAAACTCAATCTAAGGCGCTACTGACCTTATCTATACCGAGTACACATCAAAGCATAGGAATATACTAAATCTAAGCTCTGATACCAACTGAGACGACCCGCACCTAACATCCTCTGAATCCAACAATAAACTACACAAGTTCGAACCAGAGTCCATCGATTGCAGATAATCATGAGAAAGAAAATAAAGGGTGAGAAAAAAGAGAGAGAAAAAAGAGAAGAAAGAAGAAGAGAAGAGAAAAAAAGGAGAGAAGCATAACGAAAACAATATAGAATCTCACATCGCAGCGGAATAACATATAATATATATCAAAAATCTGTTCAAAGAGAAACCGTAATATACATAATCGATATCAGGGTACAAAATAAATAATCATTAGCTTGGACAGTTACAATAACCCGTCCTCACAATTGCTGATAATTTACAACAACAACAACAACAATGCAATGCAGCGGAATAATAAATAGATACGTGTATACGACATGAAGATCTCTAGCTTGCCTGCTGAAGCTCCGAAAGCACCAAAACTGAACCTGTAAATATACTCGGTCTAATCCGAGCATTGAAAGGGAAGAACCTCCGGATCAATCTGGTAAACCAGCGTGAGAAAAAACATCTCAACTGAATTTATAAAGTTATTAAGACTTTTCCGTCATCAAAAAAAGTTATCCCGTAAGACCGAGTCGCAAATAAATGCCGACAAGGTTTTTGCCTTAAGGTATCCAAAATATCTCATATCTAATTCTCATTATATTATAATAGTGTCATTGCACACATAATAAATTAAATACCGGAAGTTGTTACATTATTAAATTCCAACGTAATAGGTTAACATACAAAATGGCAGGCACGTATTGGATTTTGGATTTCCGTACAAATGACTCGATAAAGGAACTACCTTTCCGTAAACTCGCTACACCTCTAGAGGGATGTACCAAGGGTCTAGATACTGGGCGCCTAAACCAACACAAGACGGGACTACCTCTTCTTGGATAGTACCGAATATGTCATCATTCCGGTCGTTACCATCCTAAAAATCCGTGGCCACGTGCATACGCATCGGGCAGAAACCAAAATTCAAACTTAACAAAACAAACAGCCCAATATAAAACATTTTTATATATCACTAACAAATATGCGCACATATATATAATACATTTAAACTCAATCTAATGCGCTACTGACCCACTACGCCATAAATGGCCTTCTGCAACACAAAAAAAATGTTGGCTCAGGCCCAAAAAATGTTGCCATAGGTCTATGGCAACACTTTTAGGGTGATGCAATTTTTGCCGTTGCCTTAGACCTCAAAGGCAACATTTTGACAATCTAAGGCAACATATGTAATATTGTTGCAATAGAACCCTATTTGGGTCTATGGCAACACCCATAGGTATCTGTAGCAACATTCCAAAAATGTTGCTATAGATATTAACTTTCTGAAGTTGTGGGGCCCACATCTTGTGGGGCCCACAATGTGGGGCCCACGACCCAATTGGGTCCATCCCTATGGCAACACCTTGAATGACTATTGCAACATTATTTTAAGCAACATTTATTACCCGGTGGCAACACTATTATGAAGCTACTGCAACATTATTCTAAAGCTATTACAACACTATTCTGAAGCTACTGCAACACTATACTAAAGCTACTGCAACACTATACTGAAGAGACAGTAAGAGCACATAGAACAGTACAATATCACATAGAACACTTGCATAATACACAGTACAATATCACATAAAACACTTGCATAATACACATCATAATACACAATACAGATAACAATTCATACAGCAGTACACATCACAATTCAAGTCAGTTACCCCAAAATATCCAGTTACCCCAAAATACTACAAAGATACCCCAAAAATATCCGGTACACATAACAATTCATAAATGAGACTTAAGAGCTGGTGCCTCCAGTCAGATTATCAGTCTCACTGGACATGATTGTGGAAGTTAGATCCTCTACATTGATGTTCATCTCCGGGTTGGCATCACCTAATTTCTTAAGCACCCTAGCCAAATTCTCTTGTACCTTCTTATTTACCTTGGATTCTAGTTGTGCTTCCATTTCTTCGACAAGCCTTTGCCTTAAGTCATGTACGTAAGCATTTGTTAGAGCCTCGGTTGATTGTTTTGCACACTTTGCACGCCTCCCTATAAGCAAAGGACGACCCTGTGATTTTCCATTCGAAATTACTGTTTCAACAGTATTTCCTCTTTCTCCACCAGCCATTGCCTTTTGAACTAAGTCCTACAAAATAAAGCCACATCAAAATTACCCTACAGTAAATGTAGAGAATGCAGCAAATGCTTACATATGGATTGTGTACAGCAAATGCAGAGAAAGCCACATTTTGAAAAACAATTTGTTTATGTGCATGTAATTGGAAAACAATTTGTAACATATATACTAGTGAAAACTGGAAAACAATTCCGTCGACAGCCAGCTACGGCTTCGTCATCTGGATTCTGAGGCTTCAAACGGCCATTCATTTTATTTATGCACATATGTGTATTACTATAGACATATATATTTATATAAACCAAGTCAGTAATCCCTTTAACCAAATTCATTTCCTCGTTTCCAGTTTTTGTGTCATTTCTAGCCAAACGCAAAAGCAAGTCCTCTTCATTCGACTTGAAAAGGAAAAAAATTGCCAAGGGATCAAAATTCTTAATCTCACAATATACTCAATTACAATTTCCAAAGCAAACATCTATGCCATTAGTACGTTTGTGAAACTCAAGTTCAACAAGTGTTTCAAGGACAGTTTCAAGGACATAAGCATGCATGCACATGAGCAAGACATGAACAATGTGCAGCATGTGCAAAACAGAACAAATTTATTACAAAACAGAATTATTACTTACAAGTTTGTAATTCATTACTTGAGGATTAGACACGTACTCACGTCCATCTGTTCTCTTACGACTTTTAAGAAAAAGTGCTGCGTCGGATGGTGTCTCCTGATACAAGTTCAATAGATAGTTTAGCATACACTCTCTCAATCAAAAATGTAAAGTATCACATACCATCTTATGACGAAGCTGGGCGAACGACTTTGGACCAGCGGTGTGTGTGTCTTGATACGACTTACGACTAACAGAATTTTTCAGGGCTTTTTGCTAGAAAATACATAATAAACAAAGTACTCGTTTATCTCACAAAAAAAAATACTCGTTTATCTTGCGAAATAAATAATATGTACGTATACCTGAATCTCATCATCTGCCCAATACCCCAAGAGCACTTTAAAATCCTCCACTGGGATGTTGTCCGGCTTGTTTTCTAGCCTCTCATCATCAGTCTTATAAGCTTTATAATGAGCTGTTTTTATGCGACTCTTGTACCCCCTCCAACAGTCACGAATAGACTTCAACACCCAGTTTTCACATTCATCCGGAATAATATACCGTTGCTTAAATATAAATCAAAGATAAAAAAGAATAAATAAATCAAAATCCAGCTACATTATAGTTAATAGATCAATATTACTTATTAAAGTAAAATTCAGCAACATTATAGTTAATAATAGATTACCTTAACATAACCCCATAGAGATTTCTTCAACTTTTCAGGAACATCCGACCAAGATTTATACGTAAGTGACACAGACCTTTTCAATGTTCCTAAAAAGTTGCTCAGTTCAGATATTACTTTGTCATCATCTGAAATAGGTTGGAACCACTGGTTCATCATAATTACAACTCTTTTGTCATTCGCCCTTGTATGAACATTAAACATCTTTGTGTGACCTCTGAGTCTTTTAGGAACTTCACCTTTAATTAAAATGAAAAGTCCCGTTAAATAATAACATAAATCATAATGTAAATTCGATACTTAAATATTAATCCTACTGTAATATTAAATATTATTATCACATCAATTCAGTACCTGCTTCAACTTCTTCATTTTCAATGTCTGTCAAGACATTCTCTGCAACATACTTATTTGCCATACCACTTGCACTAGCTTTTGCAGCATTTTTATTTTGTCGTTCCCACAGAGCCAAATAATCAGCCATTGTTCCTTTTCCTTCAACATCCTTCTCAGTTGAACTTACTACCAGGCTTGGGCTTGGGCTTGTGCTTCTCAACTTTTCCTTTTCCTTTGCGATACCACTAGCTAAACGAGTTTGTGGTCCACTAACAGGCTTGGGCTTCTCAACTTTTTTAGTTCTCTAAATTGTATATATAAGTAGGAAATAAGATTGGATTTTATAGTTATTATCTTCATAAGCAGGAAAAATAAGATATGTAGCTATCACACACCTTTCTTGGACTTTGTGAAGTATCATCTTCATTATGCTCCTCATGGTCCGGATTATATTCCTGATCACTATCCACATCCTCTTGCATCTTTTATTTTCCGTTATCTTTTTTTTGGTTTGCATTTCTCAGTTCAGCTGAAATTGCAGACACACCTAGAGAAGCAAGAACTTCGTTGTTCCTCATCACATTAACAGCTCTATGTACTTCATAATCTTTTAGGTTCATCATCAACTTAGCAGTTCTCTGTACTTCATAATCTTTTAGAGATAGTGGAGGTGTAGAATACTCATTTGGAGGTGGTGGATGAACATCCTGCAAGTATATAATAAACAGGAACATCATAGTAAGTATGCTGCAAGAGTGGTACAAAATATTCAAATTACAATAAGATCATCATAATAACAATTCTTCAAACCTGCATGCCATTTTCATCCATATCTTCTTCTTCCGTTGTTGGTAAACGTGATTCCAACTTCCTCTTAACACTTGATGAGTTCAGATTCACTGTTGAATCGCTGATTTTTGGTTTTTTTTCCCGTGTCATCTTCTGAGGATTTACCTGATCAGCTAACTTTAGATTCATGAGTGCATTGTTGGGTTCTGGATTATTCAGCCATGTCGACTTCCGAGGACTCCTCACCTCAGCTAACTTTAGATTCTTGGTTGCATTGTTGGGTTCTGGATTATTCAGCCGTGCCGACTTCCGAGGACTCCTCATCTCAGCTAACTTTAGATTCACGATTGCATCGCTGGGTTCTGGATTATTCAGCCGTGTCGACTGCCGAGAACTGTTCACCTCACCTAACTTTAGATTCACAGTTGCATTGCTATTCAGCCGTGCTGACTTCCGAGGACTGTTGACTTCAGCTAACTTCTTGTTTTTTTGGTTCTGTTGTAGTTGATGAGCCGTCACATACTGTCGTTTCACTGGTTTTGTAGTTGCAACAATACAATGATATTATAATCATAATCTTTAAATGTTATAATCAAAATATCACAATAATTTTTTTTTGCTATATCAAAATATCACAATCTGTAAATGATATTAACTATCCATTTATATATACCTGTAACCAAATTCTGCCTTGGCCGCATGATTACATGCGGCTGCATTTGCTTTAGTGGCTCAATTGCAGTATCGACAACGTTGTCGATATAAAAATCCAAGTTGCCACCACTGTTAACTCCTTTGACTAATTCGAAGAGGTCCGCATCATTCGTCACTAACTTCCACCCACCCTTCTCACCATTTCTCATATAAATTCCTCCTATTTCGGTGTATTGAAGGTCATCCTTCACAAACTCCATGAGCACTGTGTACGAGAAGTAGTCAGGATCAACCCTCTTTATCACAGTATCGATTTCACCAACATATTGTGCCTTCTGAAATGCACCCTTGTGATGAAATGTGAGCTGCATGAGTTCCCCCATCCTACACAAAATGGATACAGAATGGTGAGTTTACATTGGAAGCAAGATATGAAATAATAATATGGGCATGTATATTAAGTACATGTGTATGCAGGTATATAAAGCACTAGAAACAACAAGGGAACACATAAAATCAGAATAACTTACAAGTAGTCAAGTAATTAAAAAGTAGTAAATTAATTATGAAAATCAACAGACACAGAATTCGTCCCTTAATTAAGAACCAATACATAAATAGAATTCACTTGATATTGCTACATAGAAATCAAGAGGTAGTTTCCTCTATGCTAGGCGGAATGAGGATTTGTGCTGCCGGGATGTCATCTCTATACCACCTAACATCACTAACTTGATTTCCTATTCCATTACCACATTGAATATCATGTAAAACTTGATCATCTTCATTTTCATTTTCATTTTCGACTTCACACCAGTCCCTCGGCAATTTCTTGACAACATTATAAAGTGCCGTATCAATTGGATCTTGTACATAAAATACTTGTTGTACTTGTGAAGCCATAACATATGGATCAGATTTCTGGCACAATCTATTAAAATTAACTCGAGTCATCCCATACAAATCTTTCTCTTCTTGGTACCAGCAACACTTAAATAAAACCACTGAAATTTCTCCCCAATAATCAATTTCTAGTATTTCTTCAATTGCTCCATAGTAACTAACATTACCAACCAATGGATTTTGATCTTTTGAACTTGCAAAGCTAGTGGTCAAGGCAGTCAAGAATACACCACCATTCTGTGTTTTACACTTAGCATCTCTATATTTTGTATGGAATCTGTATCCATTAATAACATATCCACTAAATTTCCTAGCTGTCCGATTAGGGCCAATTGCAAGCACTTCTAGCTCTTTCGAAATGTCCTCTTTTTTCCCAACCTCATCCTTCAGCCATTTCCAGAATTCTTCAGTATGTGCTCTCTCTCTTTTATATCTTCTCGATATTGCATGACCATCAATTAAAGCTCGATGTTCCCTATAATAATTATGATGGTATTAATATCAATAAAGAAATATTCTAATTCTTTAGTACTTGCTAGAATAAAATTAGAATATAAAAACTTACTCTTTTAAATTATCTATTTCCTCGTTACCACAATTGAATAGAATGTACCGATGACATGCCATCCACTCAGATTCTTTTAGATGAATAGCTTTTCCGTCTTTATTTCTTCTTGTACCAATAGCATATTCCATATTTTGTGGACAACTTTCAAATTTAGGTACTGCATCACCACCGCTTAAGAATCTTGAGCAGAATGTCAAGCATTCTTCTACCAAGTAACCTTCGGCGATGGAACCCTCCGGTTTAAATCTGTTGCGCACATAAGATTTGAGTTTAGCTACATAACGCTCAATCGGAAACATACATCGAACGTGCACAGGTCCACCGTATTCAACTTCCTTGCACAAGTGAACCGTCAAGTGAACCATTATGTCAAAGAAAGCCGGTGGAAATATCATCTCAAATTGGCAAAGAATTTCGACAATTTCTTGTTGTTGCCTCTTCACATCTTCCAAATCAATTACTTTGCCCCAAAGACCTCTTAAGAATGCACCAAATCTTATCAGAGGCAATGCAACCTCAGGCTTCAGTGTTTTTTTCACAGCAAATTGCAACAAGTAGTGGAGTAGAAAATGAGCATCATGAGTCATGTACCCTGAGATTTTCCTTTCCTTCGTGTGAACATACCGACTGATATTGGCTGCACAACCATATGGCAATCTAACATTCTCAAGTACTGAGCAAAATATTTCTTTTTCTTTATTTGTCATGTCAAATATGGCAGCCCTAATCTCAAAGTGTTCGTCGTCATTTGATAAAACGGGATGCAGGACCTTCCTGATGCCCATTTCCTGTAAATCAAAACGAGCATTCAAATGGTCTTTTGACTTGCCACTAATATTTAGCAAAGTACCGAGTATGTTGTCGCATATGTTTTTCTCTATATGCATAACATCAAGGTTATGTCACAATAAATTGTGGCTCCAATACAGTAAATTGAAAAATATTGACTTCTTTTTGAAAGGGGAATCATTTTTCTTCCCAAAATTATTTTCAAAGTCACGCAACAGTTCTTCAATGTCTGTTCTTGATAAATTTCCCGGAATCTGTCCTATTTCAACTTCACCATTAAACCTCCTCTTATCAAACCTCCACTTGTGTTTCGGATCCAGAAATTTTCTATGATTCATGTAGCACATTTTTTTACTATGTTTCAAGTACATTGAAGAAGTCTCATAATGGCATACAGGACAACCCAATTTACCCTTTGTGCTCCAACCGGATAACATTGCATACCCCGGAAAATCGCTAATGGTCCACAACACACTTGCACGTAACATGAATTTTTGATCAGTAAAGGCATCATAAGTTTCTATGCCTAGATCCCATAATTCTTTCAATTCTTCAATTAGAGGCTGCATATATACATCAATTTTATTCTTTGGAGACTCTGGACCGGAGATTAGTGTTGAAAGAATTAGATTTTCGGGCTTCATGCACAACCAAGGTGGAAGGTTGTAGTTAACTAATACAATTGGCCATGTACTGTAAGTTGTACTCATTGTACGAAAAGGATTGAATCCATCAGAGGCTACACCCAATCTGATATTTCTATTTTCTGATGAAAAATCAGGATACATAGCATCCATCGCCTTCCAAGTCTCGCTATCAGCTGGATGTCTAAGTTTTCCGTCTTTTTTTCGGCCCACAGAATGCCATCTCATAAGTTGTGAATACTCCTTGCATATAAACAGCCTTTGCAGCCTTGGTTTTAGCGGAAAGTAACGCATTACTTTTGCCGGGACTTTGTGAATCAACTTCTCTGGATCATTGTCATGGGTGCCTTTCTTTTCCTCTTCCCACCTCGAAATACCACAAGAGTTACAGACATCTTTATCTTCATTTTCTGCCCAATAGAGCATGCAATCGTTTGGACATGCGTGTATTTTTTTGTAATCAAGACCTAAATCTTTAATGATTTTCTTCGCAGCTCTAAAAGATAAAGGTATGTGGGCCTGTGGAAAAGCCTCTTTCATCAACTCTAGTATATCCCCAACTGCAGACTCTGTAATTCCATGTATACATTTTAAAGAATAAAGCCTGATGATAAAACTTAATCTCGAAAATTTTGAACAGCCAGGATATAATGCCTGCTTTCCATCTTCGACAAGGCGATCAAATCTTTTAGCATCGGCATTTGGTGCATCAGAATTCTCATCTTCGCAGTTCTGCATATTTCCACGAGTACGGTGCAACATTTCACCTAGATTATCTCCAAAATCACCAGCATTACAGTCTATATCTTCATCACTCCTTCCAAAATTTGGGTGAGAAACCTCACAAATCCATTTCACATACAATGGAGATGGACCATTGCAGATGAGATGATCATAAATTATATCTGGACGACACCACTTGCTATTTTTACAATTCTTGCATGGGCACGTCATTTCATCGCCTACGGCCAATTTAGAAAAACCGTTTTGTATAAAGGCTCTTATCCCGCTAATATATCCTTCACTAAACTTTGGAAGTTCTATCCAAATGTTTTCGCTGTCCATCACTACCATTATGAATATGAGTATTTTAACATAAAAAGATAAAATTTGCGTGTGTGTCCAACAAGAGGAAACCTAGACAAGTCGAATTGTTAATTCAGGCCGAATTAAGAATTTATAAGTAGTTTAAATCGAAACCCTAAAGTGATGGGAGAGAGTGTTATACCTCAAAATCGAAATTGAAGCCCTAAAGTGATGTGAACAATGCTTGAACCCCCAAATCGAAGCGAAATCGCTGAACAAAGCTTGAACCCCCAAATCGAAGCCCTAATCGAACCGAAATCGTTGAACGCTTGAACCTTTGTAAGAAGATAGAGAAGAATGAAAATAAAAAGTTATTTGCGGGCTTTTTTTCTTCGCGGCTCTAAAAGATCAAGGAGTGGTGTTCGGATTGATGAGGTGTCACGTTCTCCAACGTAGGATTTGCCTTGATAGATTGGCGCGGATCGGTGCGAAAGATATGCAAAGGTCTGCTATAGCAACACTATAAAAAAATGTTGCATCAATTACACTTGTTCAGCTAGAGCAACACATTTTTATGGCTAAGGCAACACCAAAAATTCAACGTTGCAGTAGGACCAAAATTGTATAGCTATCGCAACATTTTACCTGGCAACACCTTGCAAAAATGTTGCAGAAGGCCATCTATGGCGTAGTGACCCTATCTATAACGAGTAGATATCAAAGCATAGGAATATACTAAATCTAAGCTCTGATGTTAACTGAGATGACCTGCACCTGACATCCTCTGAATCCGACAATAAACCACACATGTTCGTACTAGAGTCCACCGATTGCAGATAATCGTGAGAAAGAAAATAAAGGCTAAGAAGAAAGAGAGGAAAAAGAAGAAGAGAAGAGAAGAAAAGGAGAGAAGCATAACCAAAATAGTATAGAATCTCACATCGTAGCGGAATAACATATAATATAGATCAATAACCTTTTCAAAGAGAAACTGTAATATACATAATCAATATCGAAGTGCACAATAAATAATCATCAGCTTGAACAGTTATAATAACATGTCCTCACAATTGCTGATAATTTACAACAACAACAATAACAATGCAAGGCAATGCAATGCAGCGGAATAATAAATAGATACATGTATACGAAATGAAGATCTCCAGCTTGCTTGGTGAAGCTCCGAAAGCACCAAAACTGAACCTATAAATATACTCGGTCTGACCCGAGCATTGAAAGGGAAGAACGCCTGAATCAGTCTAGTAAACCAGCGTGAGAAAACACATCTCAATTGAATTTATAAAGTTATCAAGAATTTTCCTTTATCAAAACAAAAGGTATCCCGTAAGACCGAGTCGCAAATAAATATCCGACAAGGCTTTTACCTTACGGTAACTAAAACATCTCATATCAAATTCTCATTATATTATAATAGTGTCTATTGCACACGTGATAAATTAAATAGCGAAAATTGTTACATTATTAAATTCCAACGTAATAGGTTTACATACAAAATCGCAGGCACGCATTGGATTTTGGATTTCCATACAAATGACTCGATAAAGGAACTACCTTTCCATAAACTCGGTACACCTCTAGAGGGATGCACCAAGGGTCCAGATATTGAGAGCCTAAACCAACACAAGACGAGACTACCCCTTCTTGAATAGTACCGAATATGTCATCACACCGGTCGTTACCATCCTAAAAATCCATGGCCACGTGCATACGTAACAATAATCAGACACACGATGTCATCGCATGTAAAGATATATCTAGAAGAGTGATGGCATCTCCTAATGGGAGCGACCCATTTTAGCCTTGCTGCTTCTATTCCAATTTAGTCATTTTCTAGGGAGTGAGGCCAAAGAGGTATCGATTACCTTTCACACATCACATATCACAAATCACATCACTTTGAATGCCACATTACCATTTCCGTTGACTACTAATTGCCTTCCAAAAAAGTACAACCCTTAATCTCATACATCTCAAGGAGGATGTTAAGCAAAGGGAAGTGGCCTTCTCCGCCACCACTGATGTACGTTTGTAAAAACCAATTTACGTAATCTTAGAATGCAATGTCAGACAAACATCCATACAAGTTGTTCAGGAACAGGACAAACCAAAGGCACTCTCCTACTACCACTAGTAGCGAGTAGTCCTTGCATTGGATATTTCATAATGAAGAGACCACTGCTACTATATGTACATTGGAATTTTAACCCCAAATGATCAACAGGCTGTCCTTCACGATGAAAATCCAAAATATCAATATCATCGACCAATCTGCACAATCGTCATATATAAATGTTTCTCCGAAGTGGTTTCCAAATAAATCTAATCCCGGTCTCTTCGCACCAACAATGCAAAAGCGTTTCTCAACCTCACATAGAAACTAAGTCTCGTAGACTTATCACGTCTCCAACTTTCAACTTGCTATCCTTCGGCCAAGAAGGAAGCTCAATAGATTGAGGCAATACTCCACACTACATGAATCAACATCCTCAACACAAACGATAATCAAGACTACATAGAAGGCTACATACTAAGTGTACGACTAAATAGTTCCTACATCAAGTCGAGGAGCTAAAATGGCCAAATTTGATAGTCGGTTATTTAACTATCAAAGCAAACAAACAAATATCTAGCACTATAAGCAATCATTAGGCCCTTTTAATTAATCTTTTATTAATCAAATCATTTGCCAAATATTTACCTCAAATTATCTTTAAAAGATAAAATCTCAAAACCATTTCAACCTTTCAATATTGGAAAACATTTCCACATACTTATTTAACCATAAGTAATTCACAAATCTCTTTATTTTCAACACTTAGAAAATATATCATATACTTAAATCACGATTAAGTTTATATTTTATCCTTTAATGGAAAACATTCTCTTAACACACTTATTCGGGTCAAAACGAATGTTGCGTAAAACATCGTTACGACAACCCAAAATCATTAGTATAAAGATTCGATAATTAGATAGATATATAAATCACATGTACTATACAAAACATTTCCTTTCGAAAATCATTTGCTATAGCAACAGTGTAATAGTCCATCGTTTCCTTACTTCTCGAAATATCTATTTCAATAATAAATGCTAAAATCTATGTATTCGATACTTAATACATTTTAAAACATCTTCAACCCATTTAACTCCATTTAAAAATTTCACTTTCAAAACCCGTCTTTAAATTTAAAAGGTCACTTTCCAAAACATATCCATTTTATTTAATATATTATTCGCTGTCTGAAATCGTGAATATAGTTCATTTACCAAACCCAATATTTCTACACATTTATTTTAAGGACTATCCACTGTCCAAAAGCGTGGATATATTTTCTTTACCAAATTCATCACTTACACGCATTTTATTAAAGGGTTATCTACTGTCTAAAATCATGGATGAAATTCCTTAAAAATCCATATCTGGTTTATCAGTTTAAAATTTGATTTCACATTTATAAAACAATGTTTATAAATTCCATATAAAAAATTCCTTTATTTACCAATTCCATATATATCTCATTTATATGCCGAAAATCCAAATTATAAGTTAATTTACTTATAAATTTCATATTTCCAAGTTCATTCTTTTATAACTTCACAAATTCATAAATCTTATTTACTTACAAAATCCAATTATAACTTCTTTTTAACACTTACAAAGCTCATTTATAATTCCATCACTCTGATGTATAAAAATTCAATTTTATAAATCTTATTTACAAAACCATTTATAATAAGTCCAAAATCCCAATTTAAACTATTTACGAAATAGTTAACTTCATATCTCAAAAATCACATTCTGATTATATTTCGCAAATATCCTAATTTTTATAACGTAAAAATTATAACTTTCAATTATTTAAAATAATTTCACTTCTTTAGCAATCCAAAATTATATAAAACATATATTATCAAAATCACTTGAAAAGCCTTTTAAATTTGGAAATCATCGCTTTAACGTTTTAATATTACCAGAATAAGCCCAATAATGCAACAACACAAAATAAGATGATTCACATTAATCACAACATCCAAAATATCATATGTCACATGATAACAGTATATATATTAATATCTGTAAATAAAACCAATATTGGTGAGGAATCCAGTTGGATCCCTCCAACCTATCTTCTGCAACAAATATATATATTAGAATATGTGTACAATGTCCACTTCGAGGCAGACGCACGTACAAAGGGTCATCCGCTTATACATGTGAACGTATAGGGTCTCATCTGCTCTAATAAGCAGGTATATATCCAAATACCAATCAACATATATATAATATATCATTTATCTCATGCAAACAATCATCAATCGGCATAAATAAAATTTATTCTCATTTATATAAAAATATAAGCGAGATAGAAAGAGTGGATTGTACTCACTTCGGTTCCAATAGTAGTTGCAGTGTTTTATTCCGAATAAAATTAAACGAGCGTTTAGCTTTACCAAAAAATTTCACTAGCTCCCATCAACTCCAAACTAGCTCCAAAATATAATGATCGTCAATACAAACCCAATGCAACTTGTTTCGTCAAAAACGGACCTCGTATGAAGAAATTATGATATTTTAAAGTTTATACGAATTAAATATAATAATTTACACATTTATTTTTATTTTCAAACCCTTAGATAGATCTTGGCTGTTGATTTTCTGCATTTCAGATCGTGGCCGTGCCTATCCTTCTTCTTCCCAACACGTGAAAACCCCAGGAAATCAAACTCATAGGCTGTTGTTGCTTCATCAATTGCCGTGCCACCACCTTACATCCAGACATCGATCGACTGGCACCATTTCGAAGCCCACTCGCACTCGTCCACGCCCTGGCCTCGTAGAATGCACGCGAACTGCAGGCAGACATGGCTGAGATTTGCCTCCATACGATGAAGATAGCGAAAATCCATCGTTGGTTTCGTATATCACACTATACTCTTTAATTTTCTAGTAGAAAGTTCCTTGTCATAATCAATAGATTGAGAGAAAATCGAGGAAAGAAGATGATTTTTCGGCCATTGTTTAAAGATGGCGGTGGCTATGTTTGATTAGGGTTTTTGTTGTGCAAATGGAAAAAAATAACATCCTTTTATATAAAATTTTGTGACACTATTCATCTGAAACTTTTTTGAACTCCAATCGAAGCGTGTTACCTTACATTTATATTGTTTTACCCTTATTCCGAAAAGAATGAAATATATATCGAGAGCCAATTTGATTATATTCGGAAAATAGGTTTTCCAGCCAACTTATTTAAATTTAAAATTCACTTAAACGAATTTCTATGCATTTTAGCTTGCCACAACTAAACCGTAAATCCGATGAGCACGAGATTCGAAATCCTATAATATATAACATTACGGATCCGATGAATCCAGAATCGAAATTCGAGACTGTTTGAAAAATGACTATTTTTACACGTTAATTAAATATTAAAATTTTAACTTCTATAAATTAACTTTTAAATCAATTTTAAACTTTTACCAATTCTATTTTGATTCAGTTAGAATTTATATCAACTTTATAAATCATTTTTTATTCTTATTAAATCCAATATTTAATTAGTTCTGCGATTTCAAATTTTAAATTTACAGTGTAATTATCCAAATAAATCAATATATATGAAATGTAACTTATTCAGCTTATAAAATTCACCTTTAAATATTTAAATTGAATTAAATATCCCAAATTTGAAAGACTGAAAAACTGGGTCGTTACATTCTTCCCCCCTTAAAAGAATTTCGTCCTCGAAATTACTAAGTAAGAAAAGATGCTTCAAGTCTATTAAATTTTCAAAACAATTTAGTTGAAATAAATTATCAAATTATTTTAAGTGTTTAACTTTCCCAAAAACAATTAGTCACAACTTCGTTATTACACTTTTATAAAAACTTTTCTTAAGTTTCTAATTTCATTTATAGTTATTAACTAATATCAATTCAAAAATCAACTATATCATTCCAAAAAAACCAACAAATCTCATTTCTATTTAATAACTCAAAATCACATTTTTCTGTTATAAATTTTTTCCAAAATTTCCAAAAAAATTCTAACGCCTTAAATTTTCTAAAAAATTCACCAGAGTCTCCTTTGCGCGATTCGACCGTAGTATATGATAACCCGGATTTTAGAATATCTGTAATTGATAAATTAACTGAATTTAATTAGTAGAAATACTAATTTATAAGTTAAATAAATAATTCTGGTAATAAAATATATATTTGAATAAGTATTGGTTTGATAATCCTCCTAGTATAATTGGCAAAATTATTATTTTCAAACAATAATAATAATGTGTTGTTTATATATATAGATATAAATAGATTTTAAATTGAATTATCATTTACAAATTGAATTTATGTTTATATATATATATATATATATATATATATATATTTGAGTTGATTTTAAATTAGATTAAAAAATAATAATTTTAATTTTAATTTTCAAATCCAAATTTCTATCTACAATTTATCTATGTGTGTATATATATATGTTGACATTGTGATTTAGGAGTCATATTTTGAATTCGATACAATAAGTTTCAAAAGCTATTTAAAGTTAATATTTTAAAATAATAATAACCTATATTATGTGTTTGTTTGTTTATGTAAAATAAGGTTAGTAAAAAGAGTTTAATATACCTTCTTTTAAAATTATATATAAGTATAAACCAAACTAAAAATATAATATAAAATCTCGTAAAAACATTAATATACATACAATATACAAGTGTAAGTTATTTATATACTAAATTACAAATGTAAATCTATTGTTACTTACAAGTGTATACAAATTAAACAAGTGTCACTTTCTATTTTATTTTCTTTTATATTTTCAATAAATCCTAATTAAACTTATATAAACATCTAATCTTTTCTCTTCATTTCTTTTTCTATCTTTCCGCTTTCAAAACAAAGAAACAAAGCCATAAAAGGAAATCAGATCTGAGGCAAATTAAAACAAATCAAACATTTAAACCTGAAAAAAAACAAAAAAACATAGCCTGTTAATATTCAAACCTGGAAAACAAAAGCCTTTATCGAAACTAAAACCAGTGAACAAAATCAAATTTCAAAACTACAAACATCTTTGCAAACTACAAACTGAAGCTCAATAATTACAATTCAAGCAAATTCAAAAAAGATTCAACAACTCAGATCATAATCAAGCAGTAGTTCATAATCGAGCAACTTCCAGGTTTCAGGAAGAAAACTTCCTCTGTTCTTTTAATAAGGTGAGTAAACCAAATTGTTATATCTTGATGCATGAGATGGATACCTAAAGTTATGTGTGTAATGTTCCATGAATATATGAATATACTTTGCATGTATAGGTATAAAGTTGTATGTGCATGTCTGCATTTTGAATGTGCATGTTTATATACAAAACTGTTGGACCTGTTCTTATTGTTCAGGTTTCAAAATTTGAAAAAAATTAAGATCTTCTTTTCTGAATCTCTTTAGACTTAAATATATAAGCAAAATTTGTTTGTTATATTAGAATATAAATTTTAAATTTTTTCAAAGTTCAAACTGAAGCTAGTTTGAATAAAAGGGCAGAAGAACAGTAAGTTTGAAAATATATCAAAATCTCGATCATAATAATTGTATGTTTCAAGTGTATAATCTGTTTTGTCATTAAAAACTAGGATTTTTAAAATTAAAATTAAGATTTTTAGGCTGTTAAATCATAAGAAATCTAGAGTTGAACGTATTTTGGATTTTGAGCAATCTCTGATGATCGGCGAGGTTGGGGATCTCGAGGTCAATGCTGAAGCAAGTTGGGAGGTTGGAGATCACGAAAAAAATGGTCGAGGTGGTTACCATTCGTCGTGGCGGCGTGGCGAGGTGATTGTAGGGTTTAAGGACCTGGGTGGGTTGATGATGTTCTCGAGTTTGTCATAGTGACTAGAGGGCATCAAACTTGGTCAGGGTGGGTAGAATAGGAGCTTAAGTCAACAATGAAGCTCTGGAAGGGGTGTTGAGATTTCTGATGATCGATGGTGGCGTCGAAGGGGAAGTTTTGGTGATGTATTGTTCCAAATTTGGGTTCGCAGGCTCGTTCTAGATTTCATGTTTGAATCGATGCTTGGTTGGTCGTAATTGGTTAGGGAGGTTAGCATCGACTTGCTGCTGATGATGAAGTTGGTCGGAGTTACTCCAATAGGCGGTGCATGTGCACGGTGTCGTTGTGTATCGGTGTTATTGAGTTTTGCTGTTGATTTTAAGGGAAGAAGAGGAGTCTCGAGCGAGGTCTTGATAAAATGGTTAGGTGACTCGGGATCGTTTCCGGGTTAGCTTGTAGGTTTTCGGGTAACAGATTTTCAGTTTAAAAATTTAATCCAAGTTTTAAATTGAAAAGAGAAAAATAGAAAGAAGGCAACGGTCTCAAAGGATCGATGTTATTGGGGTTTGACCTAAAGTAAATTTTGTTCAATTTTAAGTTTAAAAATAAATAAGTTTTTGAATTCAAAATGAATCTAGTTTTGAAACCTTTCTTAAAATTTATTCCTTTATTTATAAATGTCTTAAATAATTGTTTAAGGAAATTATATAATTTGTTTAACTTAAATTGGTTAAGTTAAAATGCTTAAGTTATTTTAAACTCAAATTAAATGCTTTAACTAAGTAAGATAATTATAAGATAAATGTTTTAAATATGATTTTGATAATTAAGGAATTAATTATGGATAATGGTTTATCTTATGATTAATTAAAACGTTGGATGGTTAAGGACTAATTAAATTAATAAAGAAATTAAAGGGTAATTAATTTATTTAATTAATTAATTAATGATTTTAAGGGTATTTAATTAATTATGAGTTAATTAATTGGAGATTAATTAATTCCTAATTAAGGATAAATTAATTTAGTAATTAACGATTAATTACGTAAATGATGATTACTTAATAAAAGTAATTAAAGGATTAATCTGTTGAGTGTTAATTAATTTAATTAGCAATTAAAGGTTAATTAATGGACGTTAATTAACTAATGGAATAATTACTTGATGAAAGTAATTAAAGGATTATTTACTTAAGGGAAGTAATTAAGGATTAATTACTTAGTGTAATTAATTAAATGATTGATTAGTTAAGGAAATTAGTTAACGGTTAGTTAATTAATGAGCGTGATTAATTAAAGGATAATTAATCAATGTAGTGATTATAGAATAATTAATTTTGGTAATTAATTAAGGATAAATGTAATTAATGTCAATGGGTGAAGGTTAATTAATTTGTGTTATTAATTAAAGGCTAATTAATTAATGTAATTAGAGAGGATAATTAAGGGATGATTAATTAATGGTTTGTAAATTAATTAATTTTAAGTAAGCAGGATTAAAACGATTAAAGAAATTCATTTAATTTATTTAAATTAATTGGAAGGGAGTGACTAATTAATCTTGCTTATGAATGATTAAATGATATTGAATGCCTTGGATTATTTGATATTTCTGATATGAAATGTTTTGTGATATGATTGGGTTGAATAGTGATAATGTGGTTATCTATCGAGATGAATTGCTGTGTAAAGTGGCACCCTGTATTTAAAGTTTGAATTGTATTTCACCTAAATAACTTGGCTTAAGATGACATGGGATTCGAAGAGACCGAGGTCGGGAATCGGTAAATACCCGAAACCACTTCGATTTGAAATCTTCTATAATTCTTCATAAATTTGATATTTGCAATCAATAGGCTGGAATGAAATAATTTAAGTGAAATGGACCATTGAAACTAAGTAAGGGTACTTAGAGGTTGATTTGTGAAATAAGTGTTGACTATAACATGTTGTCAACTTGTAGAGAAGTACGAGTTACCTGGGTTTAAATAAGTTTTATATCTTAGTATTTCATGTTAGATGGGTTTACTCATGCTGGTTTCCAGCTGACCCGGGTGTTACTTTGATGTAATGCTCGGGTCAGACCGAGTATTACAGATTTTCAGGTTATGACCTTTTGGAACTCAGGAGGCGAGCTAGATGGCAGGAACGTATGGAGTTTTCCGCTGTGTATATTATTGTTTGTATTTTTGGACAAGTTAATTTTAACTGTCCAGTTTGTGTAATGGCTGTAACTCTGATGTATTGAATGTAATTTAACTGATACGGTTTTTCCTTTATATAACTGCTATTATTTGATATTATATTTTCCGCTGTGAATGTGAGAATCTGTGTTTTGTTTCTGTTCTTCTTCTACCTCTTTCTTCTTCTTTTCTCTAATAATCTGGGATTTTCAGAGCTGAAAATTTCGGGTCGAAACATTTGGTATTGGAGCTGAAGGTTAAGTGAGAACCTTGGCTCTGGTGGGCTTACACATTAAGGATAAGGTCAATGATACCCTAGAATGAGTTGAGTGTAGTATATATGAGAGCGTATTTGTTATTATCTTATATAAAGATTTTAAAACGATTTTAAAATTAGTCTTTATACAAACTTATATTTTGATATATAAAGAAATAATTTTTCAAATTGATGGTTGAATTATTGAAATTAAATAAAATAATAAGAATTAAGTGGAAATAGAAATACAACCAAATAGGATTTGGATGATATAAACTATATAAATAAGATAAATGGATCCAAACTAAAATTAAAATCCTGAATTTGTAGAAGTGTTTTGAGAATAAGATAATTATAAAATGTGTGTTAATGAGTAAGAAAAATGAAATGTTTTAGGAAGATAAAGCATTTAGGTAAGTATGACTTATAAATTGGAACCGAAGATGATCTAAATTGTGGAGTTTTAAATCTAGGTCTAGAAATTTGAAAATTGTTTTAAGTGATAAAGAAATAATGAGAAATATTATTTGAATGAAAGGGTCCTATTTCAAACAAGTGTTGTTTGAAAATTTAAAGGAATTTGTTTTGAATTTAGATCAAAGGTGGTTTAAAATTTAAGGATAACTGGGTGTGCAAAGGAAAAATAAATATGTATATGAGGGATACACATAATATCAAAGATGATCTGAAATAAACTTCAAGTGTTGAGTTTTAAATTTTCCTCGGAATGTGATATGAAAATCCAAGGTGATAAGGTTTTGAACTTATAAGTGGAAAAATTATTAATGTGAAGTTTAAAATTTGAAATGGAAATTCAAATTGAATAATGTCGACGGGAGTAAATTGAATTGAATTTAACTTAGGGAAAGTTAAATAAGTTTAAGATAAACAACCTGAATTGGAGATTTCAAGATGAAATTGAGATTTAACTTGGAAAGTTAAATGGTTAATTTGAATTGGAAGTTTGTGATCTCGAAATGGGTTTGAGATCTAGAAATTGGATATGGATGGATGTTTTGGAATAATTTGGATAATATTATCCTATTATTATTTATAATCTTTAAACTGTGAATTGGATTTGTTTAAATGAAGGAAGAAATGGATTGTGCTAAAATATCCACTATTGAGATAAAAGGGAAATAAATCTTTAATTTGAAATAAAAGATATGGAATCATTTTGAACTTAAGATTTGAATGTTAAGAATTGAATTTGTAAATGTTTAAAAATCGGTTTCAAAATTGGAAGATAAAATTGGGTAATAAATTGAATTTTAAAGATAAAATTGTTTTGAACTCTTATTTGAACTTTGAAATAAGTTAAGTAAAGATAATTTAAAATGGAATTTTGAAATTTGGACTCAAAATTAAATTGTTTAAAGATTTGGATTATTGATTTAAAAATAAATGGGTAATTTGATTTAAGGGATTAAATCAACATTTAAAATTTAACTCGAATTTATATAATTTGAGATGGTTTAAAGTTGAGATTTAAATTGAATCAGTTCAAAATTGAATTTGATTTGAATTAATTAGAATTGTTATTGAAGATGGATAATTTTAAAATTCAAATGGAAAATTTGAATTGGATTAATTTGAAATGAATTGAAGTTGAATGAGTTCAAATTCAAATGGGAAGTTGATTTGAATTTGGGATGGGAATGGAAGTTAACTTAATTTGAATTGGAATTGAAAGTTAATTGGAAATTGGCAATTGATTGGAAATGGAAATTGGGAATTGAACAGTTTGGCTCTGAACTATTTTCAAATAAATTATTTTAGTGTAAACTGTTTTTAAATCTATTTTTCCTGGCTATTTACTATACAACTTTTTTTTTTAAACCCAAAATTATCTTATACTTGTTTTACAACTACTTTTGGAACTATTTAACTATTTTACAACAATTTTACAATTTTTTTTGAAAACTAATTATTATTTTACGTCTGTTGTACAAACTAATTACTATTTTACAACTATTTTGCAACTATCCAACTATTTTACAATTATTTAACTACTTTAAAATTTCTTAACTATTTTACTACTATTTACAGCTAATAACTGTTTCACAACTACTTATCTATTTTTAAAACTTTTCAAGCTATTTCCTTAATACATGTGGTTAGAGTGCAAACTGTTTATAATTAAGGTGATCAATCTAGTGGAATGAAGAAATTGTGGATAAGTGAATAGAATCAAAGTGAGGTGAATAGAAAGAAGTTTTTTTTAGGTAATAATCAATGAAGATAAATACGTAGGATGTACGTATATTATTCTATTCGCATAACGATTTGATCCAGATTCGAGCACAGAATTTCGAGATAGTATATTGATCCGAGTTTGGATTTTTCACTCGATTTTCGACGGCGAACCCTGGATATGGATTTTTGGTTGATTCAGGATATTCTCTATCATAGTTATGACTACGCAAGGAGAATGACGGTTTTTGATCAAGAAACCAGATCTGAGTCCGCACTAGAAAGTTCGGTGGATGATACTAGTTTGGAAGTGAAATTGTGTGATAGAGTGAGCGATCAAATTTGAAATTGTGTACGAATGGTATATGTACATCGTACGGGATTAAATGAAATTGATATTGGAAATTTGTGGATAAGAATTATAAAATGATTTTTGAAATGAAAAGGTATATTTAGAAAATGAATGATGAAATAAAATGGGAGTTGGATATTTCTATGATTAGAACTCATTTTATAGAAAAGTAATATGGTTAATAACTTTATAAAAGAGTAATCAAATTTAAATATTTGATTTGGAATAAACAAAGTTATATATCTTTGTTATATAAGATAAAACTTCCCTTGTTGAATCTATAGCCAGAAGAAAAGGTTTTTGAAAGTATTTATAGTATAAAAAGGCACTTTATACAAGTATGAAATGATTCAAAAAAATTTCAAGGATATGTATCTATATATATAAAAGATCTTATAAGAATGATTTTGGAGAAAAGGTTTTGGAACCTATGGGTTTTGGAAAGGCTTTTGATTTTTGGAAAATCAAATTTTGGGAAGTTGGAAAGCCAAGTTTGGAACTATCGATTTGAGATATCGATTTTGTGTAAAGAAGATTTTGATGTAAATCATAAAGGGTATGATTTGAAAGATACTATAAATGTATAGTATAAAGTGTTTTGAGATTGGCTCTAGGGAAAAAGGCGCTCCCGTTGGAATGAACTTCATTAGGAGTGCCACAGGGTGGTACTACCTTGAACCCTAAAGGGGGGTTCTAAAGTTTATCCTATGAGGAAGTCCGGACAAACTAAAGTTCCTAAGGATTTTGTGTTGTGGGTAGCGAAAGTCAAGGGTGTTGCTGCCTACAGAGACATTTGGGTTATGCTGTGACGACAATGTAACTCGATGTCACTGTGCTCTACTACAGACCATAGCGGAAGTCATGTGTGCTGTTGAGAGCCAATGGTCTACGATTGATTTTTCCATGATGGTAACATAACATCGGTAGACTGCGATCTATGAAGATATAGCGAAAGTCGAGAGCCTAAGGCTCCATTGGGACTTGACTGATGTAGGCTACGACCATGTGGGAGTGGTGAAGTTTCATTTGGCAACGAAAATCAAGGGCGTTGATACCTATAGTTACATGGAATTTTGTTGTGATGGCAACGTAGCCTAAGATGTAACTACGATCTATGGTGAGTTCCATAGCGTAATCGAGGGGTGCGAAGCACCTACAGTTATCTATGGATTTTACCGGGATGACAACATAACCATCGAGTTAACTGCGACCATGGAGAGGGTGATGATTTCCAGAGCATTCTCACCAAAGATGTTTCTTCTATTTTCTAAGATGTTTTCTATATTTTCACTAAAATATTTTTCAAGTATTTTTACTGGGTGTTGAAAACGGGTCTGTTAACTACTTACAGATTTTCAGTCCTACGCCTGATCAGCGTATGACCGAATTTCTGTGAGAACAAGGATGGACTTGTGGAAACATCGAGTTATAAAAAGTATTTTATAAAACAATTTTGGTAATATTATATTAATTTTAAAGTGTTTTAAAATTCTTAAATAAAGGATTTATAGCCGAAAAGAAAAAAATCAATATAAGTTGATAATAATCATTTTAACAAATTCTGGCTTCGTTCCTTTTCGAGGACGAAAAGATTCCAAGGGGGGAATGTGATAATCGGAATTTTAGAATATCTTTAACTGACAAATTAACTGAATTTAATTAGTAGAAATACTGACTTATAAGTTAAATAAATAATTTGGTAGTAAAATATATATCTGAATAAGTATCGGTTTGATAATCCTTCTAGTATAATTGGAAAAATTATTATTTTCAAATAACAATAATAATAATGTGTTGTTTATATATATAGATATAAATAGATTTTAAATAGAATTATCATTTACAAATTGAATTTATGTTTATATATATAAATTTGAGTTGATTTTAATTTATATTTAAAAAATTAATTTGAATTTAAATTTGAAATTTCAAATCCAAATTTTCAATCTACAATTTATCTATGTATATATATGCAGACATTGTGATTTAGGAGTCATATTTTGAATTCAATATAATAAGTTTCAAAAGCTATTTAAAGCTAATATTTATAAAAAAAAATAACCAATATTATGTGTTTGTTTATTTACGTAAAATAAGATAGTAAAAACTGTTTAATATACCTTCTTTTAAACTTATATATATAAGTATAAATCGAACTAAAATTATAATATAAATTCGTATAAAAACATTAATATACATACAAAATACAAGTGTATGTTATTTATATACTAAATTACTAACGCAAATCTATTATTACATGCAATTTTTAAGTGTATACAAATTAAACAAGTGTCACTTTCTATTTTATTTTCTTTTATATTTTAAATAAATCCAAATTAAACCTATATAAACATCTTATCTCTTCTCTTCATTTCTTTTTCTATCTTTCCACTTTCAAAACAAAGAAACAAAGCCATAAAAGGAAATCGGGTCTGAGGCAAATTAAAATAAATCAAACATTTAAATCTGAAAAGAAAAACAAAAAAACAAGGCCTGTTAATATTCAAACCCGGAAAATCAAAGCCTGAATCAAAACTAAAACCAGTGAACAAAATCAAATTTCAAAATTACAATCATCTCTGCAAACTACAACCTGAAGCTCAACAATTCAAATTCAAGCAAATTCAAAAAGGATTCAACAACTCTGATCATAATCAAGCAGCAGTTCATAATCAAGCAATTTCCAGGTTTCAGGAAGCAAACTTCCTCTATTCTTTTAATAAGGTGAGTAAACCAAATTGTTATATCTCGATGCATGAGATAGATACCTGAAGTTATGTGTGTAATGTTCTATGAATATATGAATATACTTTGCTTGTATAGGTATAAAGTTGTATGTGCATGTCTAGGTTTTGAATGTGCTTGTTTATATACAAAATTGTTGGACCTGTTCTTGTTGTTCAGGTTTCAAAATTTGAAAAAAAATTAAGATCTTCTTTCCGGAATCTCTTTAGACTTAAGTATATAAACAAAATTTGTTTGTTATATCAGAATATAAATTTTAAAAATGTTTCAAAGTTCAAACTGAAGCTAGTTTGAATAAAAGGGAAGAAGAACAGTAAGTTTGAAAATATATCAAAATCTTGAACATAATAATTGTATGTTTCAAGTGTATACTCTGTTTTATCATCAAAAACTAGGATTTTTAAAATTAAAACTAGATTTTTAGGCTGGTAAATCATAAGAAATCGAGAGTTGAACATATTTTGGATTTCGAGCAATCTCAATGATCGACGAGGTTAGAGATCTCGAGGTCAATGCTGAAGCAAGTTGGGAGGTTGGAGATCATGGCAAAAATGGTCGAGGTAGTTAACATTCGTCGTGGTGGCGCGGTGAGGTAATTGTAGTGTTTAAGGACCTAGGAGGGTCGATGATGTTCTCGAGTTCGTCGCGGTGACTAGAGGGCATCGGACTTTGGTCAGGGCGGGTAGATTATGACCTTAAGTCGACGATGAAGCTCTAGAAGGGGTGTTGAGATTTCTGATGATCGGTGGTGGCGTCGCAGGGGAGGTTTTGGTGATGTATTGTTCTAGATTTGGGTTCGCAGGCTCGTTCTAGATTTGATGTTTGAATCGAAGCTTGGTTGGTCATAATTGGTTAGGGAGGTTAGGATCGACTTGCTGGCGATGATGAGGTTGGCCGGAGTTGCTCCGGTAGGTGGTGCATGTGCATGGTGTCGTTGTGTATCAGTGTTTTTTTAGTTTTGCTGTTGATTTTGGGGGAAGAAGAAGAGTCTCGAGTGAGGTCTCGAGAAAATTGTCGGGTGACTCGGGATCGTTTTCGGGTTAGCTTGTGGGTTTTCGGGTAACAGATTTTCAGTTTAAAAATTTAATCCAAGTTTTAAATTGAAAAGAGAAAAATAGAAAGAAGGCAACGGTCTCGGGTAAAGGATCGATGTTATTCGGTTTTTACTCAAAGTAAATTTTGTTCAATTTTAAGTTTAAAAATAAATAAGTTTTTAAATTCAAAATGAATCTAGTTTGGAAACCTTTCTCAAAATTTATTCCTTTATATTATAAATGTCTTAAATAATTGTTTAAGGAAATTATATAATTTGTTTAACTTAAATTTATAAAGTTAAAGTGCTTAAGTTATTTTAAACCCAAATTAAATGGTTTAATTAAGTAAGATAATTATAAGATAAATGTTTTAAATATGAATTGGTAATTAAGAAATTAATTAAGGATAACGGTTTATCTTATGATTAATTAAAACCTTGGATGTTAAGGACTAATTAAATTCACAAAGAAATTAAAGAGTAATTAATTTATTAATTAATTAATAATTTTAAAGGTATTTAATTTATTATGAGTTAATTAATTAGAGATTAATCAATTCGTAATTAAGGATAAATTAATTAAGTAATTAACGATTAATTACGTAAATGATGATTACTTAATGAAAGTAATTAAAGGATTAATCTGTTGAGGGTTAATTAATTTAATTTACAATTAAAGGTTAATTAATGGAGGTTAATTAACAATGGGATAGTTACTTGATGAAAGTAATTAAAGGATTATTTACTTAAAGGAAGTAATTAAGAATTAATTACTTAGTATAATTAATTGAAGGATTGATTAATTAAGGAAATTGGTTAAGGGTTAGTTAATTAATGAGTGTGATTAATTAAAGTATAATTAATCACTGAAGTGATTATAGAATAATTAATTTTGGTAACTAATTAAGGATAAATGTAATTAATGTGAATGGGTGAAGGTTAATTAATTTGTGTTATTAACTAAAGACTAATTACTTGATGTAATTAGAGTGGATAATTAAGGGATGATTAATTAATGGTTTGTAAATTAATTAATGTTAAGTAAGCAGGATTAAAAGTGATTAAAGAAATTAATTTAATCTATTTGAATTAATTGGAAGGGTATGACTAATTAATCTTTCTTATGAATGATTGAATGATATTGAATGCCTTGGATTATTTGATATTTCTGATATGAAATGTTTTGTGATATGATTGGGTTGAATAGTGATAATGTGGTTATTTATCGAGTTGAATTGCTGTATAAAGTGACACACTGTATTTAAAGTTTGAATTGTATTTCACTTAAATAACTTGGGTTAAGATGACATGGGATTCGAAAAGACCGGGGTCGGGTATCAGTAAATACCTGAAACCACTTCGATTTAAATCTTCTATAATTCTTCATAAATTTGATATGTGTAATCAATAGGCTGGAATGAAATAATTTAAGTGAAATGGACCATTGAAACTAAGTAAGGGTACTTATAGGTTGATTTGTGAAATAAGTGTTGACTATAACAAGGTGTGAACTTATAGAGAAGTATGAGTTACCCGGGTTTAAATAAGTTTTATATCTAAGTATTTCATGTTTTATGAGTTTGCTCACGCTGGTTTCCATCCTGACCCGGGTGTTACTTTGATGCAATGCTCGGGTCAGACCGAGTTTACAAATTTTCAAGTTAGGACGTTCTGAAACTCAGAAAGCGAGCTGGATGGCAGGAACGTATGGACTTTTCCACTGTGTATATTATTGTTTGTATTTCTGGGACAAGTTAATTTTAACTGTCCAGTTTGTGTAATGGGTGTAACTCTGATGTATTGATCTAATTTAATTGATACAGTTTTTCCTTTGTATAACTGCTATTATTTGATATTATAGTTTGCCGCTGCGAATGTGAGAATCTGTGTTTTGTTTCTGTTCTTCTTCTACCTCTTTCTTCTTCTTTTCTCTAACAACCTGGGATTTTCCGAGTTGAAAATTTCGAGTCGTAACATAGTAAAATCACAATATATATTATGTATGTATATATCGCAAATATACATCTCATCTTTGAGGATGAGGTATCTCGTTGAGAAAATGTGCAAAAGTATGATATGTAATCCGAGAAATGTACCTTTATATCATTAGCGAACATATACGGCCAATATAGCGCGATAGCAAGCTCTAAATGCGAAGCAAGCGCCATCCGCACCTACTAAACACTCAACAAACCATAAGAACATACATATGGAAGTAATATCAACATATATAACATATACTATACAATATCATATTGAAATGACACATATGCAACATAAGCAATCATCAAACAGCTAACATCCATTCAACAAATCTACAACCAAATTGGTTCATAACCAAATCAATATTCATTCCAAATTTTTATTAACATTCACTTGATTTTTTTAATTTATTAACATTCATTAATCACAATTGATTATATTCAATTTAGCTACATTCACTTTAGATTCAATTTACTTTCACTTTGAATTCAATTATTTAGCTTTCAATGAATTAACACTTACATTTATTTCATAAGTCAATTACCTAAGTCTTGTTATAATCATTCAATACCATATTTACTACATCTCATTATTCACTTAGTATAATTGTTTTAATACTAATAACACATAATAACTGTTTTATTTCATTTTGAGTTTGCTTAAGTTTGCTTAAACATTTTTATTCAACAACATTTCAACTTATATTCAATTCGTATATATACTTAAGTTGAATTTCATTTATTAACTCAAGTTCAAATTTATTCCAATATCTTTACCTAGCTCATTTAATTCTTTTCATTTAATTTAAGTTAATCTTCATTTATTTACTTCATTTCAATAATTCACTTTATTAATTTACTTTGATACCAAAATCAACTTCATTTAACCTTGCTTAAGTTAACTTCCTTTACAAAATTCATTTTGTTTAACTTAACTTCCAATTTACAATTCAAATTTAGATTTCTCATTTCTTACATTCAGCAAATAGGAAAATTGTTTTAACTCACTATTCTCAATTTTATAAGTTTACAAACTTGTTTACTTAAGATTCATGAATATTTACTTTACTTCATTCACATGCTATATTTTAATTCATAGTTATATAATCACTTTACTATCTCAAGTGTATATTCATTTTTATTTGATTCATTTCAAATTCAATTCAATTCAATTTATTTAACTTTTTTTAGTTAAATTTCAAATTTCAATTTACTAGTGGTAGAAAATCAATCAAACAAAAACTCAAAAATGATATTGATGATGTTGCAGTCATCACCCTTATTATTTTCCAGCAACGGTTGTGAATTCGGTGCTTTTATTACTTTTAAAAACCATTTATTTTTAAATCACATTTATAAATCTATACTTATATAATTTCTCCATTTTACTTTTCTTATATAAGTTCATTCCAAATTTGTTTATTGTTGTTAGATTTATAATAAAAGCAAATTCTATTATTTAAACACAACAAATAACAAATAATAAAAATCAACTATTACCATTCATTAACAATCAATTAATTTATGTACTACTATATAAAATATAATCAAGGTAAAATTATTTCATTTATCCAATTTTGAAAACAATATTGTGTTAGTTTGCTTGCTCAAGTGTTTTGAGATCCCAACCGATCGCGTTAGCTAGACGCATCGGGCAGAAACCAAAATTCAAACTTAACAAAACAAACAACCCAATATAAAACATTTTTATATATCACTAACAAATATGCGCACATATATATAATACATTTAAACTCAATCTAATGCGCTACTGACCATATCTATAACGAGTGCATATCAAAGCATAGGAATATACTAAATCTAAGCTTTGATGTTAACTGAGACGACCTGCACCTGACATCCTCTGAATCCGACAATAAACCACACATGTTCGTACTAGAGTCCACCGATTGCAGATAATCGTGAGAAAGAAAATAAAGGGTGAGAAGAAAGAGAGGAAAAAGAAGAAGAGAAGAGAAGAAAAGGAGAGAAGCATAACCAAAATAATATAGAATCTCACATCGTAGCGGAATAACATATAATATAGATCAATAACCTTTTCAAAGAGAAACTGTAATATACATAATCAATATCGAAGTGCATAATAAATAATCATCAGCTTGGACAGTTATAATAACATGTCCTCACAATTGCTGATAATTTACAACAACAACAACAACAATGCAAGGCAATGCAATGCAGCGGAATAATAAATAGATACATGTATACGAAATGAAGATCTCCAGCTTGCCTGCTGAAGCTCCGAAAGCACCAAAACTGAACCTATAAATATACTCGGTCTGACCCAGATATTGAAAGGGAAGAACGCCTGAATCAGTCTAGTAAACCAGCGTGAGAAAACACATCTCAATTGAATTTATAAAGTTATCAAGAATTTTCCTTTATCAAAACAAAAGGTATCCCGTAAGACCGAGTCGTAAATAAATATCCAACAAGGTTTTTACCTTACGGTAACTAAAACATCTCATATCAAATTCTCATTATATTATAATAGTGTCTATTGCACACGTGATAAATTAAATAGCGGAAATTGTTACATTATTAAATTCCAACGTAATAGGTTTACATACAAAATCGCAGGCACGTATTGGATTTTGAATTTCCATACAAATGACTCGATAAAGGAACTACCTTTCCATAAACTCGGTACACCTCTAGAGGGATGTACCAAGGGTCTAGATATTGGGAGCCTAAACCAACACAAGACGAGACTACCCCTTCTTGAATAGTACCGAATATGTCATCACTCCGGTCGTTACCATCCTAAAAATCCATGGCCACGTGCATACGTAACAATAATCAGACACACGATGTCATCGCATGTAAAGATATATCTAGAAGAGTGATGGCATCTCCTAATGGGAGCGACCCATTTTAGCCTTGTTGCTTCTATTCCAGTTTAGTCATTTTTCGAGGAGTGAGGCCAAAGAGGTATCGATTACCTTTCATACATCACATATCACAAATCAAATCACTTTGAATGCCACATTACCATTTCCATTGATTACTAATTGCCTTCCAAAAAAATACAACCCTTAAGCTCATACATCTCAAGGAGGATGTTAAGCAAAGGGAAGTGGCCTTCTCAGCCACCACTGATGTACATTTGTAAAAACCAATTTACATAATCTTAGAAATGCAATGTCAGAAAAACGTCGATACAAATTGTTCAGGAACAGGACAAACCAAAGGCACCCTCCTACTACCACTAGTAGCGAGTAGTCCTTGCATTGGATATTTCATAATGAAGAGACCACTGCTACCATATGTATATTGGAATTTTAACCCCAAAGGATCTTCAACCCATTTAACTCAATTTAAAAATATCACTATCAAAACCCATCTTTAAATTTAAAAGATCACTTTTCAAAACATATCCATTTTATTTAATATATTATTCACTGTCCAAAATCGTGAATACAGTTCATTTACGAAATCTAATATTTTTACACATTTATTTATTCACTGTCCAAAATCATGGATATATTTCCGTTATCAAATTCATTACTTATACACATTTTATTAAAGGATTGTCCACTGTCCAAAATCATGGATGAAATTCCTTAAATAAAAATCCATATCTAGTTTATCAATTTAAAAATTGATTTCACATTTATAAAAAAACGTTTACAAATTCCATATACAAAATTCCATTATTTACCAATTCCATATATGTCCCATTTATATGCCAAAAATCCAAATTATAAGTTAATTTACTTATAAATTTCTTATTTCCAAATTCATTCTTTTATAACTTCACAAATTCATAAATCTTATTTACTTATAAAATCCAATTATAACTTCCTTTTAGCACATACAAAGCTCGTTTATAATTCCATCTCTTTGATTTATAAATATACAATTTTATAAATCTTATATACAAAACCATATATAATAAGTCCAAAATCCCAATTTAAACTATTTACAAAATTGTTAACTTCATATCTCAAAAATCACATTCTATTTGTATTTTGCAAAAATCATAATTTTTATAGCATAAAAATTATAACTTTCAATTATTTAAAATAAATTCACTTCTTTACCAATTCAAAATTATATAAAACATTTGTTTTCAAAATCACTTGAAAATCCTTTTAAATTTGAAAATCATCACTTTAACATTTTAAAATTATCAAAATAGGCGCAATGCTGCATCATCACTAAATTAGATGATTCACATCAATCACAACATCTAAAACATTATATATCACATGATAGTAGCATATATCAATATTTGTAAATAAAACCAATACTGGTGAGGAATCTAGTTGGATCCCTCCAACCTATCATCTGCAACAAATATACATATTAGAATATGTGTACAATGTCCACTTCGAGGCAGACGCGCGTACAAAGGGTCATCCGCTCATACACGGGAACGTATATAGTCTCATCTTCTCTAATAGGAAGGAATATATCCAAATACCAATCAATATATCAAATATATATAATATATCATATATCTCGTCCAAACAATCATCAATCGGTATAAAAAAATTTATTCTAACTTATATAAAACTATAAGCGAGACAGAAAGAGTGAGTTGTACTCACTTTGGTTCCAATAGCAGTTGAAGTCTTTTATTCCGAATAAAGTTAAATGAGCATTTAATTTTATCGTAAATTTTCACTAACTCCAATCAACTCCAAACTAGCTCTAAAATGTATTGCTCGTCAATCCGGACCCAACGCAAGTTGTTTCGTCAAAAATAGACCTCGTATGAAGAAATTATGATACTTTAAAGTTTATACGAAATAAATATAATAATTTACAAATTTATTTTTATTTTCAAACCCTTATACGAATTGAAAATTTTCATTGTTAATATTTTGTTTTGGAAAATAAATATGGGGATTTTGAAGAGTGGTATGAAATGTAAGTTAGGTTTTATATAATGAAAAATTGAAATTCTTTTTGAAGAATTATGGAGTGTGTGTGTGTGTATATATATATATATATATATATATATATATATATATATATACAACTCACTAGTTTCATTGTAAGTAAACAAAGAATTTGAACATCAAAACCTAGAGTGTATCAACTATTGAAAAAGTAGATTACAACTTTTGTTGTTGTAATAAACGTTTTCGTGAAAAATAAGTGGAGCATAAGCTATAACACTATTGTTATAGTAAGTGGCTCCCAAGAGAAATATTTTTACATAGGTATATGAGATTTATTGGTATTTATTTAATTGAATCCATACACTAGTATATTTTTTTAGGTTGTAGTAACGGTGTTTTACGCAACATCCGTTTTAACCCAAATAAAAATATATTTCAAAAGGTAATTTATATGTATAGAAACAAAATGATTTGTAAAGTACACTTATTATTTTTAGTAAGTATAAGGAAATGTTTTTGCCGAGTTTTTTAAAGGAAAATGTGTAAGTTGGATATTAGAAAATATTTATCATGGAAGAATATAAATTAAGCATACTTTAATCTATTGGAATGAAAAGAATAATGATATAATTTTCTATGAAACCAATAAAAATATTTTGTGAAAGTTACAAGGAATAAAAGAAAGAGATATACAAGGTATGAAAAGCACCATATTTTGCATAGCCTATTTCAAAAGGTATAAAATAAGTTCCTTGTAATTTCACATAAACATAAAATTCTCTTTTTAAAGATTCATAAAAGGTTTTAGCGTTAATAATTTCTCATTTGAGAAAGTATTTCCAATATATTAAGGTATGAGACCGTGAGATATAATAAGAAGATGTTTTGGAAGCACATAAAAACAGTTTGAAGATATTTCAAAAGAAAATGGATTGGTGAAAAAATAAATAAGTTTTTGGAAATGAAAAACATAATAAAAGTAGAATTTGAAAATTCAAATTTTAATTGAAAATTGAAAAAGGTCTTTAAAAGAAAACGAAGAATAAGTTTCGGACTTAGAATTTGAAAGTTTTCCCCTCTAAATTGGGAAATAATGTTAAGCAAGCAAGTATTTTTGAATTTAATAGAAACTAAAAAATAATACTTTTTAAAGACAAAGATTTTGGAATTTGATGCTTTAAATATTTAGAAACCTTAGTTTTTAAAATAAAGCGATAAATACCAAACCAAGCTCTTAAGTAAGAAGTGGATAGAAATCATTTCCTATGTGTAAAGGAAAAAGTGCAAGACCGTGTAGGGTATAACAGTGATTACTTTTGGAATTAATGATAGAAGTTCCCGTGGAATGTATATGACACTATTAAGAACATAGGAATGTTGAATCATGTGTGTAGACTAAAGAAGAACAGTAAAGTGAAATGGGTAAGTTAGTATGGAACGCATAGTTGAGAATAGATATTCTTGATTTTGAAGGAACTTGGGAAAAAAAAACTTTCTTTAACAGAATTCATATAATAGTAGTCTTCAAGCTAACATTAGAATCACACATTCCGAAGCTCTATATGGAAGACCGTGGAAGTCGCTTTCATGTTGGATAAAGTCTACAGAGGTTAAAAAGCTCTTTATGGGGAGGTCGACCATCCAACTGCCTAGGTCGACCTGCCGGTCAACTTGGCATAGTGGACGGTCGAACCTACGGTCGACCTGCCTCAAGTGAATGAACGAAGGATTCATTCCTTCATTCCAGTAGCTAACGAACACATCATTTTCCATTCTTTTGTTCCATCTGGTCCTTCCGTGCTTCCATCCGATTGCTCCTATTTAGCCTATGACGTGGTTGCATCCTATTCAATCTCCAAATCCAATGGTCTGAGATCCACTAACACCACTATAAATAAGACCCTAGGCATGGCTCTTTTTCTCATTCTAGATTTTCTCCGCTTGGGTTCACCTTTTTAGGAAGGACCTTAAAAGGAAAAAAACTCAATGAGAAAATCTTTTCAATAAAAATATATAACAACCCCAAGTGGATCCGGGAAGGCCTAAAGGGAAGAGCTAAGGAATAGAGGTGAGTGAATGTAATTATTTAGATTTTTAAGTAATTTAAAATAATAGGGTTTCCAATAGTTGTAGTTGAACTACGAATTTTAGAGTAACCATTTTGGTAATTTATTTACAGTTTTTAGAATTATTTTTAGTCTATTTCTTCTAGCTATTCTTTTCAATTAATTTCAGTTTATTCCTAGATTCTCCATTTATTTACAGTTTATTACCATGTTTTAGTTTATTTACTGTTAGTTATGCATTATTTAAATCTTCTTCTTACGCCTTGGATTTCCTTCTATTTTCAGTTTTCTTTTATTCCCCCTTCTTCTTCTTCATGTACGGATTAGAATTGAATTATCGCGAAATTGGATTAAATTATAAGAAATCTAAAATAATGGAATATAAGATGTAAATTATAAAAACTATAATATAAATGGAATTGGACTGAAATTATGCCTAATTATGATATTAATTGGACTGAAATTATATCTAATTAAGATATTAATTGGACTGAAATTATGCCTAATTATGATATTAATTGGACGAAATTAAGAAGATTGGCCTATTTATAACTTAGAATTATAACTAAAAAGAATAAAAGAAGAAAGAAGCTTATTTTTACACTTTGACCTTGGGTTAAGTAATAAGCATGATTATAACATAAGTTATAAATTGGTAAACTATGGAAACCATGGAAACTATGGTGCTTATTTTAAGACTTAGGATAAATTAATAAGCAGTAATAATAATTAAAAAAAATAATGCCTTATTTAAATAATTTATCTAAGTTAATAAGAAAAGATATGAATAGGACCTATACCAAATAGCATTCCCCTAATATTTCTATGGTTATGTTGTTTCACATAATCTTAAAGTGAGACGAGATGCTTCACATAATCCTGAAGTGAGAAGAGGGGTACGCTTATGCTTATAGTGGTAGTAAACGGTCAATCTATGGTAATTCAAATCAAGGGGACTCGAACAAGGGCTGAAACTAGATTTTTATTTGATAGGGACCAGTACCAATAGCATTTAGCTTATTTTTTTCTATGGACACGTGTTTCACATAACCCTGAAGTGAGACGAGGTGCTTCACATAATCCTGAAGTGAGGCAAAGGGAATGCTTATGCTACCTAGGGTAAATAAAAAGTCAAAAGAGGGAACAACAGGAATGCGAGCTTAGTAGTGGTCAAGCATGCGACTTTCAATGATGGCTTATAAATTGTTATGGGTTCCAAGCGCTTCGTGATTGTGTCTTTTGTAGACACCAAAGTCTACTGCGTAGGGAAACGTTTGGTCCACCGTAGATTCTATGGAGTAGCAGGCCAATTAGGACTTAAGCCTAATTAAAATAGGATTAGGAATTCAGCCTAATCAAAGCAGCTATCAGGGACATGTGTAAACAATCAAAGTAAACCTATCTTATTAATTGAGCAATAGTTTAATCATATTTATTTCCAGTTTATCTCCTTCCTATTTCCGTTATTTCCTTTTATATACTAGAACTGTTGTAGAGTCTATTACTTTTATCTTGGTTAAAGACTCTAGTAATTACTATCATTCACCGGACTTTTAGTCTGACCCACTCCTTTATTTTCCCCCTTTTCCCTCATAGACAATCAAGGAATAGGGCAGTAGATTGCAGTGCTTGACGGTTTCCTGGAGAAGATTTCTACCATGTATTTCTTTAATTCTAGCTTTAGCTTTTTTGTGTACTGGCTTATTATGAGGGATATTATGTACTCTGATTTTTGAGACTATGAGTTTTATGATACATCTTGGGTTTTGAGACATATATGTGTATTTGGTATTTGACTTATTTGTTTTATGAAACAATTATGCAGTCTTATTTTAAATAAGTTAATATTTTATTTTTCGCTGTTTTTCACCTATTTTTGTCTTGTGAATCTTAGTCTCTGTTAGTTTCAATTATACCTACAACACACCATGCCTTTTAATATGTCCTTTCGGGCGTATTAAGGGGTGTGGGGGTGTTTCGTTGGCTCTTAAATTATTTTTAGAGTTTTTATTCAAAAATTATTTTAAGGGAAAATGTGCATCCAAATATTTTGAGATTTTATTTTCCAAATGGCGCAAAATTTTGAGAGTGAGAAAGACTTTTGCGAAAACTTTGATTCTAAAGTCCACATGTTAAGCGTAGACAAATAATGTTAGAATTTGTAAATCTAGCAATGCAATAGGGTCGACGATGCGATAAATGAAAGCGGTAATAAGAGAAAAGTAGTTTTAGCGTTGGAATTTCTATTTCCATACCTCGTCAACGATGCACGCGAGTCTGTTTTTAGATTTAATTCCATTTTAGAGCTTGAAAATAAGCCACCTTATGTGTTTTGTACGTGGAAAATTTGAAGTAAATGCAGGGCAGCGAAGAAATTTCCACTGTACTACAGGAATAAGAAGATTATAGTACGGTAAGAATTTTAAATTCTGGATCTAAATTCTTTTCTTCGACATAGGAATAAAGTTTAGAAAGTGATTTTTTGCTGCGTTAGATTATTGGATGGTAGGAAGTGGTTGGAAAATTGGATGTTCCATACTTCTATTCGTAGGAGTATGAGGGTTTTGGTTGACAAGATTTTTCAAAAAACCTGCATACATATAGAACAGTAAGTATATATGTAGGTTGTTTGCATCATGTTTCCGAAAGTGTCTTCAAAAGAAATGCATTCTTATAGGAGGTTCCGATTTAGAATCATTCTGCATATATAATTTATGTGCAATAATACAGTAATACACTATGCACTTATGCACGTTTGGTTGCAAAATTTATTGTACAATTATCGTGTAGTTTAGGATAATTAGGATCCAAATCCTTGACTTATTCAGTGGTGAATTTTTGGGGAGAAATTCTTTTTAAGGTGCGAAGAATGTAACACCCGTAATTTGACATTAATTATTTAATTAGTTTGTAAAAAATTAAGCTCCAAAAGTGGAATTTATGCAAATGGTGAAATTTGACCATGAAACTTGCACCATTATCTTCGTGGCGAAATTCTGAGCAACTTTTATATTTGAAATTTTACGATTAAAGTACAAATGAAGAAGTTACGGATGAAAAACTAATTCGAAACAAAAATAAATAAATAAGAAAAATTAACGAATATAATTATTCGCTCGAGCTGACCATTTTCTACGACTGGTCAGTATATAGTGGTCGAATGGTGCATAGAAGGCGGTCGACCAGTTGGGTAACCACGGGCGCAATAATCCTAGGCCATAATCGTATGGTTGAGATTCTTATTTCTATAAATTCAGGCCTAACCCTCCCTTCACATTTCATATTTTTCTGAAGGCAGTAGCGAAGCTCTGCAATTTCTTCTTCTCCACTTTCTTTCTAAATTATAAAGATAAGATATTTGCATCAATATTCATACAAATTGATGAAAAATAGAAACTAATAAAAAGGTGAAGAGAAGAAAATCAACCATATGCGTATTTGAGGTAATCTATGTATTTGTATCTATTTAGTCTCCCTATCCCAAACCACTTCTTAGATCTATAATTCAAATGTATGTATAAACCTTGTATACATATCTTTTGGATTAAAAAAGATTTGGAGATGAATTAAAGGTTCTACTTCAGATCTGAAGATTTGGTTCGCTTTTAAAATGTGAGTGGGAAATTTTATAGATTGTTGTAATATGAAATTATCTTGTTGGTGTTTATTGAGTTTTATGCCTAATTGGACAATCGTATATGTGTTGTAGGCAATAAATTGAATATGATCTGAATATAATAAATATCGCCTACATATTCTTATTTATGAATTGATTTAGAATTTTTTACAATCTGATCTGGAAAGTGGTCCTAAAATTATGAATTTATGACATTGATTTGAATGAAATTTATTCCAGATCTGAAATAGTTTGTTAATAATGTTATAAATTTGGATTAGTACCATAACCTTGTTGGAATGTAAACTATTCTATGATTGGAATTATTAGAATATAGGTCCACTTAATATTTGTAATTAATTTGTTTTCTTTCCCTTTTAGAAAAATACAACTTTTAATCTAACGAGGAATAGATGCAAATAGAAAGAGAAAAAGATGTGCAAAATATGAATTCGTTGTAGTTTACGTTGTCTATTTCAATAATAGAAAGAGATGATTATTCCTCGTAATTTCAAATAATGTAATATTTTAGAGTTAAATCTTTTCTTAGGACTAATTTATGGAAATTATAACACATAATCTTTTTATATATGGTTCCAATAATTTAACATGAAAAAGAAAATTGTAGTAAAGATACATAACTGGATTATATTAGATAAAAGTAAATATTTATACATACCGTGCTTATAATAATTAAATAAAAAGTTAATAATGCATCTTCCTATATATTCACATTTAGGATAGTTAACTAATGGAAAATAAATTTAAAAGGTTGTAACTCCAATAAATGAGGGATTAATGGTAGTAAATATGAAAATTGTAATAATTTGATAGGGTAAATGGATTAATGGGACTTGTAAAAATGGAACAGATATAAAAGTTTACTAATTTGAATTAGTAATCATATATAAATGTCTTACGAAATGTCCGTTATGATTTTATGGGCAAATTGACATTTATGAGCATCGAACGGTGATTTATGAGTAGACAAATATTTAAGGTAAACCTTATTGCCTTAAACAAAAAGGGAATTGGTAAGCTAAGTCTGATATCTACCTAAGATGTTATAAGTAAAGACTTAGGATGGTTAATTAGAATTAGTAGGTAAGTGATGCCAGTAGAGTCACTCGATGGAAGACTGCCCTTCACTTTGAGGCTACCAACAGTCGGGTGTACTTACTGCTAATGTGGAATATCACTAATCCTAGGACCTATGACGATGTGAGAAATTAGACCTGCTTTCTAAATTGGAAAGTATTACATGGTATAAATCTTGAACTTGGAGCCGTGAGGGATATCTCCAATGGGGTTTGCTTCTGCTTTGAGGTCTTAAGAGGCTGTAGGTTCCGCCTCTTTCCTAAATGGAAGTATTATGTAACCTAGTAAGATTCCAAAAAGATAAGAATATCTCTAAAAGGATCTACTTCAGTGTTGATGTAACGATCCGTATTTTTGATAATTAAAAACATCCAATTAAGTCAGATTTGGAGTTTAATATTGTCGGAAATTAAAATTTACGATTTATTAATGTGAATTTTGTAAACTATAAATTTAAAGTTTAAGATAAAATCTTAAAAAAGACAAATATTAATGAAATGGAAGATAGTAATGCATGTTATAATATAATTTAATAATATTGGTTGAATATAATTGCCAACTGTTTAATGTAATTCAAATCAATTGTAATAATAAAGGTTATTAAAGAATAAAATTAAACATTGCATTAAAAAGAGAAATCATAGGTTATTTAATTTAATTGATAGCATACAATAAGAAATCGATTATTTAGTACATAGATTTAGTAATATTTGTTTGTAAACAATAAGTTAATAGATATGAATTATTAATGTATAACGGTTGTTTTATTTATTGTAACGACACGCTTTTCCATAACATTCAAGTTGACAATAAACCATGCACGTCCAACCTAAATCAAACAAAAAGGTGGATAATTATGAGGAAGAAAGAAGAAGAGAAAAGAAACTAAAAATGGCATAGAATCTCACAGTTGCAATGGAACAACATATAATATAATACCAAAGGTTTTTACAAAAGTGAAACAGTTATATACATACTAACATACATCCATCAGAATACAACAACAATCATAATTATCAGCCTGGACAGTTATAATAGCCTGTCCTCGCAATTGCTTATAATTTCAATAACAAAACAACGGAAAATAAACATATACAAGAATATGACTTGAAGACCTCTAACTCGTCTACTGAGCTCCAATGCATCCAAAGCAATCTGTAAATATGCTCGGTCTGACTCGAGCATTATAATAAAATAACATCCAAGTCGGTCTAGAAAACAAGCATGAGAAAACCATACCCAACTGGATTTTAAAGTTATAAAAACCTTTGAAAACAAAGGTATCTCTTAAGATCACGCCGCACATAAACACGGATGGGTTTTTACCTTACGATAACCAAAACACTTCATATGAAATCCAGTGCTATTATAATAATGTATAAGGGTTCAAAGTAAATATCTAAAATAGCTGAAATGCTTGCATCTCACATTCCAACATAGTTGGGCACAATCAAAATCGTAATGTAATGAACCTTATTTTCGACACTCGAAAATCGACACTAATGCGTCCACTATATCACATGCCGAACATTCAAGTGCCGGAAATACCAATTCGTTAGGGTGAAAGAAGAAGCTAGAAGATAGAAGAAACTAAACAATATAAAATCTCACAACACAGCGAATAATATATGATACAACAACGGTCTTTACAAAAAAGAAACATCTTTATTCATATATACAACATTAGAGTACACTAGACTTATCCTAAATTTGGATAGTTATAAAAACCTATCATATATTGACAAACATATAAGCTCTATGATACAGCGAAAGAAAAATATACGTGAATATGTCTTGACCATCCAGCTCCTCTTCAACTTGAAAGTATCTAGCTAAACCTAAGAAAATTGCTCGGTCTGACCCGAGCATTACATAGAATAACTTTCGGGTCAGTCTAGTAAACCAGTGTGAGTAAAACTCGATAACAAGTAACAACCAAACTGATTTTTACATTTTGAAAACTTTTCAAACAAAGGGTATCTTGTAAGACTGCACCACACATAAAAATGGGCAGATTTTTACCTTACGATATGCAAAACATTTTATATCATAATCCAGTGATATTATCATAGTGTCTAGATTTAAAGTAAATAGATAAAATAGCTGAAATGCTTGCATCTTGCATTCCAACATACTAGGTTCTACAATCGAAAACGTAAGGCACGTATTTGAGATTAGATCCCAACAATGGCAAGGTAAGGGACTACCTTCCGGTGATACACCTCTAGAAAATGCACCGATGCTAACACAGAGCTGACTACCCCTTTAACATGACAGATCGAATTACCACACCCCCTTGACACTGAAGCCTTACACTACCAAGGTGTTTGATCGCAAACCAACTCTGAAAGGGACATCTAGAATGGGGTGACCGCTCCTAATGGTAGCTAACCAGATATCTCTGTTGCATGCCTTATTTTTCCATTCCTCCTAGTTGTGAGGCTTGATACTACGTTTTACCTTTCTAAATTGCAATCCATCTTGGAATGTTAACACTGCTTTCCAAGCGTTAATGCAATGCCATCATTCATCCATACAAGTTCATTTTGGGTCTGAAAGAAACTGAAGGAACTACTTCTATTACATCCATTACAGGAATCTCTCACATGGAAATAGAAAATATACTGCGCAGTTTAAAACTTCGTCTTCGATTTCATGCTCCTCAAGGTGTCTTCAATATGAAATGTTGAGTTGGATTGCAGTGATTTTTGAATAACATATCTGATCCCAATCTCTTTGAAACAACTTTCGACGGTCCAGGTAAACTCAACCTCGGTTCTTTAAGAAATAAACAAACAAATGACAAGAGCAGAGTTCACCTCCTAAGCGTTTATGGATGGATTTCCTTATCATTCATCCTAGAAGAACGAAATTAGTTTATACGTACAGTATAATACCTTCAACGATAATTGTATCATATAATTCTCATGTTTCTCCTAGATATTTCCAAAGTCAGGCTTTGATCTAGATTTGATAGCCAATTATTTAACTATCAATTTATACAAACAATCAAACATTGATTCCATTCCATATGGGATCCTCTAAGCCTTTATTAATTAAACTTTAATTAATAAAACCACTTTATAAAACCTAATCAAAAGATCATTTCAAACCCTATTTCTAAACCTCTTACATTCCTTTTTACTTGAAAAAAAAACAATATTAGTATTTACCAAGCAATTTGGAAATTCCATTTTCTCAAAATTCCATATTAAATGGCCAAACAATTCTCTTTCAAAAACATCACCTCCTATAAAACACATTTACCTATTCCTTAACAAAATTCTTTTTATAAGTTCACTTCACATTTCAAACTACTTAAAAGTTTTCAAATTAGATTTAAAACTTCTTTCAAAAATATCTAGAATGATTTATAAAATATCTTTCTATTTTTAAAACTATTTAAAAATCTTCCTTCGTAATTTCTTTATAGAATCTACTTTATAAAATATCATTTTCCAGATATCCTTTGTAAACCACTCTAGGTAAAACTTTTTATTTAATAAACCCCTTTTTAAAAACAATATATTATTTAAATATAATTTTATAAAATAATAATAAAATTTGAAAATTATCTATAACCTTTACACCCAAATTGATTTAAGAATTAAAGTTAATTCAAAAACATACTTTAATAATTTGAAAAAAGGCTTAACAAATCCAGTGGTACAAATTTAAGTTACCATTCAATTTTAATTCCAATTCACTTAACGGTTATTTACATAGGTCAACATATATGTTAATACAACTCATATTCAAAACAGGGAATAACATGTCGATATGAACTAATTACCATATACATGTCCAAATAAATAATAGCAAGATGGTGATTTGTTCAGCTAAACAGATGTCCAAATAATTCGATCAATTCATAGCGGAACGGGGATTTATTCTTCTAACACATGTCCACACAAACAAACCAACAATCAATTTATAGCAGAACAGGGATTTATTCTGCTAACACATGCCCACACAACCAAACGAACAAACAATCAATTTATAGCAGAATAGGGATTTATTCTGCTAGCACACGTCCATACAACCAAACAAACAAACAATCAATTTATACCAGAATAGGGATTTATTCTACTAAGACATGTCCAAACAATCCAATGATCTACATTATTACTCATTCATAGTTATATGGTTTCTTAATGGTATCAACACTTGAATCACTTGTATTCATAACAATCTTTGAAAAAGAAGTACCTTTTAACAATTTTACTTTTGAAGACCAAAGGATTTGAAACTTTTAAACGCTTTTAAAAATAAATAATTATAAGTTAAGTCCTTATTTAAATCATAATTAATTTTAATTGAATTTTAACTTAATTTAATTAAATAATTATTAGTAATTAACTATTAATTAAAGCTAAATTAATCCTTTATTAATAATTAAATATTAATTAATCTGAATTAATTAATTAATTAATCTTTAATTAAACTTAAATAATAAATTAAACCTTTAATAAATAATTTATTAAAAATTAAACTTTAATTCATTGATAATTTTAAAATAATTAAACACTTGATTAGTAATTAATTAATAACTAATCCTATATTTAAAAATAGTTAATTAAAAATAAATCATATACTTAACTCATAATTAATTAAAGTAAATCTTAACTTTAAAAGATAATTAATTAACAACCAACCTTTAATTAATAAAATTTAATAATCCTTGTTTAATCCTTAATTAATTATTAATAATCAAAACATAATTAATCAAAAATTTATTATTAAATTCTTAATTTCCCTTTTAAAAATATCATTATTTAGTTTATAAACCATTTACAAAACAATTTGAAGTATAAAACCAAATTTTGTGAAAATCGAATTTTTAAGTGAACTGCAATCATAGCGACTATCGATATGGATATCCATAATTTCCAACCTTTTGCTCACTAATCTTCTATTTACTAATTTTACTTGCTAACTTTCCATATCACTTCCAATTCCAAGCCAAAGATCACAATTTTATAACCAAAACGCCACTTAAATCATCAATTCAAAGTTCTAATGCTAAACCACAAATTAGCACACACATATACATCCAAACCATACCATAATCTAAATAATAGCATCATAAATACAACCATATAATAACCATATATATAAATGTAAATTTCTTTTCCAAAATGTTAAATAATTTACTCACCGAAGGCTATCCAAACTTCCGCTGACTTGTGTACGACCTAGCACTTTCATTCCTAGGCAAAAGGTGGAGTCTTGAACCTTAAATGCACTAGGTTGGCTCGACCTTGAAGGGAAGAGGAAGCGAGACTTGTTTTGATCTGGTGGAGCGACTTCGGATAAACATCGAATTCTCAATAATAAACCCAAAAATAGATCCTTTCGCAACTGATTTTGGCTACTTACTCATGGAATTTCAAAAAGCACTCAAAGAGAAAGTTATTTGAATTTCTTTTATCTATCATTTCAAAAAAAAGAATCATTCATTTTTATTAGTTTGGAAGAAGTTATGATCAAAAGATTAAGTGTAATTTTCGAAGTTGAAATTCTAGGTGAAAAGTTGTTTTGAAAAGATTGGGTATTTCGATATAGCAATGAAAGAAATTTGAAAAAATGGTCAACTATAATGTTTTAGCCATTAAAATTTCACACGGTTTCAAAAAAGGAAAACCTCCATTTGAGCTAAATAGGAGGAAGAAAAGGTGGGTGGAAAGAGGATGAAAAATGGAGAAACATATGGCTATTTATAGGCAAATTTCCTATGTTATCTTTATATCTAGTCGCATCACAAATATTTTATAATATATATGTATATAAATTATGTTTAATCTTACTCTTATATATATATAATTATGTTTAGCCACATCGCTTTTCTTTGTATATATATAATTATTATGTTCAGTCACATCACTTTCTAATATACATATATATAAAAATTTAATTATTTTGTTTGGTCGCATCTCTCTCTTTTATATATATATATATATAATTATTATGTTTAGTTACATCAATTTCTTTTATATATATATATAATCATTATGGTTAGTCTCATCACTTTCTTTTATATATATATAATTATTATGTTTAGTCACACCACTTTCTTTTATACATATAATTATTATGTTTAGTCAGATCACTTTATTCTATACACATATAATTATTATGTTTAGTCACATCACTTTCTTTTATATATATAAATAAGTTTAATTATTAATTAAGATGTGACAAGAGATAATTATGATTAATGATTGCAAAATCTAAGATGTGACAATACTTAATATATATATATATATATATATATATATTTAAAAAATAATATTTATTATTTTTAAAACTATGACTTGTCACATCACTTACTAATCTAAATTAATATAAGATTATATATCTCTAAGTGTATTATTAATTAGTTAATGACTCGTATATATATATATGTGTGTATATGCTGCTCAAATGACGAACAACGTTCCCGACAACTTTTTGGTGTCGAAAGGTCGAAATTTTGGAAAATGTTCTTCGGTTACATTTTATATTTTCCTACGAGCTATTTAATTTGGTAAACAAATTGTGAAAATGATTTTACCATCATTATTAGTTAATCAAAATGTGTTTGCTTTCATTATAAAACCAATATATATAATATTTAAAATTAACCAAATATTCACTAATAAAAAAAGTGAAATTCTTGGTCGTTATATTCATCCTCTTCATCCCTACACTAGTGGCTGCTGTAGCCAAAGAAAGAAAATATTTTAAAATCAAAACAAAGTTATACCAAAATTAATCGAAATCTAAACCACTTTAAACCAATGTTCAAACTAGTGATCTCCTCTTTTTTCTCCACCGTGGCCATGCGCAATCAAGCCCTCCCCAAAAAATTGCCAAGCAAGGCCGAGCCCTTCCAAGCCTCCAAGACCAAGGCCGAACTCCCTAAGAGTATTTGTTCTAGTGATTGTGAGCTTTGATTTCGAGATACGGAGCTACTGTCATTTTAAAGTTAGTGCGATCAAAAATCAAGTGAGAAACTATTCATACATATATATAATGATGATGTGATATGATTGCTATGAATGTTTACTATGCTTTGATCATCAAGTATCGGCTGTTAAAATATAGTGTTTAATTGAGTAAAGAAGTCACGTCAAATGCACGTCAATATTACACAAGGAACTCACTTTTCTAATCAAGTTATAAAAGTGATATGGAATCATTAAAACACTTTGAAATGATTTATAAATATTTAAACTTGTCCTGATAAGATTTGAATAGAAAATAATAATCAAGTCAAAACTTGGCGCCTCGCGTAACTGTACTTTGCATTTTCGCACCGTGAAAGTTAAATAGAGTATATATAATGGAATATAGCTCAGAATTCTTTATGATAAGAATTTTTTGAACTATTATATCCACATTTTTCAAAAAGAAAAGAAAATTAAGCTTTTATCCAGTAGATTTTCAAATATGTCCAAAATAAGTTTCTAAAAATATCACGGTATAACAGTTTAAAACTAAATTCTGAAATTGATTTAAATAGATATTTGTAAATGTTTAAAAATATGAAATAAATTATATAAATATATAAAAATTGTTTAAGAGAGATTTAAACTATAAAATGGACATTTATGAAATAAAATTGGTGTTTGGTTCAACATATCCTTAAAACACTATTCGTAACTCTTTCTAAAGCGGTTTTTACAAATTCTACAAATAATATTTTAATTCGACTATTCTCCCCCAATCATTTTACAAGTATTTTTTAATAAATAATTAAGTGTTTTAAAGGTGATTTTGGAGTATTAATAAAAATTTAAAATAAATTTTGTTTATAAAATTGATTTCAAATGAATGATTTAATGTAACGACCCGATTTTTCGATGCACAAATATCGACATCAATACGTCCACTATATCAAATGCCGAGCAATCAAAAACTGGAAAACCGAACCATTAGGGTTAAAGAAGAAGGAGGTAGAAGAAGAAATAGAAACAATACCAGAATCTAACCAATGCAGCGGAATAAAATTTAATAGATGATAACCGATCTTTACACAAAAGAAATTATATCTTTTTTATGCGTACGTTATCAGAATACAACATCAAAGTTCAATACAATCTACAACACAATTCAGGACGGTTATAATATCCCGTCCTTCCAAAGCTGAATACACAGCGGAATATACATCAAATACATCTGATACGTCTCGCAATCCAGCTCGTCTGCTGAGCTCCACAGCAGTCAATCCAGAATCTGTACTCTGTAATACTCGGTCTGACCCGAGCGTTATAGTAAAAATAATACCCGAGTCAGTCTGCAAAACAACGTGAGAAATCACACTTAATTGGATTATTAAAATTTTCAAAATCTTTTGAAATCAAACGTATCTCGTAAGACCACCCCACAAATAAACATGCCGGATTTTTACCTTACGATAACCAAAACATTTCTTATAAAACCCTCTGATATTATAATAGTGTCTATATATAAATACTTATTCAAATAGCTGAAATTGTTACAATATTAAATTCCAGCTTCTAGCCACAAAGTGGGTTCTACATACAAAAATTGTAAAGGGCACGTAGGGAAAATGGATTTCCATCAATGGCAGGGGTACTGGGGCACCGTCCATCATAGTACGTGCCGAGGATCACTCCAAATACCTTGCCACACAAACCCAGAACTACCACTTACTGGATAGTCCGAATAAGTTCACCTCGCGGTTGGGATCAGCAACCGCCATACAGCCGAATATAAAAAGGGACATCTAGAAAAGGGTGACCTTACCCTAATTGGTTGCTAGCCACTTAGCCATGTGTGCACCTCCCCTGTTTTAGCCATTCCTGGTTGATGAGACTCGAGGCTATGCATTACCTTTTTAGCAAACAATCACTTAGAATGCTCATCGTCCTCTTGACGATGTTCTGAAAGCATTCGTCCATACAAGTCCGTTCCGGGTTCGAACGGAACCGAAGGAACTACTCCTACTACATCCATTTCGGAATCACCCTCAGGATTAGTAGCAACTAGCCCTTGCACTCCATCTTTGACTCCAAACTTTTTTCTTCCACGCGAAAACGTTCAAACCGGATCGAAGTGGTTTTCAGGAAATTAATCCTGATCCCGGTCTCTTCGAAACGATCAGCGCATTGGTCAATATTGATAGTCAGTTATTTAACTATCAAATAACATTCACAAACAATCATCAAGCCATAATAATTTCTCCCAAATTATTTATAATTCTCAAAATATCTTCGCAAGATATATTTCCACTTTTCAATCCTTTGAAAACAGTTTCAAACCATCTTTCTCTCACGGAATAAATTCCCTAAATATTTTCTATTTCCACTAAAATCACCAAGTACAAATACTTCAGATTTTAAAATAATTTAAAACACTTTACCATATTTTACTTTAAAACATTTAAATTAAACTACTTAAGCACTTTATTCAAAAATATATGCTTTAAAAATATTTAAAATAAAACTACTTTATAAAAATAAAACTAGTTTTTAAAATAAAGGTTAAGCCAAACGAAATTTAAAATAAGAGTTACGAAATTCTATACAAGTTTTCAAATAAAATTACCCAAACTATTCTTTAAATAAAATTACTCTGTAAAATATAAATATTAATAATTATCTTTTTAAAACATAATACAAATCAACCCTTAAATAATTACTACTAAAATAAATTTTGAAAAATATTTACTCTAAAAATTTAAAATATTTAAAAATAATAAATTTTCTAAAACATTTCCTTGAAACAAATTTTTAAAGCCTTTAGCTTATACATAAAAGTCTCTTTTAAAATACACTTGGATTTCTAGGGAAATACACTTTCCATTTCCATACCTTTAAAAATAAACCACTATTTATTTTTAAAACAAATTACCCATTCCTTTATAAATTCCCATCGTGAATTTGTACTTCCAAATATCCACTGATATTTTGTTTCACCTTATAAACCCAGTTTATAAATCTCATAGTCTCAACTTTCTTTAAATTACAGTTTCAAACAATATCCTCAAACTGATTTTCAAATTTTAATCCATTTAAAATAAATTTCTTTACTTATCCAATTTTCATTTCAAAAATCATTAAATTTAGATTTAACTTCTTTATTTTAATTCAAAATCTTGTTTAAGCTGAAATACAAATCACATATTTTCCCAAATTTCTTCTTTATCTTTTCCAAATTTAAACCTTAAATTTGAAAATAATTTCTTTATTCCTCTAAATAATATCATTAATTCTAAAAAAATATATTTATTCTTCTTTATTCAAAATATACTTTCGCTGCTCGGAATTTATTTATTTAAAATTTAAAAATCAACTTTTATTCTTCTAAATCGTTTAATTATCCAAATTCCTTATCATCGTTTTATTTAAAATTAACTTTTCATTTACTTTAAAAATCCAAACTTCATAAATATATTTCAATTCTCAAAATTCCAATATACCTATTTAACCAAGCCAGAGTATTCAATAAATTCCAATTCCCAATATGACCAATATAATTCATCACAGGTTATCACATAATCATATCATTGAATATATAAAATAATTCAAACGTTTTGAGGAATCCAGTTGGATCCATCCAACCTGTTTTTTCCTACGTCCACAGATGTTAGCACAATATAATAATACCAATTCACTTCGAGATAGAATATCACGGTATATGGGATCATATTATCTCATTCGCTATTATGCGGCGCATAGGGTCTCATCCGCTATATAATGTGGGAAATCAATCACTTCAATATATATATACTACTATATATAATATACCACATTGAATCAATTCAATCATTCATCTAAAATTTAAATTTAACTATTTAAATTCAAATAAAACCCAGATGAGTGAGATTAACTCACCTTTGATTTTTAATATGCAGATCCGATCCAAATCGGCTTGATTCTCCCCGATTTTAGACCTTGTATAACATTATATAATTTATTAATATTTTGAACTAATCGAACAGTCAATTACCATCCAATAATTTAATTAACTAATAATTTAAAATTTAAATTAATTTTCCTATCTTAAAATTTTTATAGTAACTAAAATAATTAAATAAGTTGATTAATAAATGAATCACCCTAATACATCACTTTAAAAATTAACCAGTGGGTTTATAATTTAAAATTAAAGATCCAGTTTATATATAAACCCTTCAACATCTAAAAATTCCTATTAAATTCTTTTTTTTCTTTATATATATATATATATATATATAATTTCCATTTATACATGAATATATAAAAACAGTATATAACTTCATTGAAATTACAGAATCATTTTGCCTCATAGTAAACATATATATTATTATTATATTTTTTTTCTGTTGACTACATTTTTTTAAATACAAAATAGAAATTCCTAATACTGCTAAATCTTTAACAATTGAAATTTTAAAATCCTACGATTTAAATTAAAAGGGATTAAAATCAAATACCTCAAATCGAATTGAAAACAAAAATCGACCAGCTGCGATCGCAAGATGCTTGACCAACGAACACATTGCAGCCCCCACGCTTTCCCTCTCTTGCCCTCGACGACGAGCCCAAACTTCCAGTCCATCGCGTTGTTCTGCTCTCCTAGTCACGACCGCCTTCACCATATCTTTGCGCATGAGAACACTCACCTCCAGCGGCATGAAAACTCTATCCTAAATCGACTCCTGACCGCCGCCTTTCACTACAACACTCCCCGCAATGACCACCTCCGAGCATCCCTGTAACGAAATCTACGTGTTTGCGAACCTCGAAACCCCTTCTTAACCTCGACGTCCCACCCAGCCATCCCTAAATTCAAATCGATTCAATTTGAGAAGCTTTTCCTTTTTTTCGAATGAGTTCGATCGATTTTCGCGGAGAATCACGATGTTAAAATAAAAAAGGAAAGAGGGAAGAAATTCCTTCAGCCATCAATTTGTTTTGAAATCGAAAATGAGAAGTTCTATTGTGGATTGGGATTTATATTTTGAAAAAATGAAAAATGCATCTCTTTTATTTTATTTTATTTATAAAGAAATGAAGGACATGTGCACGCGGTCTAGAAGGGTAGGGAAACACGTGCTCACAATTTCTATACGTGTATGTAAGGGCTTGCAACAATATTATTTATTTAAATTCAAATTTAAATCGTCAAAATAATGCAACTCACCATCTCAACCTCATATCGAGGCATGCCGCTAGGCGTTTATAATGTTAAACCCCTATTTTGAACGCAATGAAAAAAGTTTCGAATCCTAATTCGATCGTATGGAGAAGATACCTTTTCGGACTCAGTTACTATATTAAATTTCCGATATAAACTTCAGCGCGTTTATCTATCGTATGATCACACAACAACTTCAAATGCCTCGAAAATTGAAATCCGATAATAATACACTATTACAGATCCAATGGAACTGGTTTCGTCGAAATCCAAGACTGTGCCTCGGAAGGCTATTTTAAATATCGATTAAACGATATAAATTTCAAAACTTAACAAAACACTTCCAACTTCAAGTTTAACATTTTTACTATATTCAATGCTATCAATACAAATTTTACAAGCCTTTGCAATATTTTTATTCGGCTTAAAATCCAAGATTCACCATTTAAACCAATTTCAAATTATTAACCTAAATAATTTAATTATCCAATAAACAGCGATATTTGAAATTCAAGTTAGAAGCTAACTTTTAAATATTTAAAATCAATTAAATATTTCAATTTCAAATATCCTGAAATTCTGGGTTATCACATTCCTCCCCCCTTAAAAGAATTTTGTCTCCGAAATTACTAGTTAAGGAGAATGGTCCACAAACCGTTCTGTATTTTTCCAAACAGTTGGTTTTCAACAACTACCGAAAACCAAACAGTTTTCAACAATAACCAACCATCTTTTTGATAAAGACGCCATTAACCTAACTAACTTTCCGAACATCTTCCATAATTTCCAAACAACATTACTGTAACAACCCACATATTTTACGATTGAATATTTAAATATTTTATTTTAATATTTTATCGTTAGTCGGATTTTAGTCCGAAAAGTTACTCTTTTGCATACGGTCGAATTAGGACTCGGGACCACTTCCATTGGGTCCAAAACACCGTTTGCGATCTTTTTAAGTATAAACTTTGATATGTTTGAAGTTAGTGGAATTTTGCAACTTTTTCACTTTGGGCTTTGGGTTTGGTTTAGCCCATTAGCCTAAACTATTGACTCTAGCTCAACCCCATCTTCCCTTCATTACTTCACTTTCATTTCCTAACACTCAAGTTTCATCAAAAATGTAGAGAGGAATGGGAAATTAAAACTCCAAGCCCTAGTTCATTTGCAAATCCAACATCTAACTCCAAATCCAAAGAGAAGCCACTGATTCAAGCTTCTTGTGTTGAAATTGAAGTGTGGTTGATTCGTCCTTTGCTTTCAAGCTTCTCCTTCATTGATTTTGTAAAAAGGTGAGATTTTTATCTCACATCTTTGTCTATAACTATCTTTGATTGTTGGGTATGAATTCCTAACACTTATTATTGTGCATTTGCTTTTGGTTTGGATTGAATTGGTGAAAATCCCAATTTTTAGTGTTTTTGGTTCAAAATTTTAAAAATCTTAACTTTAATGTTTGAACACGTTTTTGGTGATGCATCGAGGAGCCAACAGGACCGGGTAGCCGATAGGCGTAATCTCTTAGCATCCGTGCTCGACCGGTTGCAAATTGAGAGAGTTTTTGCACTTCTATCCCCTAGGTCGCTCGGCCTGCACATTTAAGTCACTCGGCCTGCATATAGGTCGCACCAACTTAGGTCGCGCCATGCTTAGGTCGTGCCATGTGTTAGGTCGTTCCATTACTTAAGTCGCTCTGCCATATGTTAAGCCGCATCTCTTAGGTCGTTCCATTACTTAGGTCGCTCGGCTTGCCCCAGTACCTTAGGTCGCTCGGCCTATTAAGTCACATATGCTATAGGTCGCACCATACCTTAGGTCACACCTGCTATATCTTGCAACCATTGGGTCGTGCCATTCCTTAGGTCGCTTGCAGTTAGGTCGCGCCATGCTTTAGGTCGCACCTGCTTTAAGCCGCATGCTACTCCTTAAGCCGCTAGCTCCTTAGGTCGCGCCATGTTAGGTCGCAACCACTTAGGTCACTCGCCTTGCTATGAGTCGGCCTGCTTTAGGTCGTTGACCCCTTTGGTCGCCCGGCTTGCTTGCATCCCCTTAGGTTGCAACCACTTAGGTCGCTCAGCCTCACCTCCTTAAGTCGCTCTGCCCGCTTTAGGTCGCTGACCACTTAGGTCGCTCGGCCTGTTGCTATATCTCGCACCAAGTTAGGTCGCGCCATGCTGTAGGTTGCGTCATGTTAAGTTGCTCTGTTAGGCCGTGTGACGCCCCACCTCTATACCCACGCTAGACAAGAACACTACGGAGTAATGCTGTCAACTAGCACGGAGAATAAGGCTATTGAGGGGCGACCATCTGCATAATTGCTTTGTGCGAGTACCAATATGCCAGATAAAAATATAACTTTTCATCTCAAGAGAAAATCCGACATACCGACACAAACTCAAAGCGACTACACAGTGGCTATATGTAATCTTCGGAAACAAATATAGAAATAAACATAACACAAATCAGTCACAGATAATTCATATCACAAGGGCGGAAATAGATATGAATATATATAACACATAAAAGTGTTCATCAGAGTAGTGGTCTAACAAGATCCACAATATCAAAAAGAATAGATAGAAGTGCTAGACAAAAGAGTAAGTATACAACATAGAGTCTGTATCTCAAATGTATACAACAAAAACTACTAATTTAAGTAGTTAGCCAAAAGATCATATGATAACCCCAGAAGCGAAGTCAAGCAGAAGCACCTGTAAAATCTCAGTCTGACCCGAGTATTATTTATAAGAAGTAAATAATAAACGGATCAGTCTAGCTATAAATATCAGATGAAATGATATAGAATAAGAAATATGACTAACGTATAATAATCACAATACCAAGCTGTGATAAATTAATTGAAAAATCAATAAGAGATCAATCAATATCGCAAAGATCTTCTCAAAGATAAAAAGGAATGTCATACTCCTAATTTCATTCACCAAGTCACAATAAATGACATATATATCAATGCTAATCGTAAAAGTTGGTGAAACATAAATTCCAGAATTCAACACACGAAATCCAGAAATCAAATAATTCGGAGCATCGACGTCGTACAGCGTGACATCCGATGAACCAAAACACAATCAAAGGGAACAACGACGTCGTACAGCGTGACATCCGATGATCCAAAACATAATCAAAGGGAACGACGTCGTACAGCGTGACATCCGATGAACCAAAACACAATCAAAAGGAACAACGACGTCGTACAGCGTGACATCCGATGAACCAAAACACAATCAAAGGGAACAACGACGTCGTATAGCGTGACATCCGATGAACCAAAACACAATCAAAGGGAACAACGACGTCGTACAGCGTGACATCCGATGAACCAAATCACAATCAAAGGGAACAACGATGTCGTACAGCGTGACATCCGAAGAACCAAATCACAATCAAAGGGAACAACGACGTCGTACAGCGTGACATCCGATGAACCAAATCAATAAGACATCGCACAATGCTAGTCTAAAACATAAAATGATCGTCATGATCAAAGAGAAGTTTCGATTACAGTAAGCTAGTAAATATATGAGCTTAGCTTCATGTCCCATAACCACTAGCTTAACTTAAATATTTACGAACAAATTGTAGATCTCCACTAGAAAATTGTCACAAGAGATTCAATCGAACAAGTCCAAGAATTAACCGACGAAGTAAACGCAAGCGTTTCATACCACTTGTTTTACTAAGTCGTTTAATTAGATTTCTCATACGAGTGAGGTAAAGGTTTGTATATACTAATAGATTGGAAATCGGTTTGAGAAAACGAGCTTTGTTATAAAATAGTGTTGAAATCATTTGAAGAAAGAGTTTTGATATTTACTACTAGTATAGAAAACCTTTATATTTTTAAAGTGATAAATCACAAAGAAGATTGTAGGAACAATCAATTACTAAAATTCACATTTGAAGACGTGAATAGAATCCAAAGAAATCGATAAAGAATCCATCAAAATGGATATTCAAAAATCCCTAAAATGGAGTCATCAAAGTCATAACAAATGATAACAACACATAGGAAACAACACGAATCGATTAAAGTTGGAAATTCAAACAACTAGGTAAAATAGACAAAAATGCACCAGGTCGGTCGGCCGGCCACAGAGCTCGATCGACCGAACCAGGGGTTGGAAGTGCCCGGACACCAGGTCGGTCAACCGGCCCAGGGGCTCGGTCAGCCGAAGCCTGTAACCGGCACTTCCAAACAGAGGCAGGAAGTGCCTGGGTAGCAGGTCGGTCGACCGGACTTCCTGAGTCGGTTGACCGAACCAGGGGTTGGAAGTGCTCGGGGCACCAGGTCGGTCGACCGGCCCAGGGGTTCGGTCGGCCGAGGCCTGTAATCGGCACTTCCAAACAGAGGCAGGAAGTGTCTGGGTAGCAGGTCGGTCGACCGGCCCAGGGGCTCGGTCGGCCGAACCTGTTGCCAGCACTCCCCTGCCCTATTTCAAAAGAGGTGCAAACTCGATCAAATTGCATTCGCTCGAGCAACGGCGCTAAGGGTTTATGCCTATCGACTACCCGGCCCTATAAGCTCTTCGATGTACAATTAAAAACACATTCAAACATCAAAGTTAGGATTTTTAAAGATTTGAACCCAAAACACTAAAAATTGGAATATTCACCAAATCAATCCAAACCAAAAGCAATTGCACACGAATAAGTGTTAGGAATTCATACCTAACAATCGAAGATAAATATAAGCATAGATGTGAGATAAAAATCTCACCTTTAAACCCAAATCAATGAATGAGAAGCTTGAAGACAAGGGAAGATCAACCACACTTCAATCTTAACACGAGAAGCTTGAATCTAAGCTTAAAAGAAGAACATTCCCTAAGTTAGGTTTGGAAAATTTCTGAAATTGAATGGAGATAGAGTTAGAGAAGAAGAAGAGGATGCTTACTAATGGCTTCTCTTTGATTTTGGAGCAAGAATTGGAGCTAGCAAGAGGAACTAGGGCTTGGAGTTTCTAATTTCCTTTCCTCTCCACCATTTTCAGTTGGAGCTTGAGTTTGAGGAGTTAGAATGAGTGAATGGAGAGGGCTGAGCTAGAGTATAATTGGGGTTAATGGGCTGAAACCCAACCCAAAGCCCTAAAGAAAAAGTAGCAAAATCCTACTATCTCCAAACATATCGAAGTTTATACTCAAAAAGGTCGCAAACGTCATTTTGAACTCAATAGGGGTGGTCTCGAGTCCCAATTCGACTGTTTGCAAAAAGTAGCTTTTCGGACCAAAATCCGACGAACGATAAAATATTTAAATGAAATATTTATATATAAAATCGATAAATATGCGGGTTGTTACAGACTCCCCTCCTTAAAGAAATTGCGTCCTCGCAATACTTAAGAAGAAAATAAGAAGTAACAACCATAGAAGCATATCAACACAAAAGAAAATTTGAAATAGGAAGTTCACCATAAGGAGCATGAAAGAGTAAGCCTGAACGGGATCGCTCGATGAATTCTCTGGATTCCCAAGAGCAATCCTTAGGATTTGAGAACCATTGAACTATCACAAGAAAAACATCTTTATTCCGAAGGCGCTCAACCTCCGAAGTAATGATGCGAATGGAATGCTGCTCATAAATCAAATCTGGTGAAACTTCAATTTCCACAATATCACCGGGCACAAGAATAAAAACCGGAAACATAAAATCATTTCCGTAGATAAAAGACGTGGAGTACGTCAAGAATAGCAGAAAATTGAGCTGGTGCAATGACGTAGTATAATAACAGTACGCCCTAGAAACTAGGAACTCAAATAATTTGGGACATCAGCGTAGTACAAAAACGGTACGCCAAATGAACCAAAGCCCGAATAATTTCGGAACACCGACGTAGTACAAAAACGGTACGTCCAATGAACCGATCAACATAAAAGAACATCAGACGTAAGTCCATAAAAGGAGTGAGACGAAGCTCAATAAAACGAAGTACATCGAAACGTCTGATGAACTTGGTAAAAAGATGATTCCATACGGACATCACCAAAGAAACAACCACTTGTTGCCTACGACAAATCGCGTTGGCAACACGATTTCCAGAATATCAAGATCATAAGATGCCAGGAACTCGAGTTGACATGAAGTTCCTTATGAGAAAATAAATATTCCAAAGATTTATGATTGAGGTAGAGAACAAATTTCTCATCCAAATATGATGTTGCCAAATTCCAAGAGTAAAAACAATAGCCGCGAGCACTAGATCATGAGTGGCATATCTAGTCTCGATAAGCTATAATGATTTAGAAGCACAAGTGATAACACGTTCTCCTTTGCAAGAGAACGACATCCAAACCAATACGACTAGTATCGGTACAAATAGCAAAGTCTTGGTTCCCTTCGGAAAACACAAGAATAAGAGTATCGGAAACAAATTCTTTCAAATAATCTTCTTTCCCAAAAACTAAAACTTTCAAAATTACAATTAACATATGTAATCATCTTTTTAGAAAATTTACTTATTTGAAGTGAATTTTACTGTGTTTGATTATCTCATCAAAGCGTTTAGGAAATTCCTATCGACAACGTTGATCAAGCGCATCGACCAGAATTCTTAAAACACTAAATGGGCAATACAATCACAAAATCATATTCTATAGGATAATAATATCTTTTTAAAAAGTTTTAAGAATATTCTTTGCTCGCTTAAGAGCAAAATCAAATCGTACTTATAAATAAATCTTACGAAAAAGATTTACAAAATTTTAAATTTCTATTTTCATCCAAAATCAATAAATACAAGAATGGTCTCATCGAAATATTCATAGAATATTCGATATATAAAATGGATGAAATAAGCTAGACAAACTGAATGACAAAATAAGTCATTCATAAGAATCATAACGAGTGTGGAATGCGGTAAATGGAATGCGAACTCCCGCAACTCGTAGCCAAATGAAAATCGGTGGCAAGGTCGAACTAGAAAGACCTTAACACCACACAAAAGATTTCTTAGGTGATAATCCTAAGACAAACTCAAAAATACCGAAAAAGTTTCACAAATTATTTAGATAAGAGAAATAACACTTTTCTCATCTTGAGGGCTTAAAGAATAAAATGATGCCTTCAAAAATTTGAAATCGAAATCACAAGAAAAAAATAGAAATCTACTTAACAGATAGAAAATGTCGGAGATGAATAGTCCACACGGAAAAATAGGATATGGGCCTCACAACGATTAAGCCAATCCTTACAAAAGTAAATTCCGAAGCCTAAGTAAAAATATCGGCTCGGAAAGAAAAATCACATAAAATAATTTTCGACATCAAATAAAAGCAAATTGAGTGTTGCGGATCTACCATCCGGATTCACAATCCTCAAAGAAGTCGACAAGTCCAAAATATTTTCAAAGAAAAAGAATCAACAAGTTCTTTTGATATAAAATAGTGAGATGGAACCCATATCAAAAAGAACTCGAATAACAAGATCACGAAATAAAACAATGCCATCAAGGATTGAGTGAAAAATACCTTGACCAAGAGAAGAGTTGCTAGGAGCTTGCAGCTTTCCTTCTCTCTTGCTTGGAAGCTTAGGACACGAAGATAAAAGATGGCCTGAACCTTTGCAATACCGACAAAAGAGGGGTTTCGGACACTCCCTTGCATAATGGTCCGTGGAACCACAATTGTAGCATTGACCACGACTAGAAGTAGGAGTCTTTGCTACCGGAATTTGTTGCTTCCCTTTCTTATTAGAATTGGGGCCTTTGAATTTGATAGGCCTCTTCAAGTTATTGTCGAAGTTCTGTTGGGCATACACAACTTCAACATCACCTTCATTATCGGCCTCTTCAAGACGAAGAGCGATATCAATAAGCTGATCAAATGAAACCTCAAGTTTCAGAAGTAATGGCTTCTTAAGATTCTTATTCAAGCCATAGACGAATCTCTGATTTTTCTTCATTGGGGTGTTAATGTATTCAACCCCGTATTTGGAAAGAGATTTGAAAGATGCGACATAGTCTGTCACAGAAGATTCACCTTGAACAAGGTCAATAAAACGCCGGGCCAAAGTTACTTTTTCGGCCTCCGGCACAAATTTCAATTCGAATCTTTCCCGGAATTGCTCCCAAGTGAGATCCACTTCAACGATTTCAGAAATTAAAAGCTCATACCAATCTAATGCTCTTTCTTGGAGCATGCTAGAAGCCACTTGGACTCGATGTAGATCAATAAGGTTCATGCGAGAAAAGATGCGATCGCATGATTTGAGCCAAGCTTGAATTTCTATAACATTCTCGGATCCCTTAAATGGCCTTCCACCCAAATCGGTGTAGTCTCTGCACAAGCGTGCAAAACCGGATCTAGGATGAGTAGACTCTGAATTGGGACCGGCAGCTTGAGCATTCTTTACTAGATCAAGAAGCTGCCGGGCAGACATAAAAACTCCATCTTAGGGAGTAGCACTAGATTGACTGGCACTGGGACGGCCTGGTCTAACCATTTCTCTTCCTTAAGAAAGAAAGAAGGAAGAAGAAGAAGGTTATTCACAAATGAATATCAAGCAATCTTGATAGATAAAACAAGGAATCATAAAGAAAATAGGATGAATCGGTACGAAGACTCGAATTAAATCCTAAAGCATGACTTCTAAGAAAGACTTAGGACGATGATTCTTGTTATAATATTCCATATTGTTCCGAAGTTTGGCTCTGATACCAAGCTGTGACGCGCCACCTCTATACCCACGCTAGACAAGAACACTACGGAGTAATGCTGTCAACTAGCACGGAGAACAAGGCTGTTGAGGAGCGACCATCTGCATAATTGCTTTGTGCGAGTACCGATATGCCAGATAAAAATATAACTTTTCATCTCAAGAGGAAATCCGACATACCGACACAAACTCAAAGCTACTACACAGTGGCTATATGTAATCTTCGGAAACAAATATAGAAATAAACATAACACAAATCAGTCACAGATAATTCATATCACAAGGGCGGAAATAGATATGAATATATATAACACATAAAAGTGTTCATCAGAGTAGTGGTCTAACAAGATCCACAATATCAAAAAGAATAGATAGAAGTACTAGACAAAAGAGTAAGTATACAACATAGAGTCTGTATCTCAAATGTATACAACAAAAACTACTAATTTAAGTAGTTAGCCAAAAGATCATATGATAACCCCAGAAGCGAAGTCAAGCAGAAGCACCTGTAAAATCTCAGTCTGACCCGAGTATTATTTATAAGAAGTAAATAATAAACGGATCAGTCTAGCTATAAATATCAGATGAAATGATATAGAATAAGAAATATGACTAACGTATAATAATCACAATACCAAGCTGTGATAAATTAATTGAAAAATCAATAAGAGATTAATCAATATCGCAAAGATCTTCTCAAAGATAAAAAGGAATGTCATACTCCTACTTTCATTCACCAAGCCACAATAAATGACATATATATCAATGCCAATCGTAAAAGTTGGTGAAACATATATTCCAGAATTCAACACACGAAATCCAAAAATCAAATAATTCGGAGCATCGACGTCGTACAGCGTGACATCCGATGAACCAAAACACAATCAAAAGGAACAACGACGTCGTACAGCGTGACATCCGATGAACCAAAACACAATCAAAGGGAACAACGACGTCGTACAGCATGACTTCCGATGATCCAAAACACAATCAAAGGGAACAACGACGTCGTACAGCGTGACATCCGATGAACCAAAACACAATCAAAGGGAACAACGACGTCGTATAGCGTGACATCCGATGAACCATAACACAATCAAAGGGAACAACGACGTCGTACAGCGTGACATCCGATGAACCAAAACACAATCAAAGGGAACAACGACGTCGTACAGCGTGACATCCGATGAACCAAAACACAATCAAAGGGAACAACGACGTCGTACAGCGTGACATCCGATGAACCAAAACACAATCAAAGGGAACAACGACGTCGTACAGCGTGACATCCGATGAACCAAATCACAATCAAAGGGAACAACGACGTCGTACAGCGTGACATCCGAAGAACCAAATCAAAATCAAAGGGAACAACGACATCGTACAGCGTGACATCCGATGAACCAAATCAATAAGACATCGCAAAATGCTAGTCTAAAACATAAAATGATCGTCATGATCAAAGAGAAGTGTCAATTACAGTAAGCTAGTAAATATATGAGCTTAGCTTCATGTCCCATAACCACTAGCTTAACTTAAATATTTACGAACAAATTGTAGATCTCCACTAGAAAATTGTAACAAGAGATTCAATCGAACAAGTCCAAGAATTAACCGACGAAGTAAACGCAAGCGTTTCATACCACTTGTTTTACTAAGTCGTTTAATTAGATTTCTCATACGAGTGAGGTAAAGGTTTGTATATACTAATAGATTGGAAATCGGTTTGAGAAAACGACCATTGTTATAAAATAGTGTTGAAATCATTTGAAGAAAGAGTTTTGATATTTACTACTAGTATAGAAAACCTTTATATTTTAAAGTGACAAATCACAAAGAAGATTGTAGGAACAATCAATTACTAAAATTCACATTTGAAGACGTGAATAGAATCCAAAGAAATCGATAAAGAATCCATCAAAATGGATATTCAAAAATCCCTAAAAAGGAGTCATCAAAGTCATAACAAATGATAACAACACATAGGAAACAACACGAATCGATTAAAGTTGGAAATTCAAACAACTAGGTAAAAAAGGCAAAAATGCACCAGGTCGGTCGGCCGGCCACAGAGCTCGGTCGACCGAACCAGGGGTTGGAAGTGCCCGGGCACCAGGTCGGTCGACCGGCCCAGGGGCTCGGTCGGCCGAAGCCTGTAACCGGCACTTCCAAACAGAGGCAGGAAGTGCCTGGGTAGCAGGTCGGTCGACCGGACTCCCTGAGTCGGTTGACCGAACCAGGGGTTGGAAGTGCTCGGGGCACCGGGTCGGTCGACCGGCCCAGGGGCTCGGTCGGCCGAGGCCTGTAATCGGCACTTCCAAACAGAGGCAGGAAGTGTCTGGGTAGCAGGTCGGTCGACCGACCCAGGGGCTCGGTCGGCCGAACCTGTTGCCAGCACTCCCTTGCCCTATTTCAAAAGAGGTGCAAACTCGATCAAATTGTATTCGCTCGAGCAACGGCGCTAAGGGTTTTTGCCTATCGACTACCCGGCCCTATAATCACTTCGATGCACAATCAAAAACACATTCAAACATCAAAGTTAGGATTTTTAAAGATTTGAACCCAAAACACTAAAAATTGGAATATTCACCAAATCAATCCAAACCAAAAGCAATTGCACACGAATAAGTGTTAGGAATTCATACCTAACAATCGAAGATAAATATAAGCATAGATGTGAGATAAAAATCTCACCTTTAAACCCAAATCAATGAATGAGAAGCTTGAAGACAAGGGAAGATCAACCACACTTCAATCTCAACACGAGAAGCTTGAATCTAAGCTTAAAAGAAGAACATTTCCTAAGTTAGGTTTGGGAAATTTCTGAAATTGAATGGAGATAGAGTTAGAGAAGAAGAAGAGGATGCTTACTAATGGCTTCTCTTTGATTTTGGAGCAAGAATTGGAGCTAGCAAGATGAACTAGGGCTTGGAGTTTCTAATTCCCTTTCCTCTCCACCATTTTCAGTTGGAGCTTGAGTTTGACGAGTTAGAATGAGGGAATGGAGAGGAGAGGGCTGAGCTAGAGTATAAGTGGGGTTAATGGGCTGAAACCCAACCCAAAGCCCTAAAGAAAAAGTAGCAAAATCCTACTATCTCCAAACATATCGAAGTTTATACTCAAAAAGGTCGCAAACGTCATTTTGAACTCAATGGGGGTGGTCTCGAGTCCCAATTCGACTGTTTGCAAAAAGTAGCTTTTCGGACCAAAATTCGACGAACGATAAAATATTTAAATGAAATATTTAAATATAAAATCGATAAATATGCGGGTTGTTACAGGCCGCATGCTATTTCTTAAGTCGCTGATCTCTTAGGTCGTATGCCGTGGAGTCGCATGTGTTGAGCCGCTGATTTCTTGTGTTGAATTATGTTAAGTCGTAAATCGTGGATGTTAAGTCGCAAGGGTATTTCCACTTGAATGGATTTGGAATAGAATTCTTTGAATTCTATTCACGTCTTCGAATGTGAATTTTTGTGATTTATTGTTTCTACAAACATTTTTGTGATTCGTCACTTTAAAAATATAAAGGTTTCAATACTAGTAGTAAATTCCAATCTACTAGTATATACAAACCTTTACCTCACTCGTATGAGAAATCTAATTAAACTACTTAGTAAAACAAGTGGTATGAAACGCTTGCGTTTACTTCGTTGGTTAATTCTTGGACTTGCTCGATTGAATCTCTTGTGACAATTTTCTAGTGGAAACTTACAATTTGTTCGTAAATATTTAAGTTAAGCTAGTGGTTATGGGACATGAGGCTAAGCTCATATATTTACTAGCTTACTGTAATTTATACTTCTTGATGATCGTTGATGACCATTTTTGTGATTTAGACTAGCAAATGTGCGATGTCTCTTTGTCTACGAGGGAGACTAAACCCCGTTTCTGTAGAGCTACGGGTCAATTTGGTGGGGTAGCGACCCATGGTCTTCGGGCCGTTTTGTGGAGCTTCGGCTCGAAATTAATGGTTAGCAACCATGGAATAGCATTCCATTTTGTGATACACGTGTTGGTGAGTTTTCATGCTCCCGTTTTGTGATAGGCCTCCCCCTTTTTGTGATTTCTGGATTTCCATTGATGATTTCTAGAACTGGTGTTTCACCAATTTTCGTGATTTACATTGGTATGTTCTATCAATATTTATGCATTGGTGAATTTGTGTGTTATTAACTTTTGTGATTGACATTGATATAATTGTCATTATTTATGGTTTGGTGAATAAAAATAAAGAGTATGACATTCTTTTTGATCTTTGAGAAGATTCTTGTGATATTGATTAATTTCTGGTTGATTTTTAATTACATACTTATCACAGTATGGTTTTATGGTTATCATACGTTTTTGTCATATCTCTTATTCTATATCGCTTCTTATGATATTTATAGCTAGACTGATCCATTTATTATTTTCTTATTAAATAATACTTGGGTCAGACCGAGTCGTTACAGGTGCTTCTACTTGACTCCTTATCTGGGATTATTTCCAGACTTTTGGCTAACTACTTAGACTGGTAGTTTATTTTGTTGTATACCTTTGAGATATAGACTCCTTGATGTATACATATTCTTTTGTCTAGCACTTGTAACTATTCTTTTGTGATATTGTGGATCTTATCTGACCACTACTCCAATGAACACTTTTATGTGTTATATACTCATATTTGTTTCCGCCTTTGTGAATGGATGTCTGCGGCTGATTTGTGTTATGTTTATTTCCATATTTGTTTCCGAAGAATATATATAGCCACTGGGTAGTAGCTTTGAGTTTGTATCGGTATGTCGGATTTCCTCCTGAATCCAGATGCATGTTGTACTATCTGGCATATCGGTGCTCGCACAAAGCAATTACGTGGATAGTCGCTCCTCAACAGCCTTATTCTCCACGCTAGTTGACGGCATTACCCCGTAGTGTCCTTGTCTAGGTGGGTATAGAGGTGGGGCATCATAATTACTTACTTAACCATTTCAACTTTAAATGTAAAACCAAATTTTAAATTTTCAAACTTCTCAAAAATTTTCGAAATTTTTTGCCAGTGTCCCCTTTGCACGGCAAGTCCGGTATAACTATAAAATGCCTCTACAGGCTCCTAAATTGCAAAAAAAACAAAATGCCAACTGGCTAGACCAGAAAATCTTCAAATTTCAAACAAAAATTTAAATACATACCTTTGTCGAGTAAATTTCAATTTGTCTTCAAAAATCAAAAATCCCAATTTCCCTTTTGCTTTTTAACACCTGAATATCCTACTTAGCAATAACATCCAATCATAGCTTTCAAAATTATTTTATATATTTCTTTGCAAAAGTTTTCGTATCTATTTCATTTACATCTGTACGATGCACATATATCTTCCATAAGAAATATCCAATTCGATCACTCACTCGATCACACAATTTCTCTTCTGAACTAGTATCGTCCACCCGACTGCTTAGTGCGGACTCAGATCTGGTTTCTTGATCGGAAACCGTCATTCTCCTTGCAAAGCCACAAACTATGATAGATCATTTCCAAAATCAATCAAAAATCCATATTCAGGGTTCGCCGTCGAAAATCGAGTGAAAATCTCAACTCGGATCGGTATAACTACCTCAAAATTCTATGCTCGAATTCTGGATCGAATCGCTTATGCAAATAAAATTATACGTACATCCTACGTATTTATCTTAATTGATTATTAGCTATATCAATTTTCTTTTATTCACATTATTTTGATTTCTATCTACTTATCCACAATTATCCCATTTTATAACTTTACTTAGTCTTCATTCCAAACTTACTTAGTTTATTTCCAATACCAAACTTACTTAAGAATTTCACCATTCATTTCTTAAGTTTAATATAAGCATTTTATATACTCTTATATTATCACTCTACCACTTTAGCCTTTATATCCGCCTATTTTTAAACTGGATCTCCAATCCCATACGAATTCAATTTACCTTCATCTCAAACCATATTCAATTAATCATTTCTTTAGTTAGTCTCGTTACTAATTTATTTAAATCCCAATGGATTTATTTCCAACTTTAAATTATTTTTAGTCTACTAGGAATTAACCTTTCAACTCCACTTTATCACTCGTTTTTTAACTATATTTAATCAATTTGGGCTCTAATTCCAAATAGATTCAATTTGCTTTAATTTACGAATTAATTTCAAATATTCTTTCCCAATTTTTCATTTTCAATTCTGCTTGAATTTGATTTATCTTCAAACTCTGTATTAAATTTTATCAACTATCTTCCATTCACAATCGGTTCATATCATTGTTTAAATTAGTTCCACTTACCAATTTATTTTAAATCTCAAACAATTTCTTATTCCAAAACTTTATAATTTTAGTTCACTTTTAATTAATTCTATAACTTCACTTTATTTTACACATTTTAAATTAAATATTTTCCAATGTACAATTCTAATTCATTTGCTTACCCACTTGAATCAATTAGTTTACTCACTAATTTTATTTAATTCAACTTGACTAACTATCCCTTTAACTTTATTTAACACAAGTCAAATTAAATTCCAATATCCAGGTCCAATTTATTTACAAATATAGATTCATTTTCCTATCCACAATTTCAAATTTCAATAAAAAGTTTGTTTCTAAACTTTTACTTCCTTTTGTTCCTTCGAACGAATTTACAATTCACTTTTCTTGACACAATTTAAATTGATTCCATTATTCAACTTTAAATCTAGTTCTATTACTTACAAATTTAAATAAATTTGTTCTCCCACAAATTTACTTCCAATAAAATAATTTTTTATTTTTATTTACTAGAATCTATTACATTCCATTTTAATTCGAATTTTTAACTCCTATAAGTTTTCCAGCTTATTTATATTCCAATTACATTTTTAATAAGATTCCAGAGTCTTTTTAAACAATTACTCAATATTTCAAAATCATTTTTGAAATCAATTATATCCAAACCAAAATATTCCTTTGCATTACAAAATTAAACTCAATTTTGCAACAAATACCAATTCAAAATATTCAATATTCCTTTGTATTTTAAAATCAAAATGGTTTTATCAAACCAAAACTTCAATATTCCAAAAATCATTTTTGAAATCCATAATTTAATTGCATATCCAATTATTCCTTGAATTTTTAAAACCAACCCAGTTTTGCAAACAACTCCAAATTAAATCATTCGAGTAGCAATTCCTCTCCTGCAAACTCGAAAATAAACAATTATGATGATGCAGTCATCGCCGAAGTTATTTTCCAGCGACCAAAAAGAGTTCAATGCTTTTATCTCTTTAAAACCCCTTCAACAAAATATAATTTTATATCATATTTTTTACTTAAATAAATAAATTTCTTTATTGATCATTTATATAATCCTTTAATGAAAAATGGTTCCAAAATTCAATCTCACATGAATAAATATATTTTATTCTTAATAACCCTTTGAAAATTTTTATTATATCAAATTCAAAACATAATTTTCTAAATCAAAATGCATATTTGATAAAATTAGAAAAAATTCTTATTAACTTAAAAACATATTCCAAATCTCACCAGATTTCAAATCCAATTCAAAATAATATCACTATTAGTTCCCCAAATCTTTGAAAACCATTTCCAAACTAAAGGAATTTAAACCTTTCACCAAAATTTCAAAATTTTAAATTCTTCAATTCATATTCAAATATTACTCTGAAATTATATTTTTAAATTATAAATTACATTTATAATTCTCACTTACAAATCTTATTCTGTTTTATAAATTATTTCTCAAGTTTGGTGATCGCATTATTTCCTTATTTCAATTTTCACATATCAATGATAATATTTTAATATTATCATTTCCTAACAACAAAGCAATCATATATAACTATAATAATTTACAGAAAATTATTTCCTTTATATAAAAATAATTTGGGTAAAATTATTTCATTTACTCTATTTTAAAACCATACTGTGTCAGTTTATCTTGTTTAAGAGTTTAGAAACCTCTATCGATGACATGGTGTCCTACATATCGACCAGATTTTATAAACTCTCAACCTTTAAGTCAACACAATATAAAAATAATTTTTTATATTCACTAACAAATACGCGCTCATACGATTAATACACTCAAACTCATTCTAAAATATGGAGTCTATTTCAATGAGTAGTCCCCACCAGAGCCAAGGTTTTTGCATAACCCGGCTTTGATACCAAACGTAACGACCTGATTTTTCGATGTCCGAAAATCGACATCAATACGTCCACTGTATCAAATATTGAGCAATTGGATACCCAAAAACCGAACCATTAGGGTTAAACAAGAAGGAGGTAGAAGAAGAAATAGAAACAATATCAGAATCTTACCAACGCAGTGGAATAAAATATAATAGAGATAACACATCTTTACACAAAAGAAATTACATCTGTTTTATACATACATTATCAGAATACAACATCAGAGTTCAATACAATCTACAACACAATTCTAGACGGTTACAATATCTCGTCCTTCCAAAGCTGAATACACAACGGAATATACATCAAATACGTCTGATACATCTCGCCATCTAGCCCGTCTGCTGAGCTCCACGGCAGTCCATACAGAATCTGTACTCTATAATACTCGGTCTGACCCGAGCATTATAGTTAAATAACATCCGAGTTAGTCTGGAAAACCAACGTGAGAAATCACACTCAACTGAATTATTAAAGTTTTCAAAATCCTTTGAAATCAAGGGTATCTCGTAAGACCACGCCACAAATAAACATGCCAGTTTTTTACCTTACGATAACCAAAACATTTCCTATAAATCCTCTGATATTATAATAGTGTCTATATACAAATACTTATTCAAATAGCCTAAATTGTTACATTATTAAATTCCAGCTACTGGCCACAAAGTGGGTTTTACAAACAAAAATCGTAAAGGACACGTAGGGAAAATGGACTTCCATCAATGGCAGGGCTATTGGGGTACCCCCGTCATAGTACGTGGCCTAGATCACCGTACCGAGGATCACTCCCAATCCCCTACAACACAAACCCGGAACTACCCCTTACTGGATAGTCCAAATAAGTTCACCTTGCGATTGGGATTAGCAACCGCCATACAGCCGAATATAAAAAGGGACATCTAGACAGGGGTGACCTTACCCTAATTGGTTGCTAGCCACTTAGCCTTGTGTGCACCTCCCCTGTTTTATCCATTCTCGGTTGATGAGGCTTGAGGCTATGCGTTACTTCTTTAGAACACAATCACTTAGAATGCTCGTCGTCCTCCTGACGATGTTCTGAAAGCATTCGTCCATACAAGTCCATTCCGGGTTCGAATGGAACCGAAGGCACTACTCCTACTACATCCATTTCGGAATCACGCTCAGGATTAGTAGCAACTAGCCCTTGCATTTCATTGCTCCATCTTCGACTCCAAACTTTTGCCTTCCACGTGAAAACGTTCAAATCGGATCGAAGTGATTTTCGGAAAATTAGTCTCGATCCTGGTCTCTTCGAAACGATCAGCGCGTTCGCCAATATTGATAGTCAGTTATTTAACTATCAAATAACATTCACAAACAATCATCAAGCCATAATAATTTCTTCCAAATTATTTATAATTCTCAAAATATCTTTGCAAAATATATTTCCACTTTTCAACCCTTTGAAAACAGTTTCAAACCATCTTTCTCTTACGGAATAAATTACCCAAATATTTTCTATTTCCACTGAAATCACCAAGTACAAATACTTTAGATTTTAAAATAATTTAAAACACTTTATTATAAAATATACTTTACAACATTTAAATTAAACTACTTAACACTTTATTCAAAAATATATGTTTTAAAAATATTTAAAATAAAACTACTTTATAAAATGTAGAACTAATTTTTAAAATAAAGGTTAAGCCAAACTGTAACATCCCGCCTTTTCGCACACTTTAAAACGACACACGTGCCAATTCAAAGCATACGCAAGGACGGAGTGTTATGGGGTAGATCAGAAAAAACAGAGAAGGAATAAAACAAAATAGAATCTCACAGCGGAAGGATAAAATATAATAATAAATATACAGTTCAAACAGTTTACAAAACAGTTATTTCACTTATACAATGAACATCAGAGTTACACATACCAATACAACAATGCAGCGGAATATAAAGAGTGTGTGGTGCAATACTATATATAAAATAATGCTGAATCTTCGTCTTCGTCCTCCAAGCTAAATCTGCTATCCTGAAATGCTCGGACTGACCCGAGCGAATTTGAAAAGACAAAAACACTCGAGTCAGACAAGAATATCTTATGTGAGTTAAATAAACAGAAATAAATATGAGTACAGTAACTCAAGAGATGCTCGGGATTTACATCTCCTAAGGATCCGTTAAACTATTTACTATGTAGTATATTGCGCTATTATAATAGTGTCTATTTATAAAATAAACTTACTTTTAAATAGCGTTAAGGCTTTACATTTTCCACCTTAACACGTAAAATGCCAATAGTCTATACAGTACCGTAATACCTCCTGATCGGGAAGCTACCAGAGGATACTCCATAGGTACGACACAAATAGAAACTCGTAGTAAAGGCTCGATATGGTAGGTGACACGGCACAACTAGGCAATGCCAGGGTAGATATACCAATTGCTATCCAGGCTGGTGGAAACGCGTAGCCGCAGTTACCGCCCACCTCGGACTAACTCCCCAAAATCAAAATATAGAAGTGGCCACTGAATCAAATCCAAGTCAAAGTATTATATCGAAGAGGAGCGTCCGATCAGAGGAATGACCTCATTGGCCTGAGAATCGCTCCTATTTTAGCCACCTTATGCCAACTCACGGGAGTTGGGTCCACGTATTTACCTTACAGGAAACGTCGCCACCACCTACTTCATTCTGGAATCTCCACCGCGTACACGGTTAGTCAAAGTGGTTTTCGGTATCGACAGAGAGTATGTCCATATCCGATCCCGGTCTCTTTGTCAACCAATCGTTATTATAACACCGCGGTTATTTAAAAACAGTTTATACTTTAAAACCAGAATATAATCCCTTTCAAAACCATAATATTACGATATCATTTCTTCTTTAAAAACACAAACAATTTATTTTCATATTATTTTATAAAAGCCCAAATCAATGATATCGTTTCCCAAATAAAATTTTCCTTTCCAAAAATTATGTCACTTTTTATTATTTAATATCCCATGTAACCAATATTTTGTTTGTAACTTTCAACATAATTCTTCGAAAATCCATAGTATTTTAAAACCATTATTTTCAAAACTAAATGGTTTGGATATTCAACGGTATGCGAATTAAAAAGGTTTAACTTTACTGTTGTTTTATAAAGAATAAATTACATGGCTTTCCAAATATTTCTTGTTTTAAAGTTAAACCAAAATCCAAAATATTACTTCAAGTCCCAAAACCATTTCAATTTTATATATATTTATATCCATTTTTGAGCATTAATATTTCAACTAAAGTTGGATTTTTATCCTTTCAAAATCAATATTCTATTAATTAATCTTGACCATTCACATAAAATCCATAATTAATAAGACTTCAATTTCTAGTAAAATATATATATATATATATATATATATATAGAATTTTTCCACTTCAAATTATACTAGAATATCCATTTCTATTTATTTTGGGAAAATCCAATTACAAATATCATATCTTAAAATTTCCAACTTTACATTTAAACATAGGATATAAATTTACCAAACTCCATTTTCTAAATTTCTTCCATTTTCAATAAAGAAATTTATATTCCTTTTAATTTCAAAATTTCAACTTCATAGGTATATAAATATGGAATAAAATATTTATACAATATAAATTTAAGATTTATAGACTGTATTCAATCCAAACCATAGAAATCACATTAAAATAGTTATATATAGACCGCGGTGCCTGTATAAAATTTTCTATCCTATGGTCAAGTGATACGGATATTTATCATTTCAATCCGCAATTTAAAAAATAAAACTTTGCGGTTTTATCATTTCAAACCACAATCCCGAATGAAATGTAAAATGTATGCTAACTTGCAGTTTAATGATATCAAATAAAACATCCATTCAACAACACATCCATCATCCAGTCACAAACATCAAGCAATATCAACCAATAACAAAATATGTTTGGGAATATACAACAGGTAATAATTGGCAGTTTAATTCAAATTATATTTATCAACTATAAATCTAACAGTTTATTTTCAGTGATAATTGACATAACTGTTAACTAGCAGTTCTTATGCAAACAATAATTTCTAACAGCCAATTAATACGCAATCAATCAATTTAATTAACAGCTAAATTCAAAAAAATGTAATTCAACAGATATGGGTGAAATAACATGCCAAAAGCTCATAAATAAATTTCTATTCATTTCTAAAATTTATTTAACAACCATAAAAGCTTCTAGTAATTGTGAGTGAGTTAAAACACTCACCTTTTGAATTTAAATCGAATGTAAATCCGATTTAAACCCAAAATTTGACGGTCTCTAAATTTATCCAAACCAGCGTCATCAGATCCGGAATTTAATTACGATCCTAATAAAAGAAATTTCGTGTGAAACGGAGTTCGTATGTGAAAGTTATCACAATTAAACGATTTGCAATTGAAATAAAAAAAATTAAAAATAAACAAAACAAAAATAAAATACCGTGCCACATCCACCTTCCCTCGTGAAAAACGCATATGCTTCTTCTTGATTGCTAACTTTGTTCCGTAATTTTTCTTTTATTTCGATTTACTTTAATTTTCCTCCTTATTATATGAATGTATGTATTTTAAAAGGTTTGAAAGAAAAAGAAGATTTGAAAAAGAAGAATTGAAAAAAAATGATTAAAATAAGAACTGAAAATGGAAGAGAAGATCTAGATTTGAAAAGAAGAAAGTTTGAAATAGAAGTAAATTTGAAGAAGAAGAAGAAGAATATTTGAAGAGAAAGAAAAGAAAAAAAAATTAAAATGAGAGATAATAAGGAGCTTTGAGAAAAACAAGAAAAAAAGAAGAAGAAGAAGAATAGCATGGAGGCTAGGGTTAGAGTTAGGAGAAACAAAATGTAATAGAAGAATAAGAAGTAGGTTATTTATAATTATTGGAAAGAAATAAAGTAAATATGAACAACCTTTTTAAAAGTAGCAGGTATTCAAAAGAGGTATTTATTAATTAGAAAGAAAATGAATATGGAGGGACAAAAATAAATGACACGTTTCGTTAGTTTGATTCTAAATTAATTAAGTGCTAGATACAGAAAAATTTGAATACATCATATATACATATTCATACTTTAACTGTGTGACAAAATTGCTAAACATACATCAAGTACGATTAATTGGTGACAATATATAGGAATAATCAACAATAAATGTGGATGCAATCACATAAGGATCTAATAGGGAAGGAGATAAAAGTAACAACGTTGATTAATTCCACTTTCCCACTTTAGCCAATCAAATTACAAAATTTAAAATTTTATAAAATTTCTCTCCTTTGATTTCTTAAACAATTTTAATAACTAACAACAAGTTCTATGTTAATTCAATCATTAATCATTTCGCCAATTACCAAATTAAATTTCAATTATTCGCAATAAATCAAATTATAAATTTTTCATTCCAATAAATAAAATAAATCTTGATTTTTTTTCTTCCATCCTTATTAATTCCACAACTTGTTCAATTTGAAAATCATTATCATATTTTCCAAATGTTACCTTAATTTAACACTTATGTAACGTATTATTAGATTCGTTGCAAGATTTCAATTTCAATCCCCATTTCTTAATATACTCAAATTCTGGACATTTTTATTTCCTTACCCATAAGTGTAACATTTATTGCCAATTCCATCCAAATTTAACAGGTAACCCTTAACAATGTTTTCAATCCAAAGGTTATACTTAAGTTTACGTTGTATTCTACAACTTATCATATTATGAAGAAAATTCACATTATTCCCCAATATTACCTTAATTCATATTAACTTAACATTAAATTTACTCTTCATTCTATTATTAACCTATTAGTATTAAATAGATGAAATTAACATTGGTTTTACACTCTATTACGTAGATATCCTTAAATTTTATCTAAGTTTATATTTACATAATATTCCAACATTAAATTTTATCCAATTTTTTTTCTTCCTTTTTATTTTAATTAAATCCAATTTCCCTAAAGTTACATTCAAACAAGTAAATTTTGATTTCCAATCAATCATTATACTATAACATTCTTAACATTTTTTTCATTACACTACTAAATTCTACCTTGATAAGTTTACGCTTCTATTGCTTTACTTTCACACTTCCGTTAAAATATAAATTAATTCTAAAGTAACGTTTATTGTTGACCCCGCCATTTTAATTACTCATATTTAGATGGACGTTATTTCAAATAAGTTCATTGACTCATTTAAATTAGGTAGTTTATAGTAGTTGTTATCCCACCCTTACAATTATTTCCTACTAACGTGCTACCAACTCCTTTAATTAAAATTTGAATTCCAAACCTTATTTAATATACTAGGTAAGATAAATAACATATATAGATTGCTACCAACTTTCCTTTTCTTGCATCTATGTGTTTATTACTTGACACACCAGTAAATATTACATATACACAAAATTCCGTTATCACTTGCCTAACAAGGTTATTATCACTTAAGATCTCACTGCATCCACATTTTCACATTTTCATTTCCTAGTTTCTTTACTTTATTCTACATAATTTATTACAAATGGGATTTTCTTTGGTTTACATCTTATTTGTATTTAACATTTCTCAATCACCAATTCATTTCACTTTAACTGCGGTAAATTGGCGGATAAATTGAATTTGATTCCCAAAATCTAAATTAACAAGAAACAAGGGTAGGTAACATACAATAGTCATTAAATCTAAATTCTAGTCACCTAAATAGGCTTTTATTCCTTGCAAATAAATGTTACTATTTATTTTCATAGTACAAATCTCAATGATTATTCCATTTTATATTTGCTTAGGCCATTTATAGTCCACTATACATATCTTCATAAATGGGTAATTTATTCAATTCATTAAGTGTCAATTCTATTAAGCCCTGTTTATATCTTTATGCATTCTTCTATTACTTTACAAAAGGGAATAACTTTTAAACTCATACACTTAATAACAAAACCGTTATAAATCCAATAAACTTCCAAATCCAAGTTTGTACACATTTTACACAACTATTATGATTTCTCACAAACGTTGAATTTATTAAATGACCATTTATTATAATTTAATTCCCTTAATTGAATCAAATGCTTATTATTATATATATTCTTTTCATTCTACCATTCCTTCCCATTTTAAATTCATTAACGTATTTACACATCTCTATCTTTCAAATATAAAATAACCAAACTGATTACAAACACTGTTTCTATCAATTTTCATAAGTTTGTTCAAAACTATACTTTTGTTTACATAAAATAAATTTTATGTTTCTATTAGTTTTCTTTTCCTTTCACTACAGGCATAAATTATTACTATCTACACTAATTACATCTTTGTATTAATGAACACCATTTAAGTTAATATTTATACTAACATTCACAAATTCAACATTTATTTGTTTCTTCAAAATTACTTTAAATCAAGTTGTGAAAATTTACATTATCCACATCTATTATCATAAAATTTTATAGTTACACTAAATTGCAACCACTATACCAAATTTCTACATTTATTTTTTAACCAAATTAGAAATTATATTAATTCATTTTATTATCATAAATTTAACGGGTCGTTACAATCTCCCCCACTCAAAACTTTTCGTCCCCGAAAAGGAAAAAAGAAGGGAGGAGGAAGATTTACAGTGCATCTTATTTCAAATATTAACTTATAAACAATATTTTACTGGATTAATTTCCTTTAATGAAATATACTTGTTTTATAATCATTATATCCTTTAATACTTGAATTATTAAAGTTGGAAAAATACTTTCACAAAATTCTAAGTCCAAAATTTACGAATTTTTTTGACAAAGTCTCCTTTGTACGGAGGGACTCTGGAGAAAATATAATATCCAAATATACAAATATATTACACATATTATCTAAATAAAATATCCCAACACGGGAAAATATATAAAATAGCGCTTTATACGTAATCCGGAAACGTACCTATTTGTCGGGCAATACGCTTATTATTACGGAACCAAAAGCAGTAGCAGTTGCTTCCATAACCTGTATTTTCTTATAAGCCTAAAAGGTTAAATATTTATTTTAAAATGAACTATTCTAGTGGATTCAATCATTCATATCCAATCAAATGCAACAACCATACATTTTAACAAACAGCACACACCGCAAACAAAATCATTCAATCAAACAAACAATTAGTTGTTAGGTTCAAATTCCGAAATTGTACGAAATGTAAAATAACTATCAAGTGCATCCTTTACTCAACAGTCTTAGATGGAACAAAGATAGATTATTTCTCCATCCAACAACTTCAAAATTCCTTACCCAACAACCATACATCAACCAAACAATTCAAATCAACACCAAAATAGCTTATTATACATTTATTTCATACTTCAGTGGTTTGATTTTCTTCCCTTCATTTATGGAAGAATTTCTTTATTTCTTACAAGTTTTATTTTCCAATTATCCCAAAATTCATTACAATTGTATTTCCTTTTTATTACTTAAGTTTATAAAATAAATTCCCATTAGTAACAACAAATATTTTGAATATCTTCATTTCCTTACTCTTCATTTGTAAGATTTCCCTTAAATTCTTAATCTGCTAACATTCATTCTTATAAGTGGAAGTTTTTATTTATCTATTAACTATGGATTACAGTCATTTCAATTCTTCCTACTTTCCATTATATTGGAATAGGGGAGATTAAAACATACTTAAGTAAATAATCTTACAACATGTCACCTATTAATAATACTTAACTTTATTTTCAATAGAATTTTAATTATCACTTAAGTTTATACCATTTAATTCTTATTTATAACGGTAATTTATTGAATACTTCATTTTCCTACATTCCTACTTGTAAAATATTCAATTCTAATTTCACATTTAACATTTCAACTTTTATGTTTGGGTAAGTTATTTATGTTAAGGAAATTGCAATTGAACTTATACAAGTTAAATCTCCATTCTTTAATTAAATTTAATGTTTATCCATATTACTCTTTGTCTCATGTGTATTCAAATTCCTCTTTATAGCTTTGCAATTATTCTCTTATTTCAATTAGAGGTTTCAATTCATTTATTACTTAACTTTTATTTCACTAACAATTTATTAATGGGAGATTTTAGAATTAAATTTCGGGTTAAATCTCAATTTATTTCAAAATAATAGATAAATAAGTTCTTACAACTCAATATCTCTAATTATATTTAGAACAATAAAAGAAAATTTTTAGAAAATTTCAAAATAAATCTGCAGTAGAATTTACTACAGTGGCCTTTCCCCTTCGAAACTCGAAATGAAAGTCGATGATGCGGCCGTCATCACTGAATTTATTTTCCAGTGACAGAGAGGAAAGTACAGAATTTAAATTTTTTTTTTCCAAAATCTTCTTTAAAACAATTCTTCCAAGTTATACGAAATATTTATATAAGAAATTACTTATAAACCAAATCAATAAATTTCACAAATTCTTTGAAAGCAGATTTGGAAAAATCCCGGACTTAAGTTCTAAAATCTCCAATTTGATTTATCATAATTTCAACTTAGCTTCAGTTATTATAAATATTTTATTTCCTAACACCCAATCTATAGCAACCAAATATATATATATATATATCTTTATAAAATATCTTTATATATAGAAAATATAATAGGCAAAATTCTTTCATTCACCTATATTAAAACAAATATTATGTCGGTCTGTCCTATTAAGTGTTTAGAAATCCCTATTGATGACATAGCGTCCCATGCATCAACCAGAATTTATAAATACAAAGCGGAACAGATTAACACAATATAAAAATCTTTTTATTAATACTAACAAATACACTCTCTCATATATATACACTCAGCGACTCCCATAGGATATTACTACCCTATTAACAAAGAGTCAAACCCCACAAAGCCAAGGTTTATCGCTAAACCAAAGCTCTGATACCAGATGTAACATCCCGCCTTTTCGCACACTTTAAAACGACACACGTGCCAATTCAAAGCATACGCAAGGACGGAGTGTTATGGGGTAGATCAGAAAAAACAGAGAAGGAATAAAACAAAATAGAATCTCACAGCGGAAGGATAAAATATAATAATAAATATACAGTTCAAACAGTTTACAAAACAGTTATTTCACTTATACAATGAACATCAGAGTTACACATACCAATACAACAATGCAGCGGATTATAAAGAGTGTGTGGTGCAATACTATATATAAAATAATGCTGAATCATCGTCTTCGTCCTTCAAGCTAAATCTGCTATCCTGAAATGCTCGGACAGACCCGAGTGAATTTGAAAAGACAAAAACACTCGAGTCAGACTAGAATATCTTATGTGAGTTAAATAAACAGAAATAAATATGAGTATAGTAACTCAAGAGATGCTCGGGATTTACATCTCCTAAGGATCCGTTAAACTATTTACTATGTAGTATATTGCGCTATTATAATAGTGTCTATTTATAAAATAAACTTACTTTTAAATAGCGTTAAGGCTTTACATTTTCCACCTTAACACGTAAAATGCCAATAGTCTATACAGTACCGTAATACCTCCTGATCGGGAAGCTACCAGAGGATACTCCATAGGTACGACACAAATAGAAACTCGTAGTAAAGGCTCGATATGGTAGGTGACACGGCACAATTAGACAATGCCAGGGTAGATATACCAATTGCTATCCAGGCTGGTGGAAACGCGTAGCCGCAGTTACCGCCCACCTCGGACTAACTCCCCAAAATCAAAATATAGAAGTGGCCACTGAATCAAATCCAAGTCAAAGTATAATATCGAAGAGGAGCGTCCGATCAGAGGAATGACCTCATTGGCCTGAGAATCGCTCCTGTTTTAGCCACCTTATGCCAACTCACGGGAGTTGGGTCCACGTATTTACCTTACAGGAAACGTCGCCACCACCTACTTCATTCTGGAATCTCCACCGCGTACACGGTTAGTCAAAGTGGTTTTCGGTATCGACAGACAGTATGTCCATATCCGATCCCGTTCTCTTTGCCAACCAATCGTTATTATAACACCGCGGTTATTTAAAAACGGTTTATACTTTAGAACCAGAATATAATCCCTTTCAAAACAATAATATTACGATATCATTTCTTTTTTAAAAACACAAACAATTTATTTTCATATTATTTTATAAAAGCCCAAATCAATGATATCGTTTCCCAAATAAAATTTTCCTTTCCAAAAATTATGTCACTTTTTATTATTTAATATCCCATGTAACCAATATTTTGTTTGTAACTTTCAACATAATTCTTCGAAAATCCATAGTATTTTAAAACCATTATTTTCAAAACTAAATGGTTTGGATATTCAACGGTATGCGAATTAAAAAGGTTTAACTTTACTGTTGTTTTATAAAGAATAAATTACATGGCTTTCCAAATATTTCTTGTTTTAAAGTTAAACCAAAATCCAAAATATTACTTCAAGTCCCAAAACCATTTCAATTTTATATATATTTATATCCATTTTTGAGCATTAATATTTCAACTAAAGTTGGATTTTTATCCTTTCAAAATCAATATTCTATTAATTAATCTTGACCATTCACATAAAATCCATAATTAATAAGACTTCAATTTCTAGTAAAATATATATATATATATATATATATATAGAATTTTTCCACTTCAAATTATACTAGAATATCCATTTCTATTTATTTTGGGAAAATCCAATTACAAATATCATATCTTAAAATTTCCAACTTTACATTTAAACATAGGATATAAATTTACCAAACTCCATTTTCTAAATTTCTTCCATTTTCAATAAAGAAATTTATATTCCTTTTAATTTCAAAATTTCAACTTCATAGGTATATAAATATGGAATAAAATATTTATACAATATAAATTTAAGATTTATAGACCGTATTCAATCCAAACCATAGAAATCACATTAAAATAGTTATATATAGACCGCGGTGCCTGTATAAAATTTTCTATCCTATGGTCAAGTGATACGGATATTTATCATTTCAATCCGCAATTTAAAAAATAAAACTTTGCGGTTTTATCATTTCAAACCACAATCTCGAATGAAATGTAAAATGTATGCTAACTTGCAGTTTAATGATATCAAGTAAAACATCCATTCAACAACACATCCATCATCCAGTCACAAACATCAAGCAATATCAACCAATAACAAAATATGTTTGGGAATATACAACAGGTAATAATTGGCAGTTTAATTCAAATTATATTTATCAACTATAAATCTAACAGTTTATTTTCAGTGATAATTGACATAACTGTTAACTAGCAGTTCTTATGCAAACAATAATTTCTAACAGCCAATTAATACGCAATCAATCAATTTAATTAACAGCTAAATTCAAAAAAATGCAATTCAACAGATATGGGTGAAATAACATGCCAAAAGCTCATAAATAAATTTCTATTCATTTCTAAAATTTATTTAACAAACATAAAAGCTTCTAGTAATTGTGAGTGAGTTAAAACACTCACCTTTTGAATTTAAATCGAATGTAAATCCGATTTAAACCCAAAATTTGACGGTCTCTAAATTTATCCAAACCAGCGTCATCAGATCCGGAATTTAATTACGATCCTAACAAAAGAAATTTCGTGTGAAACGGAGTTCGTATGTGAAAGTTATCACAATTAAACGATTTGCAATTGAAATAAAAAAAAAATAAACAAAACAAAAATAAAATACCGTGCCACATCCACCTTCCCTCATGAAAAACGCATATGCTTCTTCTTGATTGCTAACTTTGTTCCGTAATTTTTCTTTTATTTCGATTTACTTTAATTTTCCTCCTTATTATATGAATGTATGTATTTTAAAAGGTTTGAAAGAAAAAGAAGATTTGAAAAAGAAGAATTGAAAAAAAATGATTAAAATAAGAACTGAAAATGGAAGAGAAGATCTAGATTTGAAAAGAAGAAAGTTTGAAATAGAAGTAAATTTGAAGAAGAAGAAGAAGAATATTTGAAGAGAAAGAAAAGAAAAAAAAATTAAAATGAGAGATAATAAGGAGCTTTGAGAAAAACAAGAAAAAAAGAAGAAGAAGAAGAAGAAGAAGAAGAAGAATAGCATGGAGGCTACGGTTAGAGTTAGGAGAAACAAAATGTAATAGAAGAATAAGAAGTAGGTTATTTATAATTATTGGAAAGAAATAAAGTAAATATGAACAACCTTTTTAAAAGTAGCAGGTATTCAAAAGAGGTATTTATTAATTAGAAAGAAAATGAATATGGAGGGACAAAAATAAATGACACGTTTCGTTAGTTTGATTCTAAATTAATTAAGTGCTAGGTACAGAAAAATTTGAATACATCATATATATATATTCATACTTTAACTGTGCGACAAAATTGCTAAACATACATCAAGTACGATTAATTGGTGACAATATATAGGAATAATCAACAATAAATGTGGATGCAATCACATAAGGATCTAATAGGGAAGGAGATAAAAGTAACAACGTTGATTAATTCCACTTTCCCACTTTAGCCAATCAAATTACAAAATTTAAAATTTTATAAAATTTCTCTCCTTTGATTTCTTAAACAATTTTAATAACTAACAACAAGTTCTATGTTAATTCAATCATTAATCATTTCGCCAATTACCAAATTAAATTTCAATTATTCGCAATAAATCAAATTATAAATTTTTCATTCCAATAAATAAAATAAATCTTGATTTTTTTTTTCTTCCATCCTTATTAATTCCACAACTTGTTCAATTTGAAAATCATTATCATATTTTCCAAATGTTACCTTAATTTAACACTTATGTAACGTATTATTAGATTCGTTGCAAGATTTCAATTTCAATCCCCATTTCTTAATATACTCAAATTCTGGACATTTTTATTTCCTTACCCATAAGTGTAACATTTATTGCCAATTCCATCCAAATAACAGGTAACCCTTAACAATGTTTTCAATCCAAAGGTTATATTTAAGTTTACGTTGTATTCTACAACTTATCATATTATGAAGAAAATTCACATTATTCCCCAATATTACCTTAATTCATATTAACTTAACATTAAATTTACTCTTCATTCTATTATTAACCTATTAGTATTAAATAGATGAAATTAACATTGGTTTTACACTCTATTACGTAGATATCCTTAAATTTTATCTAAGTTTATATTTACATAATATTCCAACATTAAATTTTATCCAATTTTTTTTCTTCCTTTTTATTTTAATTAAATCCAATTTCCCTAAAGTTACATTCAAACAAGTAAATTTTGATTTCCAATCAATCATTATACTATAACATTCTTAACATTTTTTTCATTACACTACTAAATTCTACCTTGATAAGTTTACGCTTCTATTGCTTTACTTTCACACTTCCGTTAAAATATAAATTAATTCTAAAGTAACGTTTATTGTTGACCCCGCCATTTTAATTACTCATATTTAGATGGACGTTATTTCAAATAAGTTCATTGACTCATTTAAATTAGGTAGTTTATAGTAGTTGTTATCCCACCCTTACAATTATTTCCTACTAACGTGCTACCAACTCCTTTAATTAAAATTTGAATTCCAAACCTTATTTAATATACTAAGTAAGATAAATAACATATATAGATTTCTACCAACTTTCCTTTTCTTGCATCTATGTGTTTATTACTTGACACACCAGTAAATATTACATATACACAAAATTCCTTTATCACTTGCCTAACAAGGTTATTATCACTTAAGATCTCACTGCATCCACATTTTCACATTTTCATTTCCTAGTTTCCTTACTTTATTCTACATAATTTATTACAAATGGGATTTTCTTTGGTTTACATCTTATTTGTATTTAACATTTCTCAATCACCAATTCATTTCACTTTAACTGCGGTAAATTGGCGGATAAATTGAATTTGATTCCCAAAATCTAAATTAACAAGAAACAAGGGTAGGTAACATACAATAGTCATTAAATCTAAATTCTAGTCACCTAAATAGGCTTTTATTCCTTGCAAATAAATGTTACTATTTATTTTCATAGTACAAATCTCAATGATTATTCCATTTTATATTTGCTTAGGCCATTTATAGTCCACTATACATATCTTCATAAATGGGTAATTTATTCAATTCATTAAGTGTCAATTCTATTAAGCCCTGTTTATATCTTTATGCATTCTTCTATTACTTTACAAAAGGGAATAACTTTTAAACTCACACACTTAATAACAAAACCGTTATAAATCCAATAAACTTCCAAATCCAAGTTTGTACACATTTTACACAACTATTATGATTTCTCACAAACGTTGAATTTATTAAATGACCATTTATTATAATTTAATTCCCTTAATTGAATCAAATGCTTATTATTATATATATTCTTTTCATTCTACCATTCCTTCCCATTTTAAATTCATTAACGTATTTACACATCTCTATCTTTCAAATATAAAATAACCAAACTGATTACAAACACTGTTTCTATCAATTTTCATAAGTTTGTTCAAAACTATACTTTTGTTTACATAAAATAAATTTTATGTTTCTATTAGTTTTCTTTTCCTTTCACTACAGGCATAAATTATTACTATCTACACTAATTACATCTTTGTATTAATGAACACCATTTAAGTTAATATTTATACTAACATTCACAAATTCAACATTTATTTGTTTCTTCAAAATTACTTTAAATCAAGTTGTGAAAATTTACATTATCCACATCTATTATCATAAAATTTTATAGTTACACTAAATTGCAACCACTATACCAAATTTCTACATTTATTTTTTAACCAAATTAGAAATTATATTAATTCATTTTATTATCATAAATTTAACGGGTCGTTACACAAACTAAATTTAAAATAACGGTTACGAAATTCTATACAAGTTTTCAAATAAACTTACCCAAACTATTCTTAAAATAAAATTACTTTATCAAATATAAATATTAATAATTATCTTTTTAAAAAATAATACCAATTAACCTTTAAATGGTTACTACTAAAATTAGTTTTGAAAAATATTCACTTTAAAAAATTAAAACATTTAAAAATAATAAATTTTCTAAAACATTTCCTTAAAACAAATTTTTAGAGCCTTTAACTTATACATAAAAGTCTCCTTTAAAATGCACCTGGCTTTCCAGGGAATACACTTCCCATTTCCACACCTTTAAAATAAACACTATTTATTTTTAAAACAAATTACCCATTCCTTTATAAATTCACATCGTGAATTTATATTTCCAAATATCGACTGATATTTTGTTTAACCTTATAAACCCAGTTTATAAATCTCACAGTCTTATCTTTCTTTAAATCAAGGTTTCAAACAATAAATCAATCTTGAAATTGATTTTCAAAATTTACTCCATTTAAAATGAATTTCTTTACTCGTCCAATTTTCATTTCAAAACTCATTAAATTTAGATTTAACTTCTTTATTTTAATTCAAAATCTTATATAAGCTAAAATACGAATCGCATATTTTTCCAAATTTTAACCTTAAATTTGAAAATAATTTCTTTATTCCTCTAAATAATATCATTAAGTCTAAAAAAATTATTTATTCTTCTTTATTCAAAATATACTTTCCCTACTTGGAATTTAAAATTTAAAAATCAACTTTTATTCTTTCAAATCATTTAATTATCCAAATTCCTTATCATCATTTTATTTAAAATTACCTTTTTATTTACTTTAAAAATCCAAACTTCATAAATATATTTCAATTCTCAAAATTCCAATATATCTATAACCAAGCTAGAGTATTCAATAAATTCCAATTCCCAATATGATCAATATAATACTGACGACCCGACTTTCTAACCACAGAAAGACGTATCGTCAATAAGATAAGAAAGAGATAGAAATAAAAAAGATAGAAAGAAAGAATAACAACATCAGAATCTCACAGAGGAAATGGAACAAAATATAATACATCACATAACTATTACATAGTTTTACATATATCATAGTTACACAACATTATACAACATGACAGTCATATATATATATATATATATATATATATATATATATGTATATATCTTCCATTACATACATCAACTAAACAGCGGAACTAGAAAGATAGATATATACGTCTGGACTCCTGCTCCAAGCTCCTACCCGAACTCAACAATCCAAAACCTATCACTTGGCTACTCATAAAAATTTGACTACCCAAGAGTTTGTGAAAAACAGAAATAAACTCCAGGTCAGACATGGGTCTGGTGTGAGTAAACGAGTTAAAGTTGCTTAACTTTGAAAACTATTTGAAAATAAAGGTATCACGTAAGACTTCCCACACATAAACACGGGTAAGTTTTTACCTTACGCTAACCAAAACATTTTATAGGAAATCCAGTGATATTATCATAGTGTATAGGGTTTTCAAGTAAATAGAAAATAGCCGAAATAGTTACATGATTAAATTCCAGCTACTAGCCATAAAAGTGGGTAATACAAATCAAAACCGTAGGGTCTCGTAGGGAAAATGGGTTTCCATCAATGGCAGGGCTACTGGGTATCGCCCGTCACAGTACGGGGCCTGGATCACCATACCGAGGATCACTCCCGACACCCTACAACACAAGGCCGGAATCATTCCTTACTGAACAGTCCCGAACAAGATAGCCCCGTAGTTATGGCCAACAACTGCCCGCACGGCCGAAATAAAGGGACATCTAAGCAGGGGTATATCTCGTCCTTCTTGGGTGCTACCCACCTAACCTTGCTGCATCTCCCCTGTTTTAGCCATTCTCGGTTGATGAGGCTTGAGGCTGCGATTACCTTTATAGAACATATCTCTTAGAATGCTCATCATCCGCCTGACGATGTGCTGAAAGCATTCAATCCATACAAGTTCGTTCCGGGTTCGAGCGGAACCGAAGGCATTATCTCGTTACACTCATTTTGGAATTACCCTTAGAGTTAACGATGATAACCCTTGCACTCTGAAACACCATCTCGATCTTCACTTGAGATGCCATGACCTAACGTTTAATTTGGATCGATGTGGTTATCGGATAATCATAACTGACACCCGATCCCGGTCTCATCGAAATACAAACGCCATTTTAAAGGCCAAGTTGTTTAATAGTTTAAACAGTTAAATTCAACACTTTGAATTCACATAGCATTTATCACAGATAAATCATACTCAATTGTCATAGATATATCAAGGCATATCACAGAGCATCATAGAATATCACCAAATAGATATCACAAAAGTCAGATATTCTACTTATACAATCATTCATAAGCAAGCATCTTAAATTATTATTGTAATTAATTCAATTTAAATCAATTACTTGAGAGTTAATCACTTAATCCTGTTTTAATCATCAATTAATTAATTATTCCATTTCAAATTATCTAATTATTACTTAATTAATCATTAATTACTAATTAATTAATCATTAATTACTAATTAATTAATCATTAATCCTTAATTAATTACTTAATTAGTTAACTACTATTTATTTAATAATTAACTTTAAGTAGTTAATTTAAAAAAATTAATTACAAATTATTAGATCTCAAATTACTTAGTTAATTACAATTATAAATTAATTTACATTCTTACAATATAAATTAATCATCTTACATTTGAAAACCTCTGTTAATAACCTTTAAATCAAATCTTAATTCAAAAATTTCAGACATTATTTATTTTATTAATACTAAGCCTGTTTAACATTTTTTACTTAAACATTTATAAGGCTAACCCTCTAGAAAATGAAACCCGAGGAAAACCCCTAGTTTACTCGAGTAAAACTCGAGTTCCTCTCAACCTTTTGCCAAGTCCCCCTCTCTTTCTTCTCCTTCTACTTTTCTTCTTCTTCTACTCTTTTTTTTATTAAGTTATAAACTGCTGTTATACGTAAGCATACTCACGCACCAGGATATAACCCGAAGCCACCTCTCATTTTTCTCGAGTAACAACTCGATACATTCACCCTAAAACTTTCTGACATCCATACGCCGCTGTGCACGTGCAGGGCACTTCGCCAGCGTTCTGGCGAACCGTGTCATCTCCGGCAAGTCACCAACAAACGTAAGAATTGAAAACAAGGTTCAATACGATGCAATCAAACCCATGGTGAAATCGAGCCTACAGGTCGAAAACTCGAACTTGACCTCACCCCTCAAATTCGCTTCGCCTCACCAACGTCGTCCATCATAGGCGACACAACTTCGGCCTCACCTCGTCGATGCTCCACTCTACCATCCCCTAGAAACTCGTGCAACTCGATCAACCCGTGGTGGCGAAATCATCACATTTACAGACCACTGCAAAACTCAATCCAAAACCCTAAATTCGTCGCGACCCAATAATTCCTGCAATAGAATTTTTTTTTAACATTTTTCTTGTCTTCTAAATCATCAAGCTAGCTTCAAAACAAAATTCAACATGTAAGATTGCTTGATCATCGGAAATCGACAAAAAGGCATTTTTGGTTCATCTCAGAACTGCACCTTGTACACTTATCTAAAAATCATCATTTTTATTTTAAAAATCCTATCTTTGAATGTTTATTCAAGTTATATAATCGAATCAACAATTTAAATATTTGAATAAATCATATAATTCCCTTTTTACTGTAAAACTGAATGTACAGAGTCCATATTCCACTGTCAAGCTTCAAAACAAAATTCAAGGCTATGATTTAAGATTAAACAACTTATTTTATTTAAAATTCTAAGCTTATAATATTTTTTATGAAGAAGTATAAATTTTTTTTCCTACTTTTCTTTGCTCTGTAACCAAAAATAAAAGAAGAACATGCCATATAAAAATTCCCAATGCAACAGAAAATATACATAACTGCTTGTTTAAACTATACAGCAAAGCACATACCATTCATAAATCAAATACACAAATTTAAATTTGAAAACAGTATGTTTACTCACCTGAATTATTTTGAACAGAGAACAATTCTTGTGCTAAAGGCTATAGTTTTGAGTTTCCTGTAACTCCTTTCTGCCTTATTGTTGAGTGAAGAAGAGTTTGTAAAAAAAATGATGATGTTTATTTTCTTTTCAGGCTTGCTGAGTTATGAACGAACATGAATAAGATTATGTATATATATATAGAAACAGTTTGTACAGGGGTAGAAGCTTCTGGTACAAGTTTTATTTCTTTTGATCAGATCAGATTTTTTTTTGTATGGAGGCTGAAATGATCTTTTTTGCAATTCGAAATGACCAAATGCTGTGCTAGCATTAAATGCAAATGTCTTCCTTATAAGCTACAGCCTCAACCAAGTTAATTCTTGTAAGTAGATAATTTTTTTTGTTTCTTCCTTTTTTTATACATGTATATAGATGTTTTATATGTAAATAGTTTTTTTTCTTGCATTGCTTATTCATGTATTACACAAGCTAGCTTTTTTCTAGAATTATCTTATATGTTTACTGTAAAGTTATTATAGTTATTGTTAACACTTTGACATATGTATTTATTTTTGTTTCTATTCAAGTTTAACAATCCACACAATTAATTTATATCTATACTTATATTTTGTATTGATAGAATTGATTTTATTTTAAACATTACTATTAAAGACTTTATTTATATTCATATATTTTTATGATTATAGTTTATACTCATATTTAATAATGATAGGATTAATTTTAATTTAACATTATTATTAATATCTCATTCATATGCATATGTTAAAATTAAATGTTAATAAGATAGAGTCTTTTATTAAGTTAAATAAGATAAATTTTATTGTAAATATTTTTGAAAGAATTTATTTTAAATTTTCAAATCAAAATTTCCTTCACAATACACACACATATATAAATAACTGGAAAATGTCCAAAAATCTTATTTATTTATAAAATGAAAAGCTTGTATTTTATTTAAATTAGATTAAATACTTATTATAATAATATGGCCAAAATCCCGGGTCGTTACATTCCTCCCTCCTTAAAAGAATTTCGTCCTCGAAATTTAAAAAAAAAGTTAATTCAAAAGCTTTTATATTAACAATCCAAACATACATATCATCCATACATTAGCAAAAAACAAACAGTTTATCCTAACAACATCACTAGCTATCCGGACACAAATCCGGATAGGCTTTCCTAAAACTATCTAGAGTTTTCTAGGTACAATCTCTGGGATCCTCGCTCCATTGTAATTTGACGAGCTTCACTACTTTGCTCCTAAGTTGCTTCTCGTCTTGATCAATAATTCGAACAGGATTCCTAACCACAGTCAAGTTTGGTTCCACTTCTAAATCTTCCCGGACTATAGGTTCTACAACCAATGATGGGTCATGGACAAATTTCCTTAGATGGGATACATGAAATACATTATGAATTCCAGACATCCATTCTGGCAATTCAGTTCGGTAAGCTACAACACCAATTCTTTCCAGTACCCGGAATGGTCCTATTTATCTTGGGCAAGTTTTCTCGTCTTTCTGAATCTAATAGCACCTTTGATCGGGGAAACTTTAACAATATCTAAATCTCTGATCTCAAATTCCAACGGTCTTCGTCTTTTATCTGCGTACATCTTCTGACGGTCCTGAGCAGCTTTCATTCTTTTCTTGATAAGCTCAACCTTCGCAGAAGCTTCCTGAATCAAATCTGGTCCAAGCACAAGACGATCTTTCGATTCTGTCCAACAGGATGGGAATCTACACGGTCTTTCATATAAAGCTTCATAAGGAGCCATCTTAATGCTTGCTTGGTAACTGTTATTGTATGAGAATTCTACCAGATGTAGATGTCTTCCTAAGATCCACCAAAATCCAAAACACAAGCTCGCAGCATATCCTGTAGAATACGATTAAGCCTCTCCGTCTGTCTATCTGTCTGAGGATGATAAGCTATACTCAATCTCAAACTCATCCCCATAGCTGACTACAGAACCTCACAGAATTTGCTGGTGAAATTAGGATCACGATCACTTACTATACTGACAGGAACACCATGCAATCTGACTATCTCTTTCAAGAAAATCTCTACCAGAGAAGCTACAATACGAGTTGCCTTAACCGGTATAAAATGGGCACTCTTAGTTAAACGATCCACAATAACCCATATTCCTTCATTTCCTTTCTGTTTCTAGGCAAACCGTCGATGAAATCCATCGAGATCATTTCCCATTTCCACATCGGAATTTCCAAAGGATGCAATAATCCGGCAGACTTCTGCCGATCTCCTTTAACTTGTTGGCATAAAGCAATATTCACGAACCTAGCAATATCTTTCTTCATGCCCGACCACCAGAAAATTCTTCTCATATCCTTATACATCTTTGAGATTCCTGAGTGAATATTTAATCTCGAACGATGACTCTCAGATAAGACCTCCTGTTTCAATTCCTTGAAATTCGGAACACAGATCCTCCAGTTGATCCTCAGTGTCCCTTGGTCATCAAATTTGAAACTGGAACACTGACCCTTCTTAACTCTCCTGATGATTCCTCTTAATCTATTATCTGCTTCTTGCTTACTCGCTACCTCTCCAGAAGAGATGGAACCACTTCCAAAAGAGACAGAACTGCATTCCTGCTAAAAGCATCAGCTACAACATTCGCCTTTTCCGGGGTATACAGAATATCCAAATCATAGGATGCTAGAAACTTGACCCATCGCTGCTGCCTCAGATTAAGATCCTTTTGAGAGAAAAGATATTTCAATGGTTTGTGATCCATGAATAACTCGAACTTCTCTCCCAAAAGATAATGTCTCCATATCTTCAAAGAAAAAAACAATGGCTAACAACTCGAGATCGTGCGTAGCGTAGTTCCTCTCATGTGGCTTCAATTGCCGACTTGCATACGCAATAAATCTTCCATTCTGCATCAGAACTGCTCCCAGACCAACTATACAGGCATCGGTATAAACCTCAAAGTTGCTCTTCCTATCCGGAATAGCTAGCACTGGTTAGCCTAGTCTTTAATTCTTGGAAAGCTTCTTCACACTGGGGTGTCCACTTGAATTTATCTCCTTTCCTTGTCCGCTTAGTCAGATGCGAAGAAATCTTAGAATAATCCTTGATAAACTTTCTGTAGTAGCCAGCTAATCCAGAAAACTGCAAACTTCAGTCGGTGTCTCCGACTGCTTCCACACCAGAATAGTCTCAACCTTTGCTGGGTCTACAGAGATACCTTCACCAGAAACAATGTGCCCTAAAAATTTGACTTCCAATTTCAAGAAATGGCACTTAGAGAATCTCTTTCAACACATGCCTCCTCAGAGTCTCCAACACAAGTCTCAAATCCTGCTTGTGCTCTTCTTCAGATTTAGAGTAGACCAGAATATCATCAATGAATACCATAATGAACTTATTCAATACATCATGAAAGACTTGGTTCATTAGGTCAACAAAGTAGGCAGGAGCGTTGGTTAACCCGAAAGACATAACCAACCACTCATAGAAACAATTTGGTTCCCTAAATGCAGTCAAGGGAATACTGTCCTCAACTACCCTTAACTGATGAAAACCTGATGCTAAATCCAGTTGAGAAAAGACAGAAGCTCCATGCAACTGGTCAAATAGATCATCAATACGAGGAAGAGGATATTTATTACGGATAGTCACTTTGTTTAATTCTTTATAATCTACACAGAACCTTAGCAATCCATTCGATTTAGTGATAAACACCACAGCAGAGCCCCAACAAGAAAAACTAGGCCTAATCAACGCCTTCTCCAAAAGTTCCTGAGTCTGCTTAACTAACTCCTCTCTCTTCCTAGGGGCCATCCTCCTATTAGGTTGGATCACGGGCACTGCTCCTGGAATAAAATCAATGCGAAACTCTATCTCTCGATGCAGAGGCAAACATTTGACTTCCTTGAATACATCTGGAAAATCTTAGACCACATCGATATTTTCAACCTTCTCATGAGAAGTCTCAACCCCATGCAAAAGACTACTCAAGTGAATTCTAGAATCATCACACGTCACTCTAGCAATTCTACCCAAATCGGTTTCCAATGAAACTGTTCTCTCATCACAATTTAGGACTGCTTTATACTTATTAAGCCAATCCATTCCCAATATAAGGTCAAACCCTTTAAAGTTCAATACATAAGGGTCACAAGAAAAACTATAGGATAGATAGAAAATCTTCAAGTCCTTACAGATCGTACCTAATTTGGTCACCCCTCCTATAGGATTAGATACAAAGATGGGACAGTCTATAGTACTAGGGGTAAGAAAGAACTTCTCTACAGATTCCAGAGAAATAAAACTCAAAGAAGCACCTGAATCAAACAAAACTTTAATATACTTACCATCTAAAAGTAATGTACCTTCCAATACTCCCTTGCCTTTAGATGAAGTAGATGGTGCACCTTCCAAAGAAAATACCTTATTCTGTTGATCTTTATGAAGTAACGGGCAATCCTGGATCATATGACCTGCTTGGTGGCAATTAAAACATAGAGATCTTTGAACCAAAGTCGAACCCGGTCCACTATAATGCGGTTGTTGTTGCTGCTGCTGAAATCCTTTCCTGGGACACTTATTCGCCAAGTGACCTTCTTCTTGACATATATAGCATTTGCGAGTTCCGTTTTTACTTCCAGTCTTCTGCTTATTCTGCCTTCTCCAATTGAGATTGAACTTCCTCTTATTTGGATTAGCAAAATTCCCTCCTGATGCTGCTATCGGTGCCACTGATTTCTTGTTCATCAAATTCTCAGATCTGAGCCATATCAATTAAATCAATAAAAGAGCCTTTCAAGTGTGCCGTCTTTTCATGAAATTCTGGCCTCAAGCCTTGCACTAACATTTCGTTCTTTTTGAGGGGAGTATCAATGAGCCCTGGTCCATAGCAAGAAAGTTCATTGAATTTGGTCTCATACTCAGATATAGACATGCTTCTTTGCTTCAAATTCAGAAAATCCTGATACAGACGAGTTTTCCCTGCTGTTGGCATAAATTTCTCCTCAAATAACTCCTTAAATCTTTCCCAAGAAATGGCGTCCTCAGAAATATTTGCTATCGCTGCATCCCACCAAGCTGCTGCACCTTCCTGCAGTTACCATGATGCCATTTCCCTTTTCCGTTCATCAGACAACTTCATACTCTTAAAGATGCGCTCACAAGAGCGTAGCCAAGCTTGGACCTCAATTATCGATTCAGAACCTTTAAATGGTTTACCTCCAAGGTTGATGAAGTCTTTTCATAAAGCGGCAAAACTAGCCTGAGGCGGTACTGGATCTACGGCCTCACTACCAGTTTGACTTCGTCCATTATCAGTCGAGGTACTGCCCCTACCTCTGCCTCTCCTTCCAGAAGTCATGTTGGCCACCTGGACAGGTAACTCAACAAATTTAGATATTTACATAATTATATGAAAATACATGTACGCACTCTCAAGGTAGATATTACTCCAGAGCCTAGGTATTATCTCAACTTATGCTCTAATACCAACTGTGAAGACCCGACTTTCTAACCACAGAAAGACGTATCATCAATAAGAAAAGAAAGAGATAGAAATAGAAAAGATAGAAAGAAAGAATAACAACATCAGAATCTTATAGTAGAAATGTAGCAAAATATAATACATCACATAACTATTACATAGTTTTACATATATAGATACACAGCGGAACTAGATAGATAGATATATACGTCTGGACTCCTGCTCCAAGCTCCTCTCCTAACTCAACAATCCAAAACCTATCACTTGGCTACTCATAAAAATTTGAGTGTCCAAGAGTTTATGAAAAACAGAAATAAACTCTGGGTCAGACATGGGTCTGGTGTGAGTAAACGGGTTAAAGTTGCTTAACTTTGAAAACCATTTGAAAATAAAGGTATCACGTAAGACTTCCCACACATAAACACGGGTAAGTTTTTACCTTACGCTAACCAAAACATTTTATAGGAAATCTAGTGATATTATCATAGTGTCTACGGTTTTCAAGTAATAGAAAATAGCCGAAATTGTTACATGATTAAATTCCAGCTACTAGCCACAAAAGTGGGTAATACAAATCAAAACCATAGGGTCTTGTAGGGAAAATGGGTTTCCATTAATGGAAGGGCTATTGGGGTACCGCCCGTCACAGTACGGGGCCTAGATCACCGTACCGAGGATCACTCCCAACCCTCTACAACACAAGGCCGGAACCATTCCTTACTGAACAGTCCTTAACAAGATAACCCGCAGTTGTGGCCAACAACTGCCCACATAGCCGAAATACAGGGACATCTAGACAGGGGTATATCTCGTCCTGCTTGGGTGCTTCCCACCTAACCTTGCTGCATCTCCCATGTTTTAGCCATTCCCGGTTGATGAGGCTTGAGGCTGCGATTACCTTTATAGAACATATCTCTTAGAATGCTCATCGTCCGCCTGACGATGTGCTGCAAGCATTCAATCCATACAAGTTCGTTCGGGGTTCGAATGAAACCGAAGGCATTATCTCATTACACTCATTTTGGAATCACCCTCAGAGTTAATGACGATAACCCTTGCACTCTGAAACACCATCTCGATCTTCACTTGAGATTCCACGACCTAACGTTTAATTTGGATCGATGTGGTTTTTGGATAATCATAACTGACACCCGATCCCGGTCTCATCGAAATCCAAATGCCATTTTAAAGGCCAAGTTGTTTAATAGTTTAAACAATTAAATCCAACACTTTGAATTCACATAGCATTTATCACAGATAAATCATACTCAATTATCATAGATATATCAAGGCATATCACAGAGTATCACAGAATATCACCAAACAGATATCACAAAAATCAGATATTCTACTTATACAATCATTCATAAGCAAGCATCTTAAATTATTATTGTAATTAGTTCAATTTAAATCAATTACTTGAGAGTTAATCACTTAATCCTGTTTTAATCATCAATTAACTAATTATTCCATTTCAAATTATCTAATTATTACTTAATTAACCATTAATTACTAATTAATTAATCATTAATCCTTAATTGATTATTTAATTAGTTAACTACTATTTATTTAATAATTAACTTTAAGTAATTAATTAAAAAATTTTAATTACAAATTTATTAAATCTCAAATTACTTAGTTAATTACAATTATAAATTAATTTACATTCTTACAATATAAATTAATTAATCATCTTACATTTGAAAACCTCCCTTAATAACCTTTAAATCAAATCTTATCTTAAAAATTTCCAACATTATTTATTTTATTAATACTAAGCCTGTTTAACATTTTAACTTAAAAATTTATTAGGCTAACCCTCTAGAAAATGAAACCCGAGGAAAACCCCCATTTTACTCGAGTAAAACTCGAGTTCCTCTCACCCTTTTCCCGAGTCCCCCTCTCTTTCTTCTCCTCCTACTTTTCTTCTTCTTCTACTCTTTTTTTTATTATTAAGTTATAAACTGCTGTTATACGCAAGCATAATCACGCACCAGGATGTAACCCGAAGCCACCTCTCATTTTTCTCGAGTAACAACTCGAGACATTCACCCCAAAACTTTCTGACATCCATACGCTGCCATGCATGTGCACGGCACTTCGCCAGCGTTCTGGCGAATCGCGTCATCTCCGGCAAGTCACGAACAAACGTAAGAATCGAAAACAAGGTTCAATTTTATGCAATCAAACCCATAGTGAAATCGAGCCTACGGATCGAAAACTCAAACTTGACCTCACCCCTCAAATTCGATTCGCCTCACCAACGCCATCCATCAGAGGCGACACAACTCCAGCCTCACCTCGCCGATACTCCACTCAACCATCCCCTAGAAACTTATGCAACTCGATCAACCCGTGGTGACGAAATCATCACATTTACAGACCACTGCAAAACTCAAACCAAAACCCTAAATTCGTCTCGACCTAACAATTCTTGCAATAGAATTTTTTTAACATTTTTCTTGTCTTCGTAAATCATCAAGCTAGCTTCAAAACAAAATTCAACATCTAAAATTTGCTTGATCATCACAAATCGACAAAAAGGCATTTTTGGTTCATATAAGAACTGCACCTTGTACACTTATCTAAAAATCATCATTTTTGTTTTAAATATCCTATCTTTGAACGTTTATTCAAGTTATATAATCGAATCAACAATTTAAAATATTTGAATAAATCATATAATTCCCTTTTTACTATAAAACTGAATGTACGAGTCCATATTCCACTGTTAAGCTTCAAAACAAAATTCAAGGCTACGATTTAAGTTTAAACAACTTATTTGTTTAAAATACTAAGCTTATAATATTTTGTATGAAGAAGTATAAATTTTTTTCCTACTTTTCTTTGCTCTGTAACCAAAAATATAGAATAGCATGCCATATAAAAATTCCCAGTGCAATAGAAAATATACAAAATTGCTTGTTTAAACTATACAGCAAAGCACATACCATTCATGAATCAAATGCACAAATTTAAATTTGAAAACAATATGTTTACTCACCTGAATTATTTTGAACAGAGAACAATTCTTATGTTAAAGGCTGCAGTTTTGAGTTTCCTGTAACTCCTTTCTGCCTTGTTGTCGAATGAAGTTGAGTTTGTAAAAAAAATGATGATGTTTATTTTCTTTTTAGGCTTTCTAAGTTATGAACGAACAAGAATAAGATGATGTATATGTATAGAAACAGTTTGTACAGGGGTAGGAGCTTCTGGTACAGGATTTATTTCTTTTGATCAGACTAGATTTTTTTTGTATGGAGGCTGAAATGATTTTTTTTGCAATTCGAAATGACTAAATGTTGTGCTAGCATTAAATGCAAATGTCTTCCTTATAAGCTACAGCCTCAACCAAGTTGATTCTTGTATGTAGATATTTTTTTGTTTCTTCCTTTTTTTTATACATGTATATAGATGTTTGATGTGTAAATAGTTTGTCTTCTTGCATTGCTTATTCATGTATTACACAGGTTATCTTTTTTCTAGAATTATCTTATATGTTTACTGTAAAGTTATTATAGTTATTGTTAACACTTTGACTTATGTGTTTATTTGTGTTCCTATTCAAGTTTAACAATCCAAACATTTAATTTATATCCTTATATTTCTATACTTATATTTTGTATTGATAGAATTGATTTTATTTTAAACATTATTATTAAAGACTTTATTTATATTCATATATTTTTATGATTATAGTTATACTCATATTTAATATTAATAGGATTAATTTTAATTTAACGTTATTATATATATCTCATTCATATGTACATGTTCAAATTAAACGTTAATAAGATAGAGTCTTTTATTAAATTAAATAAGATAATTTTATTGTAAATATTTTTGAAAGATTTTATTTTAAATTTTCAAATCAAAATTTCCTTCACAATACACACAAATATATAAATAATTGGAAAATGTCCAAAAATCTTATTTATTTATAAAATGAAAAGCTTGTATTTTATTTAAATTAGATTAAATACTTATTATAATAATATGGCCAAAATTCCGGGTCGTTACAATAATTCATCGCAGATAATCACATAATCATATCGTTGAATATATAAAATAATTCAAACGTTTTGAGGAATCCAGTTGGATCCTTCCAACCTGTTTTTCTATGCATCCATAGATGTTAACACAATATAATAATACCAATTCCACTTCGAGGTGGAATATGGCGGTATATGGGATCATATTATCTCATCCGCAATTATGCGGCGCATAGGGTCTCATCCGCTATATAGCACGGGAAATCAATCACTCCAATATATATACACTACTATATATAATATACCACATCAAATCAATTCAATCATTCAACTAAAATTTAAATTTAACTATTTAACTATTTAAATAAAACCAAGATGAGTGAGATTAACTCACCTTTGATTTTTACTATGAAGATCCGATCTGAATCGGATTGATTCTCCACGATTTTAGACCTTGTATACCATTATATAATTTATCAATATTTTGAACTAATCGAATAGTCAATTACCATCCAATAATTTAATTAACTAATAATTTAAAATTGAAACTAATTTTCCTATTTTAAATTTTTTTATAGTAACTAAAATAATTAAATAAGTTGATTAACAAATGAATCACCCTAATACATCACTTTAAAAATTAACCGGTAGGTTTATAATTTAAAATTAAAGATCTAGTTTATATATAAACCCTTCAACATCTAAAATTCCTATTAAATTCTTTTTTTTCCTTCATATATATATATATATATATATATATATATATAATTTCCATTTATACATTAATATATAAAAACACTATATAACTTCATTGAAATTACAGAATCATTTTGCCTCATAGTAAACATATATATATTATTATTATATATTTCTTTCTGTTGACTTTTTTGAAAATACAAAATGGAACTTCCCAATATTGCTAAATCTTTAACAATTGAAATTATAAAATCCTACGATTTAAATTAAAAGGGATTAAAATCAAATACCTCAAATCGAATCGAAAACAAAAATCGACCAGCTGCGATCGCAAGATGCCTTACCAACGAACACATTGCAGGCCCAACGCTTCCCCTTTCTTGCCGTCGACGAAGAGCCCAGACTCCCAGTCCATTTCTTCTTTCTCCTCTCCTAGTCACGATTGCCTCCACCATATCTTTGTGCACGAGAACACTCGCCTCCAACAGCATGAAAACCCTATCCTAAATCAACTCCTTGACCGCCGCCTTTCACTACGACACTCCCCACAATGACCACCTCCAAGCATCCCTGTAATGAAATCTACGTGTTTGCGAACCTCGAAACCCCTTCCTGGACTCGACGTCCCACGCGATCATCCCTAAATTCAAATTAATTCGATTTGAACAGCTTCCCCCTTTTTTGCCGAATGAGTTCGATCGATTTTCGAGGAGAATCACGATGTTAAAATAAAAAGGAAAGAGGGAAGAAATTCCTTCGGCGGTCTATTTGTTTTGAAATCGAAAACAAGGAGCTCTACTGTTGATTTGGATTTATATTTTGAAAAAATGAAAATTGCGTCTCTTTTATTTTATTTTATTTATAAAGAAACAAAGGACATGTGCACGCGATCTAGAAGGGTAGGGAAAAACGTGCTCACAATTTCTATATGTGTATGCAAGGGCTTGCAACAATATTATTTATTTAAATTCAAATTCAAATTTAAATCGTCAGAATAACGCAACTCACTATCTCGACCTCCTATCGAGGCGTGCCGCTAGGCGTTTATAATGTTAAACCCCTATTCTGAATGCAATGAAAAAGGTTTCGAGTCCTAATTCGATCGTATGGAGAAGATAGCTTTTCGGACTCCGTTATTATATTGAATTTCCGATATAAATTTCAGTGCATTTATCTATCGTACGATCACACAACAACTCCAAATGCTACGAAAATTGAAATCCGATAATAATACACTATTACGGACCCAATGGAATAAGTTTCGTCGAAATCCAAGATTGTGCCTCGGAAGGCTATTTTAAATATCGATTGAACCATATAAATTTCAAAACGTAACAAAACACTTTCAACTTCAAGTTTAACATTTTTACTATCTTCAGTGCTATCAATATAAATTTTACAAGCCTTTGCAATATTTTTATTCAGCTTAAAATCCAAGATTTACCATTTAAACCAGTTTCAAATTATTAACTTAAATAATTTAATTATCCAATAGACAGTGATATTTGAAATTCAAGTTAGAAACTAACTTTTAAATATTTAAAATCAATTAAATATTTCAATTTAAATATCCCAAAATTTCGGGTTATCACATTCCACCCTCTTAAAAGATTTCATCCTTGAAATTACTAGTTAAGAAGAATGGTCCACAACCCGTTCTCTATTTTTCCAAACAAATGGTTTTCAACAACTGCCCAAAACCAAACAGTTTTTAACAATACCCAACCATCTTTTTGATAAAGACATCATCAACCTAACTAACTTTTCAAACTTTTTCCATGGTTTCCAAACAGCATTACTTACTTAACCATTTCAACTTTAAATTTAAAACCAAATTTCAAATTTTCAAACTTCTCAAAAATTTCTAACTCCTTAAATTTTCGAAATTTTTTGCCAATGTCTCCTTTGCACGGCTAGCTCGGTACAACTACAAAATGACTCTACGGGCTCTCAAATTTCAAAAGAAAATAAAATGCCAAGTGGCTAGATCAGAAAACCTTTAAATTTCATACAGAAATTTAAATACATACCTTTGTCGAGCAAATTTCAATTTATCTTCAAAAATGAAAATCCCAATTTCCCTTTTACTTTTTATCACCTGAATATCATACTTAGCAATGACATCCAATCATAGCTTTCAAAATTATTTTACACATTCCTTTATAAAAAATTTCGTATCTATTTCATTTACATCCATACGATGCACATATATCATCCGATACACAATACACAATTCGATCACAATTCGATCGCTCAATTGATCACACAATTTTTCTTCAGAACTAGTATTGTCCACCCGACTGTCTAGTGCGGACTCAAATCTGGTTTCTTGATCAGAAACCGTCATTCTTCTTGCATAGCCACAAACTATGACAGAGAAATTCCAAAATCAATGAAAAATCCATATCCAGGGTTCGCCGTCGAAAATTGAGTGAAAAATCTCAACTTGTATCGGCATAACTACCTCGAAATTCTATGCTCGAATTCTGGATCGAATCGCTTATGAGAATAAAATTATACGTACATCCTACATATTTATCTTAATTGATTATTAGCTATATCAATTTTCTTTTGTTCACATTATTTTGATTTCTATTTACTTATCTACAATTATCCCATTTCACAACATTACTTAATCTTCATTCCAAACTTACTTAGTATATTTCCAATACTAAACTTACTTTAGAATTTCAACATTCATTTCTTAAGTTTAATATAAGCATTTTATATACTCTTATATTATCACTCCACCACCTTAGCCTTTATATCCACCTATTTTTAAACTGGATCTCCAATCCCATATGAATTCAATTTACCTTCATCTCAAGCCATATTCAATTAATCATTTCTTTAATTAGTTTCACTACTAATTTATTTAAATCCCAATGGATTTATTTCCAACTTTAAATTATTTTTAGTCTATTGCAAATTAATCTTTCAACTCCACTTTATCACTCGATTTTATCTGTATTTAATCGATTTGGGTTCTAATTCCAAATAGTTCAATTTGCTTTAATGTACGAATTAATTTCAAATATTCTTTCCTAATTTTTCATTTTCAATTCTTCTTAAATTTCATTTATTTTCAAACTCTGAATATTGAATTTTATCAACTATCTTCCATTCACAATTGGTTCATATCATTATTTAAATTAGTTCCACTTACCAATTTATTTTAAATCTCAAACAATTTCTTATTCCCAAACTTTATTATTTTAGTTCACTTTTAATTAATTCTATAACTTCACTTTATTTTACACATTTTAAATTAAATATTTTCCAATATGCAATTCCAATTCATTTGCTTACCCACTTGAATCAATTAGTTTACTCACTAATTTTATTAGTTCAACTTGACTAACTATCCATTTAAATTTATTTAACACAAGTCGAAATTAAATTCCAATATCCAGATCCAATTTATTTACAAATTTAAATTCATTTATCTATCCATAATTTCAAATTTCAATAAAAAGTTTATTTCTAAACTTTTACTTCCTTTAGTTCCTTCGAACAAATTTATAATTCAATTTTTTGGACACAATTTAAATTGATTCCATTATTCAATTTTATTTCTAGTTCTATTACTTACAAATTTAAATAAATTTGTTCTCCCACAAATTTACTTCCAATAAAATAAATTTTTATTTTTATTTACAAGATTCTATTACATTCCATTTTAATTCGAATTTTTAACTCCTATAAGTTTTCCAGCTTACTTATATTCCAATTACATTTTTAATAAGATTCCAAAGTCTTTTTAAACAATTACTCAATATTTAAAAATCATTTTTGAAATCAATTATATCCAAACCAACATATTCCTTTATATTACAAATTTAAACTCAATTTTGCAACAAATACCAATTCAAAATATTCAATATTCCTTTGTATTTTAAAATCAAAACGGTTTTACCAAAACTTCAATATTTCAAAAATCATTTTTGAGATCCATAATTCAATTGCATATCCAATTATTCCTTGAATTTTGAAAACCAACCCAGTTTTGCAAACAACTCCAAATTAAATCATTCGGGTAGCAATTCCTCTCTTAGAAACTCGAAAATAAACAATTATGAGTTGTAGTCATCGCCGAAGTTATTTTCCAGTGACCGAAAAGAGTTCAATGCTTTTATCTCTTTGAAACCCCTTCAAAAAATTTCGAATTCCAAATCTCATCAGATTTCAAATCTAATTCAAAATAATATCACTATTATTTCCCCAAAATCTTTGAAAACCATTTCCAAACCAAAGGAATTTAAACCTTTCACGAAAATTTCAAATTTTCAAATTCTTCGATTCATATTCAAAAATTATTCTGAAATTATATTTTTAAATTACAAATTACATTTATAATTCTCACTTACAAATCTTATTCTGTTTTATAAATTATTTCTCAACTTTGGTATAACATTATTTCCTTATTTCAATTTCCACATATCAATGATAATATTTTAATATTATAATTTCCTAATAACCAAGCAATCATATATAACTATAATAATTTATAAAAAATTATTTCCTTTGTATACAAAAATAATTTGGGTAAAATTATTTCATTTACTCTATTTTAAAACCATACTGTGTCGGTTTATCTTGTTCAAGAGTTTAGAAAGCTCTGTCGATGACATGGCGTCCCATATATCGACCAGAATTCATAAACACTCAAGCGATAAGTCAACACAATATAAAAACAATTTTTTATACTCACAAAAAAAACATGTGCTTATACTGTTAATACACTCAAACTTATTTTAGAATACTTACGGACTCTATTTCAATAAGTAATCCCCACTAGAGCCAAGGTTCTCGCTTAACCTGGCTTTGATACCAAACGTAACGACCCGATTTTCGATATTCGAAAATCGACATCAGTACGTCCATTGTATCAAATGCCAAGTAATCGGATACCCAAAAAACGAACCATTAGGATTAAAGAAGAAGGAGGTAGATGAAGAAATAGAAACAATATCAGAATCTTACCAACGTAGTGGAATAAAATATAATATATGATAATAGATCTTTACACAAAAGAAATTATATCTGTTTTATACATACATTATCAAAATACAACATCAGCATACAATCTACAAAACAATTCAAGACGGTTGTAATATCTTGTCCTTCCAAAGCTGAATACACAGCGGGATATACATCAAATACGTCTGATACGTCTCGCCATTCCGCTCGTCTCCTGAGCTCCACAGCATTCCATCCAGAATCTGTACTCTATAATACTCGGTCTGACCCGAGCATTATAGTTAAATAACACCCGAGTCGGTCTGGAAAACCAGTGTGAGAAATCACACTCAATTGAATTATTAAAGTTTTCAAAATCCTTTGAAATCAAAGGTATCTCGTAAGACCACGCCACAAATAAACATAGGTTTTTACCCTACGATAACCAAAACATTTCTTATAAAATCTTCTGATATTATAATAGTGTCTACATACAAATACTTATTCAAATAGCCAAAATTGTTACATTATCAAATTCCAACTACTAGCTACAAAGTGGGTTCTACAAACAAAAATCATAAAGGGCGCGTAGGGAAAATGGACTTCCATCAATGGCAGGGCTACTGGGGTACCGTCCGTCACAGTACGTGGCCTAGATCACCGTACCAAGGATCACTTTTAATTCCCTGCAACACAAACCCGGAACTATCCCTTACTGGATAGTCCGAGTAAGTTCACCCCGTGGTTGGGATTAGCAACCGCCACACAACCGAATATAAAAAGAGACATCTAGGCAGGGGTAACCTTACCCTAATTGGTAGCGACTACCCTCACACTTCACTGCTCCATCTTCGATTTCAAACTTTTGTCTTCCACATGAAAACGTTCAAACCAGATCGAAGTGGTTTTCAGGAAATTAATCCCGATCCCGGTCTCTTCGAAAATGATCAGCGCATTGGCCAATATTAATAATCGGCTATTTAACTATCAAATAACATTCACAAACAATCATCAAGCAATAATAATTTCTTCCAAATTATTTATAATTCTCAAAATATCTTTGCAAGATATATTTCTACTTTTCAATACTTTGAAAACAGTTTCAAACCATCTTTCTCTTACAGAATAAATTCCCCAAATATTTTCTATTTCCACTGAAATCACCAAGTACAAATACTTAGATTTTAAAATAATTTAAAACACTTTATTATAAAATATACTTTAAAACATTTTAATTAAACTACTTAAACACTTTACTCAAAAATATATGCTTTAAAAATATTTAAAATAAAACTACTTTATTAAATATAAAACTAATTTTTAAAATAAAGGTTAAGCCAAACTAAATTTAAAATAAGGGTTACAAAATTCTATACAAGTTTTCAAATTAACTTACCTAAACTATTCTTAAAATAAAATTACTTTATAAAATATAAATATTAATAATTATCTTTTTAAAACATAATACCAATTAACCTTTAAATAATTACTACTAAAATAAATTTTGAAAAATATTTAGTTTAAAAATTTAAAACATTTAAAAATAATAAATTTTCTAAAACATTTCCTTAAAACAAATTTTTAAAGCCTTTAGCTTATACAGAAAAGTCTCCTTTAAAATACATTTGGCTTTCCATAGAAATACTGTAACGACCCGGGATTTTCGATCTCGAAAATTCCAGATCGTTAGAGAAAAGAAGAAAGAGAAATAAGAAGAACAGAAAAGAAACTCACAAACTAACCTTCGCAGCGGATAAAATATAATATCAATAATAGTCATACCAAAGAAAACTATATCTATCAGTTTACATCGATATATCAGAGTTACAACAATTTTATACAACATTTGATAGATACAATTTAACATGTCTCGGATATATACAATATCATAGTGGAAACTCTCCATACGTCCCTGCCATCCAGCTCGCCTCCCGAGCTCCAGAACGTCCATACCTGGAAATCTATAATACTCGGTCTGACCCGAGCATTACATCCAAGTAACACCCGGGTCAGGCTGGAAACCAGCGTGAGTAAACTCATCTAACATGGAATACAAAAGCATGCAACTTATATAAACCCATGGTAACTTATATCAATTTACAACTTCACAAGATGTTATAGACATCACTTATTTCATACATCATTTTCTAAGTGCCAAAACTTAGATTAAATGGTCAAATTCACTTAAGTCGTTCCATTTCAGTCTATTAGTTTTACATATCAAATTACAAAGAATCGAAGTGGTTTCGGATATTAACTAATACCCGACTCCGGTCTCTTCGAATTCAACTTCATCTGAATTCAAGTTATTCAATTAAATACTACTCAACTTCCATTATCAGATGACCTTTTTACATAGCAATTCATAATTGATAAGTAATCATATTATCATCGTCCATTCAACATAGCATAACACAAAACAAATCATATCGGAGATATCACCAATTTATAGTATTCATCATCATTCAATCATTAATAAGCAAGACTGACTATTTTCATTAATTAATGATCCTCTAATTACTTCCATTAGTTAATTATTCTTAAATTCCATTTAATAATTAACCTTTAACTTAATTACATTCATCAATCAACCTTGATTAATCCCAATCGGAAATTATCTTTCCTTAATTTCTCCATTAATTAAACCAACCCCTTGAATAATTATTTATTTAATCCTTTAATTACATTGAGTAAATTACACTTAATTTCTTCCACCAAGTAATTATCCTTTAATTACCTCCCATCAATTAATTTCCTTTAACTAATTACATCCAGTAATTAGCCACTAATTACTTCTCTAAATAATTATACCTCATTAATTACCTTAAGTAATTATATTTAACTCAACATCACATGATCGCTTTTAATTAATTAAACCGAATTAATTAACTAAAATTAACCATATCAACTTAATTATACTGAGTAATTAATTCTTTTAATTACATCATTAAGTAATATTCATAATAATTAAGTAATAATCCTCTTAATTACTTATCACTTAATTACTCCTTAATTGATTAACCTTGATTTGTCAATCCTTAGTTGTCACTTTTGAGTACAATAAGTAATTAGCCTTTAGTTAATTACACAAATTAATTTAACTATCATCCATTCACATTTATTACATTTGTCCATAATTAATTACTCAAATTAATTTTCCAAAAATCATTTGCATCGACAAATTATCATTTACTTCCCTCATACTCATTATTATCTAATCCATATTTAATTTCCTTATTAGTCATTTAATTGATTAATACTTTATTCCATTTACCCTTTAATTTTACATTAGTTTGTCAATCATTCTATTAACTTAACCTCTAAGGTTAAATTTTAGGATTTAAAATTATCTGAACTTTTAATCATTTCTTAATTTACAAAACTCAAATTTCATTTTAAAACAAACCTGTCAAACAAATGTTGTATAAGTTATAATGTATTATTTATTTATTTATTTTGTTCTAACCGAACATCACAATCCAAAACCCGAACCTTATTCACTTCCTTTCCGAGATGAAACCGGAGCCTAACACAGAAGTTCCCAAGCAGCTCCATGATATTTCACAACCAAACCTGTTTCTATCAATCATTCATCATTTTTTTTCTTCTTTTACTAAGATTATCTTTTAAGTTCAAAACCCCTAACTTAAATCCAGAAAACGCACACAAATAAAACTCGGAGTTTCATTCGAGAAAAACCATAGAATTCCCGAAGTACTCGAGCAAAAGCCTCCCCAAAAACCTACCTTCTACAACCTGATGCTTCGATCACCTGCACGCATGACACAGTGCACCTGCACACCTCGAACGGCCGGCATCAAGACTAGCTCCGATCATCGACAAGTCAACTGTCTCTCACCGAGTCACCTCACATCACCGATCGATAAATCATCACGAAAATAAAAATTTGAACAGTCCAGCCACAATAAACTCCATACCCTATCACCTAAGTCCACCCTTCATCACCATCTCCGAGCACCAGGGACGCCTTTCTTAAGCTAGTTCCTTCGCCTGACCTTCGTCATCAATTTCCCGCACCATTTGTCCAACTCGACACTAACCCGACTTCGGAATTACCCAAGGAACAGATCCTTCCCAAAACCCTATTTCACCCTACTCCGGCCACCACAGACCAATATAAAATACAACCTTATTTTTCCCTCAATCTACTGTACTCCGGCCCCCTTCAGATCGAACCTTATCCCAAGCTTCAACGCCGTTCAACGGCAATCGACTTAAATACCATTTCTGATCAACTTAGAAATTCCCAAAACACACAAACATATAAATCCAATTTTCTATAGTAAAATTCATATTTTTCAAGATCAAACATGGTTATAAAATCAAACAAATGAATCTCGAACATTGAATTTTTATTGACCTTGATTTATTTTACTAAAATTTCTATTTCTAGATCATTCCCTTAAATATAATTCACTCCAACAAAATTTAAGAATGATATTTCATTGTTGCAGACAACTTCCCCACGGTTTGAATCAATTTAGACAAGATGAAATGTACTTAAGATGTGATTCTTTAATATTACGGTCAACAGAGAAGTATTATCACATATATACCGATACATTTTATTCATATATATACATACATTCCTATTCAAATATTTATATCAATATAAACAATTTCACACATGCATCAAGATGTATATCAGAATTTAAAACCCCCCCTTTTTTTGTTTGGTACCATAGCTTTGCACGATGGATTTTAACCTATTCTTAAGATCTTATTGTTCTTCTTATTTCCCAGATACATACCCTTTTTAATTTACCTAAATAAAATTATAAACCATACTCTATGTTTTAAACAAGTAAAAATCATTTGAAAACTAGAACCCAACAGAGATCAAGTAGAGATATATTGAATGTTGATTTAATTTTCAAGTCTGAAACTTGTGGGACAGAGAAGACAGACATGCCCAGCTTCAAAACATAAACAAACATATAGCACACTTGTGTTTACATATGCATGCATCACTTATTTCAGAATTTCACAGGCAACAAACATGTATTCAAAACGTTTACTCACCTCAAATATTGCAGAGCACAGCAGATTAAACTTTCCAGGCCTTTAATCTTTAAATTTGAAAAAGCTTTGATATGCTTTGATTTGCTTTTTGATTGAAAATCCTTTTGCATGCATCAATTTGTTGATTAAAAGATTGATATGATGTTGAAATTGCTGATCTTCCTTTCAAATGCAGGTTGAAACAAATGTTGATTGCAGTTGAATTTCATTCCAACTGAATTACCATTCATTTGAATTTGCAGGTTTTAATTTTCATTTGCTTTTTGTTTTCAGGTTAAAAGAATGCTTGTAAATTTGAATTTTCATATTGACATTAATTTGAAAGAATGAAGAAAGGAAAAGGAAATGAGAAGAAGAAGGAAAACAATTTTCTTTATATGTTTATTAAAGTTAAAGGGAAAAAAACAAATTGTTAAAATAAAGATACTTGTTAAACACTTGTCACTAACACTTACACTTGTCATTTTAATTAGCTTAATAGCTTTACATGTGTTATTAAAATGTGACAATATGGTCATATATGTACATAAGTATTTAAATAAATTTTATTAAATTTTAAAATGTAATATAACTTACTTATTAAAGTTACTTAATTAATAAATACTTATGTACGCCTTTTAAAAGAAAATTTGCTAAAACTAATTATAAATATAAATAAATTATTCTATTTTGATTTCAAAATTATAACAATAACCTTATTTGGAAATAAGGAATTTAAAAATCAATTTTGAAATTTAAACATTTTAACATCTAATTTAAACTTTTTATTTTCAAAATAATTTGAAAACTTTGTTATTAAAAACATTACTTTAAAACTTTGATTAAATAATTAAATTCAAAAATTAACCATTGATTACTTCATAACTCAAATTAAAATTCAAAATTCAACTTAAATTTCAGATTTAATTTGATATATACATATATTTAAACAAATACAATTTTCAACTTGTATATAATAATTCTATTTAAAATCTATGTATATATATACACAACACAATTTCAAATATAAATATTTATTTGATCAGATTCATTTGTCCAATTTATAAATTCAGTATTCCTACTACTTAACCCAATTATATTATTAATTACAATGCCCAGAAATCCGAGTTATTACATTCCTCCCCCCTTTGAATCTTTTCGTCCTCGAAAAGGAACGAAACCAGAATTTAAAATATCATAAAATAGTTTTGTAAAAATACTTTTTATATCTCGATGTCTCAACAAGTCCAACATCGTTCTCACATAAATTCAGTCATACGTTGATCAGGCGTAAGACTGAAAATCTATAAGTACTTAGCAGACCCGTTTTCAACACCCAGTGAAAATACTTGGAAAATAATTTTATTGAAAATATAGAAAACAGTTTTTGAAAATAGAGGATATATCTTTGGTGAGAATGCTCTGGAAATCATCACTCCCATCCATGGTCGCAGTTAACCCGATGTTTATGTTGCCATCCCGACAAAATCCACAGATAACTGTAGGCCTCCCGCCCCTCGATTATACCATGTAACCCGCTACAGATCGCAGCTACAACTGGGGTTACGTAGCTATCACAGCAAAAACCCATATAAGTGTAGGCATCAGCGCCCTCGAATTTCGCTGCCAAAAGAATGAAACTTCTCCACTCCACTTGACCATAGATCGCAGTCTACCGATGTTGCATTGCCTTCCCGGCAAAATCAAGTGTAGACCGTTGACACTCATCCTCCACACGATTTTCGCTATGGTCCCTACAGTAGATCGCAGTGACATCGAGTTACACTATCGTCACAGCATAACCCAAATGCCCCTGTAGGCATCAGCGCCCTCGACTTTCGCTACCCAATAATCCTCAGGAACTAGTTTGTCCGGACTCCTCACAGGATCAACTTTAGAACCTCCCCATGAGGCTCAAGGAAGCACCACCCAGTGGTACTCCTGAGAAGTCCATTCCAAGGGAGCGCCATTTTCCCCAGAGCCATCATCAAAACATTTTATACTACACATTTATAGTATCTTTAAATCATACACCTAGTATGATCTCATACAAAGCTCCTTTACACAAAATCGATTATCCCAAAATCGATAATTCTTAAACTAGGCTTTCCAAATTCAATATTGATTTTACCCAAAAATCAAAAGCCTTTTCAAATCCATAGGTTCCCAAAACCTTTTTCCAAAATCCTCATAAGATCCTTTATATATATAGATATATTATTTTTAAAACTTAGGATCATTTCAAACTTTTTTAAAACTCCTTTTCATACTTCAAAACACCTTCAAAAATCCTTTTCTTCTGGCAATGGATTCAACAAGGGAAGTTTTATCTTATATAACAAAGATATATAACTTTATTATCTAAAATCAAATATTCAAATTTGATTACTTCTTTTTAATATCATTTTCATTCAAATCCGTACGATGTACACATATCATCTGTACGCTATACCAATCTGATCGCTCACTCGATCACACAATGTCACTTCCGAACTAGTATCGTCCATCCGACTTCCTAGTGCGGACACATATCCAAAACCAATTAACAACCCATATCCAGGTTCGCCGTCGAAAATCGAGTGAAAAAAATCCCACTCGGATCGATATAACTATCTCGAAATTCTGTGCTCGAATCTAGATCAAATCACTATGCGAATAGAATAACATACGTACACCCTACGTATTTATCTTTATTGGTTATTAGCCAAATCAATTCCATTTCTATTCACATTCATTTTGATTATCCTTCACTTACTCACAATTGCTTCAATCCATTTGGATTATCACCTCTATTATTTAACCAACAACTGTTAGACTCTGTCCAATTTAAATTTAGAAAATAGCTTGAAAAATTTAAGAATAGATAAGTAGTTGAAAAATAGGTATTAGTTTGCAAAATAGCTTTAAAATAGTTAATTAATTGTAAAATAGTTGGAGAATAGCTAAATGTTTTCAGAACTTTTAGATAATTACAAAATAGTTGTAAAATAGTAATTAATTTGTAACATAGTTGAAAAATAGTAATTAGTTTAGGAAACAGTTGAAAAATGGTTAAATAACTCTAAAAATAATTGTAAAACAAGTATAAAATAATTTAGCTTTAAGAAAGAAAGGTTATATGTATGAAATAACTTGGAAAAATAAGTTTATATTAAAACAGTTTATATTGAAAATAGTCCAGAGTCAAACTGTTCAATTTCCAATCTTCATTCTCAATAATTCATTTTAAATTATCTTTACTTATGCATTTCAAGGTTCAAATAAGAATTCAATAAAAATTTATTTTAAAACTTTAAATTATTAATCAATTCTATCTTCCACATTGGAGCCAGTTCTAAAACAATTTTAATTTACAAATTCAATTATTCAAATTTTTAGTTTAAAGTAATTTCATGTCCTTAATTTCAAATTTATCCAATTCAAATTTTCCATTTGAATTTTTAAATCATAATTCCAATTAATACAAATCAATTTCAATTTTGAAACCAAACCTTTGAAATTTCAGTTGGAATTAATTTCAAATTTCATCTCAAATAAAGAAGGTGGTTTATTAGATCATACCGCCACAAAATATTTCATATATGGATAGACTGCACATTAGCAGTTCAACATTACATCCATTCATCATAATAAAAGCCTTACAAAGTCACAATTAAGATGTTTACATCATCACCTAGGTTTTAGAGTCCTAGCATTTTCTATCAGAATCCTTCTTATGGACTTCCTTCCAATGGGCAAAGTCCAAACATGCACTTTTCAACAGGATGTCCCCACTTATAGCATTTTCCACAAAAAGTTTCTACTCTCTCATCAGTCTGGATGACCTCCATGCTTCCAACTAGATGTTCCACAACCTTAATCTTTTTCTTCTGTCTCTTGGGACAATTCCTCGCGATATGTCCCAGCCCTTTACAATGATAGCAAATGGTTGATTCGTTGACCAGTTCCATTGGTTTATGCTTCACTTTCCTCACTTCAGGACAATGGTTAAGGAAATGTCCCTTCTTATAGCACTTAAAGCATAATATCTCAGAGCAAAAACGTTGGAACACACCCTTTAATTCCTTCCTTGTTTTACCACACTTAGCTGTGTAATGACCCTTATTGTAACATCTATAGCAAGTGACATTATCATAAGGTCTTGGTCCATTTCTTTCCTTAATCCGATTTTCATACTCTTGAATTGCTATTTCCCGCTCCTTACGTGCAGCTGCTCTTCGTTCTCTGTGCCTTGCCTTCCATTCTTCACTCTTAGCCATTTCTCTCAAAGACTGAATTCTAGAGGGACTTACTAACCTATAAATTAGACTTAATTAGAAAAATTAAACTCTTATATATCAATTTGCTTACCTAGATATACCTTAAGTTTTAAACCACCTTTGGTTTTAAATTCAAGTCCAATCTTCGAACAACCCATAGTTTGCAACAAGTTTTTTATTTATTTTAAATAATACTTATTTATTCTTTTAGCACTTTGAAACAATTTTCCAAATTTATGGACCAAGATTTAAAATTCCACAATTTAGGTATTTTCAATTTTATAAGTCATACTTTACTTAAATGTTTACTTCTTTAGAATATTCCATTTTATTTACCCATTTATACACATCTTATTATTAAACACACAACAATCACGTATGATCATAACCAAGTTTATCATATCTAAAACCATCCATTTCAAACTTATCTTTATTTAATTTCAGTTTGGTTGTATTATATTTCCTCTTAATTTAATTCTAATAATTTAACAGCCAATTTCCTTAATATTTATTAGAAAGATATATTGCTTTATATATCAAAATATAATCTTATATAAAACCATTTAAAATCTTTATATAAGAAAATAACAAGTACGTTCTCTCATATATATACACTCAACTCATTCTAGAGTACTACTTACCCAATCCTTAATGAGTAATCCCACCAGAGCCAAGGTTCTCGCTTAACCTTAGGCTTTGATACCAAATGTAACGACCCGGGATTTTCGATCCCGAAAATTCCAGATCGTTAGAGAAAAGAAGAAAGAGAAATAAGAAGAACAGAAAAGAAACTCACAAACTCACCTTCGCAGCGGATAAAATATAATATCAATAATAGTCATACCAAAGAAAACTATATCTATCAGTTTACATCGATATATCAGAGTTACAACAATTTTATACAACATTTGACAGATACAATTTAACATGTCTCGGATATATACAATATCATAGTGGAAACTCTCCATACGTCCCTGCCATCCAGCTCGCCTCCCGAGCTCCAGAACGTCCTTACCTAGAAATCTGTAATACTCGGTCTGACCCGAGCATTACATCCAAGTAACACCCGGGTCAGGCTGGAAACCAGCGTGAGTAAACTCATCTAACATGGAATACAAAAGCATGCAACTTATATAAACCCAGGGTAACTTATATCAATTTACAACTTCACAAGATGTTATAGACATCACTTATTTCATACATCATTTTCTAAGTGCCAAAACTTAGATTAAACGGTCAAATTCACTTAAGTCGTTCCATTTCAGTCTATTAGTTTTACATATCAAATTACAATGAATCGAAGTGGTTTCGGATATTAACTAATACCCAACTCCGGTCTCTTCGAATTCAACTTCATCTGAATTCAAGTTATTCAATTAAATACTACTCAACTTCCATTATCAGATGACCTTTTTACATAGCAATTCATAATTGATAAGTAATCATATTATCATCGTCCATTCAACATAGCATAACACAAAACAAATCATATCGGAGATATCACCAATTTATAGTATTCATCATCATTCAATCATTAATAAGCAAGACTGACTATTTTCATTAATTAATGATCCTCTAATTACTTCCATTAGTTAATTATTCTTAAATTCCATTTAATAATTAACCTTTAACTTAATTACATTCATCAATCAACCTTGATTAATCCCAATCAGAAATTATCTTTCCTTAATTTCTCCATTAATTAAACCAACCCCTTGAATAATTATTTATTTAATCCTTTAATTACATTGAGTAAATTACACTTAATTTCTTCCACCAAGTAATTATCCTTTAATTACCTCCCATCAATTAATTTCCTTTAACTAATTACATCCAGTAATTAGCCACTAATTACTTCTCTAAATAATTATACCTCATTAATTACCTTAAGTAATTATATTTAACTCAACATCACATGATCGCTTTTAATTAATTAAACCGAATTAATTAACTAAAATTAACCATATCAACTTAATTATACTGAGTAATTAATTCTTTTAATTACATCATTAAGTAATATTCATAATAATTAAGTAATAATCCTCTTAATTACTTATCACTTAATTACTCCTTAATTGATTAACCTTGATTTGTCAATCCTTAGTTGTCACTTTTGAGTACAATAAGTAATTAGCCTTTAGTTAATTACACAAATTAATTTAACTATCATCCATTCACATTTATTACATTTGTCCATAATTAATTACTCAAATTAATTTTCCAAAAATCATTTGCATCGACAAATTATCATTTACTTCCCTCATACTCATTATTATCTAATCCATATTTAATTTCCTTATTAGTCATTTAATTGATTAATACTTTATTCCATTTACCCTTTAATTTTACATTAGTTTGTCAATCATTCTATTAACTTAACCTCTAAGGTTAAATTTTAGGATTTAAAATTATCTGAACTTTTAATCATTTCTTAATTTACAAAACTCAAATTTCATTTTAAAACAAACCTGTCAAACAAATGTTGTATAAGTTATAATGTATTATTTATTTATTTATTTTGTTCTAACCGAACATCACAATCCAAAACCCGAACCTTATTCACTTCCTTTCCGAGATGAAACCGGAGCCTAACACAGAAGTTCCCAAGCAGCTCCATGATATTTCACAACCAAACCTGTTTCTATCAATCATTCATCATTTTTTTTCTTCTTTTACTAAGATTATCTTTTAAGTTCAAAACCCCTAACTTAAATCCAGAAAACGCACACAAATAAAACTCGGAGTTTCATTCGAGAAAAACCATAGAATTCCCGAAGTACTCGAGCAAAAGCCTCCCCAAAAACCTACCTTCTACAACCTGATGCTTCGATCACCTGCACGCATGACACAGTGCACCTGCACACCTCGAACGGCCGGCATCAAGACTAGCTCCGATCATCGACAAGTCAACTGTCTCTCACCGAGTCACCTCACATCACCGATCGATAAATCATCACGAAAATAAAAATTTGAACAGTCCAGCCACAATAAACTCCATACCCTATCACCTAAGTCCACCCTTCATCACCATCTCCGAGCACCAGGGACGCCTTTCTTAAGCTAGTTCCTTCGCCTGACCTTCGTCATCAATTTCCCGCACCATTTGTCCAACTCGACACTAACCCGACTTCGGAATTACCCAAGGAACAGACCCTTCCCAAAACCCTATTTCACCCTACTCCGGCCACCACAGACCAATATAAAATACAACCTTATTTTTCCCTCAATCTACTGTACTCCGGCCCCCTTCAGATCGAACCTTATCCCAAGCTTCAACGCCGTTCAACGGCAATCGACTTAAATACCATTTCTGATCAACTTAGAAATTCCCAAAACACACAAACATATAAATCCAATTTTCTATAGTAAAATTCATATTTTTCAAGATCAAACATGGTTATAAAATCAAACAAATGAATCTCGAACATTGAATTTTTATTGACCTTGATTTATTTTACTAAAATTTCTATTTCTAGATCATTCCCTTAAATATAATTCACTCCAACAAAATTTAAGAATGATATTTCATTGTTGCAGACAACTTCCCCACGGTTTGAATCAATTTAGACAAGATGAAATGTACTTAAGATGTGATTCTTTAATATTACGGTCAACAGAGAAGTATTATCACATATATACCGATACATTTTATTCATATATATACATACATTCCTATTCAAATATTTATATCAATATAAACAATTTCACACATGCATCAAGATGTATATCAGAATTTAAAACCCCCCCCTTTTTTTGTTTGGTACCATAGCTTTGCACGATGGATTTTAACCTATTCTTAAGATCTTATTGTTCTTCTTATTTCCCAGATACATACCCTTTTTAATTTACCTAAATAAAATTATAAACCATACTCTATGTTTTAAACAAGTAAAAATCATTTGAAAACTAGAACCCAACAGAGATCAAGTAGAGATATATTGAATGTTGATTTAATTTTCAAGTCTGAAACTTGTGGGACAGAGAAGACAGACATGCCCAGCTTCAAAACATAAACAAACATATAGCACACTTGTGTTTACATATGCATGCATCACTTATTTCAGAATTTCACAGGCAACAAACATGTATTCAAAACGTTTACTCACCTCAAATATTGCAGAGCACAGCAGATTAAACTTTCCAGGCCTTTAATCTTTAAATTTGAAAAAGCTTTGATATGCTTTGATTTGCTTTTTGATTGAAAATCCTTTTGCATGCATCAATTTGTTGATTAAAAGATTGATATGATGTTGAAATTGCTGATCTTCCTTTCAAATGCAGGTTGAAACAAATGTTGATTGTAGTTGAATTTCATTCCAACTGAATTACCATTCATTTGAATTTGCAGGTTTTAATTTTCATTTGCTTTTTGTTTTCAGGTTAAAAGAATGCTTGTAAATTTGAATTTTCATATTGACATTAATTTGAAAGAATGAAGAAAGGAAAAGGAAATGAGAAGAAGAAGGAAAACAATTTTCTTTATATGTTTATTAAAGTTAAAGGGAAAAAAACAAATTGTTAAAATAAAGATACTTGTTAAACACTTGTCACTAACACTTACACTTGTCATTTTAATTAGCTTAATAGCTTTACATGTGTTATTAAAATGTGACAATATGGTCATATATGTACATAAGTATTTAAATAAATTTTATTAAATTTTAAAATGTAATATAACTTACTTATTAAAGTTACTTAATTAATAAATACTTATGTACGCCTTTTAAAAGAAAATTTGCTAAAACTAATTATAAATATAAATAAATTATTCTATTTTGATTTCAAAATTATAACAATAACCTTATTTGGAAATAAGGAATTTAAAAATCAATTTTGAAATTTAAACATTTTAACATCTAATTTAAACTTTTTATTTTCAAAATAATTTGAAAACTTTGTTATTAAAAACATTACTTTAAAACTTTGATTAAATAATTAAATTCAAAAATTAACCATTGATTACTTCATAACTCAAATTAAAATTCAAAATTCAACTTAAATTTCAGATTTAATTTGATATATACATATATTTAAACAAATACAATTTTCAACTTGTATATAATAATTCTATTTAAAATCTATGTATATATATACACAACACAATTTCAAATATAAATATTTATTTGATCAGATTCATTTGTCCAATTTATAAATTCAGTATTCCTACTACTTAACCCAATTATATTATTAATTACAATGCCCAGAAATCCGAGTTATTACATTCCTCCCCCCTTTGAATCTTTTCGTCCTCGAAAAGGAACGAAACCAGAATTTAAAATATCATAAAATAGTTTTGTAAAAATACTTTTTATATCTCGATGTCTCAACAAGTCCAACATCGTTCTCACATAAATTCAGTCATACGTTGATCAGGCGTAAGACTGAAAATCTATAAGTACTTAGCAGACCCGTTTTCAACACCCAGTGAAAATACTTGGAAAATAATTTTATTGAAAATATAGAAAACAGTTTTTGAAAATAGAGGATATATCTTTGGTGAGAATGCTCTGGAAATCATCACTCCCATCCATGGTCGCAGTTAACCCGATGTTTATGTTGCCATCCCGACAAAATCCACAGATAACTGTAGGCCTCCCGCCCCTCGATTATACCATGTAACCCGCTACAGATCGCAGCTACAACTGGGGTTACGTAGCTATCACAGCAAAAACCCATATAAGTGTAGGCATCAGCGCCCTCGAATTTCGCTGCCAAAAGAATGAAACTTCTCCACTCCACTTGACCATAGATCGCAGTCTACCGATGTTGCATTGCCTTCCCGGCAAAATCAAGTGTAGACCGTTGACACTCATCCTCCACACGATTTTCGTTATGGTCCCTACAGTAGATCGCAGTGACATCGAGTTACACTATCGTCACAGCATAACCCAAATGCCCCTGTAGGCATCAGCGCCCTCGACTTTCGCTACCCAATAATCCTCAGGAACTAGTTTGTCCGGACTCCTCACAGGATCAACTTTAGAACCTCCCCATGAGGCTCAAGGAAGCACCACCCAGTGGTACTCCTGAGAAGTCCATTCCAAGGGAGCGCCATTTTCCCCAGAGCCATCATCAAAACATTTTATACTACACATTTATAGTATCTTTAAATCATACACCTAGTATGATCTCATACAAAGCTCCTTTACACAAAATCGATTATCCCAAAATCGATAATTCTTAAACTAGGCTTTCCAAATTCAATATTGATTTTACCCAAAAATCAAAAGCCTTTTCAAATCCATAGGTTCCCAAAACCTTTTTCCAAAATCCTCATAAGATCCTTTATATATATAGATATATTATTTTTAAAACTTAGGATCATTTCAAACTTTTTTAAAACTCCTTTTCATACTTCAAAACACCTTCAAAAATCCTTTTCTTCTGGCAATGGATTCAACAAGGGAAGTTTTATCTTATATAACAAAGATATATAACTTTATTATCTAAAATCAAATATTCAAATTTGATTACTTCTTTTTAATATCATTTTCATTCAAATCCGTACGATGTACACATATCATCTGTACGCTATACCAATCTGATCGCTCACTCGATCACACAATGTCACTTCCGAACTAGTATCGTCCATCCGACTTCCTAGTGCGGACACATATCCAAAACCAATTAACAACCCATATCCAGGTTCGCCGTCGAAAATCGAGTGAAAAAAATCCCACTCGGATCGATATAACTATCTCGAAATTCTGTGCTCGAATCTAGATCAAATCACTATGCGAATAGAATAACATACGTACACCCTACGTATTTATCTTTATTGGTTATTAGCCAAATCAATTCCATTTCTATTCACATTCATTTTGATTATCCTTCACTTACTCACAATTGCTTCAATCCATTTGGATTATCACCTCTATTATTTAACCAACAACTGTTAGACTCTGTCCAATTTAAATTTAGAAAATAGCTTGAAAAATTTAAGAATAGATAAGTAGTTGAAAAATAGGTATTAGTTTGCAAAATAGCTTTAAAATAGTTAATTAATTGTAAAATAGTTGGAGAATAGCTAAATGTTTTCAGAACTTTTAGATAATTACAAAATAGTTGTAAAATAGTAATTAATTTGTAACATAGTTGAAAAATAGTAATTAGTTTAGGAAACAGTTGAAAAATGGTTAAATAACTCTAAAAATAATTGTAAAACAAGTATAAAATAATTTAGCTTTAAGAAAGAAAGGTTATATGTATGAAATAACTTGGAAAAATAAGTTTATATTAAAACAGTTTATATTGAAAATAGTCCAGAGTCAAACTGTTCAATTTCCAATCTTCATTCTCAATAATTCATTTTAAATTATCTTTACTTATGCATTTCAAGGTTCAAATAAGAATTCAATAAAAATTTATTTTAAAACTTTAAATTATTAATCAATTCTATCTTCCACATTGAAGCCAGTTCTAAAACAATTTTAATTTACAAATTCAATTATTCAAATTTTTAGTTTAAAGTAATTTCATGTCCTTAATTTCAAATTTATCCAATTCAAATTTTCCATTTGAATTTTTAAATCATAATTCCAATTAATACAAATCAATTTCAATTTTGAAACCAAACCTTTGAAATTTCAGTTGGAATTAATTTCAAATTTCATCTTAAACTAAGAAGAAGTACAAGAGTAACCAATGCCTTGGTTCACCTGGCCTCTTCCCTAAGCGAGGGATAGATAAGGTCGAAATGTCGAAAACGAGACAAATATAAAATATTTAATTACCATCATTAATTTTATTCAACTTAGGTTGAAAAGAGATAATCTTCTTATACTTGGTATTAAATCCCAAGGAGAGAACTTGTCCTATTCATGTGAATTTAAAAGATGATTTCATTATTATTCAATCAATAGCACAAGTTGAACATGAAAATTAGTACAAAGTATAATCAGTATAATTTCTATGGACCTTTCTTTTCCAAAATTGGAGAGGGTTTAATGATTCTACATACACTGAAAAAGAAATGATTCTGAAAATATATATCTCTAGAAGATATTTTAGATAAAAAATTCCAATAAATGGAATAATAATCACCCACCTACTTAACATCTTTTTTTTCAATAATTTGATCGGAGAAACCAGGATCGAATTTGGGTGATTCCTTTCCCAAAACCACTTTTGTAACGACCCAGAATTTTTAGAAATTAAAATTTGAATATTTAATTAATTTTAAATATTAATAAGTGAATTTATAAGTCAAATAATTTTTATTTTGAATTTTTGGATTTAATTGAATAATTAAATCGATAATTTAATATGTTAAATTATGGAAATAATTGAAAATTGGGTTAAATATGATTGAAAATGATTTGTAAAATTTTATTTTATCATATGGAAGTTAGAATGATATTTTAGAACTTTTAAAATCGAATTAAAAGTTAATTTGTGAAAATTGAATATTTTAATATTTAAATCGACTAGTAAAAATAGTCAATTTTTGAACAGTCTCAGAATTGAACGAAACTAGTTCCATTGGATCCGTAATAATTAGTTATTACCGGATTTCAAATTTTGTGTCAATCGGAGTTATCGTTTGATCGTGACAGCTCGAAACGCATCGATTTATTTTTAATTTTAATTTGGCGAGTTAAAATAGACATTTTTCAAAAAGTCTCGGATTTCGACGAAACCAGTTTCATCGGATCCGTATGTGATGTTATTGTAAGGTTTCAAATTTCAAGTCGATTGGATTTACCGTTTGTCCGGTACAAATTAAAACGCCTAGAAAATCGCTTAAATCGGTTTAATTCAAATTGAGCGTTTACAGCCATAACTCGCACATACTTCCGAATTAGCTTCCGAAACATGTTCCATTGTGTCCGGAACGCGGGATAAACCCTAGAAACGCTGGTTACGGCGCGTAAATCGGAGTTCGAAATTTCCGGATGAATAGTGTTCGATTTTTCTTTATAAATAGACCAACCATTCACTATTTTTTTGAAAATAAAAACCCTAACCCTAATCAAAATGCACGGCCGCCGGTTTTAGGTATGAATGGCCGCAAAATTTTCATATTTCTCCTCTTAATCTCTCTCAATCCATAAGTTTTTAGGAGATTCGTTCAACTACAAACTTGAAGATCTCATCAAGACCTTCGATTCTATAAGGTGATGATCGGATTTGAGGCGTTGTGGGGGCCGTTAGGGGGGTGCGTTCGGCCGTGTTTAGGCACGAATTCCCAGGCCCAGGGGAGGCCGAGTTGCATGATATTCTGGCCGATGGTGGCTTGCTTCTTGGCCTTCGACGTGGTATACTTGGATCGAGTTCTAAGTGTTCGGTTAGTTTGCAAAAATTTAAACCCTAATTGGAGCTATGGGTTCATATGCGTGTTCATCACCTGATGATGCGTGAATGAAGAAGAGAAGAAACGCACGGCTCTGATTTGCTCTGGAGATGATGGACAGCCTGGGTTAGTTTAGGTTATAAAAAAATTGATTTATGTTGTAATTATATAAATAAAAATTCGTGTAACTTCAAATATTCATATCTTTTTCATACGAGGTCGAAAACGCGCGAAACCAGTTGCGTTGGAATCGTATGGACGAGCACTACGCGATGGAGTTGGTTTGGAGTCGTTTGGAGTTAGTGAGAATTTTGGGTAAAATTAAACGCACGTTTAATTTTATTCGAAATAAATCGCTAAAACAGAATTTAAAATCAAGGTGAGAACTTCTCACAAAATCGAATCAGTTTCGATTTTTTTTAAATAGTTAGATTTAAAATATTTGAATGCATGTTTGAATGTTGATTGATATCTATTGATTGTTAAAATAGACATTATACGCCGTTAGTAAGCGGATGTTATTTATTAAAAACATATACCGCGAATATTTCATAAACAGTGAAATTGGTATTATATATAGTAGCAATATATATATATATTGGCATATGTATATATTGGAGTTATTGATTTCCCGCATTTTTTGTTTAGCGGATGAGACCCTATTGCGCCGTCTATTAAGCGGATAATATTTTAAATCCTATATACCGCGATAATTTCGTACTGGAGCGAAATTGGTATTGTGCTAATGTTTTTGGATGCAGGAAAACAGGTTGGAGGGATCCAACTGGATTCCTCAACAGTATTTATTTGATTTCAAATATTTTGATATTTGATGGATTATCATATCGATATATGATATCGTTGTAGTCGTGATTGGCTATTTGGTATGTAGCATCATTGGACCAAGTTTTGGAACTTTAAAAATGATTTTTAAAGTGGTTTTTGAAAATATACTATATGTTTGGAATTGATCCATTTTAAATAAATAAACGTCATAATTTTTAATGTTATAAAAATTATGATTTTGAGAAATATAGTTAAAAACTGATTTTTGAGAATATGATGCTAACGATTTTATAAAACAATTTAATCGGGATTTTAGAATTTATTGTGAAAAGTTTAAATATAGGATTTATACAATTTAATTATTTTATGAATCAAAATGGTGAAATAATAAAGGAGAGTAAAGACGTTTTGAAAGAATAATATAAATTGATTTATATTAAGAGATTTATAAATGGATATTTATAAATTGAAATATTGACATTATAAAACGAGCTTTTATAAGTGTTTGAATGAAGTGAAAACGAATTTTGTAAATTAATGGAATTCATAAAATTAAAAATGGTGAAGTTATAGATGAAATTTATAAATAGTAAGATTTATAAATTTTATGAAGTTATTGAAAGAATAGAATTGGATAAATAATTGAATCCTATAAGTTATAAGATTTATAATTATGAAGTTCAAAGGAACGATTTTTGCAAACGAATATATTATAAGTATTTCACTTATAATATGAACGTTTAGTTTATAATTTAGTTATAAACTAGAATAGGTTAATAAAAAAATTTATAAAAAGGAAGTTTTTATAAATAAATAGAAATGGAATTTATAAACGTTGTTTTATAAATTCGCAAATGACTTATTTTGACAAGAAAATTTGTTGAAACCTATGAGTGGAGTTATATTCACATTTTTGAATAGTGAATAATCCTTTGAATTAAAATGAATAAAAGGATGAAATTGTTAATGAAGTATATTCACGTTTTTGAATAGTGAATAACACGTTAAAGAAATTGTTTTGGATTTGGATGTTTTAAATAGAATTAAAACGATCGAACAATGTTTTAAAATGTGTTGAGATTCGAAACCATAGATTTCAACATTTATTGTTGAAATAGACGTTTTCGAGAAATAGAAGGAAATAGTGGACTATAACACCGTTGTTATAGTAAATGATTTCCGAAAGGAAATGTTTTGTATAGTATTGGGATTTATATATCTATTTTAATTTCGAATCCCTATACTAGTGATTTTGGGTTGTCGTAACGATGTTTTACGCAACATTCATTTTGGCCCAAATAAATATGTTTAAGAGAATGATTTCCTTAAAGAATGAAATATATACTTAATTTCGATTGAAGTATAGTGAATATTTTCTAAGTGTTGAAAATAAATAAAATTCGTGAATTACTTATTTAATAAGTATGGAAATGTTTTCCAATATGAAGTGAATAATTAGGATTTATCTTTTTGAAGATAAATTGAAATGGATAATTGAAATCATATATGCATGGATATTGTGAAATATAAATTCACTATGGAATTTATAAAAGAAAGTGGAATTTGTCTAAAAATAAATATTGATTTATTTTTGAGATATTGAATTATATATCTTGTAAAGATATTTTGTGAAATAAATAATTTGGAAAATTATTTGGAAAGTGGTGATGTGTGCATGTCCAGTGATAGTTCAATAACCGACTATCAATATTTCCCTTTGAATGGGTAATTGATGTGATTTGTTTGAATGTGAATGCTACACTTATTTTTGAATAAGCGCTCACTATTCGGGTTAACCGGGAAAGGACCATGGGGTCGTATAACCCATTCCGAATATGTGATACGTCGTTATAATTGCATTGAAGATCGGTGTTGAAGACCCGGTATTTGCGAGAGCGATAGGATGACCTGTCGATTGTCTCTGCACTGAGTTGCAGCGGTATAGAGACCCCCTAAGTGATGGGAAATCCGATCAGGATTGTGAATATCCGGATTGCAAGGACTTCTTTGTAAGTGCCTTCGGTTTTGTTCGAGCCCGGAACAGACTTGTATGGATTGTATGTCTGACATTACAAGTTGAGATATAAAGCCGATTTCTTTCAAATATATTTCTGTTGGTGGCGAAGAATTTATTCTTTAGCTTAACACCCTTCTCTGAGACGTACGAGCTCAGAGGTTATATAATTGAAGTCATCAACGATATATTCCCAATTTGGTAATGTGACATGCTGAGTGTTGCTGTAAATGATCATTGTGTTGATTATTGTGATAGGATCGTTTATTTGATCGTCTATCTTGGTGATCATTGTGTTGATCATTTGTTGACCCAAAGCATGGCTTTTGTATAAAGTATGTTTTTGTGGACGTGACTTCGTCGAGCCTCACACCCCGGAAATGGTCAAAACAGGAAAGATGCGGCAAGGTTATGAGGGGTAGCTCCCTTTAGGGTATGTACATTTCCTTCTGGATAGAGGTGGTATCATGGTATGGAGCCCAGATATTTAACCTATGTGGTTACTAGGAATTTATTACTTTGTGGTTGTTGGTTATCGGGATCCCGTGAGAAAGGTCGTTTACGATCGGGGAATGGCGTGCTCGTGTCAGTAGTTACCCAGTTAGGGGTAACCCGGCCTTGTGTTGGCAGAGTTCCGGTTTGGTTCTCGGGGATGTCTTTCCAGAGGCATTCTCATGTGGCAATGGGAAGTTCCTTGGCCTGACCATTTGTTGGAAATCCAAAGAAACAATACGAAACTTGTACGGTTTTAGTTGTATAACCTGCTATGGAATGTGGCGGTAACCTGCTATTGAACATAGTTAGCTATAGTAGGCATAGTTCGAAATGTCTATGTTGGCTAAAATTTATATTCTACTTTCGAAATAATTTTCTACACTATGCACTAGTAATAATATCAAATGCTTCTTTTTAATGCGTATCAAGCATCTTTGACTATCATAAGGAGAAATCTCCTCCGATTCTGCGTTTGCATGTGTGTGTGTGCGGGAGGCCTTATGGTAGTCTCATTTTTAAAAGCATTGCGAATTGAATTTAAAAATATTCCTCTATTTTGATTTTAAAGATAAATAAACTGTTTTGAGTTCTCACACCAGTCACATGACTGACTCGGAGTTTATTGTTTTCCTTCCTAAACTCTGGGTGCCCACCAATTTCCACACGGGCAGTCAAGAGTTAAGGTTTATCAGGATATTCTGGATATTCAGGAATTGCTGGAGGCAAGCTGGATGGCATGGCGTATTCACTTGTTTATATAGTATTTCTTTTTCCGCTGCATTGTTTGATGTTGATTGTTGTTGTACACTCTGATGATATGATGTAATGAAATGTATAAAATGTAATAACTGATATAGTTCTTTGTTTAAAGATTATTCATTTATTATTATATGTTGTTCCGCTGCGAATTGTGAGATTCTGATGTTGTTCTGTTGTTTTCTGTTCCGTTCTATTTTAAAATTTTGTTCTATTCTCTATTTTCTTTCTCTTCTCTTTTCTTTCAATTTTAAAATTTTCTATTTTCTTTTCTCTCTATTTTCTATCTTCTCTCTTCTTCTCTTCTCTTTTCATAAATTCTTTTTAAAACCCATAACTATTCGGTTTTTTTGGCCTTCGATTTCTCGGCAGTCGATAAAGTGAGTATCGATGTTGAATTTTCGAAAGTCGAAAATTTTCGAGGCGTTACATTTGGTATCAGAGCTTATGGTTAAGCGACAACCATGGTTCTGTTGGGTATTACTCATTAGAAATAGAGTCAGTAGTACTCTAGAATGAGTTTGAGTGTAATAATAGCTATGAGAGCGTATTTGTTAGTGAATATAAAATTGTTTTATATTGTGTTGACTTATCGGTTGATTGTTTATGGATTCTGGTCGATGTAGTCTTGCTAACTACGTAGATAGGAGTTTCTAAACTCTTAAACAAGATAAACCGACACAGTATTATTTTAAAATTGGGTAAATGGAATAATTTTACCTTAATTATATTTTATATATAAAGGAATAATTTTTCAGAACTATTAAAAAGTATATAAGTGGATTGTTTAGTTGTTTGAATAATCTAAATTGAAGAATAATTGTATAAGAAATGAATTATAAGAATTGGATTATAATTAAAGTGATTTACAATTGTGAAATAAACTTATATATATGAGTAGTGAAACTATATGAATATATTTATAAATATGAGTTGAAATAAAAATGAATTTAATGTTAAATGGAATTGATTTTGGTATCGAAGTAAATAATCAAGTGGATTAAATAAATATGAACTTAAGTTATATAAATGAAATTCAACTTTTGTAATTGAATGAATGGATTGAATGTTAATCAATTGAATGAAAATAATTGATAAGAAATGATGAATATAAGTGTTAATTCATTAAAATCTAATGTGATTGAAAGTTGAATAGTTGAATGAAAATCATTTAATTAAACCAATTGATAAGCAAAGGAATTTGGTTGTAATTAATAAACATTGGTTGTTATATGGTTGTTAGTTGATTGTATATAATTCATTAAGTGTTAATGAAATTGAAAGTTAAAGTAATTGAAATTCAATTGGAAGTAAATAAATTTGAATAGAATTGAATTTGATTTGGAAGTGAACCAACTTGAATATGGATTAGTCAATATAAACTAATTGAAAATGAATGTTAATAAACATCCACTGTTAATGAATCGAATGTGATTAAATGGAAAACCTATTTCATTGAATATTAATGAGAATATAAATGAATATTGATTTGGTTATGGATGATAGTTGGTTGATGTTTGCATTTGTTGCTTTAGTTGCATTTGCTATGTTAGCATGTATAGTTATTATGTTGCTATATGTTGTATATTGAGATTATTATCTACATGCATGATTCTCATGTTGTTTGTTGAGTGTTTAGTAGGTGCGGATCGCGTTTGCTTCACATTTGGAGCTCGCTTTTGCGCTATATTAGCCGTATATGCTTGCTAATAAAATATAAGGTACATATCTCGGATTAAATATCGTACTTTTACACTTTTTTCCCTGCGGGATGCCTCATTACTTGATGAGATGTATATTTGTGATATATATACTGTCATTTTTTTTCGGATCGAGCCGCGCAAAGGAGACTATGGCGAATTTTTTCGAAAATTTAAGGCGTTAGAAAATTTTTGAGAAAATTGGAAAATTTTGAAAACTAAAACTTTAATTTGTTTTGGAATTGAAAGTTAAACAATAGTAGTTGTTTTTGAAAAGATAACTAAGTATGATTTGAAAACTTAGTAAAGATTTGTAAGAAGTTTAATTATGAATTTTGGAAAATTAATAGATTCTGTAATTTTTCTTACTTGATAATTTCGAGGACGAAATTCTTTTAAGTGGGGAAGATTGTAACGACCCAGAATTTTTAGAAATTAAAATTTGAATATTTAATTAATTTTAAATATTAATAAGTGAATTTATAAGTCAAATAATTTTTATTTTGAATTTTTGGATTTAATTGAATAATTAAATCGATAATTTAATATGTTAAATTATGGAAATAATTGAAAATTGGGTTAAATATGATTGAAAATGATTTGTAAAATTTTATTTTATCATATGGAAGTTAGAATGATATTTTAGAACTTTTAAAATCGAATTAAAAGTTAATTTGTGAAAATTGAATATTTTAATATTTAAATCGACTTGTGAAAATAGTCAATTTTTGAACAGTCTCAGAATTGAACGAAACCAGTTCCATTGGATCCGTAATAGTTAGTTATTACCGGATTTCAAATTTCGTGTCAATCGGAGTTATCGTTTGATCGTGACAGCTCGAAACGCATCGATTTATTTTTAATTTTAATTTGGCGAGTTAAAATAGCCATTTTTCAAAAAGTCTCGGATTTCGACGAAACCAGTTTCATCGGATCCGTAATGTGATATTATTGTAAGGTTTCAAATTTCAAGTCGATTGGATTTACCGTTTGTCCGGTACAAATTAAAACGCCTAGAAAATCGCTTAAATCGGTTTAATTCAAATTGAGCGTTTACAGCCATAACTCGCACATACTTCCGAATTAGCTTCCGAAACCTATTCCATTGTGTCCGAAACGCGGGATAAACCCTAGAAACGCTGGTTACGGCGCGTAAATCGGAGTTCGAAATTTCCGGATGAATAGTGTTCGATTTTTCTTTATAAATAGACCAACCATTCACTATTTTTTTGAAAATAAAAACCCTAACCCTAATCAAAATGCACGGCCGCCGGTTTTAGGTATGAATGGCCGCAAAATTTTCATATTTCTCCTCTTAATCTCTCTCAATCCATAAGTTTTTAGGAGATTCGTTCAACTACAAACTTGAAGATCTCATCAAGACCTTCGATTCTATAAGGTGATGATCGGATTTGAGGCGTTGTGGGGGCCGTTAGGGGGGTGCGTTCGGCCGTGTTTGGGCACGAATTCCCAGGCCCAGGGGAGGCCGAGTTGCATGATATTCTGGCCGATGGTGGCTTGCTTCTTGGCCTTCGACGTGGTATACTTGGATCGAGTTCTAAGTGTTCGGTTAGTTTGCAAAAATTTAAACCCTAATTGGAGCTATGGGTTCATATGCGTGTTCATCACCTGATGATGCGTGAATGAAGAAGAGAAGAAACGCACGGCTCTGATTTGCTCTGGAGATGATGGACGGCCTGGGTTAGTTTAGGTTATAAAAAAATTGATTTATGTTGTAATTATATAAATAAAAATTCGTGTAACTTCAAATATTCATATCTTTTTCATACGAGGTCGAAAATGCGTGAAACCAGTTGCGTTGGAATCGTATGGACGAGCACTACGCGATGGAGTTGGTTTGGAGTCGTTTGGAGTTAGTGAGAATTTTGGGTAAAATTAAACGCACGTTTACTTTTATTCGAAATAAATCGCTAAAACGGAATTTAAAATCAAGGTGAGAACTTCTCACTCAATCGAATCAGTTTCGATTTTTTTTTAAATAGTTAGACTTAAAATATTTGAATGCATGTTTGAATGTTGATTGATATCTATTGATTGTTAAAATAGACATTATACGCCGTTAGTAAGCGGATGTTATTTATTAAAAACATATACCGCGAATATTTCATAAACAGTGAAATTGGTATTATATATAGTAGCAATATATATATATATATATATTGGCATATGTATATATTGGAGTTATTGATTTCCCGCATTTTTTGTTTAGCGGATGAGACCCTATTGCGCCGTCTATTAAGCGGATAATATTTTAAATCCTATATACCGCGATAATTTCGTACTGGAGCGAAATTGGTATTGTGCTAATGTTTTTGGATGCAGGAAAACAGGTTGGAGGGATCCAACTGGATTCCTCAACAGTATTTATTTGATTTCAAATATTTTGATATTTGATGGATTATCATATCGATATATGATATCGTTGTAGTCGTGATTGGCTATTTGGTATGTAGCATCATTGGACCAAGTTTTGGAACTTTAAAAATGATTTTTAAAGTGGTTTTTGAAAATATACTATATGTTTGGAATTGATCCATTTTAAATAAATAAACGTCATAATTTTTAATGTTATAAAAATTATGATTTTGAGAAATATAGTTAAAAACTGATTTTTGAGAATATGATGCTAACGATTTTATAAAACAATTTAATCGGGATTTTAGAAGTTATTGTGAAAAGTTTAAATATAGGATTTATAAAATTTAATTATTTTATGAATCAAAATGGTGAAATAATAAAGGAGAGTAAAGACGTTTTGAAAGAATAATATAAATTGATTTATATTAAGAGATTTATAAATGGATATTTATAAATTGAAATATTGACATTATAAAACGAGCTTTTATAAGTGTTTGAATGAAGTGAAAACGAATTTTGTAAATGAATGGAATTCATAAAATTAAAAATGGTGAAGTTATAGATGAAATTTATAAATAGTAAGATTTATAAATTTTATGAAGTTATTGAAAGAATAGAATTGGATAAATAATTGAATCTTATAAGTTATAAGATTTATAATTATGAAGTTCAAAGGAACGATTTTTGCAAACGAATATATTATAAGTATTTCACTTATAATATGAACGTTTAGTTTATAATTTAGTTATAAACTAGAATAGGTTAATAAAAAAATTTATAAAAAGGAAGTTTTTATAAATAAATAGAAATGGAATTTATAAACGTTGTTTTATAAATTCACAAATGACTTATTTTGACAAGAAAATTTGTTGAAACCTATGAGTGGAGTTATATTCACATTTTTGAATAGTGAATAATCCTTTGAATTAAAATGAATAAAAGGATGAAATTGTTAATGAAGTATATTCACGTTTTTGAATAGTGAATAACACGTTAAAGAAATTGTTTTGGATTTGGATGTTTTAAATAGAATTAAAACGATCGAACAATGTTTTAAAATGTGTTGAGATTCGAAACCATAGATTTCAACATTTATTGTTGAAATAGACGTTTTCGAGAAATAGAAGGAAATAGTGGACTATAACACCGTTGTTATAGTAAATGATTTCCGAAAGGAAATGTTTTGTATAGTATTGGGATTTATATATCTATTTTAATTTCGAATCCCTATACTAGTGATTTTGGGTTGTCGTAACGATGTTTTACGCAACATTCGTTTTGGCCCAAATAAATATGTTTAAGAGAATGATTTCCTTAAAGAATGAAATATATACTTAATTTCGATTGAAGTATAGTGAATATTTTCTAAGTGTTGAAAATAAATAAAATTCGTGAATTACTTATTTAATAAGTATGGAAATGTTTTCCAATATGAAGTGAATAATTAGGATTTATCTTTTTGAAGATAAATTGAAATGGATAATTGAAATCATATATGCATGGATATTGTGAAATATAAATTCACTATGGAATTTATAAAAGAAAGTGGAATTTGTCTAAAAATAAATATTGATTTATTTTTGAGATATTGAATTATATATCTTGTAAAGATATTTTGTGAAATAAATAATTTGGAAAATTATTTGGAAAGTGGTGATGTGTGCATGTCCAGTGATAGTTCAATAACCGACTATCAATATTTCCCTTTGAATGGGTAATTGATGTGATTTGTTTGAATGTGAATGCTACACTTATTTTTGAATAAGCGCTCACTATTCGGGTTAACCGGGAAAGGACCATGGGGTCGTATAACCCATTCCGAATATGTGATACGTCGTTATAATTGCATTGAAGATCGGTGTTGAACACCCGGTATTTGCGAGAGCGATAGGATGACCTGTCGATTGTCTCTGCACTGAGTTGCAGCGGTATAGAGACCCCCTAAGTGATGGGAAATCCGATCAGGATTGTGAATATCCGGATTGCAAGGACTTCTTTGTAAGTGCCTTCGGTTTTGTTCGAGCCCGGAACAGACTTGTATGGATTGTATGTCTGACATTACAAGTTGAGATATAAAGCCGATTTCTTTCAAATATATTTCTGTTGGTGGCGAAGAATTTATTCTTTAGCTTAACACCCTTCTCTGAGACGTACGAGCTCAGAGGTTATATAATTGAAGTTATCAACGATATATTCCCAATTTGGTAATGTGACATGCTGAGTGTTGCTGTAAATGATCATTGTGTTGATTATTGTGATAGGATCGTTTATTTGATCGTCTATCTTGGTGATCATTGTGTTGATCATTTGTTGACCCAAAGCATGGCTTTTGTATAAAGTATGTTTTTGTGGACGTGACTTCGTCGAGCCTCACACCCCGGAAATGGTCAAAACAGGAAAGATGCGGCAAGGTTATGAGGGGTAGCTCCCTTTAGGGTATGTACATTTCCTTCTGGATAGAGGTGGTATCATGGTATGGAGCCCAGATATTTAACCTATGTGGTTACTACGAATTTATTACTTTGTGGTTGTTGGTTATCGGGATCCCGTGAGAAAGGTCGTTTACGATCGGGGAATGGCGTGCTCGTGTCAGTAGTTACCCAGTTAGGGGTAACCCGGCCTTGTGTTGGCAGAGTTCCGGTTTGGTTCTCGGGGATGTCTTTCCAGAGGCATTCTCATGTGGCAATGGGAAGTTCCTTGGCCTGACCATTTGTTGGAAATCCAAAGAAACAATATGAAACTTGTACGGTTTTAGTTGTATAACCTGCTATGGAATGTGGCGGTAACCTGCTATTGAACATAGTTAGCTATAGTAGGCATAGTTCGAAATGTCTATGTTGGCTAAGATTTATATTCTACTTTCGAAATAATTTTCTACACTATGCACTAGTAATAATATCAAATGCTTCTTTTTAATGCGTATCAAGCATCTTTGACTATCATAAGGAGAAATCTCCTCCGATTCTGCGTTTGCATGTGTGTGTGTGCGGGAGGCCTTATGGTAGTCTCATTTTTAAAAGCATTGCGAATTGAATTTAAAAATATTCCTCTATTTTGATTTTAAAGATAAATAAACTGTTTTGAGTTCTCACACCAGTCACATGACTGACTCGGAGTTTATTGTTTTCCTTCCTAAACTCTGGGTGCCCACCAATTTCCGCACGGGCAGTCAAGAGTTAAGGTTTATCAGGATATTCTGGATATTCAGAAATTGCTGGAGGCAAGCTGGATGGCATGGCGTATTCACTAGTTTATATAGTATTTTTTTTTCCGCTGCATTGTTTGATGTTGATTATTGTTGTACACTCTGATGATATGATGTAATGAAATGTATAAAATGTAATAACTGATATAGTTCTTTGTTTAAAGATTATTCATTTATTATTATATGTTGTTCCGCTGCGAATTGTGAGATTCTGATGTTGTTCTGTTGTTTTCTGTTCCGTTCTATTTTAAAATTTTGTTCTATTCTCTATTTTCTTTCTCTTCTCTTTTCTTTCTATTTTAAAATTTTCTATTTTCTTTTCTCTCTATTTTCTATCTTCTCTCTTCTTCTCTTCTCTTTTCATAAATTCTTTTTAAAACCCATAACTATTCGGTTTTTTTGGCCTTCGATTTCTCGGCAGTCGATAAAGTGAGTATCGATGTTGAATTTTCGAAAGTCGAAAATTTTCAAGGCGTTACAACTTTGAACCAATTTACTAGTTTGAAAGTGAAAACATGCTAAAGACAATAAAGTTAAAGGCGGGGATCTTCATAACAGAAGGGCTGCTTACTGATAATTTAAGAGTATCCCCCGAGATAAATAAATAGCGGTAGTCCCGAAATAATTTTAGAGTAGCTCTCGAGATAAATAAATAGTGGAAGGACTACCTGACATTACATTTCCAAGAGCACTGTACATTGATCTGTAACAAGCCACATCTGTTTGGTGGTGTAGAAGGTAACAACTTTTATACTTAACACCCTTCTCTGAGACGTACAAGCTCGGAGGTTGTACTTTCATTGAAATAAATGGTGTGTTGTTGGAAATGGCAAATGTTTCATTTTAAGTGAAAATGTTCTAAGAAAGGTAAATGCTACCTCAAGCCTCACACCCGGGAAATTGTGAAACAGAGGTTTCTTTAAGGCTAAGTGATACGCAACCATTAGGAAATGTATCACCTTTCTAGATCTATTTATTTTTACTTGCTATGATGTCAGGTTTAAATCATATGGTATATGCTATGGGATCCCGGTTAGCTCAGTAACAGCCAGGGTGATATCAAATTCGGTGCTGTATATACCATTTGTTGGTCTCGGATAGGCCGATCTTAATCCGTAGAGGTTTCGAAGATGTCAATCCTTGGTACATTCCTCTAGAAATGTATTGTACGAGAGGTAGTCCTTACGTTGCTATTCATTGTAAATCCAAATCTCCAATAAGTGCATTTGGTTTTAGTTGTAAACCTATTATGCCATCAAATTTAATCGACGTAACAATTTTGGCTAATTGAATATGTTTATTTGAAAGATTTTCAAAGAATGTCATTAAAAGTAATATCACTGGATTTTACGTAGAAATGATTTTGTTATCATAAGGTAGAAACTCATTCTGTGTTTATATGCGGTCTGGTCTTATGAGATACCCTTTTGTTTTCCAAATACTCGTATTTTGAGTTTCTTACACCAGTCATATGACTGGCCCAAAGTTTATTTTCCTTTTCCCTTAAACTCTGGGTGCCCTATTTTTTCAAACAGCCAAGTAGTCAGGTAGCTTGGAGCATTGTGGAAAGAGCATGGAGCATGAAGATTGGAGGGCCCTTTTGTCAATATGATCTATTTCAAATTTCTATCGTACCATGTAGTATGTATTTAATATCTACCAGCCTCTGTAAGACTAGGCAGTTATAACTATCCCTGGATTCGTTAGTACTTATCGTAATTCTCATGAATCATTTTTAGTGATTGTATGCACTTTCCATATGTATAATTAAAGAGAGTGTGAGATTTTGTTATTATTCTATCTTTTATCTTATTTCTTTTAAAAAACCCTGATTATTTGCTTCTTTGTCACATGAATTTGCAGCACGTTGATACCGAGGATGTATTAGTGTTGATCTTCAGGGGTCGAAAAGGAGGGTCGTCATAGTTGTATTAGAGCTTAGGTTTTGAAAATACCTAATCCTTGATGGGTTCGACTCATTCGAGATAGGGTTAGTAATACCCTAGAATGAGTTTAGTCAATGAGAGAGCGTACTTGTAATTTTATCCAAATAAATACATCCATGCCATTTTATGCTTAATACCCATTCCCTAAGATAATCTCATCTATGTGTTCTAAATTGATATCTTAGTGTATTTAGGTAGTAAGAGATAAGTACAAGAGAGGACGAGGAAGAGGAGGCAGTACCATGACAACCATTAATGGTCAAAATGCTGCAGTTGTGGAAGAAGTAGAGATGCCTGAGCAACCCTAAATTACCTTTGCAACTCTTTTCAAATATTACACTACCTTATGAGGGAAACCATTCCAAGGAAACAAGTCTATTGTTGAAGTGCAAGCATAGCTCCACTCATGTGAAAGAATATTCAAAGGATTGAACATAGAGGATGATCAAAAGAGGTTCTTAGCTTTCGAGAAATTGCAGGAAGGAGCTCTGGCATGGGGAAATCCATTACTTTGAATGATTCTGAAGACATTTCTCATGGACCAGATTTAAAGAAGTATTCGAAAAATAGTGTATACCTACAGTCCAAAAATCCCGTCTTTATAGAAATTTTATGGACTTGAAACAAGAAGATATCTTTGTATATGAATATACAAATAAGTTTACTGATTTATCTCATTTTGGGATAGGACCAATAAACACGCCTTTAAAGAAGAATGAAATGTTTATTATGGGAATGAAAGAGCAATATCAGGATCGAATGGCAGCGCACATGAAGGGAACTTTTATGGACCTATTAGATATGGGTTTCTGATATGAAGTACTGGATAAAGGGAATTCGATGGTAGCCCAAGGAAATACCAACAATAAGAATAAGAAAAGGAAGTCATGATAGGGAAAGAATGGTGGAGGATCTCCCACGAATCATTATAAGGATGTTGTTTGTTATAATTTCCATAAGGAAGGCCATCTTGCAACAAACTGTAGGAGTCTCAAGGTGCGGAAGCAACAACAAGGAACCGTCTCTCCAATAGCTCAAAAGAGTATTTGTTACAACTGCCATCAGCCGGGCACTGGAAAAAAATGCATGTTAATGAAGAAAGGAGAACAGAGCCAGATTTATGATATAAAGAATGAGGCTTTAACCTCTGAAGATGTGTAGGGCAAGGGAGTCGTAGAAGATAATTTATCTGTTAATGATATTTCATTTTGTAACAGCTCGATATTTTTAGCCCTTCGCATCCGCACATATCGGGCTTGAATTGCTCAAAATACCGCATTGTATTAAAATTTTAAGCAAATGAAAGCAATCACAGAATCACAGACACAGAAATATCAGAATAACTCGCAGCGGAAATTGAAATACCATAGTAGTTCATAATGCTACTATAACAAAATCTCAAAAAAAAATACATAATATCAGTCTGAAACATATACAATAGAAATCCCAAATGCTTAAAAGTTTATAAATACAAGAGCTGAAATAAATAGATGAAACTGAAATGGATAGATAACAGATAAGCAAAAACCTCCAGCGATTCCTAACTCGAGAAAAAGTAATCCAAAGCTAAGCTGTAAATACTCAGGCTAACCCAAGCGTAAAGTAAAACACAAAACACTCGAGTCAGGACATACATACTTATATAATGTAAACCAACTCAAGTGAACTGTAGTAGTAATGCACAATAACTTAAAGGATGCTTGGGATCGCTCATCCTCTAAGGATCAGTTAAACCATAAATCAAAAACATCCCGTGGTTAAAATTCCAAAATGGTATTTTATACTTCGAAATCAAATATCACTTCAAAATTCAATATCATTTCAAATTCATTTCAAAATATCAAAATATCATATCGTTCCAAAACCTCATTCATTTTTATTTTATTTAAATACCATTTCAAATCACATTTCTAAATGGTTTATATTTCAAATAAAATATTCCATTTAAAATCAATTACAATGAAGTTATTATAATTTAAAAATCAAATATTCAATTCCCTAAAATTTATTCTTTTCAAAATTCATTGATTCACTTAAATTTATTAAAACGGTGAAATTTCAACTTTCGCAGCATTTAGAAAACGTTACGGTAAGTTAATTTGAAAACAATTCAATTTAGCAAAGACAGCATTTACAGAAATGTTGTAATCGTTCAGGTTTCAAATAAAAGCTTTAGTTCAATTCTACAGCTATAGCAATTACGAAGTGCTGTAATAGCCCTTGGTTCATTTTTTTTGCCTTTTAGTTCACTTGTATCAACTACAGTATTTAGAATGTTGTAACATCCTTTACTTCAGAAATGATAGCATTTCTGAAATGCTATTAAATTAAATCCCAAATTTTCAATACAATTTCATAAACAATTAAATTTTAATTTAAACCAATTTAACCCATAAAATTTAATAATTTCACTTTAAAAACAATCATTTAAATACCCTTTAATTTATGATTTTATAAAGTTAAATTTTCATACAAAATCAAATTTTAATAATTTACTTATTAAATTAATGTATAATTTTATAACATTTCATTTACTTTACAATTTAATTAAATTTACCATTTCATAAATTAAATTTAAATTCCATTTTATTTCCTTAACTTAACTTTTATTTGTAAAACACATTTCATAATTTCCAAGTTAAGTTATATTTCAAATTTCAATTTTAAACATTTATTTAATTAACTATTTTTAATTTATAAATAAATCAATAACACTTTATAAATCATTTTAAATTCAAATTAATATCAAATTATCATATTTTATTACTTAATTTAAACTACATTTATAAACTAAATCATAAATTCCAAAATTTACTTATATTTCAAATTCTACTCTACCATTTATTTATTTCACTTATTCAACTTGTAGAAAATCACTAATATTTTCTAAAATCATTTTTAATTAAATTTAACTCAAAATATCCTAATATTTACATTTATAAAATACTTTATAAATTCTAGAAATACATATATATTAACCACGGGTCTGTATATAATTTTCTAATCTAAGTTATGTGATACGGATAATATATCATTTCAATCCATTATTTTACAAAGAAAATCCGGGTTTTATCATTTCAAACCCGTAATCCCAAGTAAATAAATAAAAATCACTCAGGCCTATCATTTCAGCCCATAATGATTTTTTCCTATTCTAATGTCCGTTCGGGTATGTATCATTTCAACCCATAGTGATTTTATTCTATAGGGAACTTGCAGTGTGATAAGCTGATATAAATAAACAGTATAGCGTCATAATGTAGTAACAGATGATATGACGTGTTTATAAACAGGGTGATCATCATATAAATAATATCACAGACAGGTATAACATGATAATAAAATCTATAGATTCACATGTTGTCAATTCACTAATTATATAAGTACAGATACCGTGTGTGAATTACTCACCTCTACAAGTTGGAGATAACGGATTCAGACACACAAACAAAGATCCGGAAAGCACGAAAGCACGACTATGGATTCAAGTGAGGGGAGACTACAAAACAAGATATTGCACATGAATTTCAACACAAAATTATTATTAAACAACCTAGAAATTAAGTACAAAAAAGAACCAAACAACTTGCCCTTGCTTTCATCACATCGACGCTCGGCCTAGGGGGTTGTAATGCTCGGCCATGGTGGTGTGAATGGATCAAGTATGGGTCCATAGGGTTGGCCTAGTGAGGAAATGAAAGTGTTTATGGTTTATGACATGATAATACAAAAGCCAAGGCCACAAAAAATGATTTCTGGTGCAACACAAGTTCGGCCATGGGCATGTCGTGGCTCGGCCTTGCTTGGTGGAGGTTAGGTGCTGGTGCAGCGTTTGCTTAGGGTCAGGTAGAGGCTGGTGGAGGTGGTGCAAGTGGTGGCCGAGAGGAAGTGTGAAGGATTTGTGGCCATAAGTGGTTGGCTAGGGTAGTTTAAGGGGTGATGATGCAAATTTTTGTGGAGTTTTGCAACTTTGGGGCGCGTGGCCTTGACTCGGAGATAGATGATGGTTGCAGCTGAGAAAGGTGGTGGTGAAGGTGATGGCGAAGGAGGAGCAATGGCCGAGCATCATAGGAGAAAGCATGACAAGAAAAATAAATAAAACAAAGAAGAAAATGTAAGGAAAAAAAAAGAACCATTACCAAAAAAATTTCAGAAATGAAGGCCAAATATTTTGGGATGAGAAGCTTTTTCTTTTGCGTGAAAAATGAAAGATGATTCGGCTGAAGAAAGAAGTATAGTCGGCCAATTCAATGCAAGTGACAATTTACAAATGAAAAGGCATTGGTATATCAAAGGTCATGGTAAATGAAAGGTTATAAACTCCTAGTGTTTCTCATTTTCTTTTTTGCATTTAAAAAAAATGAAAATGTATGTGAATAAAAGAAAACAAAATAAAATAAGAAAGAAAATAAATAAATAATTTTTAGAAAAATATAAATTAATTAACAAAATAGCTAAATAATTGAAACAAGGATTTAAAAATTGAAACAATATACAATAAACATTTAAAATTCATAACTATACAAAAAGAAATGTTTTAAAATAAAAATATATACTTAACATGTCATATAACAAATATTAGAACTTAATATGAAAAATAAAAATATTATTCATATAAATTGAAACAAAAATTATTAAATAGATCAATTTACATGCAATATTGTAAAAAACATAACTTTTACACTATAAATCGGATTTCAACGAAACAAAAAGTAGTATTCTTGAAATTTAATTTATTATCATAATAAAAGATAAAATTAAAGGATTCAAATGTATAAATTTTAAATTTTAATAGTTAAAATTTCACCAAATTGGCCAAAATACCCATTTTCTGGAAATATTCTCTTTATTCAGGTTTGGAATTATAATTCACATAAAAATCAAAATTTATATTTTAAAATAAAAAAATATATTCATTTTAAAAATAAAATAAAGTTTTAAATTAGGAATTTCAATTAAAATAATAAAAATATACAAATATAAATAATCACAAAATACAGGGTTGTTACACTCTCCCCTACTCAAATCTTTTCGTCCTCGAAAAGAACGAACAAGGAAAATAAGAAAAAGTAAGATAGACAAAGCAAATAGTACCTGAAAAGCAAAAAATTCTAGATTCGACGCACGAATGCTCTCCTCCGTCTCCTAGGTACAATCTCAATCATCAGTACACCACTGTACTTTGACCAGACTAACAAATTTCCTTCTTAGCTGCTCCGTACCTCTACCGACAATACGTTGTGGCTTCCCCTCGATAGTCAGATTGGGCAAATTATCCAAACTATCAAGAGCATAAGGCTAAACAAAAAGAGATGGGTCATGAAGATAGCAGAGAAGATGTGAGATGCGGAATACATCATGCACTCTAGAAAGTTTCTTGGGCAAATCCAAACGATAAGCCAAAGAACCAACTCTTTCCACAATGCGGAAAGGACCCTCGAAGAAGAAGAAGGTAGGAGAATAGAAATAGCTAGAAGGGAAAGTAGGTTGAAAGACAAGGATGAACCATTATTTTAAAACTACATAAATTTCAATTTTAAAAAAATTATTTATAACATTTTATAATATGATGAATAGTCATTTGATTCAAATTTGTTAGTTCGAAATAAGCAATATTCAAAACATTTTAAATTATTTATAAAAGTAAAGTAAATGATCAAAATATCCTTTATATAATATTTTATCATACTTTTATGACTCGATGCCTTAACAAGTTTACTCTTGTTCCTGCAGACTCTGGCCGTGCGTTGATCAGGCGCGGAGCTAGAATTCTCTAGGTACTTACTTATTTCAACACCCAGTGAAAATACTGGAAATTTTTTTAAAAACAGATATGCAAAGTACAATCCAAACAAAACAACCAACACATGTCGATCGTGGATCGCGGATACACAATGGTTACGCCTGGATCCCCCAGGAAACATCCATACCCGTGCCCCTCCTCCAGTCACACGATTACGCCATGAAGACTGGTAGTACCGTAGATACACAATGGTTACGTCTGAATCCTCCAGGAAACATGTGTACCCGTAGGCTCTCACAGCCCCTGCTGATTACGCTACCAAGCGACCTAGTAGATCGTAGATGCATAATGGTTACGCATGGATCCCTCAGGAAACATCCGTACCCGTAGGCTCTCGCAGCCCCTACAAATTACGCTATGCAGTCGCGCTCAAAAGAAAAACCATGGAGATCGCCATGGTAGGACACTCGAGTATCACATCCGAAAAAACCAAAAATCAGAGAGAATAATATCGATAGAATGAATCCACAATGTGGCCACAAAGCGGATATGAAGCAGAAGGCACTTTCCATATCTTTACTTCGAAAAAATGTATCATATAGTACCTTTTTCAAATCACTTTCAAACATCATACTTATATAATGTCAATCATATATAAGATTCCATTTCAAATCGAATACTTACAAATCAATAGTATATAAAATCATATTTATATAGACTTTGATTATATAAGATTTCACTTTCCAAATTGAGTATCTTTTCAAATCAACTTCATACTTTTACAAATTAATATAAGTTTGATAACTCCCAAATCAAGTATTTAGTAAAATAAGGTTCTCAATTTTCAAAAAAAAAAATTCAAAATCCATACAGTTTTCGAAAATCATATACGAATTTCACCAAATCATTTCTTCCAAATTAAATATCTTCAGTTTCAAAGTTTCAAAAATAACAAGTTCAGAAAAATAATCCAAATTTCCAAATCAACATAATTTATGTCAAATAAATCTGTTTCTAAAGTCATCATATAAATATTGGGCTTTAAATTCCAATCTATTTTCAAAACCAAATATTTTCTCAAAATCAATTCCAAAAGATAGGATTATATCAATCAAATTCGAAACTCAAGAACTGAACACTGGCTCAATTCAAAACTGTGTCACATATATATGCATATATCTTTTCGAAATTCAAATTATACTTCGGTATTTGAAATCAAATTGGTTTCATAAAATCACTCGCATAGCAAAGCTATTAGAGTGGCCTCTCCCCCACTCAGAAACTCGAAAATCAATGTCGATGATGAATGGATTCATCACCAAAATTATTTTCCAGCGACATGAGTGGTTTCTAGACTTTTATTTTCTCAAAAACTTCTTTTGAAATTTCTTCGAAATCATTTGAAACTCATTAAAATCATTTGAAACATTTCTTATTCGGAAAAATACTTTCAAATCGTATTATTATATATTTTCAAAACCTTAAACCAATTTAAAAATGCCGGAGTTCAGTCACTCGAATTTCAATTTCAAAACCATTCCATTAAAATCGTTTTATAAACCAAATAATTTTCAAAAATTTCAAATCCTTACGAAGCTTCGAATTTTCATTTAAAAGGTATATAATTCTTATCGAAAACATTTCACTTTTATATACAAAATATGGTCATCCTTATCAAAATAATAATTTCGATGTATACACAATTTCAAAATACAATCAACAAATTTTTTTCAAGGGATGATTCAAGGATGGATTTTAAAACAGAACAGAGACTCAAATTTAGAGGAACCCTTATCAAAAGAATCCTAACCAAGATTAGCAATATATAACTTATGTCGATATAAAAGAGTTTATATTCATTACTTGGAAAGACTCAAATTCATATCATATGAAGAACAAGAGCATAAATATCTTTAGTTTGACAACTTCAGCTAAGCAAAAGGTACAATAAAGTTCACTTAATGCAACCTAACATACTACAGATAACAAACAGATCCACAGAATAGCACTCCTACATAAACAAAGCATCAGTATTAATTCTTCCGGGTGGTACTTCAACAGGTCTAGAACACTCCCCTTCAATGTGCCCCCAACTTCTGCATTTCTAGCATAAGTGCACTACACTCCCATCTTCCTTCTCGAACTGCGGGTACATAGCTTCCTTCCCGCTCTTTCTCACAGGACAATCCCTGGCTATCTACCCAGCCCCCCTACAGTGGTAGCAAATAGTTGATAGGCCAATTGATGCAGTGGGTGCAGATTTCACTTTCTTCACCTTTTGGCAGCGGCTTGGAAAGTGTCTCCTCTCCTGGCATTTAAAACAGAAAATCTTGAATCGAAAATACTTGCCTTACATCCATTTTCCCCCATCTCTCTTCCTACACATGGCTGCATAGTGTCCCTCCTCATGACACCGATAACAAATGACATGGTCATAAGGACCCGGTCCTTCCATTTCCTTCCACAGCTTTTCCTACCTCTCGATCACTTCCTCCCATTCCTTACGGGCTAGGGCTCTTTGTTCTCTACGAGCTGCTTTCTGCTCTTCCGATTTCATCATATTCAAATAGCTTCCTATCAACAAAGCATCCGAATCAAACAAGGTAGAAGTTCAAAATTCTAGTGAACCCTTACTGAAGAGATTCACTAATAAGGTGGATGCAAAAAGGATGAAGTTTAGAAAATTTTGCTGTTGTAATAAAATTTATACCAAAGTAATCTTTAAAAAACCCTTTAAAATCATTTGAAAATCATTTTATACTTCGAAAGTACGTTCTCTCACAAGGAAATGATTCTGAGATTGATTTCACTCATTCTAGGGTATTTCTACCCTATATCTAATGAGTTTTTGCTCCGCAGGTTATGGTTTGCCTAAAACCAAACCTCCGATACCAACTGTAGCAGCCCGATATTTTTAGCCCTTCGCATCCGCACATGTCGGGCTTGAATTGCTCAAAATACCGCATTGCAATAAAATTTGGAGCAAATGAAAGAAATCGCAGAATCACATACACAGTAATATCAGAATAACTCACAGCGGAAATTAAAATACCATAGTAGTTCATGAAGCAGCTATAACAAAATCTCAAAACAAAATATATAATATCAGTCTGAAACATATGCAATAGAAATCCCAAATACATAGAAGTTTATAAATACAAGAGCTGAAATAGACAACTGAAACTGAAATGGATAGAAAACTAGATAAGCAAAAATCTCCAGCGATTCCTAGCTCCAGAAAAAGGAATACAAAGCTAAGCTATCAATACTCAGGCTGACTCGAGCGTAAGGTAAAACACAAAACACTTTAGTAAGGACATACATACTTATATAATGTAAACCAACTCAAGTGAACTGTAGTAGTAATGCACAATAACTTAAAGGATGCTTGGGATTGCCCATCCTCTAAGGATCAGTTAAACCATAAATTAAATACATCCCGTGGTTAAAATTCCGAAAAGGTATTTTATACTTCGAAATCAAATATCATTTAAAAATTCAATATCATTTCAAATTCATTTAAAAATATCAAAATATCATTCCTTCCCAAACCTCATTCATTTTTATTTTATTTGAATACCATTTCAAATCACATTTCAAAATGGTTTATATTTCAAATCAAATATTCCATTTAAAATCAATTACAATGAAGTTATTATACTTTAAAAATAAAATATTCAATTCCCTAAAATTTAGTCTTTTCAAAATTCATTGATTCACTTAAATTTATTAAAATGACGAAATTTCAGCTTTCGCAACATTTAAAAAATACTACGGTAAGTTGCATTCGAACACAATTCAATTTAGCAAAGAAAGCATTTACAGAAATGCTATAATAGTTCAGGTTTCAAATAAAAGCTATAGTCCAATTCTACAACTATAGCACGTACAAAATGCTGTAATAGCCCTTGGTTCATTTTTTTGCCTTTTAGTTCACTTGTATCAACTACAGCACTTAAAAATGCTGTAATATCATTTACTTCAGAAATGATAGCGTTTTTGAAATGTTGTTAAATTAAATTCCAAACTTTCAATACAATTTCATGAACAATTAAATTTTAATTTAAACCAATTTAACTTATAAAATTTAATAATTTCACTTTAGAAACAATCGTTTAAATACCCTTTAATTTATGATTTTATAAGTGAAATTTTCATACAAAATCAAATTTTAATAATTTACTTATTAAATTAATGTACAATTTTATAACATTTCATTTAATTTACATTTTAATTAAATTTACCATTTCATAAATTAAATTTAAATTCCATTTTATTTCCTTAACTTTTATTTTTAAAACACATTTCACAATTTCCAAGTTAAGTTATATTTCAAATTTCAATTTCAAACATTTATTTAATTAACTATTTTTATTTTATAGAAAAACCAATAACACTATATAAAATCATTTTAAATTCAAACTAAAATCAAATTATCATATTTTCTTACTTAATTTAAACTACATTTATAAACTAAATCATAAATTCCAAAATTTACTTATATTTCAAATTCCACTCTACCATTTATTTATTTCACTTATTCAACTTGTAGAAAATCACTAATATTTTCCAAATTATTTTTAATTAAATTTAAATCAAAATATCATAATATTTACATTTATAAAATACTTTATAAATTCTAGAAAAATATATATATTAACCATGGGTCTGTATATAATTTTCTAATCTAAGTCGGGTGATACGAAAAATATATCATTTCAATCTGATATTTTACATGCAAATTCCGAGTTCTATCATTTCAAACCCGCAATCCCAAGTAAATAAATAAAAATCACTCAGGCCTATCATTTCAGCCCATAATGATTTTTTCCTATTCTAATGTCCGTTCGGGTATGTATCATTTCAACCCATAGTGATTTTACTCTACAGGGAACTTGCAGTGTGATGAGCTGACATAAATAAACAGTATAGCATCATAAGGCAGTAACAGATGATATGACAGGTTTATAAATAGGGTGATCATCATATAAACAATATCACAGGTAGGTATAACATGATAATAAAATCTACAGATTCACATGGTGTCAATTTACTAATTATATAAGTACAAATGTCGTGTGTGAATTACTCGCCTCTACAAGCTGGAGTTAACAGATTCAGACACACAACCAAAGATCCGGAAAGCATGAAAGCATGACTATGGATTCAGGTGAGGGGAGACCCAAAGTGATTATCTTGTACATATCAAAGAAAACAAGATATTGCACATGAATTTCAACACAAAATTACTATTAAGCAACCTAGAAATAAAGTACAACAAAGAACCAAACAACTTGCCCTTACTTTCACCACATCAATGCTCGACCTAGGGGGTTGTAATGCTCAGCCATGGTGGTGTGAATGGATCAAGTATGGGTCCATAGGGTCGGCCTGGTGAGGAAGTGAAAGTGTTTAAGGTTTATGACATGAAAATACAAAAACCAAGGCCATAAAAAATGATTTTTGGTGCAACACAAGTTCGGCCATGGGCATTTGGTGGCTCGGCCTTGCTTGGTAGAGATCAGGTGCTGGTGCAGCTGTGGCTTAGGGTCAGGTAGAGGCTGGTGGAGGTGGTGCAAGTGGTGGCCGAGAGGAAGTGTGAAGGGTTTGTGGCCATAAGTGGTCGGCTAGGGTAGTTTAAAGGGTGATGATGCAAATTTTTGTGGAGCTTTGCAACTTTGGAGTGCACAGCCTTGACTAGTCAGTGGAGATAGATGATGGTTGCAGCCGAGCAAGGTAGTGGTGAAGGCGATGGTGAAGGAGGAGCAATGGCTGAGCATCATAGGTGAAAGCATGACAAGAAAAATAAATAAAACAAAGAAGAAAATGTAAGAAAAAAAAGAAGAACCATTACCAAAAAAAATTCAGAAATGAAGGCCGAATATTTTGGGATGAGAAGCTTTTTCTTTTGCATGAAAATTGAAAGATGATGCGGCTGAAGAAAGAAGTATAGTCGGCCAATTCAATGCAAGTGACAATTTACAAATGAAAAGGCAATGGTGTATCAAAGGTCATGGTAAATGAAAGGTTTTAAACTCTTCATATTTCTCATTTTCTTTTTTGCATTAAAAAAAATGAAAATGTATGTGAATAAAAGAAAACAAAACAAAATAAAGTAAGAAAGAAAATAAATAAATAAAAAATATAAATTAATTAACAAGATAGCTAAATAATTGAAACTAGGATTTAAAAATTGAAACAATATACAATAAACATTTAAAATTCATAATTATATAAAAAATGTTTTAAAATAAAAATATATGCCTAACATGTAATATAACACATATTAGAACTTAATATGACAAATAAAAATATTATTTATACAAATTCAAACAAAAAATTTATTAAATAGATCACTTTACATACAATATTGTAAAAAGCATAACTTTTACATTATGAATCGGATTTCAACGAAACGAAAAGAAATATTCTTGAAATTTAATTTATTATCATAATAAAAGATTAAATTCAAGGATTTGAGTATTTAAATTTTATATTTTAGAAGTTAAAGTTTGACCAAATTGACCTAAATACACATTTTCTGAAAATATTCTACTTATTCAGGTTTGGAATTATAATTCACACAAAAATCAAAATTTATATTTTAAAATAAAAAAATCTATTCATTTAAAAATAAAATAAAGTTTTTAAATCAGGAATTTCGATTAAAATAATTAAAATATACAAATAGAAATAATCACAAAATACAGGGTTGTTACACATTTAGAGTATTATTTGATACTGGAGCTTCCCATAGTTTTATTGCTAAGAAATTGGTCGATAAGTTAAACCTTACCTAAAAATAGTAGAAACATTTATCCGCGTATCTAATCCCATAGGCGGTACGACCAATCTTTATATGATCTGTGTAAATGTACAAATTAGCTACCAAACCCACCAATTCTTATGCGAACTATTTATTCTTGATTTCAATGGGTTTGATATTTAACTTGGAATGGATTCGCTATCCAATTATAGAGCTATTCTAGATTGCAACAATCAAATGATTATATTAAAAGCCACGATCGAAAAGGTGTTAGACTGAATAATATGTAAAGGACCTAGTCGAGTAAGAGAAAACTTCATGTTTGTATTAAATTCGTCTCAAATAAACTTGGAAAGAATATCTATTGTTAAAGAATTTCAAGATGTCTTCGAGGAAGTTAACAGTTTGTCCCCACATCGAGAAATTGAAAATTGTATTGACTTAATCATTGGTGCTAGACCCGTTATTCACCATATCCATAGGATGGCTCCAAAAAAAGATTGAGTAGGCTAAACAAACTGATGAATTGTTAAAAAAGAGCTATTTAGACCAAATCACTCAATTTAGGGCGATGTTGTGTCTTTGTGGCAAAGTCCGATGGCTCCCTTAGACTGTGTGTAGACTACCTAGACCTAAATAATCAAAAGATTAGAAACAAGGTATCCTCTACTCCACATAGACGATTTGTTTAATCAATTACATGGTCCTTGGGTATTCTCAAAAATGGATCTAGCTACCGGATTCGAACAGTTGAGAATAGCAGAATATTGCATCCCCTTGACTGCATTCCGAGGGCCGGATAGTTTCTACGAATGGTTGCTATGCTATTTGGGCAAACCAATGCACGGCGTATTTCGTGGACCTTATGAACAGAGTATTGAGAGATATATTCAACAAATTTGTGTTGGTCTTTATTGATGATATTCTCATATATCTGAAGATCAAAGAAGAGCGGGAAATGCATTTGGAGATTGTGTTGGAGATATTAAGAATGAATGAGCTGAAAGCAAAATTTTCAAATTCCATTTCTGGGAAAATGATGTAAGATTCCTGAGACATATTGTGTTAGAGGATGGAGTTTCGGTAGACTTGGAAAAAATCTCAACTATATAAGATTGGAGACAACCATAGATTCCGAAGGACATCCGTAGCTTCTTGGGATTAGTCGGATATTAGCAGAGGTTTATTTAAGACTTCTCCAAAATTTCCTCTTACTTAATAAAGCTGATAATGAAGGATGCTAAGTTTGAGTGGATGTAGAACTGTGAAGAATCATTTCAAGAACTCAAGAAGAGGTTAACTATTGCTCCCGTATTAGCTATTGTTGATGAAAGTGGTGGTTTAACCATATATACTGATGCTTATAGGGACAGAGTATCTATTGTTGATGAAAGTGGTGGTTTAACCATATATACTGATGCTTATAGGGACAGAGTATGTGTAGTTCTGACGTAGCATGTAAAGATCATCGCATATGCAAGCAGACAACTGAAGATCCATGAAAAGAATTATGCACACGCGACTTGGAGCTATTAGCCGTGGTGTTTGCGTTAAAAATGTGGAGACATTATTTGCTGGGAAAGAATTCTTTAGGGTTTATTTTAATAAACTTTAATTTACCTTGGAAATTAATATTCCTTTTTTAAATAGGTGTGTAGTTTGATCTTTTTACAAACTATAAATCTTTAAAATATCTTTTCACTCAGAAGAACTTGAATATGAGGTAGCAACGTTGGCTAGAATTCCTCGCATCATATGACTTAGATATTCAATAGACACTAGGAAAAGCCAATGTTGTGGCAGATGCGCTAAGTAGAAAGCATGCCATTATAGCCCATTTAGTGGTGCGTCCAACGTTGAATTATTGTAAAAAGAAGAATCAGCTCAAGGATCCAATTATTACAAGGATAGCTAGGGAAATAGGGGAGAATAAGATGCCAAGAAGATGGATAGGATTCAAAGTGGATAATCAAGGAATTCTAAGAATGAACGGAAGGAATGTGTTCCCAATACTGATGGGATTAGACAGGAAGCTTTAACTAAATGTCATAATTTTTTAGTTGAAATACATCCCGAAGTTACCAAGATGTGTAGAGATACGAAAAAGATTTTCTGGTGGGGTGGTATAAAGAGAGACATTTCCATTCATGTGAGTAGACGCGCAAATTATCAGCAGATCAAGAGTGATTAGCAAAATGCTGCTGGACTACTCCAACCACTCGAGATTCCGAAGTGGTAATAGGACCAAATATCTATGGATTTCATCGATGGCTTGCCTCGGATAAGGAAAGGTAATGAAGGCGTACGGGCTATCATTGATAGATTGTATAAAAAGCACACTTCATCCTAGTAAAGCATACAAGAATAGCCTCAAGCTTAGCTGAGATATATATGAGGGTGATTGTTCGACTACATGGTTTTCCAACTAGCATCATAAGCGATCGAGATCCAATCTTTACCAATCGGTTCTGGAAAGCCTTACGGATAGCTTTGGGAACAAAGCTGGATATAAGCACCGCATATTTTCCCCAGACTGATAGGCAAACCGAATGAGTAAATAGGGTATTGGTGGATCTTCTAAGAGCATGTGTATTAAACTTTGGAGGTTCGTGGGAAAGCCAACTTCGTTTGGTAGAGTACTCTCATAATAATAATAGCTATCAGGCCAGTATTGATATGGCACCGTATATAGCCTTGTATGGTCACCCGTGTAGATCCTTAGCGTGCTACATCGAAACCGAAGATCGGTTAGTACTTGGTCCTAATATGATTCGAAAATCTTTAGAGAAAGTGGAAATGATCAGAAAGAAACTGAAACAAGCACAAGTAGAAAGAAGAGTTTCGTTGATCAAAGGCGTAGAAATTTACAATTCTCGGTTAGAGACAATGTATTTTTGAAGACCTATCGGATGAGGGGAGTAGCGAGATTTGGAAGAACTGGGAAGCTAGCTCCTTGATATATTTGACCTTTTCCCATTCTAGAGCGGATTGGCCCATTAGCCTATCGAGTAGAACTACCAGAGAGATTGTCAAGTGTACACAATGCTTTTCACTTATCTCATTTATATAAGTATGTGCATAATTCGGAACAAATCACAGAGACAGCTGCATAAGAGGATTTAGAAGTAGAGCTCAATTTAATAGTTATCAGACAACCTAAAAAAATTATGGATTGTGATGAGAAGAGGTTTAGGAGAAAGGTTATGAAATTAATTAAAGCTCAATGGATTGGTGATGCTAATGATTGTACATAGGAAACAGTGGATAGGATGAAGAAGGTGTATCCAAAGTTTAGGATGGATGTATAAATTGTATATATAGTATCGAGATAGTGTACTCACCGCCTATGATGTAGTCACTTATCATAGCTTTGTATATATTTCATCATATATGATATATTCCTTTTGAGTTATCTTCTTCTCATCTTTAATTTGGAGGATGAATTCTTTTAAGGACGTAAAACTGTAACGACCCATAAATTCATCACTTAGAAAAATGTGATTTAGTATAAGATTTTTCAAAAGATAAGGTTTTATAACATAAATGTGACGTTCTAAGCCAAAATAAATAATGGTAATTGTATTTTTGAATAAGTATTTAAAAAAATATCTTCTTCGGACAAATATCAGTAAATGACCAAAAACCGTCTTATCAATAAACTACTTTTAAAAAAAGAAATCATGCACGACTCCGGATACATACACTCATTTACATATATTAAAAAGAATATGTAATAAAATGATTTGTTTTATTTTTTGAATAAAATACCTTTATGGTATCGTTAGTGATATCAACATTTTTGAACAATTAAATTTTGAATTTAACTTTAGTTTAAATAATTTAATAATTGTTTTTAAATCGAATGAAGCTATTTTTATTAATAAATAATATTTTCAAACTTTGTTTACAAATATGTGTATATTAACTTAGAAGTGAAAATGTGATCGGAAATCGAAATTGAGAATCGTAACGGTTTAACGTAGAAAAGTTATACAATATTTCAGGCTATAAGTGACATAGATATATACATTTATACACACATACACATCTACAACCATGCACATTAAAATACATATAAGAATTATCATATTTACTTACGGATTTACTTGTGGTAGAAAGAAATAAATATCAAAATATTTCTCACCAAAAATCAAATCAACTTACCATCTAAAGGAGGGACATGGCCATGCACATGGAGGGAGACATTTCGACCCAACATGATGTAGGGGGTGAGGTGTGGTGGTGATGAAATGGTGATGTATTTGTGTGAAAATATCATGATGTTTGATTCCTTACATTTGCGTATAAATAGCACCCACCTCTCTTCACTTCATTCACACTTCTTCTTAATAAAATTTCTAAGCTCTTTATCCTCTTCTTCTCTACATTAATAGCTTCCATAGCCTAAGAAAGAATGTATTACAAAATCAAAACAAAAATATACCAAAATCAATTGAAATCTATACTACTTCAAACCAAAGTTCAAACTAGTGATCTCTTTCTTCTCTTCCACGAAGGCCATGTGCAACCAAGCCCTCCAGCACCACTCTCCAAGCAAGGTTGAGCCCTTCCAATCTTTCAAGCCGAAGGTCGAACCCTCTAGGAGAATTTGTGCTTGTAATCATGAGCTAGGATTTTGAAATAGCGAAGCTATAGCCATTTTAATCTTAGTCCGGTCGAAAATCAAGTGAGAAACTCTATATATATATATATATATATATATATATATATAATGATGACGTGATACGATTGATATGGATGTTTAATATGCTTTGATGATTAAGTATTGTTTGTTTTAATATAGTGTTTAATTGTGTAAATAGGTCACGTTAAATAAATGTCGATATTGCACAAGGAAATCACTTTCTGAATCAAGTTATAAATGTGATATGGAATCATTAAACCCCTTTGAAAAGATTCATAAATGATTTAGCAACATTTAAACTTGTCCCAACAAGATTTGAATAGAACATAATAATCAAATCAAAACTAGGCGCGTCGCGTAACGGTAGTTCGCGATTTTGCACCATGAATATTAAATGCGCAAACAATGAAATATAGTTTGGAATTCTTCATGATAAGAATTTTCCAAATTGTTATATCCATAGTTTTAAAACAAAGAAAGAAAATCAAGATTTCATGTAATATATCTTCATATAAGTCCATAACAAGTTTTCAAAAATATCGCAGTTTAGCAGTTTAAAGCCAAATTTTGAAATTGATTTAAATGGATATTTTTATATGTTTGAAAATGTGAAATAAATTCCGCGAATATATTAAAATGGTTTAAAAGAGATTTAAGTTATAAAAATGGATATTTATGAATTAAAATTGGTGTTTGGTCGCAACATTTTCCGCAGCAGTTTTCTATAACTTCTACAAATCATGTTTTTACTCAACTATTCTTCTCCAATCTTTTTAAAAATATTTTTAAGTAAATAATTAAGTGTTTTAAAGATGATTTTGGAGTATTGATAAAATTTTAAAATAAATTTTGTTTACGAAACTGATTTTAAATGAATGATTTAATCTTGGCTCTAAAAGCCAATGAGTAGACTTGATTTTTCCATTCGTAAGATCCGAATGTAAGGTGCTTAAACCGAAGGACATGTTCGAGAGCAACCATTTCCTTGGCTCACCTGGCCTTTTCTTTGGACGAGGAAAAGAAATGTCAAAATGTCGAAAACGAGATAGTATAAAGATTTAATTACCATCATTAATTTAATTCAACTTAGGGTGAATAGAGATAATCTTCTTACACTTGAAATTAAACTCTGAAGAGGGAACTCGTCCTATTATGTGAATGTAAATTGTGATTTCATCGTTATTCGATGAATGACACAAGTTGAATACGAAAATTGGTGCTAAGTATAATTAGTAAAATTCATGTGGACTTTTCTTTTCCAAAATTAGAGAGATGTTCAATGATCCCGTATATACTAAAAAAATGGTTTTAAAAATATATATCTCTAGGAGATATTTTAGACAAAAAAGATGCCAATAAATGGAATAATAGTCACCCACCTACTTAATATCTTTTTATGTTAATTGGTTCGGAGAAACCGGGATTGGATTTGGATGATTCCTATCCGAAAACCACTTTGAACCAATTTACGAGTTCAAAAGTGAAGACATGTTAAATATAATGAAGTTGAAGGCAAGAATCTTCATAATAGAAGGACTGCTTGTTGATAATTTCGGAGCATCGCCTTAGATAAATAAATAGCAGTGGTCCCTTCATTCTGAGATCCTTGTGTGCAAGGACTACTCGCTACTAATCCAAGGGGTGATGTCGACACAATGTAGTCGGAGAGTGCCTTCAGTTTGTTCTGTTCCTGGACAACTTATATGGATGAATGTCACACATTACATTTCTAAGAACATAGTACATTGACCTCTACAAACGTAAATCTATTTGGGGGTGTAGGAGGTAATCCCTCTTATACTTAACACCCTTCTCTAAGACGTACGAGCTCAGAGGTTGTACTTTTTTTGAAATCAATAGTGTGTTGTTGGAAATGGCTAATGTGGCATTTTAAGTAAAAATGTTCTAAGAAAGGTAAATGTTACCTCAAGCCTCACACCCGGGGGCTTATGAAACAGGGGTTGCTTTAAGGCAAAGTGGTTTGCAACTATTCGGGCATGATGCCACCTTTCTAGATCTATTTATTTCTACCTGCTATGACATCGGGTTTAGATTATGTGGTGTATGTTATGTGATCCAAGATAGGTCGGTAATGGCCGGGGTGATATCTTATTCGGTGCTATCCATACCATCTGTTAGTGTTTGGTAGGCCATCTTAATTCGCAGAGGTTTCGAAGATATCAATCATCGGTACATTCCTCTAGAAATATACTATATGTGAGGTAGTCACTTACCTTACTATTCGTTGGAAATCTAAATCTCCAATAAGTGCCTCGGTATTAGTTGTAAACTTATTATGCCGTCAAATTTAACCAATGTAACAGTTTCATCTATTTGAATATGTTTATTTGAAAGGTTTTTTAACTATGTCAATAAAAATAATATCACTGGATTTTACGTAGAAATGATTTAGTTATCATAAGGTAAAAACCCATTCCGTGATTATGTGTGGCATGGTCTTATGTGATACCCTTTTTTTTTTCAGATTCTCCTATTTTGAGTTTCTTATACCTGTCCCATAATTGACCCGGAGTTTATTTTACTTTTCCCTTAAACTATGTGTGCCCTATTTTTTGGGCAGCCGGGTAGTAAGGTAGCTTGGAGAATTTTGAAAGGAACATGAAGCATGAAGATTGGAGGGTCCTTTTGTCAATAGTGATCTATTTCATATTTCTGTTGTGTCATGTAGTATGTATTTAATATCTACCAACCTCTATAAGGATAGGCGGTTATAACTGTCTCCGGCTGGGTTAATGCTTATCATAACTCTGATGAATCACTTAGAGTGATTGTATGTACTTTCCAAATGTATAATTAGTGTAAATGTGAGATTTTTTTTTTGTTATTATATCTTTATTTCTTTTAAAATCTCCTAATTATCTGTCTTTTTGGCACTTGAATTTGCGGCAAGTGAATACCAAGGATATATTAATGTCGATCTTCGAGGGTCGAAAAGGCGGGTCGTCACACTTTTTTTCTTTTATAAAATACTTTACTTACTTTTTAAAACTTGCATATATATACACACACTTTTAAAATATTATGACTATGTTAAAATACTTCTAAACTACTTAAAAATATATTATAATCATTTATATAGAATATTATATATAATGAACAAGTTTGGAAATGAATAGAAAAACCAAAAATGAACATCTTTTAGCTAAAATCCCCTTACTTTAAAAATAATTAATTAATTATTAAAAAAAACTGAAACCAATTTTAAAACCCTATAATATAAGGTATAAAACAACCCAAAAATATTAGAGAAAAATATTTAATTTAAATTTCATTTTTACACAATTTAAGTTACAAACAGAAAAGATACATTTTTTAAAATGCCGAAAGTATTTGTAACGGGTAAAATGTGTTTTAGAAGAAAAGTAGCATTTTTAAAAGTGCTTTCTAAAGTTCTGGGCCTGTTTTAACACGATTATGCATGAACATTGAGATTAGTTTTCAACACTTATGAAAATGATTTTTGATCCAATTTTTTTACAGTAGCAAGTGTACTTAAGGTACTTAAAAAATATTAAAAGAAACCCATAAGGATATCTTTCAAAGTTGACTTGAAAATCCTCAAACACAAAGCGATTTCAAAGTGCACCCATAATGAACTTTTTCGCTTCAACATTCACATTAAATTTTAACTTTTCATACAACATTATCAAACATGTCAACAACAAGTTGTTACATATGTACTTCTCAAACTATGTTGAATAGGGACTAAGCAATGTATGAGGCTAGGAGAACTATCCTTGCAATAAAGGTTAAAGTGAAAAAATGGAACTAAAGCAAACCGATCAATCTTGCACAATAAGCCGGGAAGGGAAGCAAGTCGCTTAGCATTTAGTCATGACACTACACTCAACCAAAAGAGCTGTAGCCAAAACGCAAGATCACAACGAAATGTAATACTATGCTCTTTAGGAAGGCCATGAGGATATCAAACCTGCACTCATCCCTTAGTCTTAATATTACATTATGATACTAAATCCAAAATGTGACACAGTCGCAAGGAGCATGCAATGATGCACTGTGCCATAGAGTCGCAATAACCAAATAGTCGAAATATGCAATTAACATGCCCAGAACTTATACTTTGTTAACACCTTTAAGAGAAGGTCTGCACTGCATATACTGTGGGCTACTTAACATTGCAAGGAGTCAGAAGCATCCCATAGGGCGGCACACATGGCCACTCAAACTTCGCTATAATGCAGATCCAAACTTACGGGTAAATAGCAAAGGTATAAATCAACCTTACTAATAATTCATTCAACAAGAGCAACTCGGATTATAGTCAACTCAGATTGCAGTCAGCTAAGATCATATTCGTATGTGTATTAAACTAATTCCCAGGTTAAGCGAACCACATACCCTAAAGCCAAAAAGCAGCTTAGGACGATAACACCTAAGTATCACACAAGCATCTTAGTGTCATGCAAGTATCATACGTAAACTAATACAGCTTCACACCAAATATGTCGGTAATGCCCCAAAACCAACAGATGGCTCTCAATGTCCTCCCAAGGCAGTATGTAAACCTTTCACTTCATTAGATTGAAAATATACGACTCGTTAAGACTCGAGTATCCCACTTCAGTTTCAAGAATTCCCGCCATCATCTCAAACTTCCCCTCAAAGGCCATAATTCAACTGCCAAATCAGGGGTTCCTGCCAAAGTGTCAGCAATCTGAATGCATCAAACCAGTAATGCAAATGGGAGACACGTAGCGTGGTCTAAAGGTGAAAACATAATGATGGAGAAAAGATTGTGGTTATCCATGTACATCCTCAACACAATAAATAGGAGATGGCCAGGAATATAGAGGGCCTTTCTTTTCCTTCCTTTTTTCGAATAAGAGAAATTGTGTCTTCCTAATTTTCATAAAAACACTATTATTGGCAGAAAAGATACAAGAAAAGAACCTAATCTGTGGATGTAGGTTTCAAAGGAATCCAAACCACATAAAAAATTCTGCGACCTTTTTGCTTTCACGCGTTATTTTTTTTTCTAATTTCATTGGATTATAGCTCAATATGAAAACAAGAATTGGAATTAAAATTCTACAAAACAATTAAAGTGCAACCACATAATTATATAAGCATCCAGTAGCATAGTTACGACCCAAAAACAAGCTTAATATAAGCTAATGTTTTTTTATTCAAATTTGTGAATAGGCGTTAACAATTACTTTTCCAATTAATTGAGGTGTTGTGAGACAAAAAATCTCACCAACATTTTTTGCGGTAGAAGGAGGGCCTGAATCTCCTCTCCCTTTTCCTAATCTCCAGAAAATCAACCAAACCTTCATTTCTAGTATTCTATTTCCGATAAGTCTACCTGCACTCCCATACAAGTCATGAATCCCTTTGATCACATCTGTTTCTTTCATTCAAAAATGTTCACTCATTATTCCCGAAACCCCTATAGATCCCATCCTAGCCATGGTTTCACTACATCAAAAAGTTTGGTGGCGCACAAAAATGCTATCATAACTTACGGGCGTTTTAGAGAATGCCGTTAAAAATATGCAACTGAAAATACAAGATTTTCTGCTGCATTTTAGTAAATGCCACTATAAATGCTACTAAAAATATTTATTGTAGCGTTTCGAAAGGCTACCAAAAAGTAATGTCCACTACTACAAAATATTTTAGCCATTTTTTCACTTTATATATTTTGATAGCATTTAATAAACGCTGCTAAAAATTGTTGATTTTTTGTGCATGTTTCCCTCGCTGTGGTGGCTTGTTCAGTTTCCACTTCATTTTGTTCACAACATATATATATATATATATAGTAATAATTAAGATATTTCAATATGATACTAGCAATCATTTATATAATTATCACATTCAAACAACCGAAAAAATGCGTTAATCACATAAGTAAATACGATACACAAACATCTCGAGAAAAAATATTTTAAACAAAATAACCACATTTATATAAAATCCATAATCAAACTACAAATCATTATGTACTTAAAGGGAGAGACCGGACTCATCATCCTCATACAAAATAACCCCGTTTACATAAAAGAAGCATGGAAGTCATATATTTCAGTTGTTAGCTTGTAACTAACCTATGGCTGAAACAGCTGCTAACTAAAAAACCTGCATAATTAAAATATTAATATGAATATCACTTACAAAATAAGGCAACAAAGTTGATACATGTTTATCATAGAACTTTTAAAAGAACTAACAAACTCGTAGTCAAGATTACTTATTCCTTGCAATTAATTTGAAGTCCATCCGACAAAATGGTTCTCTGCCACATTCCTAGCAACAAATTAGAATATTAATATAAACCATAAATGATATTATTTAACAACATATATACCAAGATATCAAGAAATACTAACCAAATGGCGTAAAAAGCTGATAATACATATAAAGCACACCTCATAAAATTAGTGTGGTTATGGCTGGCATACTAGAGGTGGTGGTTGATTTAGTAGAGGTGGTTGTCCTTGTGGGACTGACCCACAATTACTACCTACCTAAACAGTTTACCGTTTTTGTAATAATACACAAATGTGTTTAATATATAAGAAAAACATATAATAGTTTAACTAAGCATACATGAAACATGGGTTGTGAAAAATGTTGTTGTTGAGGCACACCACCTTGCTAACCAAAACACCAAGGAAACCAATTTGAATTTACAAATTCCTATTAAATAATAAAAGGCGCACCTGAATTCACCAAAACATTAAGACTATTTAATCTGGTAAAAATGGTAAGATGTGCTTTCACATTTAAGAAACTAATAATAAAATGTGTGGCAATATCAAGAAAGTTTAGTATACTCTTGTAACGATCTAGAATTTTTGTCCATTGAAATTCATATATTTAATTGATTTTAAATATTAACAAGTGAAATTTTTAAGTCGAATAATTTATTTTTCGAATATTTAGATTTAGTTGGATAATTAAATCGATAATTTAATATTTGGAATTGGGTAAATAATTGGGAATTGGGTTTAATGTGATTAAAAATGGTTTATAAAGTTATATTAAATCGTATTGGAGTTAGTATGATGTTATAGAACTTTTAAAATCGAATTAAAAGTTAAATTGTGAAAATTGAATATTTAAATATTTAATTGACTAGTGAAAATAGCCATTTTTCAATGAGTCTTGGATTTTGACGAAACTAGTTTCATCGGATCCATAATGTTATATTATTGTATGGTTTCAAATTTTGTGTCAATCGGATTTACGATTTGTCCGAGGCAAGCTAAAACGCATAAAAATTAGTTTAATCGATTTAATTTAAATTGATCGTTTATTTCTGTAACTCGCACAGACGATTGAATTGGCTCTCGATACCTATTGCATTGTGTCCGGAACATGGGGTAAACCCTAGAAACGCCAGTCACCGTGCGAGATTTGGAGTTCAGAAAAGTCGGATGAATAGTGTTTTCGTTGAAATTTCTATAAAAGACCCCCTCTATCTTCATTTAGCAAAACAACTCAAACCCTAGGGTTTCAGCCCTTAGCTGCCACCTCCAAAAACAATGGCCGAAAATTCATTTCTCTTCGATTTTCTTCCAATCCACACATCGTTTGAAAAATTATCAACTACAAAGTCGTAGAGCACGATGAGTACTTTGATATCAACGGTTATGATCGGTAAAGAAGCGGTGGATTGTCGGCAATTGGAGCTAGAAGGCGGCGGGTTAGAGCACGTTTCTCGAGAAAGATAGGCGACCGAGCTCGCCTATACTTCGATCGTTGGTGGAGCACGCATGGGCGAGGTGAACGAAGGTGCTCGATCGACTTATGGATCGTCGGTGGTGGGTGCGATTTGAACGAAGAGGGCGGCTCTTTGGGTTGTGATGGTCGCGTATTGACCTGGGGAAGATGATAGAAAGGGGCGGCCGAGATCTTAGGGTTTCGGAACGTGTGGCTCTGATTGAATCTGGGTGTAGAAATAAAAAGGAATTGTATTTGTATAAACTTCTAAAAAACATAACTTGTTCATACGAGGTCGGAAATGCACGAAACGAATTGCGTCGGATTCGTTTTGTCGAGCACTACGCAATGGAGCTTGTTTGGAGTCATTTGGAGCTAGTGATAATTTCGGGTAAAATTAAACGCCACTGCAACCGCTATTGAAAGCAAGGTGAGAACTTCTCACTCAATCGAAATTGTTTCAATTTTAAATTTTAAATAGTTAGATTTAAAATTGCTTGATTGTGTGATTGGATGATAGTTATTATCTGTTGTACTGAAATAGACCTTATACGCTGTATATTAAGCGGAGATTATTTATCAAAAACAAATACCGTGATATTTCACCGTAAAGTGGAATTGGTATTATATACGTACTTGGAGTTGATTTCCCGCGTTATATAGCGGATGAGACCCTATTACGCCGCATAATAGCAGATAATATTTTATAAATCCCATATACCACGATATTCCGTCTTGAAACGGGATTGGTGTTGTGCTAACATCTGTGGATGCAGGGAAACGGATTGGAGGGATCCAACTAGATTCCTCAACAGTATTGATTTATTTACAGATACTTGCGATATGTTCTGTATATCATATTGATAAATGATGTTTTGGATGCCGTGATTGTTATATTTAGTGCTGTTGCAGCATTGGCCTATTTTTGGAGTTTAAAAAATGTTAAAGTAACGATTTCAAATTTAAAAGGATTTTTTAGAAGTGATTTTTGAAAGTATACGTTTTATTTAAATTTTTGGAATTTATTTATTTTAAATAAATAAACGTTATAATTTTAGTGTTATAAAAATTATGATTTTTGTGAAATATAACCGAAAGGTGATTTTTGAAATATGGAGTTAATGAATTTTATAAAATAGTTTAAATTGGGATTTTTGAATTATAAATGGCTTATATAAAAGGTTTATAAAATTGATATTTATAAATTAAAATATTGGAATTTTAAAACGAGTTTTTATAATTGTTAAAATGAAATATAAATGGATTTCGCAAGTAAATGAAATTTATAGATTTATAAATTGTGAAGTTATAAAATGAATAGATTTTGTAAAATAAAAGATTTATAAGTAATTAACTTATAAATTGGATTTTGGCATTTAAATGAGATATAGATAGAATTTGTTAATAAAGGGATTTTATAAGTTGAAGTTGTTATGAAATATAAAGGGAATTTATAAACGTTGTTTTATAAATCCGAAATCGACTTATTTTGATAAGTCAATTATTTTAGATTTTTAAGGGTGATTATCCACGATTTTGGACATGGATAATCCTTTAAAATAAAATGTGTAGAAATGTTGAATTTGGTTAACGAAGTATATTCATGATTTTGGATAGTGAATAATATATTAAAGAAATGTTTTGGGGAAGTGATATTTTAAATAGAATTAAAACGATTTGAAGTTGTTTTAAAATGTGTTAAGTGTCGAAATCATAGATTTTGTGACGCCCCACCTCTATACCCACGCTAGCCAAGAACATTACGGAGAATGCTGTCAACTAGCACGGAGAATAAGGCTATTGAGGAGCGACCATCCGTGTAATTGCTTTGCGCGAGCATCGATATGTCAGATAGTATAACATGCATTTCTTTATCAATAGGGAAATCCGACATACCGACACAAACTCAAAGCTACTACACAATGGCTATAATATCTTTGGAAACAAATATAGAAATAAACATAACATAAATCAGTCACAGACAATTCATATCACAAAGGCGGAAGAAGATATGAATAAATATAACTATCACATGAAAGTGTATGTCAGAGTAGTGGTCTAAAAAGATCCACAATAACACAAAATAATAGCAACATGTGCTATACAAAAGAATACATCAATGAGTCAATATCTCAAGAGTATACAACAAAAACTACTAATCTAAGTAGTAAGCAAAAGATCAGAGCAATGGATCCCTGGGGAGAAGTCAAGCAGAAGCACCTGTAACATCTCGGTCTGACCCGAGTATTATTTAATAAGAAAATAATAAACGGATCAGTCTAACTATAAATATCAGATGAAACGATATAGAATCAGAGTTATGACTAAACACATAATAATCACAATGCCAAGCTGTGATATATAAGTAATTGAAAATCAACAAGAGATTAATCAATATCACAAAATCTACACAAGAATCAAAGAAATGTCATACTCCTTATTTCGTTCATCAAACCACAATTATTGACGATTATATCAATGTCAATCACGAAAGTCCATGACATACAAATTCACCAATACACAAATATTGATAAAACTTATCAATGGAAACCACGAAAATTGGTGAAGCATAAATTCTAGAAATCATCTCAAGAAATCCAGTCAATGACACACAAATTCATCAATACACAAATATTGATAAAACTTATCAATGGAAATCACGAAAATTGGTGAAGCATAAATTCTAGAAATCATCTCAAGAAATCCAGTCAATGACACACAAATTCACCTATGCACAAAATTTGATAAATCCTATCAATAGAAATCACAAAAAATAGGTGAAGAAGAAAATTCCAGAATTCGACACACGAAACCCAGAAATCACACACGATAAGGGGGAAAAGGCCTATCACACGAACGGGAGTATGAAAACTCACCAACAGCTGTAACACACGAACGAGAAGCTATCTCATGGTAGCTAGCCATTAATTTGACACACGAACGGCCCGAAGACCATGGGGCGCTACCCCACAAATGTGAGTTGAAACTCACACAAACGGGGTTTAGTCTCCCTCGTAGACAAGAGACATCGCACAATTGCTAGTCTAAACAATAAAATGATCATCATCGATCATCAAGAAGTGTCAATTACAGTAAGCTAGTAAATATATGCGCTTAGCTTCATGTCCCATAACCACTAGCTTAACTTAAATATTTACGAACAAATTGTAGATCTCCACTAGAAAATTGTTACAAGAGATTCAATCGAACAAGTCCAAGAATTAACCGACGAAGTAAACGCAAGCGTTTCATGGTTTTACTATGTCGTTTAATTAGATTTCTCATACGAGTGAGGTAAAGGTTTATATATATACTAATAGATCGGAAAACGGTTTTATAAACGCATTTGGTATTAAAATAGTATTGAAATCGTTTGAGGAAAGAGTTTTGATATTTACTACTAGTATAGAAAACCTTTATATTTTTAAAGTGACAAAACACACAGAAGATTGTAGGAACAATCAATCACTAAAATTCACATACGGAGATGTGAATAAAAATCCAACGAAATCGATAAAGAATCCATCAAAATGGATATTCAAAAATCCCTAAAAAAAAGAGTCATCAAAGTCATATTAATTGATAACAATAAATAGGAAACCACACGAATCGATTTAAGTTGGAAATTCAAGCAACAAGGTGAAGTAGGCAAAAATCATCAGGTCGGTCGGCCGGCAGCAGGGCTCGGTCGACCGAACCTTGATATGAAAAACCTCTCGGGCATCAGGTCGGTCGACCGAACCAGGGGGGTCGGTCGGCCGAACCAGAAACAGAGGCACTTATACTAGCAGGTCAATCGACCGAACCAGGAGGGTCGGTCGGCCGAACCTGTTTCCAGCCTCTTCCCGGCCTGTTACAAATGAGGTTCAATCTTGACCAAATTGCATTCTCTCGAGCAACGGCGCTAAGGGATTATGCCAATCGACTACCCGGCCCTATAAGCTCCTCGATGCATCACCAAAAACATGTTCAAACATCCAAGTTAGGATTTTTAACGAATTGAACACAAAACACTAAAAATTGGAATATTCACCAAATCAATCCAAACCGAAAGCAAATGCACACGAATAAGTGTTAAGAATTCATACCTAACAATCGGAGATAATTATAAGCATAGATGTGAGATTAAAAATCTCATCTTTTCACAAAATCAAACAAGAAGAAGCTTGAAAGCAAATGGAGAATCAACCGCTCTTCAACACAACCCAAATGAGCTTGAATCTAAGCTCAAAACAAGAACATTCCCAAAATTAGGTTTAGGAATTTCTGAAATTGGTAAGAGTATAAGTTGGAGAAGAAGGAAAGAAGCTTACCAATGGGTTCTTCTTGAATTTGGAGCTAGGAATTTGATTTGCAAGAGGAACTAGGGTTTTGGAGTTTTAATTTCCAATCTCACCCACCATTAATGCCTTAGAACTGAAAAGAGAAGAGAATGAGGGTGAGTGGGGAAGAGTGGCTCAGATTTGAGCATAAGTTAACATAAGGCTGAGCCCAAAACCAAACCCAAAGTGAAATGTAGCAAAAATCAACTTTCTCCAAACATATCGAAGCTTATACTCAAAAAGGTCGCAAACGGCATTTTAAACTCAATGGGATTGGTCTCGTGTCCTAATTCCACCGTATGCAAAAAGTAGCTTTTCGGACTAAAATCCGACTAACGATAAAAAATTTAAATAAAATATTTAAATATAAAATCGATAAATATGCGGGTTGTTACAGACTCCCCTCCTTAAAGAAATTGCGTCCTCGCAATATTTAAGAAGAACATATATAGTAACAACCATAAAAGCATATTCAACGCAAAAGAAATTTGAAATAAGAAGTTCACCTTAAAGAGCACGGGAAAGTAAGTCCGGATGTGTTCGCTCGATGAACTCTCTAGATTCCCAAGAACAATCCTTAGGATTTGAAGACCATTGAACTTTAACAAGCGGAACATCTTTATTCCGAAGTCGTTTGACCTCCGAAGCAATGATACGAATAAGATGTTGCTCATAAGTTAAATTAGGCGAAACTTCAATCTCTTCCAAAACACCGGGCTCAAGAATAGAATCGGAATCTCGAAGACATTTCCGTAATTGAGAAACGTGAAACACGTCATGAATAGCAGAAAATTGAGCCGGTAATAAAAGGCGATAAGCCATGGAACCAATTCGTTCAGTGATAGGAAATGGCCCAATATATCGAGGCGCCAATTTTGCTGATCGACTGAAACGTACAACACCCTTCATAGGTGACACACGAACGAACACAAGATCTCCCATAGAAAATTCTAACTTCCTTCTTCGGTTATCGGCATAGGATTTTTGTCTACTCTGGGCTTCTTTCATCCTATGTCGAATAAGTTCAATCTTTTCTGTGGAATCACGAATAAAATCTGGACCTAAAACCAGCTTCTCACCGGCCTCAAGCCAACAAGAAGGAGATCGGCATGGCCTACCATAGAGTGCCTCAAAAGGTGCCATACCAATACTAGATTGGAAGCTATTATTATAGGAAAATTCGACAAGAGAAATATGATCTTCCCAACTTCCACCAAAATCAAGAACACACGCACGAAGAAGATCTTCAAGAGTTTGATTCACACGCTCCGTTTGTCCATCGGACTGGGGGTGATAAGCGGTGCTAAAATTAAGCTTCGTTCCCAAAGCTTTTTGAAGACTCTTCCAAAATCCACTAGTAAAAAATGGATCACGATCACTAACTATAGAATTAGGAACTCCATGTAATTTATCAATCTCTTTAATAAAGAGTTTGGCCAAAAGAGGAACGGTTCGGTTAGACCGAACGGGAATAAAATGGGTGGATTTAGTAAGTCTATCAACAATTACCCATAAGCTATCATGACCCGAACGAGAACGGGGAAGGCCATCTATAAAATCCATGGAAATCTGGTCCCACTTCCAAATTGGAATTTCTAAAGGTTGCAATAACCCACCGGGCCTTTGATGTTCGGCCTTAACGAGTTGGCAAGTCATGCAACGCTTAACGGAGTTAGCGATGTCAAGTTTCATTCCCTCCCAATAATAAAGTCGCTTCATATCCGCGTACATTTTACTACTACCGGGATGAATGGTAAATTTAGAATGATGAGAATCTTCTAAAATATCATTACGAAGATCACTAATATTTGGCACGATAAGTCTACCAAATTTCCGAATGCCGCCACGAGAATCGATATTAAAGTCTTTCAAACCTTCAATATCAATTTTATCCTTAATATTTTGGCCAAGAAGAGCCAATTCGGGATCTAGCCTTTGAGCTTCAAGAATGCGGTCTAAGAGAGAAGGACGAGCCTCAAGGCTACATAAAACAAATGATGAGCATAAATCGGATACGTGGTCTCAAATCTCACAAGTGGGTAAGATCTCGAGATCGTTCCATTCGGATATCATCATAGAAACAACAGCTTGTTGTTTACGGCTAAGAGCATCGGCAACACGATTACCTTTACCGGGTGTATAAAGGATATCAAGATCATATGGTGCAAGAAATCCGAGCCAACGCTGTTGACGCAAATTAAGTTCCTTTTGAGAGAATAAATACTTCAAGGACTTATGATTGGTATAAAGAACAAATTTCTCTCCTAAAAGATAATGACGCCAAATACGAAGGGCGAAAACAATAGCGCGAGCTCTAAATCATGAGTGGCATATCTAGTCTCAGCAAGCTTCAATTGCCTAGAAGCATAAGCAATAACACGTTCTCTTTGCATAAGAACGGCACCCAAACCAACGCGACTAGCATCGGTATAAACAACGAAATCTTGATTCCCCTCAGGAATAACAAGAATAGGAGCATCAGAAAGGAGTTCTTTTAATTTCTGAAAAGAAGTTTCACATTTGTCCGACCAAATGTATTTAATGCCTTTCTTGGTCAAGCTAGTGAGAGGCACGACAATCTTCGAAAAGTTTTTGATAAAACGACGGTAATAGCCCGCCAATCCGAGAAAACTACGAACCTCTGTCACACTCTCCGGTCTCTTCCAATCTTGAATCGCTTCAATATTTGAAGGATCCACGGAAATTCCGGATTCGGAAATAATATGACCGAGAAACTTCACACGAGATTGCCAAAAGTGGCATTTAGAAAATTTTGCCTTTAATTGGTTACTCCTAAGAGTCTCCAACACAATCCGAAGATGTTTTTCATGCTCCTCCTCGGTTTTAGAATACACAAGAATATCATCGATAAAGATGAGAACAAATCGGTCGAGAAAATCTTTGAAAACCCGATTCATAAGGTCAACGAAATACGCCGGAGCATTCGTCAAACCAAATGGCATAACAAGCCATTCATAAGATCCATACGGAGTACGGAACGATGTCAAAGGAATGCTATCCTCTGCAATACGAAGCTGATGAAAACCGGTAGCCAAGTCCAATTGTGAAAAGACTCTAGCACCACTAAGTTGGTCAAATAAATCATCAATCCGAGGTAAAGGATATTTATTTTTGATAGTAAGATCATTAAGCTTGCGGTAGTCAACGCAAAGCCTAAGTGTTCCATCGGATTTCTTCACAAAAATAGCTGAAGCTCCCCAAGGCGAAGAACTAGAGCGAATAAATTGCTTCGTCTCCAATTCGGATAATTGTTTACGCATCTCCTCGTTTTCTTTATTGGTCATACGATAAGGAGGACGAGTGATAGGTTGAGCTCCAGGAATAAGATTAATTCTGAACTCAATGGCTCGCTTAGGTGGTAATCCTAAAACGGGCTCGAATATGTCGGAAAATTCACGAACGACGTGAATAAGAGAAATAATATCACCCTCATCATCGTCATCGTCATCACGAGGATTTAAAGAATATAAAGATGCAACTAAGGCAAAATCCAAATCTTTAAGAATAACATAAACCTGATTAACAGATTGAGGATGTCGAAGATGAATAGTCCGCTCAGGACATAGGATATGAGCTTCATAACGGTTTAGCCAATCCATTCCCAAAATCATTCCAAAGCCTAAATAACGCATGACATGCAAATCGGCTAGGAAAGAAAAACCACATAAAATAATCTCGACATCTTTACACAATAAACTGATTATTGCGGATCCACCAACCGGATTCGCAATTCTCAAAGAAGTCATTAAACACAAAACATCCAAGGAAAAAGCATCAACAAGTTCTTTTGATATAAAAGAATGGGACGCACCCGTATCAAAAAGAACTCGAATAGGATGATCTCGAAATAAAATAATTCCATCCAGAATAGAATGAGAAATACCTTAGCCACGAGATGTGTTGCCAGGGGCTTGAGCAACATTAAGCTTCCCTCCTTCCTAGTTTGAAGTTTGGGACACACATGCATAAAATGGTCCGGGCTTTTACAATAGCGACAAGTACGAGGCTTTGAACATTTGTTCGCAAAATGGTCTCTGGATCCACAGTTATAGCATTTCCCTTCAGTAGAGGAAAAGGTCTTTGCAGCAGGAGTTGCTTGCCTCCCTTTCTTATTGGGATAAGGACCTTTGAATTTGCTTGGCCTCTTCTTGTTGTTGAAGTTTGGTTTGGAACCCACCACTTCAACATCATTCTCCCTATCCGCCTCTTCAAGACGAAGAGCGATATCAACGAGTTGGTCGAAAGAAACCTCTAATTTTAGAAGTAATGGCTTTTTGAGACTTTTGTTTAAGCCATAGACGAATCTCTGGTTCTTCTTTAAAGGGGTGTTGATGTATTCAACCCCGTATTTAGAAAGCGACTCGAAGGAGGCGACGTAATCAGTCACGGAGGACTCACCTTGAACAAGGTCTATAAATCGTCGAGCCAATGTCACTTTCTCTGCTTCTGGTACGAATTTTAACTCGTAGCGTTCCCGGAATTGCTCCCAGGTGAGATCCGCTTCACTAATCTCATAAATAAGAAGCTCGTACCAGTCCAATGCTCTTTCTCGGAGCATACTAGAGGCCACCTGAACTCGGTAAAGGTCAATAAGGTTCATGCGAGAAAAGATTCGACCGCATGACCTTAGCCAAGCCTGTACTTCAATAACAGTTTCGGAACCTCTGAATGGCTCCCCACCCAAATTAGTGTAATCGCTACACAAGCGTGCAAATCCCGACTTTGGGTGAGTAGGTTCCGGGTTAGCTCCAGCTGCTTGAGCATTCGTCACTAAATCAAGAAGCTGTTGAGCAGTCATAAAAACTCCATCCTGGGGTGGAGTGCTAGATGGCACGGCTCTAGTGCGGCCTGGTCTAGACATTTCTCTTCCTTTAGAAAGAAAGAAGAAGAAGAAAAAGGTTATTCACCAAATTGAATACCAAGCAATCTTGATAGATAAACAAGGAATCATAAGGAAAATAGGATGAATCGGTACGAAGACTCGAATTAAATCCTAAAGCACGACTCCTAAGATGGACTTAGGACGATGATCCTTGTTATAATATTCCATGTTGTTCCGAAGTTTCGCTCTGATACCAAGCTGTGACGCCCCACCTCTATACCCACGCTAGCCAAGAACATTACGGAGAATGCTGTCAACTAGCACGGAGAATAAGGCTGTTGAGGAGCGACCATCCGTGTAATTGCTTTGCGCGAGCATCGATATGTCAGATAGTATAACATGCATTTCTTTATCAAGAGGGAAATCCGACATACCGACACAAACTCAAAGCTACTACACAGTGGCTATAATATCTTCGGAAACAAATATAGAAATAAACATAACATAAATCAGTCACAGGCAATTCATATCACAATGGCGGAAGAAGATATGAATAAATATAACTATCACATGAAAGTGTATGTCAGAGTAGTGGTCTAAAAAGATCCACAATAACACAAAATAATAGCAACATGTGCTATACAAAAGAATACATCAATGAGTCAATATCTCAAGAGTATACAACAAAAACTACTAATCTAAGTAGTAAGCAAAAGATCAGAGCAATGGATCCCTGGGGAGAAGTCAAGCAGAAGCACCTGTAACATCTCGGTCTGACCCGAGTATTATTTAATAAGAAAATAATAAACGGATCAGTCTAACTATAAATATCAGATGAAACGATATAGAATCAGAGTTATGACTAAACACATAATAATCACAATGCCAAGCTGTGATATATAAGTAATTGAAAATCAACAAGAGATTAATCAATATCACAAAATCTACACAAGAATCAAAGAAATGTCATACTCCTTATTTCGTTCATCAAACCACAATTATTGACGATTATATCAATGTCAATCAGGAAAGTCCATGACATACAAATTCACCAATACACAAATATTGATAAAACTTATCAATGGAAACCACGAAAATTGGTGAAGCATAAATTCTAGAAATCATCTCAAGAAATCCAGTCAATGACACACAAATTCACCAATACACAAATATTGATAAAACTTATCAATGGAAATCACGAAAATTGGTGAAGCATAAATTCTAGAAATCATCTCAAGAAATCCAGTCAATGACACACAAATTCACCTATGCACAAAAATTGATAAATCCTATCAATAGAAATCACAAAAAATAGGTGAAGAAGAAAATTCCAGAATTCGACACACGAAACCCAGAAATCACACACGATAAGGGGGAAAAGGCCTATCACACGAACGGGAGTATGAAAACTCACCAACAGCTGTAACACACGAACGAGAAGCTATCTCATGGTAGCTAGCCATTAATTTGACACACGAACGGCCCGAAGACCATGGGGCGATACCCCACATATGTGAGTTGAAACTCACATAAACGGGGTTTAGTCTCCCTTGTAGACAAAGAGACATCGCACAATTTCTGGTCTAAACCATAAAATAATCATCATCGATCATCAAGAAGTGTCAATTACAGTAAGCTAGTAAATATATGAGCTTAGCTTCATGTCCCATAACCACTAGCTTAACTTAAATATTTACGAACAAATTGTAGATCTCCACTAGAAAATTGTCACAAGAGATTCAATCGAACAAGTCCAAGAATTAACCGACGAAGTAAACGCAAGCGTTTCATACCACTCTTTTTACTAAGTCGTTTAATTAGATTTCTCATACGAGTGAGGTAAAGGTTTATATATATACTAATAGATCGGAAAATGGTTTTATAAACGCATTTGGTATTAAAATAGTATTGAAATCATTTGAGGAAAGAGTTTTGATATTTACTACTAGTATAGAAAACCTTTATATTTTTAAAGTGACAAAACACACAGAAGATTGTAGGAACAATCAATCACTAAAATTCACATACGGAGATGTGAATAAAAATCCAACGAAACCGATAAAGAATCCATCAAAATGGATATTCAAAAATCCCTAAAAAAAGAGTCATCAAAGTCATATTAATTGATAACAATAAATAGGAAACCACACGAATCGATTTAAGTTGGAAATTCAAGCAACAAGGCGAAGTAGGCAAAAATCATCAGGTCGGTCGGCCGGCAGCAGGGCTCGGTCGACCGAACCTTGATATGAAAAACCTCTCGGGCATCAGGTCGGTCGACCGAACCAGGGGGGTCGGTCGGCCGAACCAGAAACAGAGGCACTTATACTAGCAGGTCGGTCGAAACCGAACCGGGGGGGGGGGGGGGGGGGGAGGTCGGTCGGACGAACCTATTTCCAGCCTCTTCCCTGCCTGTTACAAATGAGGTTCAATCTTGACCAAATTGCATTCTCTCGAGCAACGGCGCTAAGGGATTATGCCAATCGACTACCCGGCCCTATAAGCTCCTCGATGCATCACCAAAAACATGTTCAAACATCCAAGTTAGGATTTTTAACGAATTGAACTCAAAACACTAAAAATTGGAATATTCACTAAATCAATCCAAACCGAAAGCAAATGCACACGAATAAGTGTTAGGAATTCATACCTAACAATCAGAGATAATTATAAGCATAGATGTAAGATTAAAAATCTCACCTTTTCACAAAATCAAACAAGAAGAAGCTTGAAAGCAAATGGAGAATCAACCTCTCTTCAACACAACCCAAATGAGCTTGAATCTAAGCTCAAAACAAGAACATTCCCAAAATTAGGTTTAGGAATTTCTGAAATTGGTAAGAGTATAAGTTGGAGAAGAAGGAGAGAAGCTTACCAATGGGTTCTTCTTGAATTTGGAGCTAGGAATTTGATTTGCAAGAGGAACTAGGGTTTTGGAGTTTTAATTTCCAATCTCACCCACCATTAATGCCTTAGAACTGAAAAGAGAAGAGAATGAGGGTGAGTGGGGAAGAGTGGCTCAGATTTGAGCATAAGTTAACATAAGGCTGAGCCCAAAACCAAACCCAAAGTGAAAAGTAGCAAAAATCAACTTTCTCCAAACATATCGAAGCTTATACTCAAAATGGTCGCAAACGGCATTTTAAACTCAATGGGAGTGGTCCCGAGTCCTAATTCGACCGTATGCAAAAAGTAGCTTTTCGGACTAAAATCCGACTAACGATAAAATATTTAAATAAAATATTTAAATATAAAATCGATAAATATGCGGGTTGTTACAGATTTCAACATTCATTGTTGAAATAGACGTTTTCGAGAAATAAGGAAAAGATGGACTATAACACTGTTGTTATAGTAAATGATTTCCGAAAGGGAATATTTTATATAGTATTGGGATTTATATATCTATCTTAATTTCGAATCCCTATACTAGTAATTTTGGGTTGTCATAACGATGTTTTACGCAACATTCGTTTTGGCTCAAATGAATGTGTTTAAGAGAATGTTTTCCTTAAAAGATTAAAATATATACTTAATCGTGTTTTAAGTGTATTGAATATTTTCTAAGTTTTGAAAATAAACATATTTGTGAATTACTTATTGTTAAATAAGTATGGAAATGTTTTCCAATATGAAGTGAAGTGTTTTGGGTTTTTATCTTTTAATGATAAATTGAAAAGGAATATGTATTTGGAATTGCTTTTCCAATGAAGAAATTGAAATGGTTTAGAGAATATATCTTTTTAAAGATAAATTGAAGTGAATATCTGGCGAGTTATTAATTTATGGAAAATTAATAAAAAGGGCCTAGTGATTGTTATGGTGCTGGATATTGGTTGTTGGCCTTGATAGTTAAATAACCGACTATCAATATTTACCTTTAAATGGGTATTTGATGTGATTTGCTTGAATTTGAATGCTACACTTATTTTTAAGATAAGCGCTCGTTATTCGGTTTAGCCGAGAGAGGACTTTTGTGTCATATATCCCATTCCGAGTAATGATATGTCGTAATTGATATCATTTGAAGGCCGGTGTTGAAGACCGGATATTTATGAAAACGAAAGGATTATCGTCGAATGTTTCTACATCGGCTGATCTCCGATATAGAGATTTTATCACCCTTTGTGATGGGAAATCCGGCCGTGATTAGTGAATATCCGGATTGCAAGGGCTTCTTTAGAAGTGCCTTCGGTTCTGTTCGATCCCGGAACAGACTTGTATGGATGTGTGTCTGACAATACAATTTGAGATGTAAAGCTGGTTTCTATCAAATATATTTCTTTTGGTGGCGGAGAATTTATTCTCTTAGCTTAACACCCTTCTCTGAGCCGTACGAGCTCAGAGGTTATGTAGTTGATGGTTACTAGTGATACATTCCCAATTTGGTAATGTGGCATACGAAGTGCTGCTGAGCATTTGTTGATCAAAGCGTGGCTTTTATGAAAACGTAGCTTTGTGGGCGAGACTTCGTCGGACCTCACACCCCGAAAATGGTCAAAACAGGAAAAGATGCAGCAAGGTTATTAGGGGACAACGCCCCCTTAGTGTATGTCATTTCCTTCTGGATAGAGGTGGTATTATGGTATAGAGCCCTGATATTTAACCTATGTTGTTGCTGCAAACATATTATTTTGTGGTTGTTGGCGAATCCCGGTATTTAGGTCGGTTACGACTGGGAGATGGCATATTCATGTCAGTAGTTACCCAGCTAGGGGTAACCCGGCCTTGTGTTGGCAGAGATCCGGTTAAGTTCTCGGGGCGTCTTTCCAGAGGCGTACCCATGTGGCAATGGGAAGTTCCTTGGCCTGACCATTTGTTGGAAATCCAAACTCCAATACGAAACCCTGTACGGTTTTAGTTGTAGAACCTGTCATTTACTTATGGTGGTCACCACTATTTAGAAGGTAGCTATAGTAGGCATAGTTCGAAATGTCTATGTTGGCTAAGATTTATATCATTACTTTCGAACTATTTTCCTACACTTTGCACTTATAGTAATAATATCAAATAAATCTTTCTACATGTCAAGCATATTTGACTATCATAAGGAGAAATCTCCTCCGATTCTGTGTTTGCATTGTGTGTGTGTGCGGGAGGCCTTATGGTAGTCTCACTATCTAAAAGCATTGCGGATCTATTTAAAAAAACAAAAAGAAAAAAAAATTCCTTGTTTATTTTTAAAGATAAACTGCTTTAAGTTCTCACACCAGTCCCATAACTTACCTGGAGTTTATTGTTTCCTTTCTAAATTCTGTGTGCCCACCAATTTTAACACGGGCAGTCTAGAGTTAGGTTATCAGGTCATTCTGGAATTCAGGAGTTACTGTGAAGCTCAGGAGGCAAGCTGGATGGCTTGATGTATCAACTAGTATATAGTATTTCTTTTCCGCTGTTTGTTGATGTACACTCTGATTATGTAATGTGATGTAATGTGATAACCGATATAGTTCTTTGTTTTAAAGAGATTCATTTATCTATTATATGTTGTTCCGCTGCGATTGTGAGATTCTGATATTGTTTCTGTTGCTTTTTCTTTCTTCTTTTATCTTCCACCTCTTCTTTAACCATAACGGTACAGTTTTCCGGCCTTTGATTGCTCGGCAGTTGACACAATGGACGTATTAATGTCGACCTTCGTGAGTCGAAAATCCCGACCGTTACATCTGGTATCAGAGCATATGGTTAAGTGACAACTTTAACATCCCTCCTTTTCGTACGCTTTAAATCGACACACGTGCCAACCCAAATATACTAATCAAAATATAAAACAAAATAGAATCTCACAGCGGAGGGATAAAATATAATAATCAAATATACTGTTTATAAAGTTGTTTTACAAAATATTCGACTATACTTGCAACATTTATCAGAGTTACACATACCAATATCAATGCTTTACATTTTCCACCTTAACACGTAATAGTCCCAGTAAAATAAACTTACTTTTAAATAGCATTAAGGCTTTACATTTTCCACCTTAACACGTAATAGTCCCAGTAGTCCATCCAATATCATCGTCACTCCTGATCGTGAAGCCACCAGAGGATACCACATGGGCTACGGGAGAAATCCAAACTCATACAAGGCTCGGTATGGTAGATAACACGGCACAACTAGGCAATGGCAGGGTAGATATACCAATTACGCTTCCGGGTCGGTGGTAACGCGTAGCGCGCAGCTACCGCCCACCTCGAACAAACTCTCCAAATCAAAGAAATCAAAAGTGAAGGTGGCCACCGAATCAATCCAAAGTTAGAGTATAGTATCGAAGGGAAGTGTCCGATCAGAGGTGCTACCTCATTAACTCGTCGATCGCTCCTGTTTTAGCCACCTTATGCCAACTCACGGGAGTTGGGTCCACGTATTTACCTTATAGGAAATGCCGCCACCAACCTACTTCATTCTGAAATCTCCACCGCGTACACGGTTGTTAAAGTGGTTTTCGGAGTTGGCAGAGAGTATGACAACTTCCGATCCCGGTCTCTTTAACAACGAAACGTTATTATAACACCGCGGTCATTTAAAAATAATTTTACTTCCAAAACCAACATATAATATCTATTTCAAAACCATATAAATACGATATCCATTTCAAATCAAACTCATTTGATATTATTTTTATAAAACCCAAATTAATATAATATCATTTTATTTCAAATATATTTCTTTTCCAAAATCATATTACTTTAAGATTTATAATAATTGGAAACCAAACATTTGAATTATAACTTTCAAACATAAAACTACGAAATTTGTAGCTTTAAAACCATAACTTCCAAAACTTAAATGGTTTGGATATTCAACAGTAAAATAGTTGATTTTAATTACTTTATAAAGTAAATAATTTCCACGCCTTTACCATTATTCACTTCAAATTAAGTCTAAACCCATAAATTTTTTGATTCACTTCCATTTTCAATAAAAACACTTCGATTCCAATATATTTCAAACTTTGAGTAATTAACAATTCAAAATCTAAGGTTGGAAATTTCTACTCAACAATTTATTGTCCTATTATTTAGTTTGAAATATTTACATAATGAATCCAAAATCGTTAAAATAAACTCAAATTACTAACAACTAAATATTTCCTTCAATTTATTTATACTAGAAATATTAATTTAATTTATCTTGAATAAAAATCCAATTATAAATATCATACCGTTAAATTTCCAAATTTAAATAAGTTTACATCAACTTATGGAGTTTAATTTTTAAATAAGCTCAATTCCAAATAAATTTCCAATTTATCTTCCAATCTTAATTGATTTGAATCATTTAAAACTCTATATATAAACAAAATTAAACCTATACTTAAACAAAAATATAAATTATTAAACTTCATTTTTCAACTTATTCATTTTTGTTTAACAAATTTGTACATAGCTTAAATTCAAAAATTTAACTATATATGTATACATAAATAAGATTTTATATAAGATCAAAATTTAATATTTATTAAACCGTATCCTATCCAAACCATAGAAATCATTTCAAAATATTTTTATATATAGACCGCGGTGCCTGTATATTAAAAAAAAATTAATAACTGTAAATTGGCAGTTTATATGCAAAATAAATATAAATTTAACTGGCAGTTAATATGCAATAAAATTAAATAACCATTTAATTTAAATGAATGCAATCTAACTGAAATGATGATTAAATATGTGCCAAACGGCTGTAAATAAATTTCACTCATATCATAAATAAATTTAACAAACATAAGAACTTTTAAAAGTTGTGAGTGGGTTAAAACACTCACCTTTTGAATTTAAATTGAATTAAAATCCAATTTAAACCCAAAAATTCAACAGCCACAGAATCTGCCCAAAGCGTCAAAATGTCATAAATCTCAATACGATCCTGACAAAAAAAATCGCGTGTAAATCGGACATTGTATGCGAAAGTTATTCAAGTTATAAAATGACTATTGCCATAATAAAGGGTATATATACAGTGATATTAAAATAAACAAAATAAATACTAAATTTCAAGTTTTGGGATGAGGAGACTGGGGTACCTGCTAACAAGGTGGTGGCAAGGCTTGGGTGAGGTGGAGAGGCTTTCACGCAACTCAAAGCTTCAAGAAGGATTAGGAAAAAGTGTTGCAAGGAGGTGAGGAAGAAAATGAAATAGGGTCATGTTTGCATAATGAAGTTCAGTGAGATTGGAAAATTAAAATAAGGCTAAAGGAAGATGGAACCAATGAAATGAATTCTTCAGGTAGCAAAAATGAAAATTTATACATTGCAAACAAAGAGGTGGTAACGAATAATAAATATAAAGTAAAAAATGGACCAGTTGTACTAAAACTTTGAGATCCAATTTCAAAACGTCTACTCCGCTAAATTAATTTCTATTAACCCTAAATATACACCTTATTAACACCCAATTAAATTTTATTAACACACATTAAATAAAATGTAACACTCCAATTAATTCCACTGAGGACCACTGCTGCACATAATAAAAGATGAACCGAGACTGAAAATTCAAATTTAAAAACGGTGTTTTTCTCAGCGCGCAATCACGATTCAAAATATTTGATTTACTTTAAAATATAATGTTACCTTTAAAATCACTTCTATACTGCCTCTGATTGTTATAAAATGAATGTATAATGTTGTTTCAAAATTCAAAATTTTCCATTTTTATAAAATTTTACTTATCTTTAAAATGAAACGTTCATTTTATTTTTCTCAAACTGTTCTTTTATTTTCATTAAAAATGCTCTTTCTATTTAACCCAGAAATGTATGTTTCTTATATTAAATGCCATAAATTTCAATTAACATCTCTTTCCTTTTAATTTAAAGATTCCTCATATGGATTAGATGTTGCAAATTCCACACTTTCAAAGCTTTAACTTCTATTTCAATTGTTTAAAGATTATACATTAATCTTCCAAAATTTTCAATGCAATTAGCTTTCCATTTATTTTCAATACATTCTTCTTATTTTATAATTATTTTGTTTCATATATATTATTCAATTCACTATTCTTAAACGGATAAAATTTTTCATTGAATTTGCAAACTATTACCATAATATTCTTGCATTCCATCTAACTTTCTATTAACGTAATAATTAAGTGTTAATTTCATTTATTTGCCATAAATCCAATTATTTAATTTTTCTACACTTCAATTAAATTAAAAATCTTACTTTCCATTCTTTTAAATTCAGTCAATCATTATCTTATGGGTACATTTTACATTACTGTAAATCCAATTCCCTAATATTTTCCAATAATCAACTAAATTTATATCAACGTAGTGATTAATTACGTTTATTTAAATGGATTTAAATCTAATTCACTAAATTATATACATAGGTAAACAATTAATAGTTATCACAATAAGCCAAATCTACTCCCATTCATACCCTATTATCAATTGACAAAAATAAAATTTCTTACCTAACATTGATTATGTCAAATTACATTTTACTACGTATTATTTCATCAATTGAATTTATTTTCCAATTTGCTGATTTCAATCAATTAAACTTTACCATCTGTTTCAATAAATAGGGTATGCACAAATTTAGCAATTCAAAATTTCAATTTACGGTACAATTATCATGGTTTATATCATATTGCATTAATATCCCTATTTTATCTTAGATTTCCTCTACATTTCCTTTAACGTAAAATTTAACTGTTATATTTCATTTATTCACAATAAATTCAATTATTGAAAGTTTTTTTTTCTTTTCAATTAAATAAAATATCTAGCTTTCAATTCTTTAAATTAGACAATTGTCATATTATAAATGAAATTGGCATTATTTTCAAATATTACTTTATATTAACATTAACGTCATAATTTATTTATATTTATTGCAATCGGTTACCGGTTGTACATTAACACACTAAATAAATGGTTAACCAAAATAATTGTTACCATTTAACATTTACTTCCATTTACAAGCTATTATTAACACAAATGTTGTCATTGACTTAGCTCTAATTAAGCAAATTAGATGAATGGGTAAATTTTAACAATTATCACTAAATGCCAAATTTACTCACATTCATACATAAATATCAACTACATTTATTAAAATTACTTACCTCGCCTTGATTCAATCACATTGCAATTTATTATGTACTACTTCTCAATTAACATAACCTTTGAATTTAATTCCCAATTTATTTAATGCAATCAATTATGACTTTTACAACTTAAATACATTCATTGGTTTATAGTTATTTCATTAATGCATGCTTCCTTCCATACTATTTAGTTATATTTGCCAAGTATGTACACTAATTACTATGTATATTCTTAATCCATTTATTTTCTTGTATACAATTTATAGCCAAACATACATTTAGATTATTTTCTATAATTGGAATTTATGCAAGTTCATAAATCATTAACCTTAAATTTGCATTGTTTCTATTAAATTTTCATTCACCTCCGTTACCCTTTTAATAATCATTGAGGTAACGTATAATTTCAACAATCACCATTTAAAATTACGTTTCTAACATTTATTGTAATTGGTTTTGAAAATTTGGAGTTCTCTAATTTAGTTAGCCTTAACGTTATTACATTAAATCTACATTCAGTTTCAATTAATATAGAATTTAATTCTAATTACTTACCATTTAATTCATAAATTATTGATTACCTTCAAAATTAGATAAAATTTGATTTGATTGCCATCTTCACTATGTCCACTATTACTTAACTTCAAATTTACAATTTCACTCAAATATAACTTTACAAATTTTTCCCAATTAATAGGTATTGCACAAATATCGTTACTTATCAACTTGCATAAGCCTTTTCACATACATTTTCATTCAACTACTATTCAATATATTTTATTTCAGCGTTCATTTTAATATTAACTTATAAAGTTTTTTTCTTCTTTTTTTTCATCTAAATTTAATTTTAACTAACCAACGTAATTATTAAAATTCATGGGTCATTACGCTCTCCCCCACTCAAAACTTTTCGTCCCCGAAAAGGAAAAGAAGGGAAAAGAAGAATTAAGAAATCAATATTTTTTTTTTAAAATATTAAATTTATAAACAAATAAATTTACAAAATTAATTATTTTAAATAAAATATACATTATATAACCATTAAACCTTTTATACTCAAATTAATAAAATTTGAAAAACATATTCAAAATAATTTCTAAGTCTGAAATTTTCGAAAAATTTCGGCAGAGTCTCCTTTGTACGGAGAGGCTCGTAAGAAAATATAATATCAAATATAACAATATACACATATTGTAACGACCCAGAATTTTTATAAATTAAAATTTGAATATTTAATTAATTTTAAATATTAATAATTGAATTTATAAGTCAAATAAATTTTTATTTGAATTTTTGGATTTAATTGGATAATTAAAACAATAATTTAATATGTTAAATTATGGAAATAATTAAAAATTGAGTTAAAAATGATTGAAAATAATTTGAAAAATTTTATTTAATCATACTGGAGTTATAGAAATATTTTAGAACTTTTAAAATCGAATTTAAAGTTAATTTGTGAAAATTGAATATTTCAATATTTAATAATCGATTGTAAAATAGCCAATTTTTGAACAATCTCAGAATTGAACGAAACTAGTTCCATTGGATCCGTAATAGTTAGTTATTACCGGATTTCAATTTTCGTGTCAATCAGAGTTATCGTTTGATCGTGGCAGCTCGAAACGCATCGAATCGTTTTTAATTTAAATTTGACGAGTCAAAATAGCCATTTTTCAAAAAGTCTCGGATTTCGACGAAACCAGTTTCATCGGATCCGTAATGTGATATTATTGTAAGGTTTCAAATTTCAAGTCAATTGGATTTACCGTTTGTCCGGTACAAATTAAAACGCCTAGAAATCGAGTTAAATCGGTTTAATTTAAATTGAGCGTTTACAGCCATAACTCGCACAGATGTCCGAATTAGCTTCCGAAACCTGTTCCATTGTGTCCGGAATGCGGGATAAACCCTAGGAACGTCAGTTTCGGCGTGTAAATTGGAGTTTAGAAAACCCGGATGAATAGTGATTGAAATTTTTTCTATAAATAGGCCACAAAAATCACAAGAAAATAAATTTTTTAACCCTAACCCTAAAACTAACGTAGCCGCCACCATTGCCACGAACGGCCGAAAACCACCAACCTTCTTCCCTTGATTTCATCAAATCCATAAACAATTACCAAAAATCTCCAACTACAATCTCGTAGAGGGCAATGAGTACGTCATATCCAACGGCTGTGATTCATTTTAATTGAGTCGATTGACGGCAAATTGCACTTGAACGCAAGAACTTTGCGCACGTTTTTCAAGCAAGAGATTGGGCCGAGTGTCACAAGGCTTTGGCCGAGCATCAGGGTGGAGGAGGCGCTTCAAATGGTGGCAAGATGATCGGGGTTCGTTGTCGTTGGGGGGGTGCGGCAGTTCGAGATGAAGAACGAGGTTGGGTTCGGCTGTATAACTCGCGTGCGTGAAAAAGGAGGTAGGGGGGAAGAAGAAATTCACGGTCCTGATTTCTTTGCAGTGAGATCAACGGCTTTGAATAATAGAGAGGTTTAAATTATAATTAGTTGGTGTAAATTATTATATAAATTTAATCGTGTAACTTGTAAAATACATAACTTTTTCATACGAGGTCGAAAAAATGCAAACTCAGTTGCGTTGGAATCGTATGGACGAGCACTACGCGATGGAGTTGGTTTGGAGTCGTTTGGAGTTAGTGAGAATTTCGGGTAAAATTAAACGCGCGTTTAATTTTATTCGAAATAAAAGCTAAAACGGAATTTAAAATCAAGGTGAGAACTTCTCACTCAATCGAATAGATTTCGATTTTATTTTAAATAGTTAGATTTAAAATATTTGAATGCATGTTTGAATGATGACTGTAAATTATTGATTGTTAAAATAGACATTATGCGCCGTTAGTAAGCGGATGTTATTTAATATAAACATATACCGCGAATATTTCATAAACAGTGAAATTGGTATTATATATAATATCAATATATATATATTGGCATATGTATATATTGCAGTTGTTGATTTCCCGCATTTTTTGTTTAGCGGATGAGACCCTATTACGCCGTTATTAAGCGGATAATATTTAATAAGAACATGTACCGCGATAATTTCGTACTGGAGCGAAATTGGTATTGTGCTAATGTTTTTGGATGCAGGAAACAGGTTGGAGGGATCCAACTGGATTCCTCAACAGTATTTATTTTATTTCAGATATTTTGATATTTGATGGATTATCATATCGATATATGATATCGTTGTAGTCGTGATGGACTATTTGGTGTGTAGCATCATTGGACCCAGATTTTGGGATTTTAAAATGATTTTAAAAGTGATTTTGAAAATATACTATATTTTTGGAATTGATCCATTTTAAATAAATAAACGTTATAATTTTTAAAGTTATAAAAATTATGGTTTTTGTGAAATATAGTTAAAAAGCTGATTTTTAGAAATACGATTAAAAGTCGATTTTTGAGAAATATGAACTAATGATTTTATAAAATAATTTAGATTGGATTTTTGAATATATGATAAAAGTTTAAATATAGGATTTATAAAATTTGATTATTTTATAAATCGAAATGATGAAATTATAAAGGAATTTAAAGACGTTTTAGAATAATAATATAAACTGATTTATATTAAGAGATTTATAAATGGATATTTATAAATTGAAATATAGACATTATAAAACGAGTTTTTATAAGTGTTTGAATGTAGTGAAAATGAATTTCATAAATGAATGAAATTTATAGAATTATAAACTGTGAAGTTATAAATGAAATTTATAAATAGTAAGATTTATAAATTTGTGAAGTTAATTGAAGAATAGATTTGGTTAAATAAATGAATCTTATAAGTTATAAGATTTATAATTATGAAGTTTAAAGAACGATTTTATAAAATAATCGTCTTATAAGTATTTAACTTATAATATGAACTTGTAGTTTATAATTGAGTTATAAACAGGAATAGGTTAATAAAGGAATTTATAAAAAGGAAGTTTTTATAAATAAATAGAAACGGAAATTATAAACGTTGTTTTATAAATCCGCAAATAACTTATTTTGATAAGTTAATTGTTATAACTTATAAATGGAGTTATATTCACGTTTTAGACAGTGAATAATCCTTTAAGTTAAAGTGAATAGAAATGATGAAGTTTGTTAACGTAGTTTATTCACGTTTTTGAACAGTGAATAACACGTTAAAGAAATTGTTTAGAATGTGAATGTTTTAAATAGAATTAAAACGATCTAACGATGTTTTAAAAGGTGTTGTGATTCGAAACCATAGATTTCAACATTTATTGTTGAAATAGACGTTTCGAGAAATAAAAGGAAATAGTGGACTATAACACTGTTGTTATAGTAAATGATTTCCGAAAGGAAATGTTTTGTATAGTATTGGGATTTATATATCTATTTTAATTTCGAATCCCTATACTAGTGATTTTGGGTTGTCGTAACGATGTTTTACGTAACATTCGTTTTGGCCCAAATAAATATGTTTAAGAGAATGATTTTCTTAAAGAATGAATTTTATACTTAATTCGATTTAAGTATATTGAATATTTTCCAAGGTTGAAAATAAAAAGATTTGTGAATTACTTATGAATAAATAAGTATGGAAATGTTTTCTAATAAGAAGTGAATATTAGAATTTATCTTTTTGAAGATAAATCGAAATGAATTATTGAAATCGTATATGCATAGATATTTTGGAAATATAAATTCATTATGGAATTTATATGTGAAAAGTGGAATTTGTATAAAAATAAATATTGATTTATTTTTGAAGTGTTGAAACTATATATCTAGTAAAGATATTTTGGAAAATAAATAATTTGGAAAATTATTTGGAATCTGGCGATGTATGCATATCCAGTGATAGTTCAATAACCGACTATCAGTATTTCCCTTTGAATGGGTATTTGATGTGAATTGATTGAATTTGAATGCACACTTATTTTTGAATAAGCGCTCACTATTCGGGTTAACCGGGAAAGGACCATGGGGTCGTATAACCCATTCCGAATATGTGATACGTCGTTGTGAATCGCATTTGAAGATCGGTGTTGAAGACCGGTATTTGCGAGAGTGATAGGATGAACTATCGATTGACTCTGCACCGAGTAGCTACGGTATTGAGTTCTCCATATGTGATGGTGAATCCGATCAGGATTGTGAATATCCGGATTGCAAGGACTTCTTTGTAAGTGCCTTCGGTTCTGTTCGAGCCCGGAACAGACTTGTATGGATTGTATGCCTGACATTACAAGTTGAGATATAAAGCCGATTTCTTTCAAATATATTTCTGTTGGTGGCGGAGAATTTATTCTTTGCTTAACACCCTTCTTTGAGACGTATGTGCTCAAAGGTTATATAGTTGAAGCTATCAGCGATATATTCCCAGTTTGGTAGTGTGACATGCTGAGTGATGCTGAAATGATCATTGTGTTGATTATTTGTGATAGGATCATTTATTTGATCGTCTATCTTAGTGATCATTGTGTTGATCATTTGTTGACCCAAAGCATGGCTTTTGTATAAAGTATGTTTTTGTGGACGTGACTTCGTCGAGCCTCACACCCCGTGAATGGTCAAAACAGGAAAGATGCGGCAAGGTTATGAGGGGTAGCGCCCTTTAGGATATGTGCATTTCCTTCTTGAAAAGGGTGGTATCATGGTATGGAGCCCAGATACTTACTCATGTTGAAAACACTTTATGATTGTGTGAATTGATTACGAGCGCTCGGTGATAAAGGTCCCAAAGGACCGGGGGATGGCATATTCGGTCAGTTGTTACTCAGTTAGGAGTAACCCGGCCTTGTGTTGGTAGAGATCCGGTTTGGTTCTCGGGGATGTCCATCCAGAGGCATTCTCAGTGGCAATGGGAAGTTCCTTGGCCTGATCATTCGTTGGAAATCCAATTCCCAATACGAAACTTTGTACGGTATTAGTTGTAGAACCTGCCATTCACTTATGGTGGTCACCACTGTTTGGATGGTAGCTATAGTAGGCATAGTTCGAAATGTCTATGTCGGCTAAGATTTATATTCTACTTTCGAAATGAATTTCTTCTACACTATACACTAATAATAATATCAAATGTCTTTTAAATGCGTATCAAGCATCTTTGACTATCATAAGGAGAAATCTCCTCCGATTCTGCGTTTGCATTGTGTGTGTGTGCGGGAGGCCTTATGGTAGTCTCATTTTTTAAAAAGCATTGCGAATTGAATTTAAAAATATTCCTCTATTTTGATTTTAAAGTTAAGTAAACTGTTTTGAGTTCTCACACCAGTCACATGACTGACTTGGAGTTTATTGTTTTCCTTCCTAAACTCTGGGTGCCCACCAATTTCCACACGGGAAGTTAAGAGTTAGGTTTATCAGGATATTCTGGATATTCAGGAGTTGCTGGAGGCAAGCTGGATGGCATGGCGTATTACTAGTTTATATAGTATTTCTTTTCCGCTGCACTGTTTATTGTTGTATGTTGTTGTACACTCTGATGATATGATATGATGTAATGAAATATAATGTGATGTAATAACTGATATAGTTCTTTATTTAAAGATTATTCATTTATTATTATATGTTGTTCCGCTGCGAATTGTGAGTTTCTGTTGTTGTTCTGTTGTTTGCTGTCTCGTCCTATTTTCTTCTATTTTAAAATTTTCTGTTCTCTTTTCTATTTTCTTTTCTCTCTATTTTCTTTTTCTCTCTTCTTCTCTCTCTTCTTTTCCTAAATTCTTTTTCTTAAACCCCTAAGGGTTCGTATTTTCGTTCATCTTGAATTAAACAAAGGAGATTAGTGTCTATTCAAGGAGTACGGACTTACGGGTCTTTACATTTGGTATCAGAGCTGATGGTTAAGCGACAACCATGGTTCTGTAGGGTATTACTCATTAGAGATAGAGTCAGCAGTACTCTAGAATGAGTTTGAGTGTAATAATAGCTATGAGAGCGTATTTGTTAGTGAATATAAAATTGTTTTATATTGTGATGATTGATTTATTGAGTGGTATATGAACTTTCGTCAGCACAGCCTCGAAACTGAGCCGAAGGGGTTTCTAAACACTTGAATAGAACAATTCGACACGATATTGTTTTAAATTGGGTAAATGGAATAATTTTGCCTTGATTATATTTTTATATGTAAAAGAATAATTTTTCGGAATTATTAAAGTGTATATAAGTTGATTGTTAGGTTGTTTGAATAATCTAAGTAAAAGAATTATAAGTTGAATTATAATTAAAGTGAATTACAATTGTGAATAAACTTATATATATAAGAAGTGAAAATAAAGTTAAATGATAAATGTGAACTTAAGTTATATAAATAAAATTCAACTTTAGAAATGGATTGAATGTTAAATCAATTAAATGTAAATAAGTTGATATAAAATAATGAATATAAGTGTTGATTCATTAAAATCTAATGTTATTAGAAGTTGAATAAAAAAATGAATGAATATAAGCAAAGCAATTTGGTTATAATTAATATACTTTGGTTGCTATATGGATGTTGATTGATTGTATAAAGTTCATTAAGTGTTAATGAAATTGAAAGCTATGTAAATTGAATTCAAATTAGAAAGTAAATAAATTTGAATAGAATTGAATGTGAATTGGATTTAATTAGTGAATGCAAACTAATTAAAATTGAGAATGAATGTTGATAAAATCCAATGTTAATGAATCACAAATGATTTAAATTGAAAACCATTTCATTGAATATTAATGAGAATATGAATGAATATTATTAGTTATGAATGATAATTGGTTGATGGTTGAATATATGTTGTTTTACTACATGTGCTATGTTGACATATAAGTTGTTATGTTGCTATATGTTGTATATTGATACTATTTTCATATATGCATGATTCTCATGTTGTTTGTTAAGTGATTAGTAGGTGCGGATCGCGTTTGCTTCGCATTTGGAGTTCGCTTTAGCGCTATATTAGCCGTATATGCTTGCTAATAAAATATAAGGTACATATCTCGGATTAAATATCGCACTTTTACACTTTTTTCCCTTCGGGATGCCTCATTACTTGATGAGATGTATATTTGTGATATATATACTGTCATTTTTTTTTCGGATCGAGCCGCGCAAAGGAGACTATGGCGAATTTTTCCAAAAATTTAAGGCGTTAGAAAAATTTGAGAAAATGGGAAAATTTTGAAAACTTTAAACTTTATTTTGGAATTGAAAGTTAAACATAGTAGTTGTTTTTGAAAAGATAACTAAGTATGATTTGAAAACTTAGTAAAGTATGGTAAGAAGTTTAATTATAAATTTTGGAAAATTAATAGATTCTCTAACTTTTCTTACTTGTAATTTCGAGGACGAAATTCTTTTAAGGGGGAAAGATTGTAACGACCCAGAATTTTTATAAATTAAAATTTGAATATTTAATTAATTTTAAATATTAATAATTGAATTTATAAGTCAAATAAATTTTTATTTGAATTTTTGGATTTAATTGGATAATTAAAACAATAATTTAATATGTTAAATTATGGAAATAATTAAAAATTGAGTTAAAAATGATTGAAAATAATTTGGAAAATTTTATTTAATCATACTGGAGTTATAGAAATATTTTAGAACTTTTAAAATCGAATTTAAAGTTAATTTGTGAAAATTGAATATTTCAATATTTAATAATCGATTGTAAAATAGCCAATTTTTGAACAATCTCAGAATTGAACGAAACCAGTTCCATTGGATCCGTAATAGTTAGTTATTACCGGATTTCAATTTTCGTGTCAATCGGAGTTATCGTTTGATCGTGGCAGCTCGAAACGCATCGAATCGTTTTTAATTTAAATTTGACGAGTCAAAATAGCCATTTTTCAAAAAGTCTCGGATTTCGACGAAACCAGTTTCATCGGATCCGTAATGTGATATTATTGTAAGGTTTCAAATTTTAAGTCAATTGGATTTACCGTTTGTCCGGTACAAATTAAAACGCCTAGAAATCGAGTTAAATCGGTTTAATTTAAATTGAGCGTTTACAGCCATAACTCGCACAGATGTCCGAATTAGCTTCCGAAACCTGTTCCATTGTGTCCGGAATGCGGGATAAACCCTAGGAACGTCAGTTTCGGCGCGTAAATTGGAGTTTAGAAAACCCGGATGAATAGTGATTGAAATTTTTTCTATAAATAGGCCACAAAAATCACAAGAAAATAAATTTTTTAACCCTAACCCTAAAACTAACGTAGCCGCCACCATTGCCACGAACGGCCGAAAACCACCAACCTTCTTCCCTTGATTTCATCAAATCCATAAACAATTACCAAAAATCTCCAACTACAATCTCGTAGAGGGCAATGAGTACGTCATATCCAACGGCTGTGATTCATTTTAATTGAGTCGATTGACGGCAAATTGCACTTGAACGCAAGAACTTTGCGCACGTTTTTCAAGCAAGAGATTGGGCCGAGTGTCACAAGGCTTTGGCCGAGCATCAGGGTGGAGGAGGCGCTTCAAATGGTGGCAAGATGATCGGGGTTCGTTGTCGTTGGGGGGGTGCGGCAGTTCGAGATGAAGAACGAGGTTGGGTTCGGCTGTATAACTCGCGTGCGTGAAAAAGGAGGTAGGGGGGAAGAAGAAATTCACGGTCCTGATTTCTTTGCAGTGAGATCAACGGCTTTGAATAATAGAGAGGTTTAAATTATAATTAGTTGGTGTAAATTATTATATAAATTTAATCGTGTAACTTGTAAAATACATAACTTTTTCATACGAGGTCGAAAAAATGCAAACTCAGTTGCGTTGGAATCGTATGGACGAGCACTACGCGATGGAGTTGGTTTGGAGTCGTTTGGAGTTAGTGAGAATTTCGGGTAAAATTAAACGCGCGTTTAATTTTATTCGAAATAAAAGCTAAAACGGAATTTAAAATCAAGGTGAGAACTTCTCACTCAATCGAATAGATTTCGATTTTATTTTAAATAGTTAGATTTAAAATATTTGAATGCATGTTTGAATGATGACTGTAAATTATTGATTGTTAAAATAGACATTATGCGCCGTTAGTAAGCGGATGTTATTTAATATAAACATATACCGCGAATATTTCATAAACAGTGAAATTGGTATTATATATAATATCAATATATATATATTGGCATATGTATATATTGCAGTTGTTGATTTCCCGCATTTTTTGTTTAGCGGATGAGACCCTATTACGCCGTTATTAAGCGGATAATATTTAATAAGAACATGTACCGCGATAATTTCGTACTGGAGCGAAATTGGTATTGTGCTAATGTTTTTGGATGCAGGAAACAGGTTGGAGGGATCCAACTGGATTCCTCAACAGTATTTATTTTATTTCAGATATTTTGATATTTGATGGATTATCATATCGATATATGATATCGTTGTAGTCGTGATTGACTATTTGGTGTGTAGCATCATTGGACCCAGATTTTGGGATTTTAAAATGATTTTAAAAGTGATTTTGAAAATATACTATATTTTTGGAATTGATCCATTTTAAATAAATAAACGTTATAATTTTTAAAGTTATAAAAATTATGGTTTTTGTGAAATATAGTTAAAAAGCTGATTTTTAGAAATACGATTAAAAGTCGATTTTTGAGAAATATGAACTAATGATTTTATAAAATAATTTAGATTGGATTTTTGAATATATGATAAAAGTTTAAATATAGGATTTATAAAATTTGATTATTTTATAAATCGAAATGATGAAATTATAAAGGAATTTAAAGACGTTTTAGAATAATAATATAAACTGATTTATATTAAGAGATTTATAAATGGATATTTATAAATTGAAATATAGACATTATAAAACGAGTTTTTATAAGTGTTTGAATGTAGTGAAAATGAATTTCATAAATGAATGAAATTTATAGAATTATAAACTGTGAAGTTATAAATGAAATTTATAAATAGTAAGATTTATAAATTTGTGAAGTTAATTGAAGAATAGATTTGGTTAAATAAATGAATCTTATAAGTTATAAGATTTATAATTATGAAGTTTAAAGAACGATTTTATAAAATAATCGTCTTATAAGTATTTAACTTATAATATGAACTTGTAGTTTATAATTGAGTTATAAACAGGAATAGGTTAATAAAGGAATTTATAAAAAGGAAGTTTTTATAAATAAATAGAAACGGAAATTATAAACGTTGTTTTATAAATCCGCAAATAACTTATTTTGATAAGTTAATTGTTATAACTTATAAATGGAGTTATATTCACGTTTTAGACAGTGAATAATCCTTTAAGTTAAAGTGAATAGAAATGATGAAGTTTGTTAACATAGTTTATTCACGTTTTTGAACAGTGAATAACACGTTAAAGAAATTGTTTAGAATGTGAATGTTTTAAATAGAATTAAAACGATCTAACGATGTTTTAAAAGGTGTTGTGATTCGAAACCATAGATTTCAACATTTATTGTTGAAATAGACGTTTCGAGAAATAAAAGGAAATAGTGGACTATAACACTGTTGTTATAGTAAATGATTTCCGAAAGGAAATGTTTTGTATAGTATTGGGATTTATATATCTATTTTAATTTCGAATCCCTATACTAGTGATTTTGGGTTGTCGTAACGATGTTTTACGTAACATTCGTTTTGGCCCAAATAAATATGTTTAAGAGAATGATTTTCTTAAAGAATGAATTTTATACTTAATTCGATTTAAGTATATTGAATATTTTCCAAGGTTGAAAATAAAAAGATTTGTGAATTACTTATGAATAAATAAGTATGGAAATGTTTTCCAATAAGAAGTGAATATTAGAATTTATCTTTTTGAAGATAAATCGAAATGAATTATTGAAATCGTATATGCATAGATATTTTGGAAATATAAATTCATTATGGAATTTATATGTGAAAAGTGGAATTTGTATAAAAATAAATATTGATTTATTTTTGAAGTGTTGAAACTATATATCTAGTAAAGATATTTTGGAAAATAAATAATTTGGAAAATTATTTGGAATCTGGCGATGTATGCATATCCAGTGATAGTTCAATAACCGACTATCAGTATTTCCCTTTGAATGGGTATTTGATGTGAATTGATTGAATTTGAATGCACACTTATTTTTGAATAAGCGCTCACTATTCGGGTTAACCGGGAAAGGACCATGGGGTCGTATAACCCATTCCGAATATGTGATACGTCGTTGTGAATCGCATTTGAAGATCGGTGTTGAAGACCAGTATTTGCGAGAGTGATAGGATGAACTATCGATTGACTCTGCACCGAGTAGCTACGGTATTGAGTTCTCCATATGTGATGGTGAATCCGATCAGGATTGTGAATATCCGGATTGCAAGGACTTCTTTGTAAGTGCCTTCGGTTCTGTTCGAGCCCGGAACAGACTTGTATGGATTGTATGCCTGACATTACAAGTTGAGATATAAAGCCGATTTCTTTCAAATATATTTCTGTTGGTGGCGGAGAATTTATTCTTTGCTTAACACCCTTCTTTGAGACGTATGTGCTCAAAGGTTATATAGTTGAAGTTATCAGCGATATATTCCCAGTTTGGTAATGTGACATGCTGAGTGATGCTGAAATGATCATTGTGTTGATTATTTGTGATAGGATCATTTATTTGATCGTCTATCTTAGTGATCATTGTGTTGATCATTTGTTGACCCAAAGCATGGCTTTTGTATAAAGTATGTTTTTGTGGACGTGACTTCGTCGAGCCTCACACCCCGTGAATGGTCAAAACAGGAAAGATGCGGCAAGGTTATGAGGGGTAGCGCCCTTTAGGATATGTGCATTTCCTTCTGGAAAAGGGTGGTATCATGGTATGGAGCCCAGATACTTACTCATGTTGAAAACACTTTATGATTGTGTGAATTGATTACGAGCGCTCGGTGATAAAGGTCCCAAAGGACCGGGGGATGGCATATTCGGTCAGTTGTTACTCAGTTAGGAGTAACCCGGCCTTGTGTTGGTAGAGATCCGGTTTGGTTCTCGGGGATGTCCATCCAGAGGCATTCTCAGTGGCAATGGGAAGTTCCTTGGCCTGATCATTCGTTGGAAATCCAATTCCCAATACGAAACTTTGTACGGTATTAGTTGTAGAACCTGCCATTCACTTATGGTGGTCACCACTGTTTGGATGGTAGCTATAGTAGGCATAGTTCGAAATGTCTATGTCGGCTAAGATTTATATTCTACTTTCGAAATGAATTTCTTCTACACTATACACTAATAATAATATCAAATGTCTTTTAAATGCGTATCAAGCATCTTTGACTATCATAAGGAGAAATCTCCTCCGATTCTGCGTTTGCATTGTGTGTGTGTGCGGGAGGCCTTATGGTAGTCTCATTTTTTAAAAAGCATTGCGAATTGAATTTAAAAATATTCCTCTATTTTGATTTTAAAGTTAAGTAAACTGTTTTGAGTTCTCACACCAGTCACATGACTGACTTGGAGTTTATTGTTTTCCTTCCTAAACTCTGGGTGCCCACCAATTTCCACACGGGCAGTTAAGAGTTAGGTTTATCAGGATATTCTGGATATTCAGGAGTTGCTGGAGGCAAGCTGGATGGCATGGCGTATTACTAGTTTATATAGTATTTCTTTTCCGCTGCACTGTTTATTGTTGTATGTTGTTGTACACTCTGATGATATGATATGATGTAATGAAATATAATGTGATGTAATAACTGATATAGTTCTTTATTTAAAGATTATTCATTTATTATTATATGTTGTTCCGCTGCGAATTGTGAGTTTCTGTTGTTGTTCTGTTGTTTGCTGTCTCGTCCTATTTTCTTCTATTTTAAAATTTTCTGTTCTCTTTTCTATTTTCTTTTCTCTCTATTTTCTTTTTCTCTCTTCTTCTCTCTCTTCTTTTCCTAAATTCTTTTTCTTAAACCCCTAAGGGTTCGTATTTTCGTTCATCTTGAATTAAACAAAGGAGATTAGTGTCTATTCAAGGAGCACGGACTTACGGGTCTTTACACATATAATATCCAAAATATTATATCCCAACACGGGAAAATATATAAAATAGCGCTATAAAACCGTAATCCGAGAACGTACCTATTTGTCGGGCAAATTACGCTTATTTTATGGAACCAAAAGCAATTGCAATTGCTTCCATAACCTGCATTTCACTTATAAAATCTAAAAGGGTTAACAATTATATAAATGAAATACTAAAGTTGTTTCAACCACAACAACAATCAATTCCAACAAATAGCATACACAAAAATACAAATCAACTACTCAAGTAAACAAACACATAGTTGTTCGGGTCAAACTTTAAATTGTATGGAATGAAAGATAAACTATCAAGTGCACCATTTACTCAACAGTCATAGATGAAACAAAATAGGTTATTCACTCATCCAACCAATTTAAAGTATCCTTACCCCAACAATCATAAACCAAACAACAATTCAAATCAATTTTACTTATTATAAATTTTATTTCATAAATTAGTTGTTTGATTTCCTTTCTTTCATTCATTCAGTGATTCCTTCATTTATTTCCATTTATTACTTACAATATTCATTTTCCATTTTAATGTCATGTAAGTTTCTTCTTTATTGCATCATATTTTATTATAGTATAATTTCATTTTATTTACATAAGTTTATAATCATCTATTTATGATATTTACCTTTAATTATATTTAAATATAGTAAAATTCCAATTGTAACTTATGTTTACAACAATTACACATCAAATCCTTGTTTATTAAAGAATTTCATAAATTACTTTCATTACCTCAAGTTTATTTCTTGTATAATATCTATTACATTCTCTTATTAACATTTCAACTTTTAATATTTGGCAAGTAAAATATATGCTTTTTAAGAATGTAGTTTGAAAGTTATACAAGTTTTATTCTATTTCTTCTAATTAATTTAATGTTCCATAATTATATCCTTTATTTCATAGGTTAAAAATTTCAAATTTCATTTAATACCATTTATAACCTAGCATTAAATTTCTTATTTCCTTTAGAGGTTTCAATTTATTAATTACCTACGTTCCAATTCACTACGGTAATTGAGCTATTAATTAATGGAAACTTAAGAATTTAAATACCAGGTTTTATTCAAAATCATTTTAAAATAACGGATAAATGTATATACTTACACTTTATATATCAAATTATATTTAGAACAATTAAAATTTTATATTTGTTTATCAAAAATGGGTCTGTAGTGAACTACTACAGTGGCCTTCCCGCTTAGAAACTCGAAAATGAAAGTCGATGATGTGTGCACTCATCACCGAAATTATTTTCCAGCGACAGAGAGGGGAGTACAACTTATTTCTTTCCAGAATTTCTTTAAAACCATACTTTCAAATTATATTGAAATATTTATATCAGAAAATATTTCTAGATACTATTATTATATTTTCAAAATCCTTTGAAAGCAATTTTTCAAAATCCCGGACTTAAGTTCTAAAATTTCAAAATTTCATTGATTTTATTTTCAATCTTATTTTACCTATTATTTATAAATTTTATTCCTAACAACCAATATATAATCTTTATAAAATTTATTACTTTATATATAGAAAATATATAGGAAAAATTATTTCATTCACCTATATTAAAAAAAATATTGTGTCGGTCTGTCCTATTAAGTGTGTAGAAATCCATGTTGATGTCATAGCGTCCCATGCATCAACCAGAATTTATAAATACAAAACGGAACAAATTAACACAATATTAAAACCTTTTTATAACACTAACAAATACGCTCTCTCATATATACACTTAGCGACTCTCATAGGGTATTACTACCCTATTAGTAAAGAGTTAAGACCCCACAAAGCTAAGGTTTATTGCTAAACTAAAGCTCTGATACCACGTTGTAACATCCCTCCTTTTCGTACGCTTTAAATCGACACATGTGCCAAGTCAAACCATGCGGAAGTGCGGATTGTTATGGGGTAAATAAAAAAATCAAGAATGAAATAAAACAAAATAGAATCTCACAGCGGAAGGATAAAATATAATAATCAAATATACTGTTTATAAAGTTTTTTTACAAAATATTCGATTATACTTGCAACATTTATTAGAGTTACACATACCAATGTCAATGCAGCGGAACAGTAATAGTATGGTGGACTAATAATAATAATAATAAATCCCCGTCTTCGTCCTCCAGAGCTAAGGTCTTCGAAATCCTGAAATGCTCGGACTGACCCGAGCGAATGAAAAGACAAAGCACTCAAGTCAGAACTAAAAGATCTTATGTATGTTAAATCAACATAAATAAAAATGAGTGTAGTAACTCAAGAGATGCTCGGGATTTACATCTCCTAAGGATCCGTTAAACTATTTACTATGTAGTATATTTCGCTATTATAATAGTGTCTATTAGTGAAATATACTTACTTTTAAATAGCATTAAGGCTTTACATTTTCCACCTTAACACGTAATAGTCCCAGTAGTCCATCCAGTGTCATAGTCCCTCCAGATCGGGAAGCCACCAGAGGATACCACACGGGCTACGGGAGAAATCCAAACTTGTACAAGGCTCTGTATGGTAGGTGACACAGCACAACTAGGCAATGCCAGGGTAGATAAACCAATTACGCTTCCGGATCGGTGGTAACGCGTAACGCGCAGCTACCGCCCACCTCGAACAAATTCCCTAAATCAAAGAAATCAGAAGTGAAGGTGGCCACCTAATCAATCCAAAGTTAGAGTATAGTATCGAAGGGAAGTGTCCGAACAGAGGTGCTACCTCATTAACCCATCGATCGCTCCTGTTTTAGCCACCTTATGCCAACTCACGGGAGATGGGTCCACGTATTTACCTCATAGGAAACGCCGCCGCCAACCTACTTCATTTTGGAACCTCCACCGCGTACATGGTTGTTAAAGTGGTTTTCGGAGTTGGCAGAGAGTATGACAACTTCTGATCCCGGTCTCTTTAACAACCAAACGTTATTAAAACACCGCGGTCATTTAAAAATAATTTTACTTCCAAAACCAACATATAATATCTATTTCAAAACCATATAAATACGATATCCATTTCAAAACAAACTCATTTGATATTATTTTTATAAAACCCAAATTAATATAATATCATTTTATTTCAAATATATTTCTTTTCCAAAATCATATTACTTTAAAATTTATAATATTTGGAAACCAAACATTTGAATTATAACTTTCAAACATAAAACTACGAAATTTGTAGCTTTAAAACCATAACTTCCAAAATTTAAATGATTTGGATATTCAACAGTAAAATAGTTGATTTTAATTACTTTATAAAGTAAATAATTTCCACGCCTTTACCATTATTCACTTCAAATTAAGTCTAAACCCATAAATTTTTTGATTCACTTCCATTTTCAATAAAAACACTTCGATTCCAATATATTTCAAACTTTGAGTAATTAACAATTTAAAATCTAAGGTTGGAAATTTCTACTCAACAATTTATTGTCCTATTATTTAGTTTGAAATATTTACATAATGAATCCAAAATCGTTAAAATAAACTCAAATTACTAACAACTAAATATTTCCTTCAATTTATTTATACTAGAAATATTCATTTAATTTATCTTGAATAAAAATCCAGTTACAAAAATCATACCTCAAAATTTCCAAATTTAAACAAGTTTATGTAACGACCCGTGAATTTTAATAATTAAGTTGGTTATTTTAAATTGAAATTTAGTAATTAAATTTGGATGAAAAAAAAGAAAAAAAAAACTTTATAAGTTAATATTAAAATGAACGCTGAAATAAAATATATTGAATAGTAGTTGAATGAAAATGTATGTGAAAAGGTTTATGCAAGTTGATAAGTAACGATATTTGTGCAATACCTATTAATTGGGAAAATTTTGTAAAGTTATATTTGAGTGAAATTGTAAATCTGAAGTTTAGTAATAATGGACATAGTGAAGATGGCAACCAAATCAAATTTTATCTAATTTTGAAGGTAATCAATAATTTATGAACTAAATGGTAAGTAATTAGAATTAAATTCTATATTAATTGAAACTGAATGTAGATTTAATGTAATAACGTTAAGGCTAACTAAATTAGCGAATTCCAAATTATGAAAACCAATTACAATAAATGCTAGAAACGTAATTTTAAATGGTCATTGTTGAAATTATACGTTACCTTAATGATTCTTAAAAGGGTAACGGAGGTGAATGAAAATTTAATAGAAACAATGCAAATTTAAGGTTAATGATTTATGAACTTGCATAAAATTCCAATTATAGAAAATAATCTAAATGTATGTTTGGCTATAAATTGTATACAAGAAAATAAATGGATTAAGAATATAAATAGTAATTAGTGTACATACTTGGCAAATATAACTAAATAGTACGGAATGAAGCATGCATTAATGAAATAACTACGAACCAATGAATGTATTTAAGTTGTAAAAGTCATAATTGATTGCATTAAATAAATTGGAAATTAAATTCAAATGTTATGTTAATTGAGAAGTAGGACGTAATAAATTGCAATGTGATTGAATCAAGGCCAGGTAAGTAATTTTACTAAATTGTAGTTGATATTTAAGTATGAATGTGAGTAAATTTGGCATTTAGTGATAATTGTTAAAATTTACCCATTCATCTAATTTGCTTAATTAGAGCTAAGTAAATGACAACATTTGTGTTAATAATAGCTTGTAAATGGAAGTAAATGTTAAATGGTAACAATTATTTAGGTTAGCCATTTATTTAGTGTATTAAAGTATAACTGGTAACCGATTGCAATAAATATAAATAAATTATGACGTTAATGTTAATATAAAGTAATATTTGAAAATAATGTCAATTTCATTTATAATATGACAATTAGATAATTTAAAGAATTGAAAGCTAGATTTATTTATTTAATTGAAAAGAAAAAAATCTTTCAATAATTGAATTTATTGTTAATAAATGAAATATAACAGTCAAATTTTACGGCAAAGGAAATGTTGAGGAAATCTAAGATAAAATAGGGATATTAATGCAATATGATATAAACCATGATAATTGTATCGTATATTGAAATTTTGAATAGCTAAATTTGCGCATACCCAATTTATTGAAATAGATGGTAAAGTTTTAATTGATTGGAATCAGCAAATTCGAAATTAAATTCAAGTTATAATAATTAATGAAATAATACGCGGTAAAATTGTAATTTGACATAGTCAATGATAGGTAAGAAATTTTATTTTAGTCAGTTGTTAATAGGTTATGAGTGGGAGTAGATTTGGCTTATTGTGATAACTATTAATTGTTTACCTATATATCTAATTTAGTAAATTAGATCAAAATCCATTTCAATAAAACGTAAATAATCACTACGTTGATATAAATTTAGTTGATTACTGGAAAATATTAGGGAATTGGATTTACAATAATGTAAAATGTACCCATAAGATAATGATTGACTTAATTTAAGAGAATGGAAAGTAAGATTTTTAATTTAATTGAAGTGTAGAAAAATTCAATAATTGGATTTATGGCAAATAAATGAAATTTAACACTTAATTATGACGTTAATAGAAAGTTAGATGGAAGGTAAGAATATTATGGTGATAGTTTGCAAATTCAATAAAAAAATTTATCCGTTTAAGAGTAGTGAATTGAATAATAGATATGAAACAAAATAATTATACAATAAGAAGAATGTATTGAAAATAAATAGAAAGCTAATTTCATTGAAAATTTTGGAAGATTAGTGTATAATCTATAAACAATTGAAATAGAAGTTAAAGTTTTAAAGTGTGGAATTTGCAACATCTAATCCATATGAGGAATCTTTAAATTAAAAGGAAAGAGAAGTTAATTGAAATTTATGGCATTTAATATAAGAAACGTACATTTTTGGGTTAAATAGAAAGAGCATTTTTAATGAAAATAAAAGAACAGTTTGAGAAAAATAAAATGAACGTTTCATTTTAAAGATAAGTAAAATTTTATGAAAAAGGAAAATTTTGAATTTTGAAACAACATTTTACATTCATTTTATAACAATCAGAGGCAGTATAGAAGTGATTTTAATGCTAACCTTATATTTTAAAGTAAATTAAATATTTTGAATCGTGATTGCGTGCTGAGAAAAACACCGTTTTTAAATTTGAATTTCCAGTCTCGGTTCATCTTTTATTGTGTGCAGCGGCGGTCCCCAGCGGCATTAATTGGAGTGTTACATTTAATGTGTGTTAATAAAATTTAATTGGGTGTTAATAAGGTGTATATTTAGGGTTAATAGAAATTAATTTAGCGGAGTAGACGTTTTGAAATTGGATCTCAAAGTTTTAGTACAACCAGTCCATTTGTTACTTTATATTTATTATTCGTTACCACCTCTTTGTTGCAATGTATAAATTTTCATTTTTGCTACCTGAAGCATTCATTTCATTGGTTCCATCCTCCTTTAGCCTCATTTCAATTTTCCAATCTCAATGAACTTCATTATGCAAACATGATCCTATTTCATTTTCTCCCTCACCTGCTTGCAACACTTTTTCCTAATCCTTCTTGAAGCTTTGAGTTGCGTGAAAGCCTCTCCACCTCACCCAAGCCTTGCCACCACCTTGTAGCAGGTACCCCAGTCTCCTCATCCCAAAACGTGAAATTTAGTATTTATTTTGTTTATTTTAATATCACTATATATATACCCTTTATCATGGCAATAGTCATCTTATAACTTGAATAACTTTCGCATACAATGTCCGATTTACGCGCGATTTTTTTGTTAGGATCATATTGAGATTTATGACATCTTGACGCTGGTTTAGGCAGATATTGAGGCTACTGAATTTTTGGGTTTAAATTAGATTTTAATTCAATTTAAATTTAAAAGGTGAGTGTTTTAACCTACTCACAACTTCTAAAAATTCTTATGTTTGTTAAATTGATTTATGATATGAGTAGAAATTCATTTATGACTGTTTAGCATATTTTATTTATCATCTCAGTTAGATTGTATTTATTTAAATTAAATTGTTATTTAATTTTATTATTGCATATAAACTGACAGTTAAATTTATTTATTTTTGCATATAAACTTCCAATTAAACAGTTATTAATTTATTATTGAATAAAAACTGTTCGTTGATACCAGTTATATTTTATATGCTATATATTGATGTTTTGTTCAAATTGGATGATGATAGTAATAAATGATTGATGATTGATGTTTGGTGAATGGATGATGTGTTCTATATTATATAATCTGCAAGTCATCATGCATTTCATTTCATTCGAGATTGCGGTTTGAAATGATATACAACCGCATTTTTTTATTTTTAAATTGCGAATTGAAATGATAAATATCTGTATCACTTGACCATAGGATAGAAAATTCTATACAGACACCGTCGGTCTATATGTAATTATTTTGAAAATGATTTCTATGGTTTGGACAGGATACGATTTAATAAATATTAAATTTTGATATTATATAAATATTATTTTATATATACATATATAGTTAAAATTTGAAGTTAAGCTATGTATAAATCTGTTAAATAAAAATAAATAAGATGAATAATGGAGTTTGATAATTTATATTATATTATTAAGTACAGGTTTAAAGATATTGTATATATATATAGAGTTTTAAATGGTTCAAATCAATTGAGATTGGAAAATAAATTGGAAATTTACTTGGAATTGAGCTTATTTAAAAATTTAACTCCACAAGTTGGTGTAAATTTATTAAACTTGTAAATTTTAAAGGCATGATATTTATAACTGGATTTTTATTCAAAATAAATTAAATGAATATTTCTGGTATAAATAAATTGAAGGAAATATTTAATTGATATTAATTGGGGTTTTATTCTATGGATTTATTTTGTGAATATTTCAAAACTAAATAATAGGACAATAAATTGTTGAATAGAATGTCCAACCTTAGTTTTGAAATTGTTAAATACTCAAAGTTGAATGTATTGAAATCGAAGTGTTTTATTGAAACTAAAAGTGAATCTAAATTTATGGGTTTAGACCTAAAATTTTAAATGCATAAAAATTGTGAAGTCACGGAAATTATTTTTAAAGTAATTTTAAATCCAAAGTATTTTATTCTATATACTATTGAATATCCAAACCATTCAAGTTAGAAGTTATGGTTTTAAAGCTATGAATTTCGAATTATTATGTTTTGAAAGTTATAATTCAAATGTTGGTTTCCAGATATTCTAAATTTTAAAGCAGTATGATTTTGGAAAAGAAATATATTTGAAATAAAAATGATATTATTGATCTAGGTTTTATAAAAATAATATCAAAATGAGTTGTTTTGAAAATGGAAATGATATCGTATTTATGGGTTTGAATGGATAATTATATTTTGGTTTTAAAGTATAAACTATTTTTAAAGACCGCGGTGTTATAATAACGATTGGTTGTTGAAGAGACCGGGATCGGAAGTTGTCATACTCTCTGCCAACTCCGAAAACCACTTTAATAACCGTGTACGCGGTGGAGATTCCAGAATGAAGTAGGATGGTGGCGGCGTTTCCTTTGAGGTAAATACGTGGACCCGACTCCCGTGAGTTGGCATAAGGTGGCTAAAACAGGAGCGATTCTCGGGCCAAGGGGGTTAGCACCCTTTATCGGACACTCCTCTTTGATACTATACTCTGACTTTGGATTGATTCGATGGCCATCCTTATTTTTCTTGATTTTGGGGAGTTTGTTCGAGGTGGGCGGTAGCTGCGGCTATGCGTTTCCACCAGTCCGGATAGCAATTGGTATATCTACCCTGGCATTGCTTAGTTGTGCCGTGTCACCTACCATAGCGAGCCTTATACGATTTTGGTTTTGTACCATACCTATGGAGTGCCCTCTAACGACGTCCAGTACGGAGGAGATTACGGTACTGTATAGACTATGGGAATATATTTTGTGTTAAGGGCTATATGGGTAACCCCTTAACGCTATTTAAAAGTAAGTTTATTTTACAAATAGACACTATTATAATAGCGAAATATACTACATAGTAAATAGTTTAACGGATCCTTAAGAGATGTGAATCCTGGGCATCTTTTGAGTTACTGCACTCGTATTTATTCCTGTTGATTTAACTCACATAAGATCTTTTAGTTCTGACTCGAGTGTTTTGTCTTTTCAAATTCGTTCGGGTCAGTCCGAGCGTTTCAGGATCGAAGACTTTAGCTCTGAAGGACGAAGACGAAGATTTCTATTATTATTATTTATTATATTCCACTACACTCATATTGTTCCGCTGCATTGTTATTATTGGTATGTGTAATCTGATATATATTGTATAAGTATACTTAAATATTTTGTAAACAGATTCATGAACTGTACATTTGATGATTATATTTTATCCTTCAGCTGTGAGATTCTGTTTTCTTTTATTTTCGTTTTTCTTATTTTACCCCATAACAATCCGCCCTTTTATATGGTTTGAATTGGCACGTGTGTCGATTTAAAGCGTGCGGAAAGGCGGGATGTTACAGTTTACATCAACTTATGGAGTTTAATTTTTAAATAAGCTCAATTCCAAATAAATTTCCAATTTATCTTCCAATCTTAATTGATTTGAATCATTTAAAACTCTATATATAAAAAAAAATTAAACCTGTACTTAAACAAAAATATAAATTATTAAACTTCATTTTTCAACTTATTCATTTTTGTTTAACAAATTTATACATAGCTTAAATTCAAAAATTTAACTATATATGTATATATAAATAAGATTTTATATAAGATCAAAATTTAATATTTATTAAACCGTATCCTATCCAAACCATAGAAATCATTTCAAAATATTTTTATATATAGACCGCGGTGCCTGTATATAATTTTCTATCCTATGGTCAAGTGATACGGATATTTATCATTTCAATCCGTAATTAAAATAAAATTTTACGGTTATATATCATTGCAAACCGCAATCCCGAATGAAATGAAATGCATAACATCTTGCAGTTAATATACATAAACATCCATTCGTCCATCAAGATCATACATCCATTTATCACAGTCATCATCCCAATTCAAACAATACATCAGGTGATAAATAACTAGTATCAATTATCAGTTTATATTAACAAAAAATTAATAACTGTAAATTGGCAGTTTATATGCAAAATAAATATAAATTTAACTGGCAGTTAATATGCAATAAAATTAAATAACCATTTAATTTAAATGAATGCAATCTAACTGAAATGATGATTAAATATGTGCCAAACGGCTGTAAATAAATTTCACTCATATCATAAATAAATTTAATAAACATAAGAACTTTTAAAAGTTGTGAGTGGGTTAAAACACTTACCTTTTGAATTTAAATTGAATTAAAATCCAATTTAAACCCAAAAATTCAACAGCCACAGAATCTGCCCAAACTAGCGTCAAAATGTCAAAAATCTCAATACGATCCTGACAAAAAAAATCGCGCGTAAATCGGACCTTGTATGCGAAAGTTATTCAAGTTATAAGATGACTATTGCCATAATAAAGGGTATATATACAGTGATATTAAAATAAGCAAAATAAATACTAAATTTCACGTTTTGGGATGAGGAGACTGGGTACCTGCTAACAAGATGGTGGCAAGGCTTGGGTGAGGTGGAGAGGCTTTCACGCAACTCAAAGCTTCAAGAAGGATTAGGAAAAAGTGTTGCAAGGAGGTGAGGAAGAAAATGAAATAGGGTCATGTTTGTATAACGAAGTTCAGTGAGATTGGAAAATTAAAATAAGGCTAAAGGAAGATGGAACCAATGAAATGAATGCTTCAGGTAGCAAAAATGAAAATTTATACATTGCAAACAAAGAGGTGGTAACGAATAATAAATATAAAGTAAAAAATGGACCAGTTGTACTAAAACTTTGAGATCCAATTTCAAAACGTCTACTCCGCTAAATTAATTTCTATTAACCCTAAATATACACCTTATTAACACCCAATTAAATTTTATTAACACACATTAAATAAAATGTAACACTTCAATTAATGTCACTGAGGACCGCTGCTGCACTTAATAAAAGATGAACCGAGACTGAAAATTCAAATTTAAAAACGGTGTTTTTCTCAGCGCGCAATCACGATTCAAAATATTTAATTTACTTTAAAATATAAGGTTATCTTTAAAATCACTTCTATACTGCCTCTGATTGTTATAAAATGAATGTATAATGTTGTTTCAAAATTCAAAATTTTCCATTTTTATAAAATTTTACTTATCATTAAAATGAAACGTTCATTTTATTTTTCTCAAACTGTTCTTTTATTTTCATTAAAAATGCTCTTTCTATTTAACCCAAAAATGTATGTTTCTTATATTAAATGCCATAAATTTCAATTAACTTCTCTTTCCTTTTAATTTAAAGATTCCTCATATGGATTAGATGTTGCAAATTCCACACTTTCAAAGCTTTAACATCTATTTCAATTGTTTAAAGATTATACATTAATCTTCCAAAATTTTCAATGCAATTAGCTTTCCATTTATTTTCAATACATTCTTCTTATTTTATAATTATTTTGTTTCATATCTATTATTCGATTCACTATTCTTAAACGGATAAAAATTTTCATCGAATTTGCAAACTATTACCATAATATTCTTGCATTCCTTCTAACTTTCTATTAACGTAATAATTAAGTGTTAATTTCATTTATTTGCTATAAATCCAATTATTGAATTTTCTGCACTTCAATTAAATTAAAAATCTTACTTTCCGTTCTTTTAAATTCAGTCAATCATTATCTTATGGGTACATTTTACATTACTGTAAATCCAATTCCCTAATATTTTCCAATAATCAACTAAATTTATATCAACGTAGTGATTAATTACGTTTATTTAAATGGATTTAAATCTAATTCACTGAATTATATACATAGGTAAACAATTAATAGTTATCACAATAAGCCAAATCTACTCCCATTCATACCCTATTATCAATTGACAAAAATAAAATTTCTTACCTAACATTGATTATGTCAAATTACATTTTACTACGTATTATTTCATCAATTGAATTTATTTTCCAATTTGCTGATTTCAATCAATTAAACTTTACCATCTGTTTCAATAAATAGGGTATGCACAAATTTAGCAATTCAAAATTTCAATTTACGGTACAATTATCATGGTTTATATCATATTGCATTAATATCCCTATTTTATCTTAGATTTCCTCTACATTTCCTTTAACGTAAAATTTAACTGTTATATTTCATTTATTCACAATAAATTCAATTATTGAAAGTTTTTTTTTCTTTTCAATTAAATAAAATATCTAGCTTTCAATTCTTTAAATTAGACAATTGTCATATTATAAATGAAATTGACATTATTTTCAAATACTACTTTATATTAACATTAACGTCATAATTTATTTATATTTATTGCAATCGGTTACCGGTTGTACTTTAATACACTAAATAAATGGTTAACCTAAATAATTGTTACCATTTAACATTTACTTCCATTTACAAGCTATTATTAACACAAATGTTGTCATTGACTTAGCTCTAACTAAGCAAATTAGATGAATGGGTAAATTTTAACAATTATCACTAAATGCCAAATTTACTCACATTCATACTTAAATATCAACTACAGTTTATTAAAATTACTTACCCAGCCTTGATTCAACCACATTGCAATTTATTACGTACTATTTCTCAATTAACATAACATTTGAATTTAATTCCCAATTTATTTAATGCAATCAATTATGACTTTTACAACTTAAATACATTCATTGGTTCGTAGTTATTTAATTAATGAATGCTTCATTCCATACTACTTAGTTATATTTGCCAAGTACGTACACAAATTACTATTTATATTCTTAATTCATTTATTTACTTGTATGCAATTTATAGCCAAACATACATTTAGTTTATTTTCTATAACTGGAATTTTATGCAAGTTCATAAATCATTAACCTTAAATTTGCATTGTTTCTATTAAATTTTCATTCACCTCCGTTACCCTTTTAATAATCATTGAGGTAACGTATAATTTCAATAATGACCATTTAAAATTACGTTTCTAACATTTATTGTAATTAGTTTTCATAATTTGGAATTCGCTAATTTAGTTAGCCATAATGTTATTACATTAAATCTACATTCAGTTTCAATTAATATAGAATTTAATTCTAATTACTTACCATTTAATTCATAAATTATTGATTACCTTCAAAATTAGATAAAATTTGATTTGATTGCCATCTTCACTATGTCCATTATTACTTAACTTCAAATTTACAATTTCACTCAAATATAACTTTACAAATTTTTCCCAATTAATAGGTATTGCACAAATATCGTTACTTATCAACTTGCATAAGCCTTTTCACATACATTTTCATTCAACTACTATTCAATATATTTCATTTCAGCGTTCATTTTAATATTAACTTATATAGTTTTTTTCTTCTTTTTTTTCATCTAAATTTAATTGCTAAATTTATTTTTAAATGACCAACTTAATTATTTAAATTCATGGGTCGTTACACTCTCCCCAAATAAAAACTTTTCGTCCCCAAAAAGGAAAAGAAGGGAAAAGAAGAATTAAGAAATCAATATATTTTATTTAAAATATTAAATTTATAAACAAATAAATTTACAAAATTAATTATTTTAAATAAAATATACAATATATAACCATTAAACCTTTTATACTTAAATTAATAAAATTTGGAAAACATATTCAAAATAATTTCTAAGTCTGAAATTTTCGAAAAATTTCGACAGAGTCACCTTTGTACGGAGAGGCTCGTAAGAAAATATAATATCAAATATAACAATATACACATATAATATCCAAAATATTATATCCCAACACGGGAAAATATATAAAATAGCGCTATAAAACCGTAATGCGAGAAGGTACCTATTTGTCGTGCAAATTATGCTTATTTTATGGAACCAAAAGCAATAGCAATTGCTTCCATAACCTGCATTTCACTTATAAAATCTAAAAGGGTTAACAATTATATAAATGAAATATTAAAGTTGTTTCAACCACAACAACAATCAATTCCAACAAATAGCATACACAAAAATACAAATCAACCATTCAAGCAAACAAACACATAGTTGTTCGGGTCAAACTTTAAATTGTATGGACTGTATGATAAACTATCAAGTGCACCATTTACTCAACAGTCTTAGATGAAACTAAATAGGTTATTCACTCATCCAACCAATTTAAAGTATCCTTACCCCAACAATCATAAACCAAACAACAATTCAAATCAATTTTACTTATTATAAATTTTATTTCATAAATTAGTTGTTTGATTTCCTTTCTTTCATTCATTCAGTGATTCCTTCATCTATTTCCATTTATTACTTATAATATTCATTTTCCATTTTAATGTCATGTAAGTTTCTTCTTTATTGCATCATATTTTATTATAGTATCATTTCATTTTATTTACTTAAGTTTATAATCATCTATTTATGATATTTACCTTTAATTATATTTAAATATAGTAAAATTCCAATTGTAACTTAAGTTTACAACAATTACACATCAAATCCTTGTTTATTAAAGAATTTCATAAATTACTTTCATTACCTCAAGTTTATTTCTTGTATAATATCTATTACATTCTCTTATTAACATTTCAACTTTTAATATTTTGTAAGTCATATATATGCTTTTTAAGAATGTAGTTTGAAAGTTATACAAGTTTTATTCTATTTTTTCTAATTAATTTAATGTTCCATAATTATATCCATTATTTCATAGGTTACAAATTTCAAATTTCATTTAATACCATTTATAACCTAGCATTAAATTTCTTATTTCCTTTAGAAGTTTCAATTTATTAATTACCTACGTTCCAATTCACTACGGTAATTGAGCTATTAATTAATGGAAACTTAAGAATTTAAATACCGGGTTTTATTCAAGATCGTTTTAAAATAACGGATAAATGTATATACTTACACTTTATATATCAAATTATATTTAGAGCAATTAAAAATTTATATTTGTTTATCAAAAATGGGTCTGCAGTTAACTACTACAGTGGCCTTCCCACTTAGAAACTCAAAAATGAAAGTCGATGATGCGTGCACTCATCACCAAAATTATTTTCCAGCGATAGAGAGGGGAGTACAACTTATTTCTTTCAAGAATTTCTTTAAAACCATACTTTCAAATTATATTGAAATATTTATATCAGAAATATTTCTAAATACTATTATTATATTTTCAAAATCCTTTGAAAGCAATTTTTCAAAATCCCGGACTTAAGTTCTAAAATTTCCAAATTTCAATGATTTTATTTTCAATCTTATTTTACCTATTATTTATAAATTTTATTCCTAACAACCAATATATAATCTTTATAAAATTTATTACTTTATATATAGAAAATATAATAGGAAAAATTATTTCATTCACCTATATTAAAACAAAGATTGTGTCGGACTGTCCTATTAAGTGTGTAGAAATTCCTGTTGATGTCATAGCGTCCCATACATCAAACAGAATTTATAAATACAAAACGGAAAAAATTAACACAATATTAAAACATTTTTATAACACTAACAAATATGCTCTCTCATATATACACTCAGCGACTCCCATAGGGTATTACTACCCTATTAGTAAAGAGTCAGACCCCACAAAGCTAAGGTTTATCGCTAAACCAAAGCTCTGATACCACGTTATAACATCCCTCCTTTTTGTACGCTTTAAATCGATACACTTGCCAACTCAAACCATACAGAAGGGCGGATTGTTATGGGGTAAATAAAAAATCAAGAAAGAAATAAAACAAAATAGAATCTCACAGCGGAGGGATAAAATATAATAATCAAATATACTGTTTATAAAGTTGTTTTACAAAATATTCGATTATACTTGCAACATTTATCAGAGTTACACATATCAATATCAATGCAGCGGAACAGCAATAGTATGGTGAACTAATAATAATAATAATAAATCTCCGTCTTCGTCCTCCAGAGCTAAGGTCTTCGAAATCCTGAAATGCTCGGATTGACCCGAGCGAATTGAAAAGACAAAACACTCGAGTCAGAACTAAAAGATCTTATGTAAGTTAAATCAACATAAATAAATATGAGTGCAGTAACTCAAGAGATGCTCGGGATTTACATCTCCTAAGGATCCCTTAAACTATTTACTACGTAGTATATTTCGCTATTATAATAGTGTCTATTAGTAAAGTAAACTTACTTTTAAATAGCATTAAGGCTTTACATTTTCCACCTTATAATGTAATAGTTCCAGTAGTCCATCCAATATCATAGTCACTCCTGATCGGGAAGCCACCAGAGGATACCACATGGGCTACGGGAGAAATCCAAACTCGTACAAGGCTCGGTATGGTAAGTAACACGGCACAACTAGGCAATGGCAGGGTAGATATACCAATTACGCTTCCGGGTCGGTGGTAACGCGTAGCGCGCAGCTACCGCCCACCTCGAACAAACTCCCCAAATCAAAGAAATCAAAAGTGAAGGTGGCCACCAATCAATCCAAAGTTAGAGTATCGTATCGAAGGGAAGTGTCCGATCAGAGGTGCTACCTCATTAACTCATCGATCGCTCCTATTTTAGCCACCTTATGCCAACTCACGGGAGTTGGGTCCACGTATTTACCTTATAGAAAATGCCGCCACTAACCTACTTCATTCTGGAATCTCCACCGCGTACACGGTTGTTAAAGTGGTTTTCGAAGTTGGCAGAGAGTATGACAACTTTCGATCCCGGTCTCTTTAACAACCAAACGTTATTATAACACCGCGGTCATTTAAAAATAATTTTACTTCCAAAACCAACATATAATATCTATTTCAAAACCATATAAATACGATATCCATTTCAAAACAAACTCATTTGATATTACTTTTATAAAACCCAAATTAATATAATATCATTTTATTTCAAATATATTTATTTTCCAAAATCGTATTACTTTAAGATTTATAATAATTGGAAACCAAACATTTGAATTATAACTTTCAAACTTAAAACTATGAAATTTGTAGCTTTAAAACCATAACTTCCAAAACTTAAATGGTTTGGATATTCAACAGTAAAATAGTTGATTTTAAATTACTTTATAAAGTAAATAATTTCCATGCCTTTACCATTATTCACTTCAAATTAAGTCTAAACCCATAAATTTTTTGATTCACTTCCAGTTTCAATAAAAACACTTCGATTCCAATATATTTCAAACTTTGAGTAATTAACAATTTAAAAACTAAGGTTGGAAATTTCTATTCAACAATTTATTGTCCTATTATTTAGTTTGAAATATTTACATAATGAATCCAAAATCGTTAAAAATAAACTCAAATTACTAACAACTAAATATTTCCTTCAATTTATTTATACTAGAAATATTCATTTGATTTATCTTGAATAAAAATCCAATTATAAATATCATACCTTTAAATTTCCAAATTTAAATAAGTTTACATCAACTTATGGAGTTTAATTTTTAAATAAGCTCAATTCCAAATAAATTTCCAATTTATCTTCCAATCTTAATTGATTTGATTCATTTAAAACTCTATATATAAAAAAAAATTAAACCTGTACTTGAACAAAAATATAAATTATTAAACTTCGTTTTTCAACTTATTCATTTTTGTTTAACAAATTTGTACATAGCTTAAATTCAAAAATTTAACTATATATGTATACATAAATAAGATTTTATATAAGATCAAAATTTAATATTTATTAAACCGTATCCTATCCAAACCATAGAAATCAGTTCAAAATATTTTTATATATAGACCGCGGTGCCTGTATATAATTTTCTATCATATGGTCAAGTGATACGGATATTTATCATTTCAATCCGTAATTAAAATAAAATTTTACGGTTATATATCATTTCAAACCGCAATCCCGAATGAAATGAAATGCATAACATCTTGCAATGAATATACATAAACATCCATTCGTCCATCAAAATCATACATCCATTTATCACAGTCATCATCCCAATTCAAACAATACATCAGGTGATAAATAACTGGTATCAATTATCAGTTTATATTAAAAAAAATTAATAACTGTAAATTGGCAGTTTATATGCAAAATAAATATAAATTTAACCGGCAGTTAATATGCAACAAAATTAAATAACCATTTAATTTAAATGAATGCAATATAACTGAAATGATGATTAAATATGTGTCAAACAGCTGTAAATAAATTTCACTCATATCATAAATAAATTTAACAAACATAAGAACTTTTAAAAGTTGTGAGTGGGTTAAAACACTCATATTTTGAATTTAAATTAAATTAAAATCCAACTTAAACCCAAAAATTCAACAGCCTCAGAATCTTCCCAAACCAGCGTCAAAATGTCATAAATCTCAATACGATCCAAACAAAAAAAATCACACGCAAATCAGACATTGTATGCGAAAGTTATTCAAGTTATAAGATGACTATTGCCATAATAAAGTGTATAAATGCAGTGATATTAAAATAAACAAAATAAATACTAAATTTCACGTTTTGGGATGAGGAGACTAGGGTACCTGCTAACAAGGTGGTGGCAAGGCTTGGGTGAGGTGGAGAGGTGTGAAGACCCGCAAATCCGTACTCCTTGAATATACACTAATCTCCATAGATTAACTCAAGATGAACGGAAATACGAATTCTCAGTGTTTAAGAAAAAGAAAGAGGTAGAAGAAGAGAGAAAAGGATATAATAGAACAGAAAGAAAACAACAGAACAACATCAGAATCTCACAATCGCAGCGGAACAACATATAATAGATAAATGAATAATCTTTAAACAAAGAACTATATCAGTTATTACATTACATTACATTACATTACATTACATTACATCATATCATCAGAGTGTACAACAACAAACAACAACAAACAGCGGAAAAGAAATACTATATACTAGTAATACGCCATGCCATCCAGCTTGCTTCTAGCAACTCCTGAATTCCAGAATATCTTGATAAACCTGTCTCTTGACTGCCCGTGTGGAAATTGGTGGGCACCCAGAGTTTAGGAAGGAAAACAATAAACTTCGAGTCAGTCATGTGACTGGTGTGAGAACTCAAAACAGTTTATTTATCTTTAAAATCAAAATAGAGGAATATTTTTAAAGTCAATTCGCAATGCTTTTAAAAATGAGACTACCATAAGGCCTCCCGCATACACACACAATGCAAACGCAGAATCGGAGGAGATTTCTCCTTATGATAGTCAAAGATGCTTGATACGCATTTAAAAAGAACATTTGATATTATTACTAGTGCATAGTGTTGGAAAAATTCATTTCGAAAATAAAGATATAAATCTTAGCCAGCATAGACATTTCGAACTATGCCTACTATAGCTACCATCTAAACAGTGGTGACCACCATAAGTAAATGGTAGGTTCTACAACTAAAACCGTACAGGGTTTCGTATTGGGAATTGGATTTCCAACAAATGGTCAGGCCAAGGAACTTCCCATTGCCACATGAGAACGCCTCTGGAAGGACGTCCCCGAGAACCAAACCAGATCTCTTCCAACACAAGGCCGGGTTACCCCTAACTGGGTAACTACTGACACGAGTATGCCATCCCCCGGTCCTTTAGGACCTTTATCCGAGCACTCGTAACCAACATCACACCAAAATAATAAAGTGTTTCAACATGAGTAAGTATCTGGGCTCCATACCATGATACCACCCTTTTCCAGAAGGAAATGCACATACCCTAAAGGGAGCTACCCCTCATAACCTTGCCGCATCTTTCCTGTTTTGACCATTCCGGGGTGTGCGGTTCGACGAAGTCTCGTCCATAAAGCCACGCTTTATACAAAACATGTGCTTTGGGTCAACAAATGATCATAGAAATGATCACAAAGATAAGTGATCAAACAAATGATCATATCACAAATGATCAAACAATGATCATTTCACAGCAACACTCAGCATGTCACATTACCAAATTGAGAATATATCGCTGATAACCTTCAACTACATAACCTCTAAGCTCGTACGTCTCAGAGAAGGGTGTTAAGCTAAGAGAATAAATTCTCCGCCACCAACAGAAATATATTAGAAAGAAATCAGCTTTATATCTCAATTTGTAATGTCAAACAGACTATCCATACAAGTCTGTTCTAGGATCGAACAGAACCGAAGGCACTTACAAAGAAGTCCTTGCAATCCGGATATTCACTAATCACGACCGGACTTCCCATCACATATGGAGTCTCTATACCGGGGACCAATCGATGCAAAGACATTCGACGAGTTGTCCTTTCGCTTTCAAAAATATCAGGTCTTCAACACTGGTCATCAATGCTATCCATTACGTCGTATCACTATTCGGAATGGGTAATCCGAATAACGAGCGCAAAAATTTAAAAATAAGTGTGGCATTCAAATCCAAGCAAATCACAACAAATACCTACTCAAAGGTAAATATTGATAGTCGGTTATTGAACTATCAATGGATATGCACAACATCACCAGATTCCAAATAATTTTCCAAATTATTTATTTTCCAAAAATATCTTTACAAGACATAAAATTTTCACACTTCAATCATTTGGAAACAATTTTCAAATTACCTTTCACATTTACCACTTTTGAAAACATGTTTCAAACATTTCCTTATGCGAAAATACTTTCATTTCAACATGGTTCATTTAAACCAATTAAATAAATCCTTAACGATTTACTTTATATTTACGTTCCAAATCCATAAATTTATTCCCACTCTTCAAAAATAAATCAATATTTATTTTTAAACAAATTCCCCTTTTCATTTATAAATTCCATAATGAATTTATATTCCAAAATATTTATGAATACACGATTTCAATTATTCATTTTCAATTTATCTTAAAAAAGATAAATTCTCAAAACGTTTCATTACACATTGGAAAACATTTCCATACTTATTTGTTCATAAGTAATTCACAAGTCCTTTTATTTTCAACACTTGGAAAATATTCAATATACTTAAATCGAAATTAAGTATATATTTCATTCTTTAAGGAAATCATTCGTTTAAACATATTTATTTGGGCCAAAACGAATGTTACGTAAAACATCGTTACAACGTCCCAAAATCATTAGTATAGCGATTAGAATTTAAGATAGATATATAAATCCCAATACTATGCAAAACATTTCCTTTCGGAAATCATTTACTATAACAACAGTGTTATAGTCCACCATTTCCTTCTATTTCTCGAAAACGTCTATTTCAACAATGAATGTTGAAATCTATGGTTTCGAATCATAACACATTTCAAAAACATCGTTAGATCGTTTTAATTTTATTTAAAACATCACATCCAAAACATTTTCCTTAACATATTATTCACTATTCAAAAACGTGAATATACTTCGTTAACCAATTTCATCATTTCTATACTTTTTATTTTAAAGGATTACTCACTGTCTAAAACCTGAATATAACTCCATTAATAAGTTATAACAATTTACTTATCAAAATAAGTCGTTGGCGGATTTATAAAACAACGTTTATAAATTCCATTTCTATTTATTTTATAACAACTTCCTTTTATAAACCTCCTTTATTAACCTGTTCAATTTATAACTCAATTATAAACCAAAAGTCCATATTATAAGTTAAGTACTTATAATTTATTTGTTTACAAAATCGTTCTTTTAAACTTCCCCAATTATAAATCTTATAACTTATAAGATTCATTAATTTACCCAAATCTATTCTTCAAATATCTTTACAAATTTTATAAACCTACTGCTTATAAAATTCCATTTATAACTTCACCGTTTATAATTCTATAAATTTCATTCATTTATGAAATTCATTTACAATTCATTCTAACACTTATAAAAACTCGTTTTATAATCCCAGTATTTTTATTTTATAAATATCCATTTATAAATCTCTTATATAAATCAATTTATACTATTATTTTAAAACATCTTTAAACTCCTTTATAATTTTCACCATTTTGATTTATAATATAATCAAATTCTATAAATCCTATGTTTAAACTTTTTATAATAAATTCAAAAATCCCGATTTAAACTATTTTATAAAATCATTAACCCCATATTTTCAAAAATTAACTTTTAACTATATTTCTCAAAAATTATAATTTCTGTAACATTAACATTATAACGTTTATTTATTTTAAAATGAACCAATTCCAAAAATATTTTATAAACGTATATTTCAAAAAAATCAATTTTAAAATCCTTTTAAAATACCAAAATTGGCCCAATGATTCTACACACCAAATAGTCAATCACGACAACAACGACATCATATATCGATATGATAATCAACGAATATCAAAATATCCATAATCAAATAAATACTGTTGAGGAATCCAGTTGGATCCCTCCAACCTGTTTTCCTGCATCCAAAGATGTTAGCACAATACCAATTCCGTTCCAGTACGAAATTATCGCGGTATATGGGATTTAAAATATTATCCGCTTAATAGACGGCGCAATAGGGTCTCATCCGCTATATACTGTGGGAAATCAATTCCAAGTACATAAATAATACCAATTTCACTGTTTATGAAATATTCGCAGTATATGTTTTTAATAAATAACCTCCACTTACTAACGGCGCATAATGTCTATTTTAACAATCAATAGATAACAATTATCATTCAAACATACATTCAAGAATTTTAAATCTAACTATTTAAAATTAAAATCGAAACCGATTCGATTGAGTGAGAAGTTCTCACCTTGATTTCAATTTCGTTTTCAGCTTTTATTTCGAATAAAATTAAACGCGCGTTTAATTTTATCCAAAATTTTTGCGTGCTCCAATCAACTCCAATCCAATTCCATAGCGTAGTATTCGTCAATACAAACCCAACGCAACTGGTTTCGCGCGTTTTCGACCTCGTATGAAAAAGTTATACATTTTAAAAGTTACACGAATTTATAATATAAAAATTACAACATTTATTTTCTTTTTATAACCTAACTTAAATCCTGGCCGTGCATCTAAAGCAAGGGAATCAGGACCGTCATCTTCATCTTCCTCAACCTCACGTTCACGTACAGGTAAACGAACCCATAGCCGCCCCTTCCATTCGAATTTTGCCATCACTTCGCTCCACTATACATCGATCAGGTACCACCACGTTGAAGAGCATCTCGAGCACCCCCTTCATCCAAGATCCGGTCGAACTCGGCCCTTGCATAGCCTTGGAATTCGTGCGCGAACAGTAGCCGAACGCGGCTAATTATCTCACAATCTATTGCTCCATTTTACATCTTGACCGTTGATCTTGTAGTTCTCATTACGCTCTACAAGTTTGTTTTAGAAAGTTTTTGCTATTAATTGATGGATTTGAAGAAATCAAAGAGGAAAGGAAAGAAAGCATCGGCCATTGATTACATGGGGTGGCGGCCTACAGCTAATTGACCTAGGGTTTTGATGTTTGTCGCAAAATGAAATTTATAAGTCCTTATATAGAAAATTCCAACGACACTATTCATCCCGGATTTTCCGAACTCCGATTTACGCGCGGTAACCGGCGTTTCTAAGGTTTACCCCGCGTTTCGAACACAATGGAACATGTTTCTGGAGCTAATTCGATCATCTGTGCGAGTTATGGCAATAAACGTTCGATTTAAAATTAAATCGGTAAATCAAATTTCTAGGCGTTTTAGTTTGCCCCGGACAAACGGTAAATCTGATTGACTTGAAATTTGAAATCATACAATAATATCACATTACGGATCCGATGAAACTAGTTTAGTCGAAATCCGACACTGTTTGAAAAATGGCTATTTTAACTCGCCAAATTTATATTAAAACAATTTCGATGCGTTTCGAGCTGCCACGATCAAACGAAAACTCCGATTGACACGAAAATTGAAATCCAATAATAACAAACTATTACGGATCTAATGGAACTAGTTTCGTCCAATTCTGAGACTGTTCGAAAATTGACTAATTTCACTAGTCAATTTAATATTAAAATATTCAATTTTCACAAATAAATTCTTAATTCGATTTTAAAAGTTCTATAACATCATTCTAACTCTAATATGATAAAATAAAATTTTACAAATCATTTTCAATCATATTTAACCCAATTTTCAATTATTTCTGTATTTCACATATTAAATTATCGATTTAATTATCCAATTAAATCCAATTATTCGAAATAAAATTTATTCGACTTATAAATTTTACTTATTAATATTTAAAATTAATTAAATATACAAATTTTAATTAATTAAAATTCTGGGGCGTTACATACTTCTCCCCTTAAAAGAATTTCGTACTCGAAATTACCAAGTAAGAAAAGTTACAGAATCTATTAACTTTCCCAAAATTCATGGTTAAACTTCTTATAATAACTTTACTAAGTTTTCAAATCATACTTAGTTATCTTTTAAAAAACAACTACTATTGTTTAACTTTCAACTTCAAATCAAAGTTAAAGTTTTCAAAATTTTCCCAAAATTTTCAAATTTTTTCTAACGCCTTAAACTTTCGGAAAAATTCGTCATAGTCTCCTTTGCGCGGCTCGATCTGAAAAAAAATGACAGTATATATATCACAAATATACATCTCATCAAGTGATGAGGCATCCCGCAGGGAAAAAGGTGTAAAAGTACGATATTTAATCCGAGATATGTACCTTATTTATTATTAGCGAGCACATACGGCTAATATAGCGCGAAAGCGAGCTCCAAATGCGAAGCAAACGCGATCCGCACCTACTAAACACTCAACAAACAACATGAGAACATGTATATAGACAATAGTATCGATATACAACATATAGCAACATAATAACTATATATGCCAACATGGCAAATGCAGTAAGAGCAATATATTCAACCATCAACCAATTAACATTCAACTAACATTCATTTTTCAATTAGTTTATATTCACTAATTCATATTCAAGTTGTTTCACTTCTAAATCAAATTCAATTCTATTTAAGATTCACTTGATTTCCAATTTGATTTCAATTACTTTAGCTTCCAATTTCATTTACTCAATTTCATTAATACTTAATGAATTATATACAATCAATTAACAATCATATAAAAACCAATGTATATTAATTACAACCAAATTCCTTTGCTTATGTTCATTCAATTTGGTTGATCACCATCACTTTCAATTGGTTTAATTAAATTGAGTTTCATTCAATTATTCAACTTCCAATAACATTAGATTTTAATGAATTACACTTACATTCCTTATTTCATATCAACTTAATTTACATTTAATTGATTTACATTCAATCCATTCATTCAATTCAATCACTAAAGTTGAGCTTCATTTACATAACTCAAGTTCACATTCATCACTTAACTTTATTAATTTACTTTGATATCAAAATCAACTTCATTCAACATCTCTTAAGTTATACTTCATTTAAACATTATTTGTTTTTACTTAACTTAAATTCCCACTTATAAATCAATTCAGATTCCAAATTCTAAAGTAAATTTCCATTTAACTTTAAATTCATTTTTATTTACAACTCATATTCATAAATATATTCGTATAGTTTCACTTCTTATATATATAAGTTTATTTCACAATTGTAAATCACTTTAATTATAATTCAATTATTATAATTCATTTTACTTATACAATTAATCTTTTATTTAGATTATTCAAACATCTTATTCAACAACCAAACAATCAACTTATATACACTTTAATAATTCTGAAAAATTATTCCTTTATATATAAAATAAAATCAAGGTAAAATTATTTCATTTACCCAATTTAAAACAATATTGTGCCGAATTGTTCTATTCAAGTGTTTATAAACCCCTTCGGCATAGTTGTGCATACCGTGTTGACGAAGATTCATATGCCACTCAATAAACCAATCATCACAATATAAAACAATTTTATATTCACTAACAAATACGCTCTCATATCTATTATTACACTCAACTCATTCTAGAGTACTACCGACTCTATCTATAATGAGTAATACCCAACAGAGCCATGGTTGTCGCTTAACCATATGCTCTGATACCACCTGTGAAGACCCGCAAATCCTTACTCCTTGAATATACACTAATCTCCATAGATTAACTCAAGATGAACCAAAATACGAATTCTCAGTGTTTAAGAAAAAGAAAGAGGTAGAAGAAGAGAGAAAAAGATAGAATAGAACAGAAAGAAAACAACAACAGAACAACATCAGAATCTCACAATCGCAGCGGAACAACATATAATAGATAAATGAATAATTTTTAAACAAAAAACTATATCAGTTATTACATTACATTACATTTCATTACATCATATCATCAGAGTGTACAACAACAAACAACAACAAACAACGGAAAAGAAATACTATATACTAGTAATACGCCATGCCATCCAGCTTGCTTCTAGCAACTCCTGAATTCCAGAATATCCTGATAAACCTGTCTCTTGACTGCCCGTGTGGAAATTGGTGGGCACCCAGAGTTTAAGAAGGAAAACAATAAACTCCGAGTCAGTCATGTGACTGGTGTGAGAACTCAAAACAGTTTATTTATCTTTAAAATCAAAATAGAGGAATATTTTTAAAGTCAATTCGCAATGCTTTTAAAAATGAGACTACCATAAGGCCTCCCGCGCACACACACAATGCAAACGCAGAATCGGAGGAGATTTCTCCTTATGATAGTCAAAGATGCTTGATACGCATTTAAAAAGAACATTTGATATTATTACTAGTGCATAGTGTAGGAAAAATTCATTTCGAAAATAAAGATATAAATCTTAGCCAGCATAGACATTTCGAACTATGCCTATTATAGCTACCATCTAAACAGTGGTGACCACCATAAGTAAATGGCAGGTTCTACAACTAAAACCGTACAAGGTTTCGTATTGGGAATTGGATTTCCAACAAATGGTCAGGCCAAGGAACTTCCCATTGCCACATGAGAAGGCCTCTGGAAGGACGTCCCCGAGAACCAAACCGGATCTCTGCCAACACAAGGCCGGGTTACCCCTAACTGGGTAACTACTGACACGAGTATGCCATCCCCCGGTCCTTTAGGACCTTTATCCGAGCGCTCGTGACCAACATCACACCAAAATAATAAAGTGTTTCAACATGAGTAAGTATCTGGGCTCCATACCATGATACCACCCTTTTCCAGAAGGAAATGCACATACCCTAAAGGGAGCTACCCCTCATAACCTTGCCGCATCTTTCCTGTTTTTACCATTCCGGGGTGTGAGGTTCGACGAAGTCTCGTCCACAAAGCCACGCTTTATACAAAAGCTTTGCTTTGGGTCAACAAATGATCATAGAAATGATCATAAAGATAAGTGATCAAACAAATGATCATATCACAAATGATCAAACAATGATCATTTAACAGCAACACTCAGCATGTCACATTACCAAATTGGGAATATATCGCTGATAACCTTCAACTACATAACCTCTAAGCTCGTACGTCTCAGAGAAGGGTGTTAAGCTAAGAGAATAAATTCTCCGCCACCAACAGAAATATATTTGAAAGAAATCAGCTTTATATCTCAATTTGTAATGTCAGACATACTATCCATACAAGTATGTTCCGGGATCGAACAGAACCGAAGGCACTTACAAAGAAGTCCTTGCAATACGGATATTCACTAATCACGACCGGACCTCCCATCACATATGGAGTCTCTATACTGGGGACCAGTCGATACAAAGACATTCGACGAGTTGTCCTTTCGCTTTCAAAAATATCTGGTCTTCAACACCGGTCATCAATGCTATCCATTACGTCGTATCACTATTCGGAATGGGTAATCCGAATAACGAGCGCAAAAATTTAAAAATAAGTGTGGCATTCAATTCCAAGCAAATCACAACAAATACCTACTCAAAGGTAAATATTGATAGTCGGTTATTGAACTATCAATGGATATGCACAACATCATCAGATTCCAAATAATTTTCCAAATTATTTATTTTCCAAAAATATCTTTACAAGATATAAAATTTTCACACTTCAATCATTTGAAAACAATTTTCAAATTACCTTTCACATTTACCACTTTTGAAAACATGTTTCAAACATTTCCTTATGCGAAAATACTTTCATTTCAACATGGTTCATTTAAACCAATTAAATAAATCCTTAACGATTTACTTTATATTTACGTTCCAAATCCGTAAATTTATTCCCACTCTTCAAAAATAAATCAATATTTATTTTTAAAAAAATTCCCCTTTTCATTTATAAATTCCATAATGAATTTATATTCCAAAATATTTATGAATACACGATTTCAATTATTCATTTTCGATTTATCTTAAAAAAGATAAATTCTCAAAACGTTTCATTACACATTGGAAAACATTTCCATACTTACTTATTCATAAGTAATTCACAAGTCTTTTTATTTTCAACACTTGGAAAATATTCAATATACTTAAATCGAAATTAAGTATATATTTCATTCTTTAAGGAAATCATTCGTTTAAACATATTTATTTGGGCCAAAACGAATGTTACGTAAAACATCGTTACAACGTCCCAAAATCACTAGTATAGGGATTCGAATTTAAGATAGATATATAAATCCCAATACTATGCAAAACATTTCCTTTCGGAAATCATTTACTATAACAACAGTGTTATAGTCCACCATTTCCTTCTATTTCTCGAAAACGTCTATTTCAACAATGAATGTTGAAATCTATGGTTTCGAATCTTAACACATTTCAAAAACATCGTTAGATCGTTTTAATTTTATTTAAAACATCACATCCAAAACATTTTCTTTAACATATTATTCACTATTCAAAAACGTGAATATACTTCGTTAACCAATTTCATCATTTCTATACTTTTTATTTTAAAGGATTATTCACTGTCTAAAACGTGAATATAACTCCATTAATAAGTTATAACAATTTACTTATCAAAATAAGTCATTGGCGGATTTATAAAACAACGTTTATAAATTCCATTTCTATTTATTTTATAACAACTTCCTTTAATAAACCTCCTTTATTAACCTATTCAATTTATAACTCAATTATAAACCAAAAGTCCATATTATAAGTTAAATACTTATAATTTATTTGTTTACAAAATCGTTCTTTTAAACTTCCCAAATTATAAATCTTATAACTTATAAGATTCATTAATTTACCCAAATCTATTATTCAAATATCTTTACAAATTTTATAAACCTACTGCTTATAAAATTCCATTTATAACTTCACCGTTTATAATTCTATAAATTTCATTCATTTATGAAATTCAATTACAATTCATTCTAACACTTATAAAAACTCGTTTTATAGTCCCAATATTTTTAATTTATAAATATCCATTTATAAATCTCTTATATAAATCAATTTATACTATTATTTTAAAACATCTTTAAACTCCTTTATAATTTTCACCATTTTGATTTATAAAATAATCAAATTCTATAAATCCTATGTTTAAACTTTTTATAATAAATTCAAAAATCCCGATTTAAACTATTTTATAAAATCATTAACCCCATATTTTCAAAAATCAACTTTTAACTATATTTCTCAAAAATTATAATTTCTATAACATTAACATTATAACGTTTATTTATTTTAAAATGAATCGATTCCAAAAATATTTTATAAACGTATACTTTCAAAAAAATCAATTTTAAAATCCTTTTAAAATTCCAAAATTGGCCCAATGATGCTACACACCAAATAGTCAATCACGACAACAACGACATCATATATCGATATGATAATCAACGAATATCAAAATATCCATAATCAAATAAATACTGTTGAGGAATCCAGTTGGATCCCTCCAACCTGTTTTCCTGCATCCAAAGATGTTAGCACAATACCAATTCCGTTCCAGTACGAAATTATCGCGGTATATGGAATTTAAAATATTATTCGCTTAATAGACGGCGCAATAGGGTCTCATCCGCTATATAGTGCGGGAAATCAATTCCAAGTACATAAATAATACCAATTTCACTGTTTATGAAATATTCACGGTATATGTTTTTAATAAATAACTTCCGCTTACTAACGGCGCATAATGTCTATTTTAACAATCAATAGATAACAATTATCATTCAAACATACATTCAAGAATTTTAAATCTAACTATTTAAAATTAAAATCGAAACCGATTCGATTGAGTGAGAAGTTCTCACCTTGATTTCAATTTCGTTTTCAGCTTTTATTTCGAATAAAATTAAACACGCGTTTAATTTTATCCAAAATTTTTGCGTGCTCCAATCAACTCCAATCCAATTCCATAGCGTAGTATTCGTCAATACGAACCCAACGCAACTGGTTTCGCACGTTTTCGACCTCGTATGAAAAAGTTATACATTTTTAAAGTTACACGAATTTATAATATAAAAATTACAACATTTATTTTCTTTTTATGACCTAACTTAAATCCTGGCCGTGCATCTCAAGCATGGGAATCAGGACCGACATCTTCATCTTCCTCAATCTCACGTTCACGTACAGGTAAACGAACCCATAGCCGCCCCTTCCATTCGAATTTTGCCATCACTTCGCTTCACTATACATCGATCAGGTACCACCACGTTGAAGAGCATCTCGAGCACCCCCTTCACCCAAGATCCGGTCGAACTCGGCCCTTGCATAGCCTTGGAATTCGTGCGCGAACAGTAGCCGAACGCGGCTAATTATCTCATGATCTATTGCTCCATTTTACATCTTGACAGTTGATCTTGTAGTTCTCATTACGCTTTACAAGTTTGCTTTAGAAAGTTTTTGCTATTAATTGATGGATTTGAAGAAATCAAAAAGGAAAGGAAAGAAAGTATCGGCCATTGATTACATGGGGTGGCGGCCTGCAGCTAATTGACCTAGGGTTTTGATGTTTGTTGCAAAATGAAATTTATAAGTCCTTATATAGAAAATTCCAACGACACTATTCATCCCGGATTTTTCGAACTCCGATTTACGCGCGGTAACCGGCGTTTCTAAGGTTTACCCCGCGTTCCGAACACAATAGAACGTGTTTCGGGAGCTAATTCGATCATCTGTGCGAGTTATGGCAATAAACGTTCGATTTAAAATTAAATCGGTAAATCAAATTTCTATGCGTTTTAGTTTGCCCTGGACAAACGGTAAATCCAATTGACTTGAAATTTGAAATCATACAATAATATCACATTACGGATCCAATGAAACTAGTTTCATCTAAATCCGACACTGTTTGAAAAATGGCTATTTTAACTCGCTAAATTAATATTAAAACAATTTCGATGCGTTTCGAGCTGCCACGATCAAACGAAAACTCTGATTGACACGAAAATTGAAATCCGATAATAACAAACTATTACGGATCCAATGGAACTAGTTTCGTCCAATTCTGAGACTGTTCGAAAATTGACTAATTTCACTAATTTAATATTAAAATATTCAATTTTCACAAATAAATTCTTAATTCGATTTTAAAAGTTCTATAACATCATTCTAACTCTAATATGATAAAATAAAATTTTACAAATCATTTTCAATCATATTTAAACCAATTTTCAATTATTTCTGTATTTCACATATTAAATTATCGATTTAATTATCCAATTAAATCCAATATTCGAAATAAAATTTATTCGACTTGTAAATTTCACTTATTAATATTTAAAATTAATTAAATATACAAATTTTAATTAATTAAAATTCTGGGTCGTTAAAAGAGGCTTTCACGCAACTCAAAGCTTCAAGAAAGATTAGGAAAAAGTGTTGGAAGCAGGTGAGGGAGAAAATGAAATAGGGTCATGTTTATATAATGAAGTTCAGTGAGATTGGAAAATTGAAATGAGGCTAAATGAGGATGGAACCAATGAAATAAATGCTTCAGGTAGCAAAAATGAAAATTTATACATTGCAAACAAAGAGGTGGTAACGAATAATAAATATAAAGTAACAAATGGACTAGTTGTTCTAAAAATTTGAGATCCAATTTCAAAACGTCTACTCCGCTATGTTAATTTCTATTAACCCTAAATATACACCTTACTAACACCCAATTAAATTTTATTAACACACATTAAATAAAATGTAACACTCCAATTAATGTCACTGGGGACCGCCGCTGCACACAATAAAAGAGGAACCGAGACTGGAAATTCAAATTTAAAAACGGTGTTTTTCTCAATGCGCAATCACGATTCAAAATATTTAATTTACTTTAAAATATAAGGTTAGCATTAAAATCACTTCTGTACGTCCTCTGATTGTTCCTTCTTTATAAAATTTTACTTATCTTTAAAATGAAACGTTCATTTTAATTTTCTCAAACTGTTCTTTTATTTTCATTAAAAATGCCCTTTCTATTTAACCCAGAAATGTACGTTTCTTATATTAAATGCCATAAATTTCAATTAACTTCTCTTTCCTTTTAATTTAAAGATTCCTCATATGGATTAGATGTTGCAAATTCCATACTTTCAAAGCTTTAACTTCTATTTCAATTGTTTATAGATTATACATTAATCTTCCAAAAATTTCAATGAAATTAGCTTTCCATTTATTTTCAATACAATCTTCTTATTTTATAATTATTTTGTTTCATATCTATTATTCAATTCACTATTCTTAAACGGATAAAAAATTTCATTGAATTTGCAAACTATTACCATAATATTCTTACATTCCATCTAACTTTCTATTAACGTAATAATTAAGTGTTAATTTCATTTATTTGCCATAAATCCAATTATTGAATTTTTCTACACTTCAATTAAATTAAAAATCTTACTTTCCATTCTTTTAAATTCAGTCAATCATTGTCTTATGGGTACAATTTATATTATTGTAAATCCAATTCCCTAATATTTTCCAGTAATCAACTAAATTTATATCAACGTAGTAATTAATTACGTTTATTTAAATGGATTTAAATCTAATTCACTAAATTATATACATAGGTAAACAATTAATAGTTATCACAATAAGCAAAATCTGCTCCCATTCATACCCTATTATCAATTGACAAAAATAAAATTTCTTACCTAACATTGATTATGTCAAATTACATTTTACTGCGTATTATTTCACCAATTGAATTTATTTTCCAATTTGCTGATTTCAATCAATTAAACTTTACCATCTGTTTCAATAAATTGAGTATGCACAAATTTAGCTATTCAAAATTTCAATTTATGGTACAATTATTATGGTTTATATCGTATTGCATTAATATCCTTATTTTATCTTAGATTTCCTCTACATTTCCTTTAACATAAAATTTAACTTTTATGTTTCATTTATTCACAATAAATTCAATTATTGAAAGTTTTTTTTCTTTTCAATTAAATAAATAAATCTAGCTTTCAATTCTTTAAATTAACCAATTGTCATATTATAAATGAAATTGACATTATTTTCGAATATTACTTTACATTAATATTAACGTCATAATTTATTTATATTTATTGCAATCGGTTACCAGTTATACTTTAATACACTAAATAAATGGTTAACCTAAATAATTGTTACCATTTAACATTTACTTCCATTTACTAGCTATTATTAACACAAATGTTGTCATTGACTTAACTCTAATTAAGCAAATTAGATGAATGGGTAAATTTTAACAATTATCACTAAATGCCAAATTTACTCACATTCATACTTAAATATCAACTACAATTTATTAAAATTACTTACCTTGCCTTGATTCAATCACATTGCAATTTATTACGTACTACTTCTCAATTAACATAACCTTTGAAATTAATTCCCAATTTATTTAATGCAATCAATTATGGCTTTTACAACTTAAATACATTCATTGGTTCGTAGTTATTTCATTAATGCATGCTTCATTCCATACTATTTAGTTATATTTGCCAAGTATGCACACTAATTACTATTTATATTCTTAATCCATTTATTTTCTTGTATACAATTTATGGCCAAACATACATTTAGATTATTTTCTATAATTGGAATTTTATGCAAGTTCATATATCATTAACCTTAAATTTGCATTGTTTCTATTAAATTTTCATTCACCTCCGTTACCCTTTTAATAATCATTGAGGTAACGTATAATTTCAACAATGACCATTTAAAATTACGTTTCTAACATTTCTTGTAATTGGTTTTCATAATTTGGAATTCGCTAATTTAGTTAGCCTTAACGTTATTACATTAAATCTACATTCAGTTTCAATTAATATAGAATTTAATTCTATTTACTTACCATTTAATTCATAAATTATTGATTACCTTCAAAATTAGATAAAATTTGATTTGATTGCCATCTTCATTATGTCCACTATTACTTAACTTCAAATTTACAATTTCACTCAAATATAACTTTACAAATTTTTCCCAATTAATAGGTATTGCACAAATATCGTTACTTATCAACTTGCATAAGCCTTTTCACATACATTTTCATTCAACTACTATTCAATATATTTTATTTCAGCGTTCATTTTAATATTAACTTATAAAGTTTTTTTTCTGTTTTTTTCATCTAAATTTAATTATTAAATTTTAATTTAAAATAACCAACTTAATTATTAAAATTCACGGGTCGTTACAACAACCTTGACTCTGTTGGGAATTACTCATTAGAGATAGAGTCAGCAGTACTCTAGAATGAGTTTGGGTGTAATAATAGATATGAGCGCGTATTTGTTAGTGAATATAAATTGTTTCATATTGTGATGATTGGTTTGTTGAGTGGTATATGGATTCTGTTCAATACGAGTAATTAACGTTGTTGATAGGGATCTCTAAGTACATGTACAGAATAATTCGACACAATATCGTTTTAAATTGGGTAAATGCAATAATTTTACCTTGATTATATTTTATATATATAAAGGAATAATTTTTCAAAAATTATTAAAGTGTATATGAATTGATTGTTTGATTGTTTGAAAATGTAAGAATATATATAAGTTAATTAAAAGATGTTTGAATAATCTGAATAAAAGAATAAATTGTATAAGCAAATGAATTATAAAGTATGGAATTATCATCAATGTGATTTACAATTGTGAAATAATCTTATATATAAGAAGTGAAACTGTATGAATATATTTATAAATACAAATTGTAAACTGTACTTCAAAATTTGAAATGGAATTCTAGAGTAATATTTGAAAATAAATTTAAAGAATTGGAAATTTTGAGATTTGGGAAATTTAAATTCTTTGAAGTTTGAAAATGATTTTCAAGGGTTTTGGAAAATTATTTTTGAAGGAAAGAAAGCACTAAACTCTTTTCGGTCGTTGGAAAATAATTCCGATAATGATCGCGACATCATCGGTGTTCATTTTCGGGTTTCCAAAAGAGGGATTGCTGCCAAGTTGTTTTAAATGGAAGTTGTTTGGAAAATTTGGGTTTGGGTTTTGAAATTCAAAGGATAATTGAATTGGTTTCAAAGATGATTTTTAGAAGATTGAAAAGACTCTGAAATCCTATTTAAAATATTTATGGCAATAATAAATGAGTTGGTAACTTATACAATTTGAATTTAGATAGGATAAATTTAAATTGAAAGACGGAGTTAAATTAAAGTAAGTATAAGTGAATCAATTAAATAAAGTGAATTTAAAGAAAGGTCTAAGGAGGCCAAGTGGAATGATTACTTAAAGAAAATTTATTAAGTTAAAAATAAATTTAGGTTAGTAACAAATGAATTGGAAGTGAGTTTAATTTATGAAACTAATATTGTGAATGGATAAATAAATTCACAATTGAAAGTAAATGAATTGAAATTGAATGTTGAATGAAGTTGATTTTGGTATCGAAGTAAATTAATAAAGTGAAGTGATGAATGTGAACTTGAGTTATATAAATGAAATTCAACCTTATTTGTTAAATGAATTAACAATTGAATTAATGAATGAATTGAATGTAAATCAATTGAGTGTAAATAAATTAATATGAAATAATGTATGTAAGTGTTAATTCATTAAAGCTAATTAAAAGTGTTGAACCAAATTGAATGTAAAGGAAAGTAAACAAATTTGGTTAAGTTGGTTATACATTGGTTATTAGATTGATTGTTAGTTGATTGTATATAATTCATTAGGTGTTAATGAAGTGAATTAATAAAATTGAAAGCTATGTAACTGAATACAAATTGAAAGTGATATAAATTTTAATAAAAATTAAATTTGATTTAATGGAAAGTAAACTAACTTGAATGTAAATTAGTGAATGTAAACTAATTGAAAAATGAATGAATGAATGAATGAATATTTGTAAAGTCCAATGTTAACAAATAAAATGTGATTAAACTGAAAACCAATTCAATGAATATTAATGAGAAGTGAATTTATATTGATTTGGTTATGGATTTGTTGGATGTTAGCTGGATGATAGTTGTCTGGTGGTTGCATTTGTTGTTTCGTTGCAATTGCTATGTTGGCACATGTAGTTGTTATGTTGCTATATGCTGTATATTGATATTACTTTCATATATGCATGTGTCTCATGGTTTGTTGAGTGTTTAGTAGGTGCGGATTGCGCATTGCTTCGTTTTTGGAGCTCGCTTTCACGCTATATTAGCCGTATATGCTCGCTAATAATACATAAGGTACATATCTCGGAGTACATATCGTACTTTTACAATTTTCTCCCTGCGGGATGCCTTATTACTTGATGAGATGTATATTTGTGATATATATATTGCCATTTTTTTTGGATCGAGCTGCGCAAAGGAGACTATGGCGAATTTTTCTGAAAATTTAAGGAGTTAGAATATTTTTGAGAAAAATTGAAATTTTTTGAAAACTATAACTTTGATTCGAGTAGAAAAGTTAAACGATATAGTTGGTTTTGAAAAGATAACTAAGTTGGATTTGAAAACTTAGTAAAGTTATTATAAGAAGTTTAACTACTGAATTTCTGGAAAAGTTAAACACTTAAATGATTTTGGTAATTTAATTTGAACAAATCATAATGCAAACGTAGAAGTTGAACTAGAAAATGGAAACCAATGTTTTGGTTGAAGTTAAAGGTTTTGGAAAAGGTGAATATAAAATTTTCACTAAATGGGTTTTTGAAAGTTAATGGATTCTGTAATTTTTTCTTACTTGGTAATTTCGAGGACGAAATTCTTTTAAGGGGGGAAGTTTGTAACGACCCAGAATTTCTGTCCATTGAAATTCGTATATTTAATTGATTTTAAATATTAACAAGTGAAAATTTTAAGTCGAATAATTTATTTTTCGAATATTTAGATTTAATTGGACAATTAAATCGATAATTTAATATTTGGAATTGCGTAAATAATTGGGAATTGGGTTTAATGTGATTAAAAATGGTTTATAAAGTTATATTAAATCATATTGGAGTTAGTATGATGTTATAGAACTTTTAAAATCGAATTAAAAGTTAAATTGTGAAAATTGAATATTTTAATATTCAGTCGACTATGAAAATAGACATTTTTCAAACAGTCTCGGATTTCGACGAAACTAGTTTTATCGGATCTATAATGTTATATTATTATATGGTTTCAAATTTCGTGTCAATCGGATTTACGATTTGTCCGGGGCAAGCTAAAACGCATAGAAATTAGTTTAATCGATTTAATTTAAATTGATCGTTTATTTCCGTAACTCGCACAGATGATCAAATTGGCTCTCGATACCTATTCCATTGTGTCCAGAACGTGGGTAAACCCTAAAAACGCCAGTCACCGCGCGAGATTTGGAGTTCGGAAAAGTCGGATGAATAGTGGTTTCGTTGAAATTTCTATAAAAGACCCCCTCTATCTTCATTTTGCAAAACAACTCAAACCCTAGGGTTTTAGCCCTTAGCCGCCACCTCCAAAAACAATGGCCGAAAATTCATTTCATTTCTCTTCGATTTTCTTCCAATCCACACATCGTTTTGAAAAATTATCAACTAAAAGTCGTAGAGCACGATGAGTACTTTGATATCAACGGTTATGATCGGTAAAGGAGCGGTGGATTGTCGGCAATTGGAGATAGAAGGCAGCGGGTTCGAGCACGTTTCTCGAGCAAGATAGGCGACTGAGCTCGCCTATACTTCGGTCATCGGTGGAGCACGCATGGGCGAGGTGAACGAAGGTGCTCGATCGACTTATGGATTGTCGTGGTGGGTGCGATTTGAACGAAGAGGGGCGGCTCTTTGGGTTGTGATGGTCGTGTATTGACCTGGGGAAGATGATAGAAAGGGGCGACCGAGATATTGGGGTTTGGAACGTGTGGCTCTGATTGAATCTGGGTATAAAAATAAAAAGGAATTTTATATTAAATTATATAAAAATTTGTATAAACTTCTAAAAAACATAACTTGTTCATATGAGGTCGGAAATGCACGAAACAAATTGCGTCGGATTCGTTTTGTCAAGCACTACGCAATGGAGCTGGTTTGGAGTCGTTTGGAGCTAGTGATAATTTCAGGTAAAATTAAACGCGCATTTAATTTTATTCGAAATAAAGCACTACAACCGCTATTGAAAGCAAGGTGAGAACTTCTCACTCAATCGAAATTGTCTATTTAAAATTGCTTGATTGTGTGATTGGATGATAGTTATTATCTGTTGTGCTGAAATAGACCTTATACACCGTATATTAAGCGGATGTTATTTATTAAAAACATTGACCGCGATATTTCACCGTAAAGTGGAATTGGTATTATATATGTACTTGGAGTTGATTTCCCGCATTATATAGCGGATGAGACCCTATTGCGTCGGATAATAGCGGATTATATTTTACAAATCCCATATACCATGATATTTCGTCTTGACAGGATTGGTATTGTACTAACATCTGTGGATGCAGGGAAATAGGTTGGAGGGGTCCAACTGGATTCCTCAACAGTATTGATTTATTTATAGATATTTGCGATATCTTATGTATATCATATTGATATATGATGTTTTGGATGCCGTGATTGTTATATTTAGTGCTGTTGCAGCATTGGGCCTATTTTTGGAGTTTTAAAAAATGTTAAAGTAATGATTTCAAATTTAAAAGGATTTTTTTAAAAAGTGATTTTTGAAAGTATACGTTTTATTTAAATTTTTCGAATTTATTTATTTTAAATAAATAAACGTTATAATTTTAATGTTATAAAAATTATGATTTTTGTGAAATATAACCGAAAGGTGATTTCTGAAATATGGAGTTAATGAATTTTATAAAATTGTTTAAATTGGGATTTTGAATTATTATAAACGGTTTATATAAAAGGTTTATAAAATTGATATTTATAAATTAAAATATTGGAATTTTAAAACGAGTTTTTATAAGTGTTAAAATGAAATATAAATGGATTTCGCAAGTAAATGAAATTTATAGATTTATAAATTATGAAGTTATAAAATGAATAGATTTTGTAAAATAAAAGATTTATAAGTAATTAACTTATAAATTGGATTTTGGCATTTAAATGAGATATAGATAGAATTTGTTAATAAAGGGATTTTATAAGTTGAAGTTGTTATAAAATATAAATGGAATTTATAAACGTTGTTTTATAAATCCGAAATCGACTTATTTTGATAAGTCAATTATTTTAGATTTTTAAGGGTGATTATCCACGATTTTGGACATGGATAATCCTTTAAAATAAAATGTGTAGAAATGTTGAATTTGGTTAACGAAGTATATTCACGATTTTGGATGGTGAATAATATATTAAAGAAATTTTTTGGGGAAGTGATATTTTAAATAGAATTAAAATGATTTGAAGTTGTTTTAAAATGTATTAAGTGTCGAAATCATAGATTTCAACATTCATTGTTGAAATAGACGTTTTCGAGAAATAAGGAAAAGATGGACTATAACACTGTTGTTATAGTAAATGATTTCCGAAAGGGAATATTTTATATAGTATTGGGATTTATATATCTATCTTAATTTCGAATCCCTATACTAGTGATTTTGGGTTATCGTAACGATGTTTTACGCAACATTCGTTTTGGCTCAAATGAATGTGTTTAAGAGAATGTTTTCCTTAAAAGAATAAAATATATACTTAATCGTGTTTTAAGTATATTGAAAAAAATTTAATTATTGAAAATAAACAGATTTGTGAATTACTTATTGTTAAATAAGTATGGAAATGTTTTCCAATATGAAGTGAAGTGTTTTGGGTTTTTATGTTTAAAGATAAATTGAAAATGAATAAGTATTTGGAATTGCTTTTCCAATGAAGAAATTGAAATGGTTTAGAGAATATATCTTTTTAAAGATAAATTGAAGTGAATATCTGGCGAGTTATTAATTTATGGAAAATTAATAAAAAGGGCCTAGTGATTGTTATGGTGCTGGATATTGGTTGTTGGCCTTGATAGTTAAATAACCGACTATCAATATTTACCTTTAAATGAGTATTTGATGTGATTTGCTTGAATTTGAATGCTACACTTATTTTTAAAATAAGCGCTCGTTATTCGGTTTAGCCGGGAGAGGACCTTTGTGTCATATATCCCATTCCGAATAATGATATGTCGTAATGGATAGCATTTAAAGACCGGTGTTGAAGACCAGATATTTATGAAAACGGAAGGATTACCGTCGAATGTTTCTACATCGGCTGATCTCCAATATAGAGATTTTATCATCCTTTGTGATGGGAAATCCGGTCGTGATTAGTGAATATTCGGATTGCAAGGGCTTCTTTGGAAGTGCCTTCGGTTCTGTTCGATCCCGGAACGGACTTGTATAGATATGTGTCTGACATTACAATTTAAGATGTAAAGCTGGTTTCTATCAAATATATTTCTGTTGAAGGCGGAGAATTTATTCTCTTAGCTTAACACCCTTCTCTGAGACGTACGAGCTCAGAGGTTATGTAGTTGATGGTTACTAGTGATACATTCCCAATTTGGTAATGTGGCATACGAAGTGCTGTTGAGCATTTGTTGATCAAAGCGTGGCTTTTATGAAAAGCGTAGCTTTATGGGCGAGACTTCGTCGGACCTCACATCCCGAAAATGGTCAAAACAGGAAAAGATGCAGCAAGATTATTAGGGGACAGCGCCCCCTTAGTGTATGTCATTTCCTTCTAGATAGAGGTGGTATTATGGTATGGAGCCCTGATATTTAACCTATGTTGTTGCTACAAACATATTATTTTATGGTTGTTGGTGAATCCCGGGATTTAGGTCGGTTACGACCGGGGGATTGCATATTTGTGTCAGTAGTTACCCAGCTAGGGGTAACCCGGCCTTGTGTTGGAAGAGATCCGGTTAGGTTCTCGGGGCGTCTTTCCAGAGGCGTACCCTTGTGGCAATGGAAAGTTCCTTGGCCTGACCATTTGTTGGAAATCCAAACTCCAATACGAAACCCTATACGGTTTTAGTTGTAGAACCTGCCAGTTGCTTATGGTGGTCACCACTGTTTAGATGGTAGCTATAGTAGGCATAGTTCGTAATGTCTATGTTGGCTAAGGTTCATATCATTACTTTCAAAATGTTTTTCTACACTTTGCACTTATAATAATAATATCAAATAAATCTTTCTACGTATCAAGCATATTTGACTATCATAAGGAGAAATCTCCTTCGATTCTGCGTTTGCATTGTGTGTGTGTGCGGGAGGCCTTATGGTAGTCTCATTTTCTAAAAGCATTGCAGATCTATTTAAAAAACAAAAAGGAAATTTTTTCCTTGTTTATTTTTTAAGATAAACTGTTTTAAGTTCTCACACCAGTCTCATGACTGACCTGGAATTTATTGTTTCCTTCCTAAACTCTGGGTGCCCACCAATTTTAACACGGGTAGTCTAGAGTTAGGTTATCAGGTCATTCTGGAATTCAAGAGTTGCTATGAAGCTCAGGAAGCAAGCTGGATGGCTTGGCGTATCAAGTAGTATATAGTATTTCTTTTCCGCTGTTTGTTGTTGTACACTCTGATTATGTAATGTAATGTAATGTGATGTAATGTGATAACTGATATAGTTCTTTGTTTTAAAGATATTCATTTATCCATTATATGTTGTTTCGCTGCGATTGTGAGATTCTGATATTGTTTCTGTTGCTTTTTCTTTCTTCTTCTATCTTCTACCTCTTCTTTAACCCTAACGGTACGGTTTTCCGGCCTTCGATTGCTGGCAGTTGATACAGTGGATTTATTAATGTCGGCCTTCGTGAGTCGAAAAATGCGTACGTTACAACTCTGTACATATTTATACAGCAACGGTATGGTTTACGCAACATGAACATTATGATGAAATTATAAAAACTTACACGAAATTATGATTCAGAGAGAATAATATTCAAGGCGGCATCAATGAAAGCTAGAGCAACCCCTCTTTTTGCCAACAGAACCGCAACACCCTTCATTTGAAGCCTAGCTACCTTCCTCAATGGCTTATGAGAAAGTGGATCGAACATCATAATCTCTTCGACCCTGTTCGGCAGCTCTACTCTGAAATGCTTCCTCACCTCCTCCATCATCCTCTCCTTTGCTATTTTCATTGAAGATATACCCACCATGTCAGCAAGCAAGTATTCAGCACCTAGGTTTGAAGTCATTAAAATAACACAGTTGGTGAAATTGACCATTCTGCCTTGCCTCTCTGCAAGTTTACCATCATCCAGAACTTGAAGCAAAATATTGAATACACTTGTGGAATGGCCTAATTATTATTAGCACTTGCAGTAATATGCCAATTTCTTACAGCAAGCTATTCAAATTTCAAGACCAAATTAACTAAAAAAAACTAGTAAATAAAGTTACCGTGAAATACAAGGAGAATCGGCTATTTTGGTTGGAGTTCAATTGGTTCATATAAAGGATTTTTGTTCGTTTCATGCTTGGTTGTATGAATCAATAACACCACAAATATGGGCTTGTTGTATGAATCACTGGTAGATAGTGACGAAGTACTCAAGTCAGAAATCAACCTTTAAGCCTATACTTTGTAGACGGCAGAAATTAAATTCTACAACTAGTAGATTGATTCCTAAGATACTATCAGTTTCATATTAACTTCTACTACACATAAACTTGCTTCGAAAAAAATAACTGTGTAAGGTAATTAAATGGTATAACAACGATTTAAGTCAAATTCATTTCACAGACTACTATAATTGCAAACAAGAAGAAATTCCTAAGAACATAAATGATGGATACAGTTGTGAATGGGTGATGGTTTGGGCAAAAAAATTATCTGGTTCTTTCTCCACCGATTGCTAGTTGCTAAAAACACTTTCAACAGCTAAAGTGGGTCTTCTACTAAACTATATTATAAACACTACTGTCTAACTCATCAGAGAGATCAAAAAGGTGAGTCAAAATTGAAATGCAATGCTTGATTAAAATAAAAGCATCAACTTCTTTGAACTAAGTAGAAACATTGAGTTTGCAAGAGAACTGTACAGTAAGCATTATATGAATAGACATTTAGTTTTGAGATTTATTTGATGCATAAAAGCGCATTCATTTAATCACATTTCAGATATGATTCCCTCCATATGCAAGAGTACTGCACATTAAGCATTATGTGAATCATGTGGTCTTTTTCTCGAATTCGATGCTGACACAATTTTTACGGTTTCCATTTTAGCTAAAAAGATGAATTGTTGCTTAAGTGGTCATAAAAAATGCTCAAAGACAACGATTTAGTAAATCAATTGACGAGTACATACCTTAGGAACCTGAATCTTTTAGGATGCATTGTTTTTTAGTTGAAACACGATTAGATGTTTCTTACATGAAACTAAGTAGGAACATGTCTTTGAACTGTGGTTCCAAATACCTTGGTTTAAACCTCACACATATCAATTAAGTGGCTTTAATTGCTATTTAGAATAGTTTCATTGTCACGTAGAGTTAATATTGCTCACTTTAGTGAGAATCATAAATTAATTCACTTCCTAATAAGAACATAACATTGTCTAATAATACTTCATATCAGATTTGTGATATCAAATATGACATGAAGGTTCGCGAGTTGTTTTGGGTAATCGAACATTACAGTGCAGAAAATCATTTATATATATTAAAGCACAACAGTTCTTCTAGCCTAACAGTGAGATATGTTATATAAATAAAAAATATTATCTACACAAAGATAATTATTGATTCACCATAAAACCACGGTACTTGGCACCAAGGTACTCGGAGCAGTAGGCCCTTCGAAGCCCTATCGAAAGGCTCACAAAAGTTTGATGTTGCTTCAACCAGCAAAAACAGTAATTCAAGCTACATCCTCTGTCGTCATGTAAGACTGGTTGACTATTGCGATGATGTTGACTTGCTGAAGGTGAGGCATGCCGATTAGTCGAGGCAAGACGAGAGGTCAAGGCACAACGGTTGTCTGAGATCAAAGCTCGATTTGACGTCGACTAGGAGCTAGGGTTTTGATTTTATCGTTCAAGAATAAGATTCACAATTTTAAGTTTCAGATCCAAAAGGAAATTTTCAAGCTTTTCCTTTAATCTTTAAGGAGGAAAGTAATAAGTGAGAGAAAAAGAAAAAACGAGTAGCCAAAGAAAAAATTTCATCAAAATTTTAACTGATTTCACGGGAACACATAATAGCATGGTAAAAGCATTTCTTTCTTTAATTTTTTTTCCTATATTACCAATTCTAACGGCTTGGAAACTTATTGATTTTTGGAATAATAAATTAGTTTTAAATATTCAATTTGGGGTTTTTATAATAAAATACATGTTTCAAATAACTGCTTGATTTTCAATAAGGTATCTTTAATTTAATTTATAGTATTTTTCCATAATTTCTAATTTAGAAAATAATTGAATTTTTGTTTGACATATTTTACATCGTACGTCGGTAGGATATGAAAGAAATTGATAGCTAGTGTGTTTTATTTTTGTTTTGTGGTCGTTTCTCAGTTTGTGTACAATCGTATTTTGTTTTCTATCGTTCGTGGCTCGTACGCAAACGAGATATGGTGTGGCGAGATACCCAATCTAATCTATTCAAATTTAAATGAAAAAACATACATAGGCAACTTGTACATAGTACGTTGCCATCTTCCACACAGCCAACTTGTTGTTCTACTTTTTCCTTATCTGCTGCTTTTGTTTCCCTTTGTACAATCTTGCCACCCTTGACTTTGACCTCGATATGAATCTTGGTCACCGTGTTTCTGAAGTAGGCAACAATGTATACATGAAGAGCATTCTCCTTTATTTCGTTCATCCTGTTATTGATTTGTTAGCATCTTCTTCTTTTAGCTTACTATAAAATTCAAAAACAATGAAAATAAACTATATCTTCTACATCAAAATCATTTTCCCCAAATCTATCCACAATTATCAAAATGTCTGAACATGAAGAATGTTTGTTTGGATCTTTAGTTTATTTTAAAAACGGTTTCATGGGTTTTTGTCAAGTAATTTGGTAAATTATGTAAATAACAGTAGATGACCAAGAAAATGATCGTTTTTGACGATCACGGATTGACGAATAGAAGGTACGGGCAGGTTCATAGCGAAGATTAGGGATTTTGAGAAATTGCGGGATTTTTAGTGCCTTGTTTTGTCGTTGAGGGGAAAATGATCGAAATTGGGTTAAAAATTAATTTCTTACGATTCGGACGGCTATGGCGTAGTGACGTCGACTGGGGCAACCTTGAAGGGAGGCGAAGATGTTAACCATGGTCAATTGTCGTTCGATGGTTGGAGGTGATGGGAATAGCTCCGGTTAGGGTTAGTGGGCTATTATTTTTTCGTTCAGGATTTAATTCTCCAGTGGTAAAGGGGTTGGTGCAAGTTGGCAAAGGCTGTGGGCATTAGTGCATCTAGAGTTCGCGGCCTTGTCAGTGGTGGTGGCACGCCTTGGATGTGGGTGTGCTGCTGGAGATGGCATGATGAATGCTCAAGGTGTTTTCTGTTTTTTGGATTCCATTGTAGGATTTTAGCAGCAGCGATTGGAGGCATGAGCGATCGATCAGATGGGGTCGTGTAATGGGATGTGTGGGTGGTCCTAGCTAGGTATATAGTGACATCGTGGGTGGTGCATGGTGCACGCATGCACTTGCATGCATGAGATTTGGCTCTAGGAGCAATTCGAACCTGGGGGAAAATGTAAAGCGGAAAAAGTTACTTTGGGTTGAAGGTGGAAAGCAATGGGCCTTAGCCCATTTTCTTTTTAGTGAGAAATTACTTAAGTATTCGCTTAAGTTTCAAAATTTTATGGATAACTTTAGAATTTGATATCTCGGTCGTTTTAAATCTGTTTTACCTACGGATTTTGTGTTGAGATTGTATTGATGAGCACAATACTGTGAATTAGACTATTGTAAATTTTTATATAGTATAATTTAATGATAAAATAATGCTGCTTGATAATAATTATATTAATTTGGAATTAACACAGTTTAATTAATTATGATTCATCGGTGTTATCTATTTGGTCAATTAAACACTACACTATTAAAGTAATTGAATAGGGTAATTTGGACACCTGTTTAGCGAAATAAATCACCATTCTGTTAATCAAACTAATTTGACATTTAATTAACAGAATAAATCCTCATACTGCTAATTTATAGATTTGGACATCTTATTATATATATATATATATATATATATCATTAATTGATATGCCATTATGTTAACCAATGACGGTAATGTGTTGAGATTATTTATATAGTCGTTGATTATGTAAATATCAGTATTAACTTGGAAAGTTAAATTAAATGATGTGGTACTTACTTACGTACCATTGTGATCGTTAAGCCTCTTTCAAATTTGAAAAGTCAATTATTAATTTAAAAGTTACTTTAAGAATAATTGTTATTTATTATAAGGTTTTAAAGATCATTATTATTTAGCAATAAGATTTAAAAGGTAATAATTATTTATTGACAATGTTAAAGTTAATTAATAATTAATTTTAATAATGATTTAAAATTAAATATTTTATTAATATAATTCTTAAAAATCATTTCTTAAAGTTATTTAAGAACATTTATTTATTATTATAAAGTTATTTAAGTATTTTTTAAATGTTTTAATTTAATTATTTATTTAAAGTGATTTAACTATAATTTAATATTTGATTAAATTTATTTAATTATATTGATTTAAGTTATTTAATTATATTTATAGGTAAATTGATTTTCATATTAATATTAGTTAAAAGTTAAAAGCCTTATTATCATCCTATTAAATATGTTTTAAAATTTAATTAGTATATTATTAAAATGTTTAAAGTTTATTTTATTGACATTAAAGTTTTATTTATTAAAATTAAAATGGTAAATGGTTTATAAAAAGGGATTGGAAAAGAGCTTTATAAATGGTATAGTGTTTTGGGAAGGGAAGATTTATAAATGGCTTGAGATTTACAAAAGAGTATTTTTCTAAATTAAACATAGAAATCTATAATGACGCTTCATAAATAGATTGGGGGATATTTATAAAATAAAGAGACTTGGAAAGAAATGATTCATTTTCATGGCATAATTTAAAAGGCAGAGATTGCCTACATTTTACTATTGATTCGTTGGAATAGCAATGTAACCATTGAGTAATTTGCGATCCATGATTGATACTGAATGGTGGTTTCCATATTTAGTTTTAAAACGTTTTCAAGTATTTTTGAAAGAAATGGTTTGTGAATATACTTTTTTCGACGAGATAAGTATATGAATATTTTAATAAATATTTGAAATATAGTTAAGATTAATTTAAGAGGCTTAGTGGTTTCAATGGGAAATGTAATCTCTGTTTGGAATGCTTATTTACTTGATAGTTAAATAAATGACTATTAAATCTTGGCCTAAATGTGTAATCTTTCATAATTTTGGTGGTACGAAATATTCCCTACTTAGCAACAAATTATTTTAACTCTGGAAATATCTAGGAGAAACACGGGGGTTATATGGTACGGTTACCGTCGGTGGTGCTATACTGTATGTATAAACTCGTTTCATTCTTCTAAGACAAATGATAGGGAGATCCGTCCACCTAAACGGCTAGGGATGATCTCCGCTCTTATGTATTGTTTGATTATGTCCTGAAGAACCAGTATTGAGCATTCCAAAAATCGACGATTGGTTTGTGAAGCACTCGATAAGCGGAAAGAGTGTACTTGTAGGAGATGACTCGCACCGTAGCCACTCCAAAAACTATATATGGTTCAATGAAGGAGTTTCGCGATATATTGAATTAAAATCCATGTATGATTCCGAGATCCGTTAGGGTATAGGAATCCATGTGTGATTCCAAGATATATTTGAGATATGAGAGTCCATGTGTGATTCCTAGACCCCTAGGATATTGAAATCCATGTGGGGTTCCGTGTTCTGTTTTTATGGCGGTGCATGAGTTGGAACACCGATGTAGCCTGATCAGCAGTAATGGCTAAAACCAGAGATAGGAGGCATGACCAGAAGGGTTGGCAAACCCATAGGGTGTAGTCGGCTCCACCTAGATGTTACTTACAGTTGTTATGCATGCATGGGGCGATACATTCGGTCTTAGTGAGCCCTTCTATGTTTTTCCTATGGTACATCACTAGGGATGTATGCTGCTTTGAAAGGATAACTCTAATCCTTGTGCAGGAGGACCGTTCTCGATGTACTGAGGGCACCTTCATAAAAACCTACACAATTAGTGAATGCACCTTATCGGGTTTTTATTATATATCTAGTATTGTTATGATGTACACCTCACGAGCATCACAACTACTTGATTATTGTTATTTTCACGTCTAGATAGTATTATAATATCACTGGATTTTCTATAAAAAGATTTTGGTTATCGTAAGGTAAAAACACGTCCACGTTTATGTGTGGTGTGGTCATACAAAATACCTTTGTTTCAAAAGGTTTATTTAAATTTTAAGAATCCATTTGATTGTGTTTTTCACGTTGGTTTTACCAGACTGACCCAGGCGTTGTTTTTCCTACAATGGTCGGGTCAGCCCGAGTATATTTTTCAGATTTAACTGGATGCTTTGGAGCTTTCAGGAGATGAGCTAGATTCGCCAAGTCGTATTCACGTGTCTTTTACTTTCTACTGTTTTGTTTTTTTGACTTCTGTATGTATTCATCAGCAACTATAAGGATGGGTTGTTATAACTATTTAGGCTGAAATAGGTTAATGTACTCTGGTTTGTTTTATGTATGTATATATAAGATGATTTCTTTTCTAATGATCTTGTCTATATTACACATTTATCTTGTCACTATGTGAAATTATGTTCTTTCTTTGCTTTCTTTTAGCTCAACAATTTGTCCTTCCGGCACTTGGATAACGAAAATATATTAATGTCGATTTCTAAAGGTCGAAAAGGTGGGTCATTGCACGTGGTATCAGAGCTTGGGTTGAGCGAACACCTAGGCCTTGGTGGGGTAAAATCATTAGCGATAGGGTTAGTAATGCCCTAAAATGAGTAACTCAATAGAGATAGGATTAGTGATATCCTGGAATGAGTTGAGTGTACATATATAAGACAGTGTGTTTGTTATTTTTTTAAAATATTTTATATTGTGTTGTTTGATCTATTGAGTGGATTATGAATTCTGGTCGATACGTTTGGCCAACGTTATCAATAGGAATTTGTAAATACTTAAACAAGGCCAAATTAACGTAATATTGATTTAAAATTGGTAAAAGAAATAATTCTACCTAGGAATATATTTTATATATATAAAAGAATAATTTTTCAAAGAAAATTCAACATAGTAATCTTGGTTGTGCTTATTTGTTATGAAATGATAGCATTCCATCATTATCATCTAGGATTTGACTAATCATATTCGTCCAGTTCTGAGCATTGACTGTTGTTTTTTGTTCTATCTGAAATCTTCCTTTTGAAACCTAGTTTGGGTAGATAGGAAATCTGGAAACAATGAAAATGAGTGCCTTATGAATTAAGTTTCGCAATTTGACTATAAGGCGTTCATTGTCAATGTTGGGTTAAAATTTGATTTCAATAGAAGTTGTTTATTTTAAGAATAAATATTTTAGAAATGATGTTATATAAAATTTGATTATATAAAAAGTTGTTTCTTAAAGATAAAATAGTTTGAAATAAATATTTGGGAAATAAATTTATAAAGATGATTTTATACAAATAGAATTTGGGAACTTAAATCCCGGTGCTTTTGGAAAATGGTTTTCAAAGTTTTAAGAAGGTAATAATAATATTATTTGAAGATATTTTACGAATATAGTTATTTTTAAAAAGGAATTTTGTTATAGGTTTGTTTAGGTAAAAACAGATTTTTATTAAATCCTAAAAGCATGACTTAGTATAAAAGGGGAAAGATGTATATTATTATTTCAAATGATTTATTGGGAAGAGAAGTATTAATTTTACTTTGAAAGAGTTTAAAGTATAAATATTTTAAAAGATAGTGGCATGGTCTACATAAAAACATTTTCAAGTATAAATACCTTTGGAAGAGAAAATTTTAAAGAAAAAGTATATTTTCTTTGGATTGGTTTGGGGAATGGGTCCCCCTTTTTTGTAGTGATCAGAATAATCTTCTAAAGCGAAGATTAGATGTTTGCTTAGGCTAATGGTATTGTGCGCTTAGTAAATTATTCTTGTTGTCGTTGTGTGGTCGGAACATGTTCGAATCTGGACAAATCCAGAGCAAACTGGAATCGGATATTTTGTAGAAATTGTTTACCAGGATATGCATATATGGTATTATTTCAAAAGGGATTTGAAAAGAAAACATGTTTCTAAATTAACAACATCGAATGGCTCGAAAATAACTAAAATAGGTAGGAGATGTGTCCGCATGGTAGACACTTCTCTTGAGTATTACCCTTCTTGGTTAGGGAATATATAATACTATTTGGTATTATCCAGTTTCTTGGTTTCATTTGAGGTTACTGAGGATATATATATATATATGTATATATATATATATATATATATATATTTGTTATGTATTAAAATATATATAGTATCATTTCAAAGATTTTTGAAATAAAAATTCGGTTATTTGGCTCTTAAGTTTCTAAGATAATATGGTAGCTTGATTTAAAGTGGGTTAATTAATGAGTTCTTAATAAGGTCAAATTTATTGAGAAGGTTTAATAAACTTTGTTATTTAAACTGTGTCTTTTGATTTTAGCACCTAGGAATTCAAAAGTTATTTGATGTTATTGGGTCGGCTAATAAACATTTTACCTTTAAGTGTCAAAAGAAAAGTAGATTCTAGGATGGAGTTTAAATACCAACATCCTACCCTTCTTAGCTACTTACCGGACCGAATGAATAAAAACGTTGTGTTGGTCGACTCGGTTTTAATCCCCAAATTATGTTGGGATTCCATCTGAATAGAAAACGTGAAAAAATTAAAAATTACATGTTTTGTACATGTTCTTAGGATGTATGAGAGTATTTTACAAATTAATAAATTAAAATGATTTTATGAAAGAGTTTATTAAAAGAAGTTGTATCTTAAAATGTTGGAACCTAAGTTTGAATTTTTATGAAATGTTTTCATAAGTAATTATAGCAGGAATAGAAATGATACTGGTAAGGACCAATAATATAAATATGTAGGTTGTACATAGATCATTCCCTATCTCATATAGTTTTGAATCTAAGATTCAAGTACGTAGGTGTTTTACACCGTTTCGAATAAGGATCTATCACTCGATTTTGACCGCAAACACTTGGTAAGGGTTCTTGATATGGAACCAAGGTTTTCTATCATAGTTTATTGCTATGTAAGGAGAATGGAGGTTTTTAATTAAAAAGCCTTGTTAGAGTCCTCACTAGAAAACTGGGCGAGTGATATTAGTTTCGAAGTAGAGTTACACATTCCAATAATGATCGAATTAAATTTCCTATATGAATGATCTAGGAACATAATGCGGGATTATAAATAATATTGGGTGCTCATGTGGTAAAATTTCAGGGTTGAAATTCATTTTATGGAGGGGAGGATGTAACGACCCGAGATTTTATCACTTTGATTTTTGGAATATTTAATTAGTTTTAATTATTTAATTTGCGGTTTTCATAATAAATATCTGCTTGATTTTCAATGAGGTATCTTCAATTCAATTTATAGAATTTTTCCATAATTTTTAATTCAGAAAAATAATTTAATTTTCATTTGACAATTTTACGTCAAATGTCAGAATTTTTGGGATTTGACAAAAATTTAATAACCATTGTGTTTTATTTTTGTTTTATGATTGCGTCTCAGAGTTGTGTTCGATCGTATTTTGTTTTTTGACATTTGCGGCTCATACGCGAATGCGATATGGTTTGGCGTGATACCGCAATCTAACCTATTCAAATTTAAACCCAAAAACATGTGTAGGTAACTTGTACACAGTACGCTGCAATCTTCCACATAGCCAACTTCTTGTTCTTCTTTTTCCTTACCTATTTCTTTTAGCATACTGTAAACATTCAAAAACAATGAAAACAAACCTTATCTTCTACTCAAAAAAACATTTTCCCGAAACCTATCCACAATTATCAAAACGCCCCAACATAAAAATGTTTGCTTAGATCTTTAGTTTATTTTAAAAATATTTTCATGGGTTTTCGTCAAGTTATTTGGGAGATTTTTGTAAATAATAATAGACAGCTTACGAAATGATCATTTTCGACAACCATGAATTAACGAAAAGAAGGTATGGGTGGCTTTGTAACGAAGATTAGGGATGTTTGAAATGTTCGTAGAATTTTTTGTGGCATAGTTTGTCGTGGAGGGGAAGATGATCAGAATTGGATTAAAAATTAATATTTGGTGATTCAAGCAGCTATGGTGGTGGCGACGGTGGCTGGAGAAACCTTGAAGCGAGGCGGAGATGTTGACTATGACCGTTGTCCTCCGATGGTCGAAGGTAGCAGAAATAGCTCCAGTTAGGGTTAGTGCTATTATTTTTTAGTTTAGGATTTCATGCTCGGGCGGTGAAGACGGTGATGCGATTTGGCCAAAGATGTGGGCATCGGTGCATCTGGGGTGGTGATCTTGTCAGTGTTGGTGGCGGGTCGTGGATGTGGGTGTGGTGATTGAGGCGGCATGATGAATGCGTCAGGATGTTTTCAATTTTTCGGTTCCATGGTTGGATTTTAGCAGCAGCGGTTGAAGGCATGAGCGAGGATGGGCCGATCAGATGGGGTCTTGGAATGGTATGTGCAGGTGGTCCTAGCTTGGCATATGGTGGCGTCGTAGGTGGTGCATGGTACACACATGCACTAAATGTGGCTACAGGAGCAATTTGAATTTAGGGGAAAATGTAGAGGCGAAGAAGGTACTTCGGGTTGCGGTTGGAAGACAATGTACCTTAGCTCGTTTGATTTTTGATAAGGAATTTCTTAAGTATTTGTTTAAGTTTCTTAATTATATGGTTGACTTTAAAATTTGATATCGGCCGTTTTAAATCCGTTTTACCTACGGAATTTTGCGTTGAGTTCATATCAAAAAGCACAACGCTATGAAATAAAATTGTTGTTAATTTAAATGTAGTGTAATTTAATGATAAATTAATACTGCTTGATCATAATTATGTTAATTTGGAAAGTAATGTTGTTTAAGTAATTATGATTCATCGATGTTATCCATTTGCCAAATAAACACTATACTGTAAAAGTAAATTGAATAGGGTAATTTGGACACCTATTTACGAAATAAATCACCATTTCGTTAATTAAACTAATTGACATTTAATTAGCATAATAAATCCTCATTCTGCTATTTTATAGATTTGGACATCCGATTATGCATATATATCGTTAATTGATATGCATTTTGAATAAGTGATATGTTAAACAATGACGGTTAAGTGTTGAGATAATTTATATAGTCATTGGTTATGTAAATATCAGTATTAACTTGGAAAGTTAAATTGAATGATGTGGTACTTTGCTTAAGTACCATTGTGATCGTTAAGCCTCTTTCAAATTTAAAAAGTTGATTTTTGATTTAAAAGTTATTCTTAAAAATGATTATTATCTATTGTAAGTTTTGAAGATAATTAATATTTAGTAATAAGATTTAAAAGATAATAACTATTTATTAATAATGTTAAAGATAAATAATAATTTTTTTAATAATGATTTAAAGGTAATTATTTTATTAATGTAGTTCTTAAAAGTTATTCCTTAAAGTAATTTAAGAACATTTATTTATTATTTTAGAGTAATTTAAATATATATTTTTAAATGTTTTAATTTAATTATTAATTTAAAGTGATTTTACTATACTTTAATTTTTAATTAAATTTATTTAATTATACTGATTTAAGTTATATAATTATATTTATTGGCAAATTAATTTTCATATTAATATTACTTAAAGTTAAAAGTCTTATTATCATACAATTAAATATGTTTTAAAATTATATTTTTATATTATTAAAATGTTTAAAGTTTATTTTATTGACACAAAAGTTTTATTTATTAAAATTAAAATAGTAAATTGTTTATAAAAAGGAATTGGAAAAGGGGTTTATAATGGTGTGGTGTTTTGGAAAGGGAAGTTTCGTAAATGGTTTGAGAATTATAGAAGAGTATTTTTCTAAATCAAACTTAGAAATCTATAAAGAGGCTTTATAAATAGATTGGAAGATATTTATAAAATAAAGAGATTTGGAAAGAAATGATTGATTTTCATGGTGTAATTCAAGGGGTAAAGATTACCTACATTTTACTATGGATTCGCTGGGATAGCGACGTAACCATTGAGTAAATTGCATTCCATAATTGATACTAAATGGAGCTTTCCATATCTATTTCTACAATATTTTCAAGTAGTTTAGATAGAAATGGTTTGTGAGTATACTTATTCCAGTGAGATAAGTATATGAATATTTTAAAGTGATTTCAAATTAATGTAAGATTAATTCATAAGGCTTAGCGGTTTTAATGGGAAATGTAATATCTGTTTGGAATGTCTGTTTACTTGATAGTTAAATTGCCAACTATCAAATCTTGGCCTAAATATATAATCCTTTTTAATTTTGGTGGTACAGGATTTTAACTCTAGAAATATCTAGGTGAAATACGGGGATTATATGGTACAATTACAGTCGGTGGTGTTATACTGTATATACAAACTAGTTTCGTTCTTATAGAACAAATGATAAGGAGATTCGTCCACCTAAACGGTTAAGGGGTGATCCCGGCTCTTATGTATTGTTTGATTATTTCCTAAAGAGCCAGTATTGAGCATTCCAAGAATCGGTTCTTAGTTTATGGAGCACTCGGTTAGCGGGAAGAGTGTACTCATACCATAACTACTCCAAAAACCATATATGGTTCTATGGAGAATTTTCGTGATATATTGAGATATTGGAATCCATGTGCGATTCTGAGACCCATTAGGGTATGGAAATCCATATGTGATTCCAAGATCTATTTAAGATATGAGAATCCACATGTGATTCTAAGACCCGTGGGGTATTGGAATCTAGGTTGGATTCCATGAACTATTTTGATGGTGGTGCGTGAGCTGAAACGCCGGATGTAGCCTCGTCAGCTGTAATGACTAAAACTAGAGATAGGAGGCATGGCTAGTAGGGTTGGCAATCCCATAGGGTGTTGTCGGCTCCACCTGGATGTTACTTACAGTTGTTATGCATGCATGGGGAGATGCACTCGGTCTTAGCAAGACCAGCTATGTTTGGTACATCACTAGGTATGTATGCTGTTTCGGAAGGATGACTCTAATCCTTGTGTAGGAGGACCGTTCTAGAAGTACTAAGGGCATCTCCATAGAATCCTATACAATTAGCAAACGCGCCTTATCGATTTTTGATTATATTCCTAGTATATTTGTGATGTACACTTCATGAGCATCACAGCTATTTGATTATTATTATTTTCATGTCTATACATTATCATAATATCACTGGATTTTCTATAAAAAAAAATTGGTTATCGTAAGGTAAAAACCCGTTTGTGTTTATATGTATCATGGTCTTACAAAATACTTTTATTTCAAAAGGTTTATTTAAACTTTAAGAATCCATTTGATTGTATTTCTCACAGTGGTTTTACCAGACTATCCTGGCGTTGTTTTTCCTATAATGCTCGGGTCAGCCCAAGCATATTTTCCAAATTTAGCTGGATGCTTTAGAGCTTTCAGGGGATGAGCTGGTTTCTCCAAGTCGTATTCATATATCTTATATTTTTTCTATTTTGTTGTTCTTGACTTTTGAATGTATTCATCAGTAATTGTAAGGACAAGTTGTTATAATTATCGAATTGAAATAAGTTAGTGTACTCTGATTTGTGTTATGTATGTATATATAAGATGATTTCTTTTGTAAAGATCTTGTGTATATTATACATTTATCTCATCACGATGTGAGATTATGTTCTTTCTATTCTTTCTTTCACCTCAACAATCTGTCTTTTCGGCACTTGAATATTGGGCACGTAAATATCGAGAATGTATTAGGTCGATTTCAAAGGGTCGAAAGTTGGGTCGTTACACTAGTAGTTGCACTTAAGCTTAAAGGCTACTAATTATTGCAACCAAAAGTTAGTTTTCCTATAGTGTTTAGACCTCCTATAAGCAGGTAGACCAACGGCCAAAGGGACTAAAAAGAACGATGACTCAAAATATTATTATCTGGCCAACCGCACCTTCTCCATCCATACCCCACCGCCTCACTTACCAAGAATGTTGATTATACAATTCATTGTCAAGTCACATATTACGAACCCACCATGACTTGACAAACGAACTCAAGTTGCCCTTAATGACGACGACACTACTATTCATCATAGTAGAGAAACTCCTAGACTATCTTCAAATATGAAGTTTGCCGCTAGCAAGGAAAAAGAAAGCAAACAAGTAGCGAAGGCTTGGCCGCCCAGGTAACCACATATGTCCTTAAGATAACAAATCGGCAAGGGAGGAATAACCACGGTTTTAGTAGACTGCATGGCACTCGAAGACTTCTCATCCTCCTTAATCACTGCCTCTTCTACCCCAATTATCCTCCTATATCAACTAGTGGCCATTGGTCGAACTAGAATGCAAGGGTATTCTTCTGTATGGACAGCAATTTCGGTGATGATATGAAAGGATCGGGTAAAACATTACTGCGGTCAAGCCATAAAGGATGTTTTCCCATTCTGTCTAAAGACTAGAAGATTTAGTTGCTGGGTTTTCAATACCAACCATCACCCTGACAAAGCAACCAGCAGAATAGATTGAGATGCACACCGATTTGAAAGGTCTCAACCAAAAGTAGTGCCGAAGTCAGAAGAGAAACCGAGGTCGGAAATCTTATACATTCAAAGTCTTTCAAAGGACCTAAAGTTGAAGCATCAATTAAAACTGCAAAAGACAAATATTCGATACCGCACTGGAAATCTCAAACCCATTCTGGGAGATCTGCACTACTTATGTAACAAACATTATAATTGTTATAAAAATGCTAATACAATAAACTAGTGTTAGGGATAATAGATGGTCCGAACCAGTGTAAAAGTACCTCTGTGTTAATTCTTTGACAAAGCTAAAAACTCACGCTGGACATAGGGATATTAGACGGTCCGAACTAGATATCAAAACTGCATAATGCAGATCAGGTTCTCGGCCAAACTGGATGAAGGGATAATTGACTACCTAAACTAGTTATCAAAACAGAGCCGCTTATAATGCAAATCGGCTTCTTAGCCAAATTAATCCTAGGTTGTTGGACGGTCCAAATCAATATAAAAACTATAACAATCCTATTTTTGATTAACATTACTTATAACGTTTAATTGGGTAAATTAAATAAACTAATGTAAAAGGTTAAGGAGATTGAGGTTTAGTTATTAATGTAGGCCACAATAACGATTGAATGGAATTAGTTAGGATATTAATAAGAAGGAGAACATGCTAAGGGAAAAATAGGAATAAGCTATCATTCCTAATACACATCCTTACATTCCTTCTCACTTATTCACTTCATTCACATAAACAAAAACTAAAGAAGTACTGCCGACCATAGCTAGGACATTCAAGAGGAAGAAAAAGCTAAGGAAATCAAGCAAAAGCTTAGGGGAATCAAATCCAATACAAATCTCAACCTTTGTAATCCATTCAAGGTGAATAATATGTATACATCTCATGATTTGATTAATGTTTTTGGTTTTAAGGGAAAATCTGAACCTCATAATGCCATTATGCCATGTTTTTATTATTGAATGATTATACGCTGAATGATGAATGGTAGGCTTTATTATGGAATTATTAAGTGGTTTTAAGAATGAAAACCTAATTTCTATTACCCAAATGATCTAAAATTTTGATATGAGGTTTGGAATATTAATTTAGAAGTAGGTTTCGAATTTCATAATTTTCCTAACAAGTATGATTTTATTGTGAATTTTCTAAGTGTAGAAAATAGTTTAATTCAAGTTTAATTATTAATAATTTTATAATGATATTATCCCTAAAATTATTATAGGTTAAATAATATAATAAATTTGATTTATTATATTTTTTGGGGATTTTTCCAAGTGTTTATGATTTTCTATAAATTGTTTAAGCTAGAACGGCTTAATTAATTATTTAGATATTAATATAAATTATAAGGTCTGTTAACTACTTCGAAAATGATAAATTCTGCTCTTTGGTAGTGTTGTGAAAAGATTTTGGTAAACAAAATGTTATCCAATAGTATTTTGACAAATAAGTGGGTTTGGTAAAAAGAATCTACCTTTAAAGGAAATAAAACAGTTTTCACTGTATTTATGATTCTACCACTCAAAAAGCTATGATGTTGCACCTATCATCTCTTCTCTGGGGACTTCGACGTCGTCCAAGACCAATGCATAGGATATCACTTTGAATATATGGAGTGTGTTGGCCTGGGCGAAGTGGATGGAAAGTAATGACTCTATGTCATTGTCTTCAAAGATGTTGATGCCGCATTTTATTATGCCACATGTTTTATAATATCGCCAACCACATACTTTTGATGTAATCACTTCGACACTATTGAGGTCGCTATCTTATCTTCTATACGATGTCGTGTTTTATTACTCCAAACTTAATCTTTATAACTATTTCAAAGAGGACAGGGGTCCACTCTTAGTGACTTTAGCTCTATTGAGGCCGCTAATTTCTTTAAGGCATTAACGCCAACATTAACGACTTTGACCCTACTCTTTTAAAAGGTTTTAAATTATACAAATTCTCCTCGAATTTAACACCATAAGAGGTATGAAGAGGATGGGTTCGACATTATAGCCTTGCGTTTTGAAAGGTGAGGTTTTAACTGGATTTGAGAGGCAAAGAACCTCTTCGGATATGCACCTTGCCGCTTTTATAAATATAAAGGTTTTATATTATTTTGGACTAATGGCCTATTGTTTTGAGAATTGATGAACTCAAACGACTTCAAACTTCATCATTATGATTTTGTAAAGCATATATATCATGGCATAGTTATTATAGATAAAATGAAGGGCTATAATTTCCTTGTTTTAAGTATGATTTCAATGGTTAAATCATTTAAGAATAAAAGTGCTTTCAAGGAAATAATAAGGGTACTTAGCCCAGTATTTTGTTAAAGATATTACTGTTCTTATCACCTTTGGGTGAAATGTGATAGGATGAATTAACTCAGAGTTTAGAAAACCATATGGTACCCGTGTAAAGTCGTGTCATATACTTTAGCTAGTAGCCTCTAACTGATATAAGTCCAAAAATCTAGTGTGTAGGGCTTTGTCATATGTAGGAATAAAAAATGGTTACGTACAAAATGGAATACACCGAGTAGAGTTAGGTTACCGGTGAGCCCACAAAACCATTAGGATTAGTTGACCAAAAAAATTAGTAAGTTACGGATAGACCGTCCAATTTTCCTCTAATAGTAAGTTAAAACAAATATTAAATCTAGTATGCTCGAGTGAGCCATAGGTTTGTAGTTATCCTAATAAAACTATAATGTTGGAATAGATAGTCCATTGATTACCTATGTTGCATGAATACATATTGTTGTTTATATTGTTTATTATAACCAATTTGGTTGCAGGAGTTTGATTTGCAAAGGATATATTTTAAAGGACATTAGTGAGGGGAAAACCCATTCCGCTATATGGCATGGTCTCACTTAATATCTATAATCCATGATGTAATATTCATTATTCATAATAGGCATTTTGTCCGACTCGAAGTTTATGTTTCACCATCAAACTCTCGAGTGCTTAAAATTAAATTTGAGTAGATTGAGAATTAAGGTTTACAAGTTTCATAGGTTTGGCGAATCAATCTTCCGAAGATGCGTATGAGGCAAAGATTATTTATGTAGGAGATTATCTATTTATCTACTCCGCTGTGTCGAATGTTATGTGTAATGACAGATGTTATAACTATCTATTTGATAACTCTAGTCAACCAAAAGGGGCATTTTCATATGTCACTCTTAGAGTATGTTGTAATAATTATATTTTATAATAATCTGGGCAACGTTTGGGAATATGTACTGAATATGAAATTATGACTTTGAAATGAAATGTGAAATTTTGCTTGTATTTCATATTCTTATGATTCAGATATTATGTATACCATTAACATGACCGCATTTGTCACCAGAAATTAATATTATATACGACTACAGCATTTATAATGCTTAGTTTCAGCCTTAAAGGTGGGGGATGTTACAAAACCCCTCTTATTAGTTCTGCTAACATAGCACACTAAACGTATGAATACTAGAAGGGCAGAACCAATACAAAAAACCAAACGCATGCGAAGGTTGTAAATACGCGACATGACTTCACACATAATGACCAGTCTTCTCACAACTAGCGGGACAAACCATGCTAAGCACATGAATGTGAAACTATCTTTGAATGGTCAGGTCATACCCTACTTGCAATAGAATACACATGTCATAGGTTCAGTTTAGCATTCATGAACTAAACGAGAAATCAATTCAAAAAGGGCAAGGAAAAGCGATGCATGGAATGTACTACAGCTCACAAATCAGGTGTAATTCCAGAAATTAAAGCTTTTCAGGTAAACCAAAAAAACTAAAAAACTTACTCAAGTTCCCTTGGATCTCTTTTTACTTGCCAAAAACATTAAGTGCGATTCAATATATTTACGCAACATGTAAAAATATAAAAAACAATCACAACAAGTTACATTAAGAGTCGCTAAGCTATGCCTCCTAACAAGATGAAAGCAAATGCTAAGAATCTGAATCAGGCTTAGAAGAAGAGCTAGGTACAATCATTCTATGGTGGCATGATTCGCGTGAATGCAATGTAGGAAAAGGTGGAGAACTGCCAGACAATTGGAGAGCAGGAGACGGATCACTTAGTTCAGTAATGATAACCAATGATCGAATAAGAGCAGTACAGCTATAGGTGGTATTGCCGTAAAACTTCCGTGGGTCAGAATTGACTCCTACCCAAGTAACTTCATAATCTTGCGGGTCATACTCGCAATTGGTGTGATTGTATAAAAAAGATAGGTCAAGTTTAGGTAAAACATAATTGAAAACATCAATTGCATGCCTTTTATCGATTTCTACTATTACCTTCTTGACTTTCTAATTGTGAAGTTTCTCTAATAAGGAAGCCTTATCCATCCCACCTCAAGAAATGGTAATGGAGTCTAGGCGAGCTTCACATTCTAAGTTGAATATCTTATTCTCAAAAGCATTTGCACACTCCATGTCCACCCTTCTAGTTCTTTCAATCTCACCTAAAAGGTGCTCCTTTGTCTTCTTAGTATTAAAAGAGAAGGGACCTAAGAGCTCCTCCATAGTAAAAATAAAGGGCGAAACCCGAGTGCCCGACATACCCAATTCTTTCCTATAATGATCCTCTAGCTCATTAAACTTGGCTTAATAATAATTTTTCAAATCATTCTTCCACTTTGAAACTTCGTCCGAGTCAGCCCCGGAGGGGAGCATGAGGGAAGCACCTAGTTTAGAAGAAGAACCACTGGCCAAGGTTGCAGGAGTCTCTTTTGCGCTAAATGATATATCACAAAACAGTAGATCATTTGTATTACATTTTGATGTACCGTAATATGTGTTTTTTTTCTATGTTTATCATATTTTGTTCTAAACTCAGCTCTAATACCTGTTTTTTGCCAAACCGTTTAATTCTCCTTCTCATTCGCTTAAATAGTACAAAAATATGTATTTTATATATAAAATAATTTATTTGAGAAAACAATCTTTTAAAACCATTTTTCGAAATCAATTTGAAGATGATATTTGTAAATTCTCTTATTATAGAGAATTAATAGAATTTATAGCTTAAAATAATTTAAAAATATTACATAATAATTATTTTAAATTCCAATTTATTTTAAAAATTATTTCAAAATTATTTGGAAAAATCTGTGCTCGAAATCAAATAAATTACTCAAAACTGTCATTCAAATTCAATTCAAATTCGAATCGTCTTGTAGTATGCCCATCTAATTCATCAACGTTATGTTTAAAAGCCATAATTTCATTCATATATACATTTGAAATCCTTCAATAAACCTTCTAGTTCTGCAACTCTAGGCAAAGCAGGATGCAGCTTCTCCGTAAGAATGGCAACCTCCGAATCTTGATCAAAAGAAGCAGGCTAAAAAAAATTAAATGAGCACACATAAAATGAAATCAAAGGAGTACAGATAAATAAATTAAGTACGAAAAATTCACAAAATTTATAAAGAAGTATCAATTCACATAACATGTGTATAACCTCGAGCATGGTGTAAGTTACAAAATCATTCTTTAAACAATACTATACTAAAACACCTAAGGCATGGAAACTAAAGGCACGACAAAACTAATGGAGAAGGTCCTTCGGGGGTCATAACAAGCTCCAACCCAATGGTCGATTAGCCTTTCTACGTTTACTTCAAAACCCATAATATTACATAAGAAATTCTAACCATGACATGGGTAGAAAATTTGAGAACATCCCCCGCGAGCTGTAGGAGAACCCTCCCCCTCTTACTTTTAATTTTCTCCTGTATAGGTTTTTCTGAGGAGGCAATTCTACCCCGAGCTTTACTTAAAAAGCCATCAAACTCAAGAATTAGGAGTACAACCTCCCTCCTCATATTATCCAAAGTATCAATTAGTTGGGTCGTGGTTTTCTTGGTATTCCTAGCAAAACCACCAAAATACCTATGGACGTCAATCTTCCATTTGTCATCCAGCAAAAAGGAAGTCTCCCTTGGCTCTACCACCCTTGTAGAACAAACCTTCAGAGAAGTTCTAATATCCGCATGACGGGTCAGAACCATATCCAGGTGAGGTACTACAACCACCTTCTCACTTCAGCGGCCTCTTCTCTCCGATCAAGCAAGAAATCTCCATGGACATATCCTCAATGGTTCTCTTTTGCTTTTCAATCTCGCTCTGAAAGAAAATATCATAATGGTTCTCACCATCTTTCATTACCTACCACATCTCATTTAGCTTTAATTCATCAAGTTAAGCTTCATACGCAACTTAGAATCATATTCATACCGATGGGTAAGCGCATCTTTGGCTTCTTTAAGCTCCTTAATAACACACCCAAACTCCTTTTCAAGCCTTTCGCGCTTGACTATAAGGTAACTAACCACTTCCTCAGTGGTGGCTAAAGGATCCATCACCTCAACCCCAAATTTAGATAAGCCTGTCTCATCCAACCCAGTAATGATGGGCGCCAAAGGAAGGTTGGGCGCGAAGACTTTAGGAGGCTCAGACAAAGTTTAAAAGGAGCTATCCTAATTAGTAACAAAAGAAATATATATAGTATCAAAGGAAATCAAAATACACCAAACAAAGGCCCGATATAAACTTCTATTATTAACTACATAAATTAAACAGTACCACACACAAAAGCCTAACAAACGAAAAATCGAATTCAACCCTTATGAAAATTTCAAAATTTAAGCCAAAACCATTCCAACTGAAGGTTATTGTGTGAAATGGAACTATTTTCTAGGGTATACTACCATGGAAGCAGTACAAAGTCACTAATCATCCCTTCTTCTTTAATTACTTGATCCATCCTCGAAAGCAAACCTTGTTTCATTGCTAAGTTTGGAATAAGACTTGTTTAACTCTCTCTCTCTCTCACTCTCGCTTACTGATGGCAACAATACTAAGATCAGGAAGATCTAAAGTTTGGGTTTTAAGCCTATCCTCGCTTTCCTTCAAAAGCCTGGAAAACAGAGCTTCTTCAAAAGACAAAAACAAAAAAAATGACCTAATCATTTGTTAAGCAGTAATAAAGTAAAATAACTATAATAAACCATTCCTAACATGGTCAAGAAGCAAGTCCCATACAGTCACAAATCTAAGTGTTGATATAAAAAGTTTAAGGTATTTACATTGGGATTTGAAATAACCTCGGTCTCCATGGTCACGCTGGCACCTTCAGGCCCCTCATCTTTTTTGGTCTTTCCCCGCTCATCCTTATTTACTTGTAAAGGGGTAGAACGAGTGGCATTCTCCAAAACATCTTCCACAGCAACTTATTTCACCCATTGAGCCTGGTAGTAAGCGTGAACCTTATCAATCAAAGATTGGTTCCCCAAAAAGACGAGATTAATCTCACTTTTAAATTCTCTTTGAGCCAAAGCGTATAAATTGTAGTTTACAGCGGAAGTTCTATCATTAAGATCTTCATGTATTGTTTTGAACTCTTCCCCTGTCATTTTCAACTCCTCTTGTTCCATTTTCAACTCTTCCCCGTTTCACTGCCAGCTCTTTCTTCTTTCTCCTCAGTGCATGATCCATTAAGACTATGGCATCCATAGCAATTTTGGAATATTTATTGACCTTTTCCAGAAACGCTTTAAAATCTTCCTCGATCTTAGCCTTCTCAGGATCGATGTTGGTCTTCTCCGAAATAGTAGAAGCAAGATCGCTCAAATTCTAGCCACCCGATCAAGAGTGACGGCTTGCTCACCCTCCCTCCCTTGCGCTTCTACCATCAGGTTAGCACACTATAAAAATAAAGAGAATACAGTTTAAAAAAAGAGAAGGGAAGGAGAAAGAGGTTGTTACTTACATAAAACCTGGATTTCCAATTCGTTCATTTATTTAGAAGAAGGAAGCTTAGGAAGAGGAAGGGGAAAGAGAGAGTATGGAGAAGACGAGGTAATATGAGACAAAGTACATGTCGTAGTCTTTCCCACTCTCTACTAAATCAGATATAGCCCCCCTCGGAAAAAGCAAGTAATGAGTATCGGGAGCAGGACTACTCTGCAAAAGAGGCACAGTTAGCGCCGCTAAACCAAAAGTGAAGGGAACGTTTAGAGGAGGAGGAAAGGAAGAAATAATTGCCTTTTTAAGACCCCGATTGGAGTTTCAAACCATTTCACACTTTCTTTTCTGAACATCGTTCGCGTTAGCTTCCTCGGCTGACAACATGAAGCTACAACAGAAGCATCCATCTCACTTACATATAAAAAGAATAACATTTAAAAATCAAGGAAAGTTTTCAACGAAAAATAGAACCATAAGAATAATAAAAATAAAGCATATTATACCCATAGACTCAACTAAAGTCAGGGAAGGCTTAAAAATGTCTTGAGAAAATACTAGATGTGGGCGTAAAAAATAGTATTTCTTTAATTTTTCTTTGTTAAATTACTTATTTGTTTTCCTCTCCTTTTCGTCTAATCCTAGATTGCGATCCATACGTGATTCATATAACTTGACGACTTCCTCAAAAAACATGAACTGAGTAGGACATTGGAGAAAGGAAGAAGGAAAATTATCTGAGTTGGAAATAAAGAAATACCACTTAGCCTATTTTTTGGGTCTTCTGAGGAACATCCAGAAAAACCAACGTTTTGGCCTGAGAGTAAAAAAAGCCATCCTTTTAAGGATTCTTATTAACGTCAAATAGAAACTAACACTCCTTGCAAGTGAGTTCGAAACTATTCTCAACATAGAGGATGAAAGTGGCTATCACAATAATATAAGAAAAAGGGGAAAGTTGGACAAGTACAAGATCAAGGGAAGCAATCCATTGAAGAAGGGTTGGATGTGGAGAAAAGTAGAGACCACAACGTATATGTTCAAGAGTAATGGGAGTAAACCCAACCAGGAGAGTATTGATATGTTCGTGGGATTTAGGAACCCTAGCTTTACAACCCAAAAACCCAAAGTGACTCAAGATACCAGTGGCTTCTTTCAACCGAGTAATTCTTGAGGGCGGCAGTAAGGGGAAGATGAAGAGGAAGCGATTTTGGAATTTTAAGATTTGGTGAAAGAAAGAATTCTAAACTAAAAAGATATTATAGAAATCAAAACAAAAAACAAGTTTCCTACTTCAATCCAAAATGAAAACTCGAATCTAGTGACGAAATCGATCTAGAAAGTAGCCGATTTTTTCGTTTGTTTCTTCTTTTCCTTTCTTGAGTAAAAGCGTAAATACGAACAAAGAAAAAAAACGAAGGAAATATATACATAACTTAATCTGAATAATAGTCATGCAATCGAAATAATGAAGGAGTTTATCAGATGTCGATTGATTAAGCTGCCAAAATAATGCAAAAATTGATATAGGTTTGCTTAGAACAAGAAAGGTTTGATTTAACAACAATTTAGATAGTAGTCCAGTGGGGAAACAACATATGGAAAAAAGCATTAAATGCAAAAGTAACTGATAAAACTTTTCCCGCTAATGAAAAGAAAGGAGGGATCAGAAAGAAGCGATGGGATGTGTAGATTAACTGAAAATGATGACAATTCTACATCGATCTACGAACAGCGCATACTTGGGGGCAAGTGTTACACCCGTAATTCTCAAACTATATTAAATATGGGTCAAGCAATGTATGAGTCTAAGAGAACTACCTTCAAAATAAAGGTTGAGATAAAATGAGAGGGAACTGAAGCAACCTGATCAATCTTGCACAATAAGCTTGGAAAAGAAGCAAGCCGCCTAGTTTGCAGTCATGACACTCGACTCAACCAAAAGAGTTGCAGCCGAAATGGAAGAGATCACAACAAAATGAAATATTGTGCTCATAAGGAAAGCCACAAGGATATCAAACTTGCACTCAACCCTTGGTTTTAATATTACATTACGATACTAAAACCAAAATGTGACATAGTCGCAAGGAGCATGCAATGATGCACTGCACTCGGAGCTACAATAACCAAATAATCAAACTAAGAAATTAACATCCCTAGAAGTTATACTTTGTTAACACCTTCAAGAGCAGATCTATACCATATATACCAAGGGCTACTTAAGCGGTACAGTACAGAGTCAGAAGCATCCCAAAGGGCTGCACCAAGGGCCACTCGACCTTCACAACAACGTAGATGCATGCATATGGGTAAATAGCAAAGGTATGAATCAACCTTATAATTAACTCTTGCAACAAGAGCAACCCAGATCATAGTCAGCACAGATTGCATTTGGCTCATATCATGTTCGTACATGTATTAAACTAATTTCTAGGTTAAGCAAACCACGTACCCTAAAGCCAAAAGCAACTTAGGATGATCACATCCAAGTATCAGACAAATACCATAGCGTCATGGAAGTATCAAACATCAACCAATACAGCTTCACTCCAAATATGTTAGCAATGCTCTAAAACTAATGCCTAGCTCTTAGCGTCCTCCCAGGGTAGCATGCAAACCTTTCATTTTTTCAAATCAGAAACATACGACTTATTAAGACTCGAATTCCCCGCTTTAATTTCAGGAATTCCTGCCTTCATCTCAAACTTCCCCCTAAAGGCCATAATTCAACCACCTAAATCAGAGATTTCGGCCAAAGACATGTCAACAGTCTAAATGCATCAAACCAACAACGCGGATGGGAAACACGTGGCATGATACAAAAGTGGAAACATAATGGCAGAGAAAGGACGGTGGCTATCCATCTACATCCTCGAAACAATGAATAGGAGATGATTGGGAATATGGAGGGGACTTTTCTTTTCCTTCATTTTTTTAATAAGAGAAATTGTATCTTCCTATTTTTCATAAAAACACTAGTATCGGCAGAAAAGATATAAGAAAAGAATTTGATCTGTGGACGTAGGATAAAGAAATCTGAGCCATGTAAAAATTTATGTGTCTTTTTACTTTCGTGCATCATTATCTATTTATAATTGCATTGGATTATAGCTCAATATGAAAACATGAATTGGAATTGACATTCTAACAAATATTTGGAGTGCAACAACATAATTGTATAAGCATCCAACAACATAGTTACTAGCAAAAGGCAAGCTTTATACAAGTTAGGTTTGTTGATTCAAATTTGTAAATTAACACTGATAATTATTTTCCTAATCAATCGAGAGATTATGAGACGAAAAATCGCACCAACATAAGTCATGGTCATGCTACATGTTTTAGATGGTGACAAAAGATATTATACTACATATAATGTTGCCACTTGCTTTCCAAAGCAAGAAGAAGTCCAAAAGTAACATCTCACATTGTTCTTTATTTAAACATCATGTTTCAAGAACAACAAATATACACACAGCATATACTTGCAAGATGTTGAGTAAACATACTTATAAACTTGAAAAATCCAAGAAAAAGCACTTAAGAACCTGGAAACAACTTCCTACCATCGCCTAAAGCTACCTCCTTTGCCTTCAAAATCACAAAACCAAGTCTCCTCCATGTCTTAATTGCTCATGGCCTGGATGAGATTCCCTTTTCTTATTTCTTTACTTATTAGATGCTATTACCTATTCTAGTAATGATAAGAACTTTGTAAAAGTTTGGAGGAGATAGGAGTTGATTTGATTATGTTTTTGAAGGAAGAAAAGGAGAAAAGATGTGTTTGAATATGAAAGTTTTTATCTCAACTTTTGAAATATGAAATTATGAATAAAAAAGCAATGAAGAAATGATTTAGCAACATAAAAACCTCCTTTGCCCCTCCAATATTGTCGGCCAATCCCTACCCCCTCACTTTTCATGCGGATGCCTTCCTCTTACACATACCATACTTCCCTTAAACTTTATGATTCCCTCCTTAAACCACTCCCCTTTGTCCCCTTAATTATTCTTAGGTTTTATTTGATTTTTCTTATTTAGTTAGGTAATTTAAATTGCTATAAATTTCTTCATAGGTTACTATACAAATACAGAAGAGTTCAAACAACTTTTATTTAGTAAGAAGATGTTTATCGATAATAAAAAAATTGGTCGCATTATCAATATTTTTCCGAACTATTTATTTTTGCAAACATTTTTCAAAATAAAGTTTAATGGCATCAGTTATAAATAAAAAAAAGGGTTAATAAGGTTATAAAATCACATTTAGCCATATTAAATCCAAGCTTCGAATATTCTAAAGACTAACATATTTAAATACGCAGCGTTCGAAATTTTAGGTCGTTACATTCTCCCCCTCTTAAAATATTTTGCCCTCGAAATTCCAACACAAGAAAACAAAAGGAAACAATCATAAATAAATACTTAATAATATTTAAAATTATTAAGGAATATAGCATACTAGTATACTAAAGTCCGTGTGATGCGCATGGACCATCCGTACATGATATCAAATTTGATTACTCTCTCGATCGTATAAATTCAATTTCAAACTAGTATAGATCACTTGACCTCTTTAGTGCGGACTCCAATCTTGTTCCTTGATTGGAAACCTCAGCTTTCCTTACTAGATATACACTATAATAGGGAACCTCAGAACCATATCAAGAATCTGTATCAAGTGTTCGCGATCAAGAATCTAGTGAAAAATCTTTGTTCGGACCATTGTAAACCACCTGAAATCTTGTACTCAAATCCTAGATCAAGAACTATCATGCGAATTAAAATGATCTATATACAACTTACGTTCTTTATTCCATTGGTTTCTTAACCACACCAATTACTTTACAGTTTAAATCACATTTATTTACAAAAAAATCATTTCTCATTTAATACTAAGATCATTTATGAAACATTTCATAAAATATTACTTAAGTTTATAAAATTTTATAAAGACCTATCTTTACTTATAAAACATTTCAAGGCTTAAGTTCTTTACTCGTATAATACTCTACTACATCCTAAGGGTATAACAAAACATTCTTATTTATTTTACTTTCTAAAATTTTCGACGAAGGAACAAAATAAATGTGGTTCATATAATTAAGTCAACATTCTAAACTTATTTATTCACAGGTTAGGCAAGTAGCTAGGAAGAGTCAGACTCTGGTATCCAAATGCAAGACTAGAGTCTAGTTTCCGTAGACAACCCTAAAGTAAAGATGTGTATTAGTTGGCTTAAAAACATCATATGCTCTATTTCAAAAAGATGTTTAACAAATTTAAATCTTGTTTTAATTTTTTACTATCTTTTTCAAATCAAGAGTTATAGAAATTCAACTTTTATTTCAATATTAAATTTCACGAAAGAAAACTTTAGAACTAAACACCGAGTTTCATTTCAAATCATTTGAAATAATAATATATACATATATCCTTTTTATATCAAATCATATTTTAAATCCATACTTTTATAAATTCACTTTCTTATATAAAATATTTTCACAAATATTTATTCCTAAAATATCTTATCTTCCTTTTATATTTGAATAGAAAACTTTTCTAAAGTTAACTTTTAACCCAACATTATCCCCGAACATTTTATAGCCAAACTGTGAAACTTAATTCACCAGCCCATGATTTAGTATATACTCAACCCGTGTAGTAAAGAGGCAAATTACTTATAAACTGGTTAAGCACAAAACAACAATCAACAAACAATAACCAATGCTCATAAACTGGCCGAGCATGATTAAGCTAATAAATAAGGGATGAATGGACATCATTAGTCCCTACATTAATCAACTACAAACTATCAACCTATACTTATATATTGCTAATATATATAAAATACATATGCACATTTATATAGATAATATTGTTTAATGACAAAACTTCAATCGGATTAGAAATTTGCCAAAAAAATTTAAACTAAATTTTACCGCAAGCGCATGGTGTATGACTGTAGCACATGTGCGAGTACGGGTCGATCCACAGAGAATTGTTTAGATTTTTGAAATTATATTCAATCAAATTAAATCAAAGTTAAAGTAAAGATAAGTTAAAACTAAGGCGAATAAAAATATGATATTAACGAGCAATTTAGAGGCAAATCCCCTCTCATGATCACAAAAATCAACAAAATGAAACTATGATCTCCTTTTGGCCATTTGTGAGTTTAGTTGATGCATTTATCATAAGCATGGCCTAGTTATGTTATTAATTAACACACTTAAACCATCAAACTTTAATGCACCCTCTAACTCACTTACTAACTTTGATGAAAATGACATAAAATTAAAAGTAGAATCTATTTTAAGCATGGCTTATTTACTATTGAATTAGAAACATAAACCATCAAATTTTGATTCTAAATCCACTTCCATTACCATGATCATATATAGAAGAAAATGTAATTAGTGATTCATATGACTAAGCACAACCTATTTGTTTTGAACAACATAAGCTATCAAACTCAATATTAAACACAAAATCACACAAATATCTAACTTTCCATTAAGCACAAAAGAGATATAAAAGAGAAATTATGTTGCATCTACATGATTCAAGAGAGCTTCATTACCCCTAAATTGAAGAGATTAGCATCTCATTTGTGTTATCATATTAACACAAGTAGAAAGCAACATGAAATAAACAAAAACAAAAAGATGAGGAAAATGAAAGCTAATGGAAAAGAGACTAATCTAATTGCGTAAAATAAAATGTACACTATTAACATGAAAGAAAGAGAGCATGCAAGTAAAATAAAACACTAGTTAACATTGCATAAAAAAAGGATAAGTATATGAAATAAAAATGGCTAAGTAGCAATGAAAAGAGAAAGAGAGCTTGTCTTTATATTTTGATCCTAAATTAAACTAAGAGAGACTAAGGAAGAAGAGGGTTACATGAAACATAGAGGGTATTTATACATGTGTCAAAACCTAATTCATATTTTTAGGGAATGCCCAAACTACCGATTTAGCAAGTGTGGTGGCCAAGTAACCATTAGCATCCAATAATCAACCATTAAGTATGCATGAAGATTTAATGGCCTTTAAGCATGTGCATTAACTCCTAAGGGTACATTAAGGTGGGTGGATAAGTGGAGTCCTCCATGATCATCATTTTGAATTATTTCCATCTTCATTTGTTCTCTTCACTCTTTTGCATGCATGTATCATCATGAAACCACTTGTAAAATTCACTAAATTTCCTACAAAATAACATAGAAAATTCCAAGTAAATTTTCACAATTTAGTAAATGCACAAAAATGACCATTTTACCCCTATATGAAGATGAATATGTGACAATTTAAAAATAATTTGAATTTTGGTTTAAACAAGTTAAATTACCCAATATGATCATTTATTTAATTTAACTAGATTAAATATAGTCGTAAAATATGCACATTTACGTGCACATCAAATACCCCTACACTTATCTATTTATTCATCCTCGAATAAAGAAAAACTAAGATAAATCCATTTTCTTAGGGAATATGATTGCATTGAGCATATGCAACAAGTCGTTAAACTTGTAGATGTCACCAGTAGGATGAATATTGCCTCATTAGGGTTTTCAGCGGAGACTACCCACAAAATCCGAATGCAAAGTGTAAATATTTACAAAATGCAATATTTATTTACAAAGAGATGAATGCAAGTTTTTGTTTGAAAATATTTACAATGAAGGATTTACTTTTAAATTGACACAAATAAGTTAAATATAGGTTTGGGTCATTACCTTGAAATTGAAGTCATTTACTCGTCAAAAGTTCCAATAAAAACGTAGTTATCGTAACAAATGGGCTATAGTTTAACTCGTTGTTTCAGTCGATAATACAGTATAACTATGAAATGGATCCTTAGTTGATTATCAATGTTTATCAAAGTGGTATTTTCATTTCTTTTCAATAACAAGTCAAATCAAATAAGTAAAAATATTGTTTGGATTTCAATTGCTTACTCTCCCCATTTTTCTTTTGAAAATTTTATTGATATTTACATATGCCTAACTCAGGTAAACTGAGGCCAGAAATATTACTCGGGCACTGCCTTACAGACCGATGTGAGGGGAATAAAGAGCATGGCGAGTGAACACACAAGTGTGAACATTTATTGACTATAGGCGTTATTAAAAAGAATTTTTATACACATACATCTAACTCAGATAAAATGAGGCCAGATATACCGATCATACACTGCCTTTCCGGTTTACGTGAGAAGGGTATAGACGAGTGTGATCACATGACTCTAGGTGTTAAAAATATATACGTATATACAAATGTTTTTTTACTTATATATTTTTTTGTGTTTTTTTTCTATTTTTTTTTGTTAGAAAGAGAGAGTTTTGCAAAATCATCTTAGCACCATTTAACTTAGAAGACAAAAAAATGTTATATATTTACTTCAAATTGACTACTTTTTAAAACAAAGATTTTCAATTAGGATGTATTTCATAATTAACACGTATGAATCTTCTTATATGCTAGCTAAACCATTGTTATTCGTAATCAAATTTCGTTTTAATTTTTGTTAAGACAAATAAATTTTCAAAAATTTCAATTTAATAAACCATATATTTATCTTATAATGTTTCTTTAAAAAATAAATCAAAAGAAAATTTGTTTTTGCGATTTTTTTAATTAATTTTTTTTGAGTTTTTAAAAGAAAAAACAAAAATAAACATGAAAAAAATAAAAATGAAGATGAGTCTCCCCCCACACTTGATTTTGACTATGTCCCCACAGTCAACCCAAGTGAAGGGAGAAAAATAAAAAGATGACCTATATTTACATGAAAATGAACGGTATTTACTCGAGATCAGAAAGTATATCGTCAAAAATTAAATGAAATGGTCTTCCAAAGATCGATTTATTTGTCTTGTCAAGTACGTGAGACACAGCTTAAGCTTGGAAAACCAAACCGTAAATGATTTCAAAGTTTAATGTTGATTTGGGAAAACGAATGTCGTTTTATTCAAAACCAAATGAGTTATTTTATTTTCGATGATTTTCGGGGTAGATAAAACAATTGATTGAAATTGAAGTTTATTTTCATTATATTGAAATTCAAATTTATCATTAAAAACTTCTATAAAATTATTATATGAAAGTCAAAATGGTGATGTGACTCTTCCTTATCAGAATTTGACAACTCGTTTTCAAAAAGTACAAAGAAATCGTGTTCATTGAATTCGTCTTCCTTTATTGAATTATCAACAACTTTATTACATCTACCATTTTCAAAATCCAAAGTTGTTGAATTTAAATTTTCGAAATCGGGAAAAGGAAGACGAAATTTAAATCACGTTTCTCACCCTCAAAAGAATTGAAATCCAAATCGATTACCAAAATTTCAACAACTTCGTTAAGATTTTCATTTTCAATTTCAAAAGTTGATATTTGAAAATCGCTATTTGGTTAAAAGGTGGATTATCGTTTGACTCGTCACACTTTGGGATTTGGTTTTGTTGTTTCATATATGTTTCAAACAACAAATCCATGTGATTATTGTGAATTTTTTTCATTTGCTCAACAAAGTCAAATTTGTAGTTATTAACTTGAAAATTTTAACTTTGAAATTGTCGAGGACAAAAGTTTTCAATCGTATTGTAGTCGAGATTATTATCATTATCAAAATTATTTGAAAAGTGGATCACATTTTCGTTTTTATTTTGAAATTCATTTTGGAGTTCGAAATTGAATTGGCATGGGCTATATTCTAAGTCCTTTGAATTTTGAAGTGAATTCAAGTTTTGATTATTTTCAAGATTTTGACTTAAGTTATCACACAAATAAGAATTACACAAATCATTTATCATTTGATTTTGTTGTGTAGATATTTCAAGTAAAGACGAAATGTTATTTTTAAGATTTGAAGGTTGTTATCATTTTGAAAATTTTGTGCTTCAAAATTTGAATCGTTTTAAACAATAATTGTTGTTAAAATATCCATACAAATTTGGAGTGAAATCGTATGGATTATATTAATTTTCATAACTATTGTAAAATTCAAGTGAATATGGAAATTAGAAAATTTTCAAGAATGTTTTTTGGTTTTTCTTATAAAGGAAAAATATTTACAAATAAAATTTATTTTTCAAAAGGGAAATTGATTTTTATTTTGTTTTTTTTTTGTTTTTCAAATTTTTTCTTTGTTTTTGAAAGGTTTTATAATAGTTTTTTGGATTTTAGTTTTTTTCGAATTTTTTTTGGATTTTTGAAATTTCAAAGAAAAAGGATTTAAAAATTTCAAAGGAAAAAGTATATATACAATTTTTTTAGTTTTGGATTTTGATTTTTTTTTTAATATGCATGAACTAATGCAACTATATGAATGCAAGGGTCTAATTACAAATCATTTAACCTAAGTTAACCCAAAATTGCATAATCACACTTTGTCTTAAATCAACAAGATAGTTCTCAGCCAGTAAAGGGCAGGATTTATCGGTGCACCACGAATCACCGTAGCAATGGAGCCGAAGGTTTAAGTATCTTCAGAGGAACAAGCACTATAATATTTACGAATCACCGTAATATTTATAAATGGTTATTACTCTACCGTAGCCTAGACACCAAGAAATTAAATTGTTCAAATAAGACAACTTTTCAATATACAATTAAGTGTTATCGATTTCTAACTATTATTTGTAATCAAAATCTAAGATGAAATGCAAAGCAGAAATTAAATGTGAATTAACAATGCAACTACAATGGATTTTTATTTTTTTGATTTTTTTTTTAAATGCAAGCAAACAACAATGCAAAGCAAATAAAGACAATAGATAGAGGTTAAAAGCAAATTTATTCAGCAAGCAAGCTGATTTTTTTTGTTTTTTTGTTTTGGCAAGCCGTTTTCCCTTTTGTTTCCTGCAACCTGAAAAATATATACAGTTGAAATAAAAGAAAAATAAAAATGAAACCTATCCAAAACAAATGAAAACAACCTGTTTGTTTTCGTTTTTTTTTTTTTAAGATCGAATAACAATGAAAGCAAGATGTTTTTTATCGTTTACCCAAACGAAAATGAAAGCAAATATTTTTTTTTAAAAACTATTTGCAAATGAAAACAAAAACAAATTAAAACTTGTGTTTTTTTTAAGCAAGAAAGAAACTGTAAAATAAAACTCAAAAAATTAATTAAACACATAAAAAAATTTGAAACTAAATTTAGTCAGCCCACTTACAACTCAAAGCCCAAAACCGCAATATTTTTTTCTTCTTATCTGTTGATACTTAACGAAATCGTACCGGAAATACTCTTTTAAACTCAATTGAAAGCTCAGTTATACCAAACGCAAGTTCTCAACAAAAAAATGAAATTCGCGACTGGGTTATTGAGTTATTGGAGATTTGGAATTCGCGACTGGGTTATTCGATGGGTGGAGTCATCAATGGGTGATCGACGATGGGTTTAGTGATAGGGTTTCGTGGTTTCGGGTTCGAGCAAAGATACTCGGTGATTGGCGATTGGAGTTGTGGGTTGCTAGAGTTTGTTGTTCAAATCGATTGAAGATCGGATGCTCGCGATGATTTCTAGTGTATTGGGGGTTCGAGGTACATTGACGATTTCTGGGTGAAGGCGGCGAGACAATTTTTTGAGGGAGGCGATGGACTATTGGGTGGTTTGGGTTATTTGAGGAAGAGGTGGAGTTCGTTCGAGGTGATTGGGGAAGTTGAGTTGTGGCTTCGGGTTTGCAGCAGCAATGGCTTGCGAGGAGTGTGGTGGGTATATTGGAGTTCGATGGTGAACTGAAGAGCTGCAGTGCACTGTTTTGGTAGTGAATTGAGTATGAGGTGCAATGATGTAACAGTCAATGGGGTTTGTTGATGAGGTAGCAGCAAGTGTATGTGGGGATGTTGATGGAAGAGCAGGTCAGTAAGAAGTATGTTGTGCCTGTAAGTGTTGCAAGAGTGGCACAGTGGGTATGATGCTTGGGTGGAACTGTGCAGTAGCACGTGAAGTTTGAATGCAAAGCAGGTTGAATGGTGGAATGGTCGAAGGTTGTGGTTCAGGCAGGGAGGTCTCTGCTTGGAGATGATGTTGCTGGTTAGTGATGCAGTGTGAATGGTTATGATGGTTATTGAATGAGGGATTGTCTGTTGTCAGGCCCAGCCCCAGGGTAAGCCTGGTAAGACAACCGCCTAGGACAACCTATCCGGCAGGGACAAAGACGAGGGAGGTCGATGAGTATATTGTTCTGTTGAAGATAAATAAATTTTTACAAGTTGATAAATTAAAAGATACTACAATGTAGTGGAAGTAACATTGTCACTGAAGTGTGGCAACCTGAGTTCAATTCCTACCATAGTTGTATTATTTTTGCTCAGTTACCAGGAAACTGGGCTGGGGCAACAACAATGCTTGGACCGTCTCTGTCTGTTGTACTGCTGTGAAGGGGATGGTGTTTTTGGTTGTATCAGTGCCGGCAAACACAGGGATGGATGAAGGTGGTTTGTGGTAGAGGAGTAAATGTGAGAGATGAAAGTTGGAGAAGGGTTGAAGAAGTAGGGTGTTGTAGTAAATGAAGAATGATTGTGATTGAAGGTGCTTGTACAGAAATGTAACAGAGAGGAGAGTTTTGCACAAAAGTTGTATTGATAAATCAGTTTTTTTTAGAGTGATGTCTGTTAGCAGAACTGTAGAAAGAGCAAGTTGTAACCAATTTTTGTAATCAAATGCTCTATTGAAAACAGAAATGTAGAAAGAGCAAGTTGAAAATTGAGATGCATAATTTTAAAATGATCAGCTGAAACCAAACAAATGCATGCACAACGGAGAGCAACACACAATGAAATTCATTGTAAAATTTAACCAGAGCAATGCACATGAACTCAGAAGAGATTTTAATTGTAGCTAAAAACAAATGTTTATTTTTTTAACACGGTTTGTGAAATCGAAAAAGTGGACAATTTGAGAATGCACAGAATTGAATAGTGCACACAGTGTAGATAATGAAAACAACAAACACAAACAAATATTATTATTATTTTTGAGAAAATTAACACACAAAACAAACAAAAAATAAAATCAAACGAAAATAACCTGAAGAATAGAAAAATAAAATAAAAAACTATTCCCTGGCAATAGCGTCAAAAACTTATTTAACGACAAAATTTCTATCGCATTAGAAATTTGCCGAAAATTTTCAAATTAAATTTTACCGCAAGCGCATACGATTGTAGCACGTGTGTGAGTACGGGTCGATCCACGGTGAATTGTTTATATTTTTGAAATCTATTCAACCAAATTAAAGCAAAGTCGAGAGATTGTTAACTAACTAAAAAAAGTAAAAACATGCTAAAACTAAGATGAATACAAATATGAGATTAAAGAGAAATTTAGAGACAAATCCTCTTTCATGATCACATAAACCAACATAATGAAATCATGATCTCTTTTTGGTCATTTGTGTGTTTAGTTGATGCATTTATCATAAGTATGGTCTAATTGTGTTATTAATTAACACATTTAAACCATCAAACTTTAATGCATCATCTAACTCACTTATTAATTTTAATGAAAATGACATGAAATTGAAAGTAGAATCTATTTTAAGCATGTCTTATTAACTATTGAATTAGAAACATAAACCATCAAATTTTGATTCTAAATGCACTACCATTACCATGATAATATGTAGATGAAAGGTAACTGGTGATTATTATGACTAGGCATAGCCTATTTGTTTTGAACAACATAAGCTAACAAACTCAATATTAAACACAAAATCACATAAACATCTAACTTTCCATTAAGCACAAAAGAGACATAAATGCGATGTTGCATCTACATGATTCAACAGAGCTTCATTACCCCTATATTGAAGAGATTAACATCTCATTTGTGTTATCATATCAACACATGTAGAAAGCAACATGAAATAAACAAAAACAAAAGGAAAAGGAAAAGGAAAAGGAAAAGGAAAGCTAATGGAAAAGAGAATTAATCGAATTGCATAAAATAAAATCTACATTATTAGCATGAAAGAAAGAGAGCATGTAAGTAAAATAAAACACTAATTAACATTGCATAAAAAGGATAAGTACATGAAATAAAAATGGATAAGTAGCCATGAAAAAAGAAAGAGAGCTTGTCTTTTTATTTTGAGCCTAAACTAAACAAAAAGAGACTAAGGAATAAGAGGGTTACATGAAATATAAGGGGTATTTATACATGTGTTAAACCCTAATTCATATTTTTAGAGAATGCCCAAACCACCACTTCGGAAAGTGTGGTGGTCAAGTGACCATTAGCATCCAATAATCATCCATTAAGTGTGCATAAATATTTAATAGCCTTTTAGCATGTGCATTAGCTCCTAAGTATACATTAAGGTAGGTGGTCAAGTGGGATTATCCATGATCATCATTTTAAATTATTTCCATCTTCATTTGTTCTCTTCACTCTTGTGCATGCATATATCATCATGAAAGCACTTGTAAAATTCACTAAATTTCCTACAAAATAACATAGAAAATTCCAAATAAATTTTCACAATTTAGTAAATGCACAAAAATAACCATTTTACCCCTAAATGAAGATGAATACGTGATAATTTGAAAATAATTTGAATTTTGTTAAAATACCCAATATGATCATTTATTTAATTTAAATAGATTAAATATTGTGGTAAAAATATGCACATTTACGTGCACATCAAGTACCCCCACACTTATCTTTTTATTCATCCTCGAATAAAAAAACTAAGATAAATCCATTTTCTTAGGGAATACAATTGCAATGAGCATATGCAACAAGCCATTAAACCTCTAGGTGTCCCTAGTAGGACTAATGTTATCTCGTGAGGAATTTCAGCGGATACTACACACAAAATCTGAATGCAAAGTGAAAATATTTACAAAATGCAAGATTTCTTTACAAAGAGATGAATGCAAGTTTTTTTTTGAAAATATTTACAGTGAAGGATTTACTTTTAAATTGACACAAATAAGGTAAATAGGTTTTGGTCATTATCTCGAAATTTAAGCCATGTACTCGTCAAAAGTTCCAATAGAAACGAATTTATCGTAACAAATGGGCTATAGTTTAACTCGTTGTTTCGGTCGATAATACAGTGTAACTATGAAATGGATCCTTCGTTGATTATTAATGTTTATCAAAGTGGTATTTTCATTTCTTTCCAATACAAGTCAAATAAAATAAGTTAAAATATTGATTGGATTTCAATTGTTTACTCTCTCCATTTTTCTTTCGAAATTTTTTATTGATATTTACATATGCCTGACTCAGGTAAACTAAGGCCAAATTTATTACCCATGCACTGCTTTACGGACTGATTTGAGAGGAATACAGAGTGTGACGAGTGAACACTTATCCCTTATTTATATACATACAACTAACTCAGATAAACTGAGGACAGATATACAGATCCTGCACTGCTTTTCGGATTTACGTGAGAAGGGTACAGAGCATAGTGAGTGAACACACGAGTGCGAACAAATGACTCTAGGTATTAAAAATATATACGTATATACAAATGTTTTTTTTTACTTATGTATTTTTTGTATTTTTTTCTATATTATTTTAGAAAGAGAGAGTTTTTCAAAATCAACTTAGCATCATTTAACTTAGAAGACAAAAAAATGTTATATCTTCACTTCAAATCGACCGCTTTTTAAAACAAAAATTTTCAATTAGGATGTATTTCATAATTAACACGTATGAATCTTCCTATATGCTAGTTAAACCATTGTAATTTGTAATCAAGTTTTGTTTTTATTTTTGTTCAGACAAATAAATTTTCAAAAATTTTAATTTAATAAACCAAAACCATATATTTATCTTATAATGTTCCTTTAAAACATAATCAAAATAAAAAAATTGGGATTTTTTTAATTTTTTTTGAGTTTTAAAAGAAAAGGAAAAAATAAACATGAAAAATAAAATAAAAATGAAGACGAGTCTCTCCCCCACACTTGATTTTGATTGTGTCTCCATAGTCAACCCAAGTAGAGGGAGAAAAATAAAAAGATGACGTATATTTACTTAAAAATGAACAGTATTTACTCGAGATCAGAAAGTATATCGTCAAAAAGTAAATGAAACAATCTTCCTAAGATCGATTCATTTATCTTGTCAAGTACGCGAGATGCTGCGTAAGCTTGGAAACCAAACCGTAAATGATTTCAAAGTTGAATGTTGATTTGGGAAAACGAATTTCGTTTTATTCAAAACCAAATGAGTTATTTTATTTTCGATGATTTTTGGGGTAGATAAAACAATTGATTGAAACTGAAGTTTATTTTCACCATATTGAAATTCAAATTTATCATTGAAAACTTCTTCAAAATTATTGAATCCAAAGTCAAAATTATTGATTTCATATATCTCTAAATAAAATATACCATAAGGTAAAAACAACTGTCGCCTGCCTGAACATGTGAACCAAGTATCATCAACTCCCCAGGCCCCAATAATCGAAAGTTTATCTAGATAAGGAGTTGATATACCTTCATATGTTAGCTAAATCTGTATGCATCATTCTATGTCCTTAGTCATTTACCTATGGTGAAGTCACATTTAGCATCCCGATGCATGAGCCATAACTCGAACAAATAACGAATCCCCACATGGATTCCCACATCTCTAACAGATCACGAACCTCTACATGGGTTTGAGCATCTCGAACAAATCTCAAATCTCCACGTAAATTCCAGCATCTCAACTAGATCCACTTCCGAGAGATAGTACACGAATCTCAGTTTTGAAATGGTTTACAGCAAGTACTACCAAAGTGTACTTATCTGATCTCAGTCTCTTCATGACCGAATCGATGAATTTCCAGTTAACTTAACTCTAGTTTTTTAAGAAATAAATAAACGATGATAAGGATGGGATCATCTCATATCAAGATGGATTTCCTTATCACTTATCCTAGAAAAGAAAGACGAGTTTTTACGTTGCTTATATCGTCACTGAGTGAATGACCATACTGTATTATTCTTGTGTTTCTTCTTAATATTTCCAAAGTTAATTTGGTCAAATTCAACGGCAATGAAATGACTGCATATGGGAATCAAGTCTCGTATACTATTACGTTTCCGACCTTTTCAACTTCTACTATCCCTCGATCAAGAGTAAAGCTTGAAAGGTTAGAGCACTATTACTTCTACACTTACTCGAATCATTATTCTTAACTCCTAAAGATAGAATCAAATTACTTCATCGGCTTTAAGTGCTAAGCACATGACTGTATACTTTCCATAGACATGCAACCACAAAAAGCATGATTAACTCACATAAAGTATAATCAAGTCACATAAATGACTTTTAATCTCTCTTTTATTTACTTAATCTTTATTAATTAAAACCTCATTCATTAGTGAAACTCTTTTTTATCTAATATAACTTTTTCATTAATTAAAACTTCATTCTTTAATTAAAACTTCTTATAATTGAACTTCTTTCAATTAAAACGTCTTACTTTAATTATAACTTCTTTCTATAATTATAACTTTTTTCTTTATTTAAAATTTCTTTCTATAATTAAAACTTATTTCTATAATTAAACTTATTTATTAATTAAATCGTCTATTATTAAACTCCTTTATTAATTAAACTCATTTATTAATCAAACTCCTTTATTAATTAATAATATATAGGAGTCCTTCCGGGGGGACCTCATATATATAAGTTCTTAAAGCTAGAGTTGTTTCATACCAATGCTCCTCCCCGAGGTTTCTCAAATCACATGAAGCCATGAAGCTTTTAAATACTTCCTTTTTATACTTGTATATATATTTAATTTACCTTTATAAAAGATATTTTCTTATATTCTACTATTACACTATTCATATGTACTCTTTTCACTATCTATGTATTTTACTATTTACATATTTTACTATTCGCGTATTTTACTATTTATCTATACTCTTGTCTATACTTCAAAATTATTCATATACTAATCTCAAATGGTATAGGTATATTCACAAATCATTAACAAGATTTACTTACTTTAAAATATAAACAAAGAGGTTAAAAACAAATGTTAACATTGTTACTATAAACCCACTTCTCTTTTATTAATGAAGTTTTACTTTTCCTATCTTTTTATATAAGATTCCATATTTTTTATTATCCTTAAAATATCCATTAAGGGTTAAACACAATTGTTGCTTAAATATTTATCACTACAAACCAAAAAACATAAATTTATAATTATCCTCAAAGTATTCATTATTAAAGTACTAATTATATTCCTAAGTATACTTAATAAGGGTTAAAAATAAATGAAAAAAGTAATGTTTACTATAACCTAAAACCATTTTTATACTTATTATTAGCTTTAAGACATTCATTTTAAAGATCAAGCATATCAACACTTATTAGTTAAGGTAATACGCTTTTAATTTGACTTCTCAGGACCATTTGTTCAAATTAAGAGTTAAAATCTAAAACTTCCTTTGGTGCTTTTATAAAATACTTAACTTACCTTTTAAAACTTACACACACACACACACATGTGTGTGTGTGTGTGTGTGTGTGTATAGACACACACTTTTAAAATACCTATAATTATGTTGAAACACTTTTAAACTACTTAAAAATATATTATAATTATCTATATAGAATATTATGTAAAAAAAAAATTGGAAATAAATAGAAAAATAAAAAACAAACATGTTTTATTTTAAAGCCTCTTACTTTAAAAAAATTTAATTAATTACTAAAAATATATTAAACTTAAAACAAATTATAAAAGAATCTAATATATGTTATAAAAAAACCCTAAAATGTTAGAGAAAAATACTTAATCTATATATCATTTTAAAACAATTTAAAGTTACGAATAGAAAAACTAGCATTTCCAGAATTGCTATCTACAATATTTGCAATAGGTGAAAAGTATTCCAGAAGCAAAGGAAGCATTCTCAGAAATGCTATCTAAAGTTCTATACCAGTTTAACACAGTTTTGCAAGAACTTTAAGACTAGTTTTCGAAACTAAAATAAATGATTTTTGATCCCTTTTTTATAGTAGCTAGTATACTTATGTTATTTAAGAAACATGGAAAAAGACCTTAAGGATATCTTTCAAAGTTGACTTGAAAATTGTATAACAAAAAGCGATTTTAAAGTGCATCCATAGCGACCTTTTCGCTTAAACTATTCACAACACACTTCAACTTTTCATATAACATTAATAAACATGTAAATAATAAGTCCTGGCTACGTTACATATTTTATAGGGTTACAAGAGAGATAATTCTACATATAATGTTGTCACTTACTTTCCAAAGTAAAGAGAGGTCTTAAAGTAATAACTTGCATTGTTCTTCATTTAAACTGTATATTTTAACAACAAATATACACATAACATATACTTGCATGATGGTGAATAAATCACTTATAAACATGATAAATCCAAGCCCATGCACTCAAGAACCTAGAAACAACTTCCTACCGTCACCCAATGCCCAAAGCTAAATCCATTGCCTTCAAAATCACAAAACTAAGCCTCCTTCATGTCTTCATTGGTCATGGCTTAAAAGAGATTCCCAATTTCTTCTTTATTTCTTCACTTCTTGGATGCTATTATGTGTTCTAATGATGATATAAGAACTTTGTGCGAGATTGGAGAAGATAGGTGTTGATTTGAATATGTTTTGAAAGAAAGAAGAAAAGAAAAGAGGTGTTTGAATTTAAAAATTTTTGTCTCAACTTTGAAATATGGAATTATGAACATAAGAGCAATGAAGATAATGATTTAGCAACACAAAATGCCTCCTTTGCTCTTCAAATATGGCTGGCCAAACCCCCCTATTTTCCATGCACATGCCTTCCTTTTACATACACCATACTTCCCTTAAAACACTCCATGATTCGCGCTACAAGAAGATGACCAACTAGTTATTTGTATGTAGCGTCAAATGATAGTTATAATAAAGGATTTTTAACAACTGGTATTTACTGCTAATTGTAATAAAGGGTATTCGACAATCGAGTTTGCTTACCAGTTGTAATAAACGTATTTATAGCGACTGTTTGTTTTAGCCAATCGTAATAGAGTTCAATGATAATTAATTAATTTCAACTGTTGTAAATATTTGTTTATAACCATTGTTCACCCATAACTTGAAAGTAATTAATGTTTAAAATTTAATATTTAATTAATTTACAATTTTAATAATTAATATTTAATAATTCATTATAGTTCATAACTTCACATTTTTAATAATTAATTATAATTAATAATTAAGACCTATATTCAATAATCAGTATTTAATAATTAACTATAATTAATAATTAAGACCAACGTTTAATAATTAATAATTAAGTTTGATATTTAATAACTATCAATTAATAAGTACTATTTAGTAATTAAGAAGTAATATTTAATATCTAATAATTAATTTTTAATAATTATTAGTTAATAATTAATATTAACTAATTAATATTAAATAATTAATTACTAATAATTCTATAAAAATTATGACAAATATTTAATAACAAAACTTAATGATTACTAAGTGACATTTAATAATTATTAATTAATAATGACCATTAAAAATTGGTAATTAATAATAATCAATAATTAAGACAAATATTTAATAATTTATAAATGGTGGTTTATAATTAATAATTTATAAACGAAAATTTAGATAAGAAATTATTTATAATTTATAACCAATGATTATTAATAAATAATTTATAAAAACTAATTATTTTCTATGATAAATAATTTTTATATTTAATAATTTATTATAATTAATAGTTGATAATTAGTAAATTATAGTTAATCTTTATTAGTTACATTTAATAACTAATAATTAATATTAAATTACTAACGTTTATATTTTATAATAATTGCAATTAGTATTTGATATTAAATAATTACTTTTAATATTTAGTACTTATCTTAATAATAAGTAATTACTATTAAATAGTTAATAATTAAGAGTAATATTTAATATTTAAAAATCAATAAGTAATAAGTGATATTTAATAATTAGACGTAATACTTATTATACAATATGTAGTAATTATATTTAATGTTCAATATTTCAAAAAATTCGAAAATTTGAAATTTTCTATAATAAATTTAAAAATATTTCATAAAATTTAAAAACAAAATTATGAGTTTTTCTATAAAAAATATACAAATATACATAAAATTTAAAAACAAAATTTATTGCAGCATGTATTGTAGCTTTGCAACTTTGTATGACACAAAGTAGTACGAGCTTTCTTTAGGATCCAAACCTAAAATTTTTGCCTCCAAATCAAAAAAATTGGCTCCACTACAAAACAATGATCTTGTCCCCCTCTCATTCGAGATCTTAATCTTAGAGTGAAGGATAAATGATAAAGTAAGAGACAAAAGAAAACAATGTCCACCTAATTCATCGCCATCAACAGCATAATCCAAATGTTCCCATGCAACAAATCTACCCTTACCTCGACTCAGATGACCTGGCCACCTTCTCCTCGATAAGAAAACACTACTACAAAACCAACTATCTCTGCCATTGCCACATGTCAATACCGAACTGTTGTGCCGCAAAACCGTCACGCACGGTGACCGGTTTTAAGAATATGACGTCAGCGTGCATAAAGGTGAAGTGTGATGCCCCACCCCGAGACCCACATTAAAAAGTAACGTTACTGGGTAATATTGTCTGCTAATGCGGGGAATAGAGCTGGTTAGGAACGACTATCTATAACATTGTCTTAAACATCTACTGAATACATCGATAAATGCTCTAAAAAAATTTCTAACTCAAGTGGCTCGACATATCCAATAAATGCTTAATACAAAACTGTAGGTGGTTAATGGATCTATCAGAATAAAATACAACAACTAAATGCAAATCATATCACCAGAATAGCAGAAATATATATGCACACATATACAGATACATCACCAGAGTAATACAAAATGATACAACATTTGTGGTAAGACAACCACAATATGTATACACGAGTCAAAATAATATCATCTGAGTCAACACAAAAGGCTACAACAAAAAGGTGCTAGCTGGTATATCAAAGCGGAAGCAGAATGGCTAAGTCCAAAAGGGCACCTAACCTAAAACATCTCAGTCTGACCCAAGTATAAAATACAGAGGTCAGTCTAGCTAAAACAATCGGTTTAACAGGATTAAACGATAATTAAAAGCATAAAGATAAGGGTGATATTCTTCTCAAATGAGAAGGAACAATTCTAAGTATATGTGGTTACTCCAAGTGATATAGTGGTATCACTAAACAAGTTTACAATCTCAAAAGAGATAAACTCCATAACAAAAGCTCTAAGCAAAAGCATGCCTCATATTATCGTCATATCACAAAATCAACAATAATTTAGGGAGAATCATAACTCCTAAAAAGGAGAAATCCCAACCCACCATATAGGCAATCTCAAAAGCATTCTCGAAGAGGAATCTCAATAAAAAATACACCATAAGGCAATCAAGTGTATCTTCTAAACGGAGAGTACAAATCCCAAATAAACGCCATATGGCAATCTCAATATAAGTGCTGGAAGCTCAAATCTCAAATCTTAAATATAGAACTCTAAAGAGTTCAAATTCCCAAAATGGTAATCGCCATATATATATGTGTGTGTGTATATATATACATATATGTATGTATGTATATATATAATATCAAACGGCTCGAATGACCAACTATGAAAAAGGCGATACACTTGGGAAATCACAATAATCAATGAAATCATCTCAAAGAATTTGCACGTGCATATGGCCGAAGCCTGACAAGTACTGCTCTATTAAATAAGGCGCCACCCCCGAAGGCAAGTACGTCGCAATGACAAATACGTCTCGAAGACAAATATGCCGCAATGGCAAACGTCTCAAGGACAAATACGCCATAATGGAAAATACGCCGCAATGGCAAACGTCTAAAGGACAATGACCCAAAGGTCCAGCACTGGCAATGCATCCCGAAGACAAATGTGTCACAAACTCTCAGATAGGAACCCGAAAAGTGTTAACGTGCATCTCATACCACATGTTCGCACTAAACGGTTTACTAATCGCTATAAATGCCACACTAGAAAGCAGTAAAATGTTTACCTCCTCTCATCGGTAAACACGACCTAAAGATCAAAACGATCAAACAGACAAGTCAGTTTTTAACCGATGAGTTAAACGCACATGTCCAGTACAACGTGTTTTACCAAACCATTAATTCTCCTACTCATTCGCTTGAATAGTGCAAAAACGTGTATTTTGTATATAAAGTAATTTAGTCAAGAAAATAAGCGTTTAAAACCATTTTTCGAAATCAATTTTGAAAACCATATTAGAAAATTTCGTTAGTTCGTTGCTGGAATCAAAAGATATAAGCATGCAAAGAAGTAACCCAAACTGGTTTCACAGAAAAGAAAACTATCAGTAGAAAATCGATTATAAAAGCTCATTTTTGTACAAATTCAAGCATTTTTCAACTTTTGCTTGGCTAGATTTGTGAGATTGTCAAATCACCTTGATTTTACAGTGCATAAACTTGGATTAGAGCTGAAAGGTTGGAGCTTTGGCTTGATTTTAGCCTTTAGGAACCCGTAGAAGAAGAAACAACAACATGCAAAAAAGGGAAACAAATTAACAGACAACTCTCAACTTAAAATAGGATTTGGGGAAATTATTTAGGTTTTGGGATTAGATTACCTTTAAATTCATTTTAGTTTGATAAAACTCTCAACTTGCTTGAAGAAATTTTGAGTTTTGAAAGCTTGGAATTTGAAAATTGGTGAATTTCTCTTTACTTGTTTAAGGAAGAAGGTAAAATAAGTTTCTGTACACATAGTAGAGTGTTTTCTTCTTTTCTCATTTTTAGATTAAGGCTAAGTGGACTTTTGGACCCAAAAATTAAAAGAAAAATAATTAGGCTAAGTGAATGTATTTAACACTTAAACCAAAATGCACATATATACACTGTTTTATAAAACAAATTACATTTTCTTTTAAATTTTAATTCCAACAATTAATGTAAACCTACGTACATATGAAATAAAATATTTTTCATCATATAAAAAGATAATTTTATTTTTAAAAATATTTTTATTATTAAAAATCCCTATTTTACAAAAATACACAATTTTACACTAATAAATGCATAATACCTTATTTTAAATTTCTAAAATTTTACATTTTCTTGCTTAGAAAATTATAACTGTAACATCCCGCCTTTTCACACACTTTAAACCAACACACGTACCAATTAAAAGCATACGGAAGGGCGGATTGTTATGGGGTAAATAAGAATAACAGAGAAGAAATAAAACAAAACAGAATCTCACGGCGGAAGGATAAAATATAATAATAAATATACAGTTCATAAACAGTTTACAAAACTCTTGATTCTTCTTTATACAATAAATATCAGAGTTACACATACCAATACAATCAATGCAGCGGAACAGTATGAGTGTGGTGCAATACTATAAATAAAATAATACGACTCTTCATCTTCGTCCTCCAAAGCTAAAGTCATCGATCCTGAAACGCTCGGACTGACCCGAGCAAATTTGAAAAGACAAAAACACTCGAGTCAGAACTAAAAGATCTTATGTGAGTTAAATTAACAGAAATAAATATGAGTACAGTAACTCAAGAGATGCTCGGGATTTACATCTCCTAAGGATCCATTAAACTATTTACTATGTAGTATATTGCGCTATTATAGTAGTGTCTATTTATAAAATAAACTTACTTTTAAATAGCGTTAAGGCTTTACATTTTCCACCTTAACACGTAAAATGCCAATAGTCTATACAGTACCATAATACCTCCTGATCGGGAGGCTACCAGAGGATACTCCATAGGTACGACACAAATAGAAACTCGTAGTAAAGGCTCGGTATGGTAGGTGACACGGCACAACTAGGCAATGCCAGGGTAGATATACTAATTGCTATCCAGGCTGGTGGAAACGCGTAGCCGCAGTTACCGCCCACCTCGGACTAACTCCCCAAAATCAAAATATAGAAGTGGCCACTGAATCAATCCAAGTCAAAGTATAATATCGAAGAGGACGGTCCGATCAGAGGAATGACCTCATTGGCCTGAGAATCGCTCCTGTTTTAGCCACCTTATGCCAACTCATGGGAGTCGGGTCCACGTATTTACCTTACAGGAAACGTCGCCACCACCTACTTCATTCTGGAATCTCCACCGCGTACACGGTTAGTCAAAGTGGTTTTCGGTATCGACAGAGAGTATGTCCATATTCGATCCCGGTCTCTTTGCCAACCCATCGTTATTATCACCGCGGTCATTTAAAAATAGGTTATACTTTAAAAATCAGAATAAACATTCCATTTCATAACCATGAATACGATATCATTTCAAACCCAAAGCCATATTTTATCACTTATCCCAAATATAATTCTTTTCCAAAATCATAATGCTTTAACTTCATAACGTCTGAAAATCAAATATTTCAAAGCATAATATTTTGAAAATCATAATTTAAAACCATAACTTCTAAAAACTTGAATGGTTTGGACATTCAACGGTATATGAATTAAATGGTTTAACTTAAATGTTACTTTGTAAAGAAAATAGTTCTCATGGCTTTACAAATACATTTCTTTATTAAAGTCTAAACCAAAATTTATATTATCTCTCTCAAGTTCCAAAACCACTTCAATTTATTTATATATACGTATATCCATTTTGAGTATCAATATTTCAAACTAAAGTTGGATTTTATTCTTTCAACAAATCAATTGTTCTATTAATTAGTCTTGAATATTCATATAAAATCCATAAATAATAAGACTTCAATTTCTAGTAATAAAATATATATATTTTTCCCAATTCAAATTATACTAGAATATTCATTTCAATATATTTTGGAAAAAATCCAATTATAAATATCATATCTTAAAATTTCCAAACTTAACATTTAAACATATGATATAAATTATTAAACTCCATTTTCTTAATTTTCTTCCATTTTTAATAAAGATTTTTATACACCTTTTAAATTTCAAAATTTTCAACTTCATATGTATATATATATGGAAGAAAAATATTTATACAATATAAAATTTAAGATTTTTATAAACCGTATTCCATCCAAACCATAGAAATCACATTAAAATAGTTATATATAGACCGCGGTGCCTGTATAAAATTTTCTATCCTATGGTCAAGTGATACGGATATTTATCATTTCAATCCGCAATTTAAAAGATATAAAATTTTGCGGTTGTATATCATTTCAAACCACAATCCCGAATGAAAGGAAATATGCATGATAATTTGCAATTTAATGATATACAATAAAACATCCATCAACATCACCCATCATCCAATCACAATCATCAAGCAATATCAATCAATAACAATTTATATTTGATAATATATAACAGGTAATAACTGGCAATTTTATTCAGATTAAATTTAACAACTATTAATATAACAGTTTATATTCAGTAATAATCTATATAACTGTTAACTAGCAGTTTATAGGCAAACAAATAAATTCTAACTATCAATTAATACGCAATAAATAAATTAAATTAACAGTTAAATTTAATAAATGCAATCCAACAAATATGAGTGAAATAAACATGCCAAATACTCCTAAATAAATTTCTATTCATTTCTAAAATTAATTTAACAAACATAAAAGCTTCTAGTAGTTGTGAGTGGGTTTAAACACTCACCTTTGGAATTTAAATCGAATTTAAATTCAATTTAAACTCAAAAATTTGACGGTCTCAGAATTTGTCCAAACCAGCGTCATTGGGTCTGGAATTTAAATACGAACCTAACAAAAAAAATTTCGTTTGAATCCGAGGTCGTATGAGAAAGTTATGGCAAAAAATGGTGATTGAAATCATAAAAAAAAAAGAGAAATGGAACACATATTCACTTTAATCTTTGCCACGTCAGCAAGGCAATCACCCACCTCGTCTCTTCCTGTACGCATGAACCCGCTCCTTTACCAAAACGCGACCCAGAACCCTGGCCGTTGACAACGCACGCAACGCCCCCTCCTCCCTGTGCTAGCCGCGGCCACGCGCGAGGCCCCTGCCGCATCGCTCGACCTCACGCCCTCGATTGCGCACAAAAACCCTACTGGCTCGAGCAATTCTTCACAGCAGCCGCCTCCAATATCTAACCCTGGCTGAATTTTCCCCGATGATCCAACCGTTGAATCGCGAAATCAAGTATACCGATGAACTCCCCATCGTCCACTCTCCAAAACCCAGAAATCGTTTGTCGATCTGACGAACTTTGTGACGACGTGATGAACGGTCGGGACTGTTTCAATTTATTCTGGGTACACGATAACTCCATTTGAAAAACGAATTTCACCATGAGATTATGTGTTTCGAAAACATTGACGTATATTTTTGTGGAATTTTTCTGGAGAGTTTGAATTTTCATTGAAATTTGGATTGAAGTAGATCTAGGTTGCATTCATTTGAGGAGGAGAAGGAGATGAAGAAATGAACGTACAGCAAAAGGGAAAATAAAATGGGGCTAGGGTTTATAACCGTGCTTATATAGGTAGACTAGAGATAGAGTAGATGGATCGGATAAGTGAACGTACGGAACAAACTATGGCCCAAAAAGCCGGTTCTGACCCCGGAACGAAATTTATCAAACCCATATATCCAGATAGGTATTTTAAAATATTCTGAACGCGATGGAAAAAGTTTCACGACCAAATTCGATCGTATGAAGAAGTTATGTTGAAAACAAAATTTCCAAATTGATTTCAAATTGATTTCTTAATTAAACCGATTTCAAGGCGTTTCGCGTCCGTACGATCAAACGACAGGTCCAATTGATACGAAACTTGAAATCCTATAATAATTCACCGATACGGATTCGATGAAACTGGTTTCGTCGAAATCCGAGTCCGTGACAAAAATGGATATTTTTAATATTCATTAAATAAATTAAATAAATTATAAAATCCAATTTTTACATCTAAATTCAAAAATTGACCAAATTTTCTCCCTTTAAATTTTCTTAACTATTTACTCCAATTCTAAACAATTTAAGTGTCAATAGTTGTTCTATTCATCAATTCAAATGTAAATTCTTAACTTCAATATTAATTCCAATTTTAATAAATTCAACATTATAAGTTTAATTAAATTCACTTTCTTTCTATTATTCAAGGTTATTGATGTCAATTTAATGAAACTAACATTGGCTCAATATCTATACGTTAAAAATCTCAATTCTAAACTTAGATCTCAACTTATGAAATAGTTAAATAATTTATTCCATCTAAATTTGTAAATTTGTATCCTCCTAATATCTAAAGAATAAAATTTTAACTTACAATCTTTATATTACATATTTACTAGTAGATTTGTGTCATTTCTACCTCCTTAGATATTTAAAAATAACTAAAAGCAAATTCACATATAAATGCATTGCCCGTTATTTCAGTAAATGAATTTCAAAGGTTACTGCAATTAATCCAATTTATTGTAATAAATTCCAACAAATTTGATTTATTGGATTACAACTCAATAATAAACCAATTATTACTCAACTACAAAGTTAACGTTCCTTTTATATTCCATTACAGTAATATTTCCCAAATTTCATCTTTTGTTTGCATAAATTACCGTATTTCAATTTTATTGTAATCTTGTTAACTTACACATAAATAAAACTTAACAACTAATAGAATAAATAACTTACAAAATTTGTTGTCATAAATATATTTTATAAGTCTACACTAAATTATTATCTTACAATACATTTTTACGTTACTATAAAATTTATACACTCTTCCGTTACCATATTAATAATTACTAAAGTAACGTTCATTCTTAATAACAACGTTATACTATTCAACATATAAAAGGACTCCATTCCCCAAATACATTCATTTATATTTATTCCTTTAAAGTTCTCCTTTATTAACTAGACACATTAATTTAGATTCATTTACATCGAATGCCCTTCTTAGCTATATACTCAATACATGTTAAATCTACATAATTTTTTTACCCTTTTATTCAAATTCACTTATACCATCAATAACAAAATGTTGCCCTAAATTTAGATTCAATTATATACATTAGATAAATGGGTAAACTTTTGTAATTACCCCATATATGAAAATATTTTTATGCATACATTTCCACTTACTTACTATGCATTCATTTATTAAATTACTAATTGCCTTAGTCAACTTATCCCCTATTTACTACCAAATTTCAAATTTAATTATGGCTTATCAATACATAAAATTTACATAGGCAAAACAAATTTTATTACTATCTTAAGTCCATTTATTATTGACAACATTCATTAAATTTCCTTATCAACACTTATTGCATTGATTTATTCAGCGGTCACCTTTTATTTAGTTACTATCCATTTTACAATCCAATGTAAGTCTTCCACTATTTATTTTATATTAAATGAATTCCATTCTACTTAATCTTTTTATTGATATTCACTAATTCAACCCTTATATCAGTTTCTTATATTTAACTTTAAATCAAATTGTGACAATCTACACTATCCAAATCTATTGTCATAAAATTTTATTGTTACACTAAATTACAACTACTATACCAAAATTCTACATTTATTCTAAATTAGATTAGAAATTATATTAATTCAATTCATTTAATATTATTAATTTAACGGGTCGTTACAATAACAAACCATTTCAAACTCAAATTTATAACCAAACACATTTTTAAACCAAATTTCTCCTTTCTCTTCAAAAAAACCTTTAAAAAACCAAATACTTCCTTTAAAAATTACTAAAAGAAGTAATTGGTAATAACTAATAAAATTATTGCATTTTTCAATATTTAAAAGTCATATTCAATTCATTATTAACCTAAACAAACAAAATAAAGTTACCAAACCTTATTTTCACATTTTATTACCAAAATTCATTATTTATTTCAAATAAAAAACTTAAAATCTCCAATTTATTTTAATTTACAATATTAAATTAACCGGTAATCACCAAAACTAGGGTGGTTATAGACTACCCGTATAAAAATTATGTCCTGGCAATTTCTTCAAAAGAGTTCGTATCCAACATATTTATTTCATCAATTAAAAGAAAAGGAGATAAGAAATATTCTCACCATCGCTATGAGAAGAAAGAAAACTAGGGTAGGATCGCTTGATAAACTCTTTGGTTTCCCAAGTGCGGTTATTGGGATTAGTGGACCATTGAACTTTAATGAGCGGCATGTCCTTATTTCGAAGGCGTCTCACCTCCGAAGCAAGTACGCGAATAGGCTGCTGCACGGTAGATAGGTCTGGTGAGATCTCAAGGTCTTGAAAATCAGGAGAATCGATAATAGAATCCGACTCTCGAAGACACTTCCGAAGCTGAAAGACATGACACACGTCTTGAATGCCAGATAGATGAGCTACAAATGAAACTCTATAAGCCATAGGGCCAATACGTTTAGTAATAGGAAACGGTCCTATAAAGCGAGGAACTAATTTCCCAGTCGTACGAAAACGCATAACCCCTTCAAAGGAGATACACGAATCAAGGTAAGATCACCAACAGATAACTCGAGAGGCTTCCTATGGATGTTTGCATAGGATTTCTGGTGGCTTTGTGCCTCTTTCATTCTCTGCTGAATAAGAATAACCTTATAAGAAGAATCACGAATGGAATCAGGGCCTAGGATAAGCTTCTCCCCGGATTCCAACCAACACGAACGTGGTCGACATGGCCTTTCGTATAGGGCTTTGAAAGGAGCCATACCGATACTAGACTAAAAGCTATTGTTGTAGGAGAACTTCATAAGAGGCAAGCGGTCCTCCTAGCTACCACTAAAATGCAGAATGCAAGAACGAAGAAGATCCTCTAAGATATGATTCACCAGTTCTGTCTGTCAGTCAGACTGCGGATAATATGCTGTGCTGAAATTAAGCTTTGATCCTAAAGCTTGCTGAAGACTCTGCCAGAAATGACTAATGAAATTGGATCACGGTCACAAACAATCAAACTAGGAATACCGCACAGTCTCACAATTTCCTTGATATATAACTTGGCCAGATGAGAAATAGTCATATTAGACTTAATAGGAATGAAGCAAGCAGATTTAGTGAGGCGAACAACAATAACCCAAACACTGCAATGGCCCGATCTTGAACGAGGTAGGCCATCAATGAAATCCATGGAAATCTGACCCCACATCAACAATGGGACCTCTAAAGGCTGAAGAAGACCAGAAGGGCGCTGATGCTCGGCTTTGATGAGTTGACATGTCATGGAATTACTCACATAACTTGCCACATCATGCTTCATGCCTTCCTAATAATAAAGGCTTCTCATGTCGGCATACATCTTACTACTGCTGGAATGAATGGTATACTTAGAAATGTGACAATCATCGAGAGTGTCCCGCCTAAGTCCAGAATCAGAAAGCACTACTAAATGGTTCTTCTTGCGAAGGTACCCATGAGAATCAATGTTGAAATCCCTCGACTCCTCGTCACGGGACTTAGACTCACAAATCTGAGAAAGGTGCACAAGATTAGGATCTTGTCGCTGAGCATTGGCTATACGATCCAATAAGCTGGGTCGAGCTTCCAAACCGAATAATAAAATAGGTGAATCAAAATATAGAGCATGATCCTGAATATCATAAAGAGATAAGGTATCAAGAACATCCCACTCGTCTAGCATCATAGAAACGATAGCCGAGTGTTTGCGGCTAAGCACATCAGCAACATGATTCCCCTTTCTAGGGGTATACTGGATATCGAATTCATAGGAGGCAAGGAACTCAAGCCAACACTATTGCCTCATATCAAGCTCCTTTTGAGTGAACAGATACTTCAAAGACTTGTGATCAGTATAGAGAATGAAGCGCTTGCCTAATAGATAATGTCGCCAAATCTTCAAGGCGAAGATTATGGTGGTTAACTCGAGGTCATGAGCGGCATAGCATACTTCATTCGGTCGTAGTTGCCTAGAGCGTAAGCAACTACCCGATCTCTCTGCATAAGCACGACACCGAGCCACATCTACTAGCATCGGTATAGACAACGAGATCGTGATTCCCTTTGGGAACCACAAGAATATGAGCATTAGTGAGAAACTCCTTCAACTACTGAAAAGAAGCTTCACACTCGTCAGACTAAACGAATTGAACGCCTTTCCGAGTAAGGCTAGTTAGAGGAAGCACAATGTGAGAGAAATCCTTAATGAATCAACGGTAATTACCCGCTAATCCAAAGAAACTGCGTATCTCATGAACATTCTCAGACCTCTTCCAATTCTAGATGGCTTCGATCTTCGAAGATTGACCGAAATGCCCTCGGAAGAAACAACATAGCTTAAGAACTTAACCTTATTCTCCTTAAAATGGCACTTGGAGAATATTTTTTTGAGTTGATGCTGACGAAGAATACTCAAGACAATCCTCAAATAGTGAGCATGCTCGGTCTCTGTTTGCACAAAAAATGGACAAACACCTCAAAGTCGTATGATTTAGTTGATTTTGTGTTGTTCTTAGCGGTTTGGGTGATTTATGCAAATATATAAAAAAACAGGGGCTAAACTGTAAAAGACACGTAGATTTATAGTGGTTCGGCCAGAACGTGCCTACGTCCACTTTATATGTTATTCTCTCTTTTCTTTCAGATTACAAGTACAAAGCTTTGTATACAAGTATATGAAAGTTGTTTGAAAGTTCCTTCCGTGCTTGAGCTCTCAAACTTGTCTGCCATTGTTGTACCCCTGCCCCTCTATTTATAGAGTGAGGCTGGGGGCAGGGGTCTTGGATGTATATAGCTGCTGGTGGGCCTAGGCTGAAGAAATCTGGCCTGGCAGCGTTCTGGTTCGGCGAAGCTTTGGTTGAGTTCGGTTCGGTGGTGCCGCCTTGCGTTTGGTTCGGTGGTGAGTAGGGTTGGACCGGTGATGGGTGGTTGGATATTTGGTTCGGCGAAGGCTGGTTCGGTGGAGGTTGGTTCGGCAGACTGGAGGGAAGGTGATTTGGCAGTAGGTGGTTCGGTTGTAGTTGGTTCGGCAGAGTGGAGGGATGGTGATTCGGCAGTAGGTGGAAAGGTCTCTGGTTTGGCATGTAGGTGGTCTGGACCGGGAGTTTGTTGGTCCGGCGATGGTTAGGGAGTTTGGATCGGCAGTGCAGGGAGGAACACGGAGAGGGTTTGGTTCGGCCCTGGCTTCCTTCATTTCTTGATTCGGTGGTAGGTGAAAACCCGCCCAACATTTGCCCCCCAAAGTGGGGCACATGCCTGCATGTGTCGCGCTTTGTTTTCTTGCAGTTGGGATAGCTTTATTCGGTTCCAAGTGCCGAATCATCCGGTCCGGTTATCCTGCGCTCGCCTATAAGTAGGGGCATCATACTACTGTTATCCCTTTACCGTTGGATATAGCCGGATCACTTGCGTGCCGAATCAAACTCTTTTGTTCGAAACAGCCGAATCAACCAAGTACTGCGTCGATCCTAACTGCCGCTCCAGGTGAGGTTGCTTCTGCCGAATGAACTTGTGCTTGTATTGCCGAATGAGATTTGGAGTTTTAAAAGCCGAATGGGCTCTAGGTTGGGCCTTGCTGAATGAACTCGGGGATTCCGTGTGTTGAATGAACTCCTTACCGGATGGACTTTTATATTTACTTTACCGAATGACACTAGGAGTTCGGGCGAAATTTCAGACTATGATACTTGCATGTTTATACCTTCCGTTTTAATGATGTACTTTCTTGTGTTGCAGATAAATGTCCCATAAAGTGGAAACTCGATCAGATAAGAGGAAATTTAAGGACAGAAGAGAGTCCCCTGTTGTGCCCCCAGCCTAGCCAGGACCGAGACGACCGGGACCCATCCCGAGATTACTAGTGGATGGATATGGCCCAGTTTACTGAGGAGGAGAAAGTGGCGGTGAAGGAGGGCTTGCGGCCGCTTGCTGCTGAGGAGGTTGGCGTGCAGTTGGAGGATGAGGACCAAGGAGCGGATGCTGGTGAGTTTTCCCTTCTCAGATTTTCATAACTTGGTCGTCTATTGTTTGTTTAATGGATTCTTTTTCTGAATTGGACAGGTGGGACTTCCGATCAACATGCTGGGAGCTCCGACCCTGCGGCTAAGTAGGCTTGGAGAGTTGGTAGGATGAGGGCGAAGCGTGGACGCAGCTGGTTCCTTGTCCGGATTCGGCCACCTTTTGATTTCTTTTTATTGCTGTTTATGTTAGTCCAAAACATTGATGTGACTGTAATAATATTGTTTGTGATGAATGACTTTATGTAATTTCATAACATAAGCTGATTCCTTTTTGTTGGAATGTTATCGCTATTTTGTTGTGCTGTGTAGGTGATGTAACTATGCATGTTACTAGTGGATTGACTGTGCCTGATGCCAAGTTTTTTGCTTAAAGTATAATTTTCTCATTTTGCAACGTAAATGTGATGTGTGAATATGAACTGCAGCTATGCATTAATGTATAAAAGTAGAAGGTACCGCCCTTCATGTTTCGGCTGTGGACGGCAACTTCGTGCGCCCTGTAAGACTAAGCACGGAATGCTGTTGAGTGTCTCGTCATCCGATTGTAAGTTTCTGTTCCCATTAGCGAGCGTTCCCTATTTTATGTCCTGTACTTTCAAGCACCATTACGGAGAATAGGAGAAAAGTTTTAAATGAAATGGAAATATAGGAAAAGTAAAACTTCCAGTCACGGAAGGTCGTCGATGTGCTTAAGTTCGTGGCAAACGGGTTTTGTAGTCACTTTCCCTAGCTGTGGGTCTTGGAGACATTTGTCACCCATCTTACGCCTCTGCGGGGAGTTTTCTTTTTTACCACAGCCGCACTTAAGACACATCGGAGCCGATCGCGCACAATAACTACCCGGGCCATTATGGCCCGTAATCGCGGGTATTATTCGATTTACTGTGGCCGGCTAGCGTGGGGGCCGATCGTCAACTGTGAACTGCCCCTGGCTGGCCACACCTTATGTTGGGGCATATGGTCGGTTCACAGTTGCCGGCGAGCCGAATCGCTGTAATGAGATGCCATGGCATAATCGGGCTTCTCGGTGGCTTATACTCGGCTTATTATAGTCGGCTTTAAGGGCCGAGCCAAACAATGAGTTAACTCGCGGTAGAGGGATACCGGAGCAAAGTGTCTCATTGGCGAGGGCATAGGATCGTAGCGTACCTGTTAGATTTTGTCCAGGTGGAGTTGTGTTGTGAAGCTCTGAATTGAAATGTCATCTGCAAAGGATTTTGTTCAACAGCAAAGGATAAAGCTTAACAAGTATCCAAGATATAAAGGAACAAGTTAACAAGAGCCAAGTTTTTTAAAGTGGTTCGGCACGAAAATGCCTACGTCCACTGATTCTCTTTGTTAATTCACTTCATATGGGCAGTACAAGTTAAGAAAAGTATCGACGGAGGTGTCGGATGTTCCATGCCCTCTGGAACACCTCTCCGTCCACTGTTGACAAAATATAAGCTCCGTTGTGGAGATCTTTATGAATTACATATGGTCCGTCCCAGATTGGATCCAGCGCTCCTGGGCGCGAAAAGATTCGCTTGAGGACAAGATCTCCTTTTTGTAAGCTGCGATGTTTGACTTTGGAGTTGTATAGTGCTGCCACTTTTTGTCTGTGAGCTGCTGCTTTTAGTGCTGCATCATTCCTTCTCTCCTCAATTAGATCCAAAGACATGTGGAGGAGTTCTTCGTTTTCTTCGGGGTTGTAGTGGATCCTACGATGGGAAGGTACAATAGTTTCAATTGGGAGCATGGCCTTTGATCCGTATACCAAAGAGAATGGAGTATGCCCTGTTGATGTTCTGAAAGAAGTGCGGTAGGCCCATAGTGCTGTAGGAAGTTCGTCCACCCAAGCGCCTTTTGACTTTTCAAGCTTCTTCTTGATTAGAGTCTTGAGAATCTTGTTGACAGCTTCGACTTGTCCATTTGCCTGGGGATAAGCTACGGATGAGAAGCCCTTATGAATTTCGTGCTCTTGGCACCAGTCGGCAAATTCCTCGCTGTCAAATTGAAGCCCGTTGTTTGATATGATTCTGAGTGGAACCCCGTACCTGCACAGAAAGTTTTTGATCAAGAAGTTGATAACTTTAGTTGAAGATATTTTATTCAAAGGCTCCGCTTCCACCCATTTGGTGAAATAGTCAACTGCCACTATAGCATGTCTGGCCTCGCCTCGGCCCATCGGCAGTTCGCCAATTAAGTCAATTACCCATATTGCGAAGGGCCAAGGGCTGGTCATCTGAGTAATTTCATTGGCTGGTAGTCGAGGAATCTTAGCAAATTTCTGACATCTGTCGCATCTTCTTATGAAGTCTAAGGCATCTTTGTTTAAAGTAGGCCAGAAATACCCATATCGGAGTATCTTTTTTGCTAGGGTCTGCCCTCCGGTGTGGTCTCCACAACTTCCCTGATGGATATTGGATAGAATTTCCTTGGCTTCTCTTCCAGCAACGCACCTCAATAAGGGGTTAGAGAAGCCGCGCCGATAGAGGATGCCTTCTTGCATTGTGTAGCGGGAAGCTTTCCTTAGAATTTTCTTAATTTCATTTCGCCCGTCGGGTAGGGTGCCGTTTTGTAAGTATTCTCGAATAGGAGTCATCCATGTTTCTTCTTCGGTTGCAGCTATCAGATTTACTTGCTCGAAACTTGGTGCTAGCTGTTTTGAGATGGTTAATGCTCCGAAAATAGTGATGTTCTTCATGCTAGCTTGTTTTGCTAGTTCGTCGGCCTCTTGATTCTCTTCTCGGGGAATGTGTTTGATTAAATAGTGATCTAATTGATTAAGCAGTAGCCTGGTCTTCTTTAGATACGCTGTGAGTCGTTCTCCTCGAGTATGGAATTCTCCCAGTATTTGATTTACAATAAGTTGAGAATCACTATGGAGACATAAAGAACTGACTCCAATTTCCAGTGCAAGTTCTAATCCGGCTATCACTGCTTCGTATTCTGCGTTATTGTTGGTGGCAGCGAATTCCAATCTTAGGGCGTAGTGCAGCTTCTTTCCCCTGGGGGTGATTATCACAACACCTGCCCCCGAGCCTTGTTCGTTCGACGCTCCATCTACGAAGAGATTCCACTTGATATCTTCTGCTATTTCAGATTGGTCCTTTCCTTCGCTAGTAGTGAATTCGGCAATGAAATCAGCTATGGCTTGCCCCTTGATAGCGGTGCGAGGATGATAAGTGATATCATATTGACTTAGTTCGATGCACCACTTAAGTAATCGCTCAGAAGTGTCGGGGCGATGGAGCACTTGCCTTAGCGGTTGATCGGTTAAAACTCTGATGGAATGAGACTGGAAATAGTGTCGCAGTTTCCGCGACGTGATAAGCAAACAGTATGCTAGCTTTTCAAGTTTAGGGTATCTGACTTCTGCCCCTGTGAATCTCTTGCTTACAAAGTATACGGGTCGCTGCGCGCGGTTGTCTTCTCTCACCAAAGCGGCGCTCAAAGCGTGGGATGATACAGCAAGGTATAGGTATAGTTCCTTGCCTTCATTTGGAGTTGAAAGTACCGGTGGTCTCCGGAGGTGTCCGATTAAGTTAAGGAAGGCTGTCGAGCATTCGTCAGTCCATTCGAACTTTCCTTTGTCTTTCTTTAGAGCTTCGAAGAAAGGGATGCATTTGTCAGTTGCTTTAGAGATGAACCTACTCAGGGCGGCCACTTTCCCGTTTAGGCTTTGCATCTCTCTTCGAGTAGATGGTGTCTTGATATCTTTTAAAGCTCGAACTTGTTCGGGGTTTGCTTCAATCCCCCTGGCATGAACGATGAATCCCAAGAACTTTCCCGATGATACTCCGAAGGAGCACTTTAGAGGGTTCAGCTTCATTCCATATTGGCGAAGTACTTGAAACATCTCGTCCAGGTGGTTTATATGGTCGTTGGCTTTCCTCGATTTTACCAGCATGTCATCCACATAAACTTCCATAGTTCGTCCTATCAGTTCTGCAAACATCTTGTTGACGAGGCGCTGATAAGTAGCTTCGGCGTTTTTAAGTCCAAATGGCATTACCTTGTAGCAGTACAATCCTCGGTCAGTGATGAAGCTAGTGTGGTCTTGATCGGGGGCGTGCATAGGGATCTGGTTATATCCTGAGTATGCGTCCATAAAGGATAAAAGTTCGTGTTCGGCAGTGCTGTCCACGAGTTGGTCGATTCGGGGGAGTGGGAAGCAGTTTTTCGGGCAAGCGTCATTTAAGTTGGAGAAATCGATGCATGTTCGCCACTTCCCATTAGCTTTCTTACCAGTACCGGGTTGGCGATCCATTCCGGGTAGATGGCTTCACGTATGAAGTCATTGGCAAGTAAGTTCTTTACTTCTTCCTCGAGGGCTGCTGATCGTTTTGCCCCCATACTTCTCTTCTTTTGCTTTACCGGTACCTTGGTAGGATCGATGTTTAGTGCGTGGCATACTATGTCCGGGGAGATTCCAGTCATATCAGCGTGCGTCCATGCAAATACATCCATGTTGTGGCGAAGAAAATCAATGAGTTGATTCTTTAATTCTCTTTTTAACTGAGATCCGACTCTCAGCAGTTTACTTGGGTCGCGTTTGTCTACAGATTCGAATTCCATATCCTCTGCAGGCTCGGCGGTGGCCTCCTCCTCTTTGTCCCTGGCGTCTAATTCATTGAAAGGATCACTGGTATACCGAAGAGGAGGGGCTTTCTTTAGTTGCTATGCTTCCAAGCTTTTCATGCAGAGAATAGTCTCTGCATTTATCTCTCCTGCGATTATTGCGAAGTTCGGTTACATAGCAGTATCGAGCGGCGTCTTGATCCCCTTCTACTTCTCCCACTCCATTATTCGTTGGGAACTTCATCTTCAGGCACCATGGGGCAAGGAAAATTTGGAAGTCGGACAAGGCTGGTCTTCTTAAAAAGGCATTGTAGGCCGAGTGGTTGTCTATTAGCACGAATGTTTGTTTCCGAACGGCAGAGCGGGGATGACTTCCCAATTCAACAAAGAGATCCAATTGTCTGAGGGGCATCTTTGCTTCTCTAGTGAAACCATGTAGCGGTTTGTTGCAGGGAGACACGTCCTTCATTGACAGCTTCATTTTGTCGAAAGAATGCTTGAACAGAATATTCACTGAGCTTCCAGTGTCTACTAGGATTCGAAAAACTTCAACTGGGCCGAACCAGCCAGAGATGACCATAGGATCCATATGAGGGTATTGCCTTCCTTCTAGGTCGCGCCCACTGAATGTGATGTCATCATTTTCCTTCCGCTTAGGGTGGCATTCTTCCATAACAGAATTGACGCAGTCTCCCTCGCTTCTGAGTGAGTTTCCATATCTTTCCATTTCTGCCCAGCTTTTGTCGGCGATGTGTGGCCCCCTAGATATTGTACGAACCACTATCTTCTCTTGGCTGGAACCGCTGGTGTTGCGGTTTCCTCCGCCTGTTTCTGGGTGGAGCTACCCTGGGTTTTCCTTGGTAGGAGCTGGGGTCCTGTCATGTCCCCTTACATATCGTTCTAATCTCTTCCTTCTGATGTGTTCTTCAATTAGGTGCGGCGATGGCGACATTCATTGGTATCATGTCCATAAGATTCGTGGAAACGACAGAACTTTCCGGACTGGATTGCGTGATCTGACTCCTTCTTGTATGGGCGGCTCTTGTATGTAAGTTCGTCCTGGGTGGCCAGGAAGATGTTCTCGACTGTTTCATTCAAGGGAGTGTAAGCGTCGAATCTCGGTCCTGGTCGGTATAAGCGCTTTTCTCCCTTCTTGCCCCCTGCATTGTCTCTGGAGTCGTTTCTCCGAATGTCCTTCGCTGCGGCTGGGGCGTTTCCATGAGCCACCTTAGCCTGTGGTCTTGTCTGCCTTTCAGTGGCAGCCTCTTCGAGTCTCATGTACTTCCTGGCTTCATGGAAGAAATCGGGCAAGGTAGCTAGTTTTTCTTTAGTTAGTCTTCTAGCAAACTTGGTATCTGGGTGCACACCACTACAGAGGGCCATTAGGGTGAGTTTCTCATCGGCATCTTGGACTGCGGCCGCTGCGGCATTGAACCGGGTTAGATATTGTTGCAGTGTCTCTCCGGATTTCTGATTGACAGTAGATAGAGAATAAGCATCCTTGGGTTGTTCCACATGAATGCGGAACTGGCTAATGAACTTTTCTTTCAACATCTCCCATGAGCTGATAGATCCTTGGGGTAGATGGCAGAATCAGGAGGTAGCTAGGTCTGCTAGGAATAGCGGAAAGCATTTACACAACACTCCTTCCGTTGCACCGCTCATGAGCATATGCTGTGTGTATCTCTACAGATGTACAACGGGGTCGGAAGTTCCCTTGTACGGTTCCATCGTCGGCATTTTCCATTCTCGAGGGGTGATGGCGGTTTCGATGTCGCGGGTGAAAGGGCTGGTTACCCTAGCGCCTATCCCTCGATCCCTTTTCTCCCGTCGGACGCATTCCCTGAATAATCGTGCCATTCTTTCATCAGAATTTGGAGCGGACAAAAATGAGCTTGGTTCTTCCCTGCGGGATCGATCTCGTCCAGATGACCTGTAGGGATGGCATAGTCTATCACTTCTGACGTTATCCAGTGGCTGTCTTTGGCTGCTCGGATGCATGCTAGGACCAGCTACAGTTGGCCCCTGCCTTGATCTTCCCCTATGGGGTTCTGTTTCGAGCATTTCCATGGGGTCAACTTCGGGCTGGGTCCTAGCTCGACTCCGTTCAGTGGGGTTTCTATGATTAGGTGGCATTACTGGCTCAGCTACATCCGACCCTCGCCTGGTGCCTCCCCATTGGGTTCGGTTTCGAGCGCTTCCTCGATTCGGAGTTCGGGCTGAGTCCGGGCGCGGCCCCTATCATTGTTGTTCCTGTTGATAGCTTCTTCGAAGAGGGAAGACCTTTGTTGTCTCCGAGATCCTCCAGATTGAGACTCACCCCATGATTCAGTGTTGCGGTTGGATTCTTCGGCATCCCTCAAGCGTGACATGAGTTGGTTCACCAAAGCTTCTTGTTGGGATGCGAAGCGGTTAGTCACTTCAACCACAACTCTGTCTAGGTCTGCCCTAGTGATTGCTGCCGGTTGTTCCGCGGCAGGGGCTGTCGGAATTGCCTGATCCACATTTGGCACTGCTGTCGTAGTGGGATGGTTCTCTTGATCTAGATCCACTGGATCTGGAGCGCTGCTGGTTGCAATGTTCTTTCCCTTGTTGGCGTCTTTTCTCGGCCTGGAAGTCATGTTTCCTAGGCAATGAAAGGTGCTATTGGGAGAGAAGGTTGAATGAGGGAAGTCAAAGCTTCGAGTTCCAAGTCTCTCAGTGAAAGCACCAAAAATGTATGCACAAAAAATGGACAAACACCTCAAAGTCGTATGATTTAGTTGATTTTGTGTTGTTCTTAGCGGTTTGGGTGATTTATGCAAATATATAAAAAAACAGGGGCTAAACTGTAAAAGACACGCAGATTTATAATGGTTCGGCCAGAACGTGCCTACGTCCACTTTATATGTTATTCTCTCTTTTCTTTCAGATTACAAGTACAAAGCTTTGTATACAAGTATATGAAAGTTGTTTGAAAGTTCCTTCCGTGCTTGAGCTCTCAAACTTGTCTGCCATTGTTGTACCCTTGCCCCTCTATTTATAGAGTGAGGCTGGAGGCAGGGGTCTTGGATGTATATAGCTGCTGGTGGGCCTAGGCTGAAGCAATCTGGCCTGGCAGCGTTCTGGTTCGGTGAAGCTTTAGTTGAGTTCGATTCGGTGGTGCCGCTTCGCGTTTGGTTCGGTGGTGAGTAGGGTTGGACCAGTGATGGGTGGTTGAAGATTTGGTTCGGCGAAGGCTGGTTCGGTGGAGGTTGGTTCGGCAGAGTGGCGGGAAGGTGATTCGGCAGTAGGTGGTTCGGTTGTAGTTGGTTCGGCAGAGTGGAGGGATGGTGATTCGGCAGTAGGTGGAAAGGTCTCTGGTTCGGCATGTAGGTGGTCTGGACCGGGAGTTTGTTGGTCCGACGATGGGTAGGGAGTTTGGATCGGCAGTGCAGGGAGGAACACGGAGAGGGTTTGGTTCGGCCCTGGCTTCCTTCGTTTCTTGATTCGGTGGTAGGTGAAAACCCGCCCAACAGTCTCTGACTTCGAATAGATAAGGATGTCATCGATAAACATAAGGACAAACTTATCGAGATATTCCTTGAATACTCGATTCATAAGATCGACAAAGAAAATCGGAGCATTCGTCAAACCGAACAACATAACGAGCCACTCATAAGATCCATAACGAGTGCAAAAACTTGTAAGGGGTATGCTATCCTCCATAACTCGGAGCTGATGAAAACCAGTGGCAAGGTCGAGCTGAGAGAAGACCTTAACGCCGCTTAATTGATCGAACATATCGTCAATCCTATGCAATGAATACTTATTCTTGGTGGTTAACTCATTAAGCTTTGCAATAATCGATGCAAAGCCTAAGAGTTCCATCGAACTTTTTTACAAAGACAACCGCGGTACCCCACGGTGAAGAACCAGACTGGATAAACTACTTAGCCTCAAGCTCTAAAAGCTGCTTCTTAAGTTCCTCATTTTCCTTTGTAGACATCTACGTGGGAGGACGAACAACTAGTTGAGCGCCTGGAATGAGATCAATGCGGAACTCGATAGCCCTATTGGGTGGCAAACCCGAAACAGGCTCAACCACATCAGGGAAATCACAAACAATAGGAATACGATATATATCATCATCATCTAATGAGTCTAGAGAATATGAAGCTACTTCAGAATCATCCACATTCTAAAGAACAAGTGATAGCTAAGCAGACGAATCAGGATGTCTAAGGTATAAAATCCTCTTAGAACAAATGATATTGGCATCGTATCGCACTAGCCAGTTCATACCCAAAATCATATCAAATCCCAGAAAAGAAATGACGTGCAGATTCGCACCGAAAGAAAAGCCACATAAAACAATCTCAACATCCTCACAAAGCATGCTAAGGGTTCTGGAACCCCCGATAGGATTCACAATACTCAATGAAGTAACCACACAAGAAACATCCAAAGAAACAACATCGATGAGCTCCTTCGACAAGAATGAATGCAACGCACCCGTATCGAAGAGGAGTCGAATAGATCGATCACGAAACAACAAAGAACCTTTAAGGATAGAAGTAGATATACCTCTGCACTAAGAAGACCCTCCAGAAGCATCCATAACATGTAGCTTGCCAGATTTGGCATTACTCGAAGCACTAGGGCAAGTGTAAACACAATCACCTTCCTTCTTGCAGTGGCAGCAGAACAAGGGCTTGGTACAATCTCGAATCATATGGTCGGGGGAGCCACGGTTGAAACACCCCTTCTGAGTAAGAGGTGCTCCACAAGGCTGAGAAGTGGAACCAAAACCAACGGGCTTCTTCTTCTTCTAAAGGAAAGATTTCGACTTTAAAAAGGGAACCTCTTCTTATTGAGGTTCTTGCGAACATCAATCTCATCACTACTATTTTGCTCTTTCTTGATGGCTTCGAGAAGAAGTGCCAAGTCAACTAACTCCTCGAAAAATAGCTTGAGCTATAACATCAAGGACTTCTTAAGATACTTCTTTAAACCAAAGACAAACTTTAGATTCTTCTTGTAAGAGGTGCTAATATATTCGAGACCATATCTGGATAAGGCCTCGAATGAAGACACATAATAAAATACTGAGGACTTCCCTTGCTTCAACTCAAGGAAGCGACATACAAATAAAGCTTTTTCTGATTCGGGGATGAACTTGAGCTCAAATCATTCCCGAAACTATATCCAAGAGTGAGTGGACTCATCGAGCTCGGCAATGAGAAGCTCATACCAATCAAGGGCATGCTCTTGCAACATGCTAGATGCTATAAGAACTCTATGGTGGTCGAAAAGATCCATGCGAGAAAATATGCGCTCGCATGTGCGAATCCAAGCCTAGACCTCTAATACAGACTTGGAGCCTCTAAACGGCTTGCTCCGAGATGAGAGAAATTGCTACATATGCACCCAATGGCTGACTTGAGCGAAGAAGATGCTAGAGTAGGAGCTGGAGGCTGAAGGCTCCTGAATAACTTCATAAACTGATCGGCAGACATTTATATGTCGTCCGGATGCAAGCCATTGGACTGCCCAGCATACATGCATCGTCCTCTGCCTCTTCCAGCCATGAATTGAAAGTTAAGATAAGATAAAGATTATTCACAATGTAGATATTAATAATCCAAATGGAATACTAGGGAATAAAAAATTGCATTCCTAGGTATATTCCCAACTTCTATCTACCCTAAAGGTCACAAAAAAGGGATAAGGTCAAGATGATTAAGGGATTGGTAACACTTGTATTATACTTGGATGTACCGTAGTATGTGTTTCTGTTATGTGTTTATCATATTTTGTTCTAAACTCAGCTCTGATAACAAGTTGTGATGCCCCACCCCGAGACCCACATTAACAAAGAGTATTACTGGTTAATATTGTTCGCTAATGCGGAGAATAGTGCTGGTTAGGAGCGACCACTTTAGCCTTGTCTTTAACATCTACTGAAAACATCGATAAATGTTCTAATTTTTTTCCAAATCATGTGGATCGACATATCCAATAAATGCTTAATCCAAAACTATAGGTGGCTAACGGATATATCAAAACAAAATACAACAACTAAATGCAAATCACATCATAGAACAACGAAAATATACACACACACACACACAGATATACAGATACATCACCAGAGTAATACAAAATGATATAACATTTGTGGTAGGACGACCATAATATATATAAACGAGTTAAAATAATATACATCAGAGTCGACATAAAAGGCGACAAAAAAAGGGGCTAGCTGATATATCCAAGCGGAAGCAGAATGGCTAAGTCCAAAAGGCTGCCTAACCTGAAACATCTTGGTCTGACCCGAGTATAAAATACATTGGTCAGCCTAGCTAAAACAATCGGTTTAAAAGGATTAAACTATAATAAGAAGCATAAGGATAAGGGTGATATTCTTCTCAAATGAGAAGGAACAATTCTAAGTATAAGTGGTTACTCCAAGTGATATAGTGGTGTCACTAAACAAGTATACAATCTCAAAAGAGATAATCTCCACAACAAAAGCTCTAAGCAAAAGCACGCCTCATATCACAAAATCAACAATAATAATTTAGGGAAACTCATAACTCCTAAAAAGGAGAAATCCCAACCCACCATATTGGCAATCTCAAAAGCATTCTTAAAGAGGAATCTCAATCAAAAATACACCATAAGGCAATCAAGTGTATCTTCTAAGCGGAGAGCACAAATCCTAAATAAACATCGTAATGGCAATCTCAATATAAGTGTTGGAAGCTCAAATCTCAAACATAGAACTCAAAAGAGTTCAAATTCCCAAAATGGTAATCGATATATATATATATATATATATATATATATATATATATATATATATATATATATATATATAAAATATCAAACGGCTCGAATGGCCAACCATGAAAAAGGCGATACACTTGGGAAAACACAATAATCAATGAAATCATCCCAAAGAATTGGCACGTGCATATGGTCGAAGCCTACCAAGTACTGCTTTCTCAAATAAGGCACCACGACCGAAGGCAAATACATTGCAATGAAAAATACGTCTTGAAGACAAATACGCCGCAATGGAAAACGTCTCAAGGACAAATATGCCACAATGGAAAATACACCGCAATGGAAAGCGTTCTCAAGGACAATGACCCAAAGGTCCAACATTGGCAATACATCTCAAAGAAAAATATGTCACAAAATCTTAGATAGGAATCCAAAAAGTGTTAACATGCGTCCCATACCATACGTTCGCACTAAACGGTTTACTAACTGCTAGTAAATGCCACACTAGAAAGCAGTAATTTTTTTTACTTCATCTCATTGGTAAACACGGTCTGGAGGTCAAAACGATCAAACGGACAAGTCAAGAATTAACCGATAAGATAAACGCACATGTCTCATACCATGTATTTTACCAAACTATTTAGTTCTCATTCTCATTTTCTCTAATAGTGCAATATTGTGTATTTTATATATAAAATAATTTAGTTGAGAAAACAAGCTTTTAAAACCATTTTTCGAAATCAATTTTAAAAGGCATATTTGAAAATTCCCTTATTATAGAGAATAAATAGATTTTATATTTGAAATTACTTTTAAAAATATTATATAATAATTATTTTAATGCCAATTTATTTTAAAAGTTATTTTAAAATTGTTTGGAAAAATCTATGCTCGAAAACGACGAAAAACAAAGAAAACGCTTAAACCCGATATTCAAATTCAATTCAAAATTTGAATTTCAAATTCTACATAACCTGGCTAGTATATTGATAGGAATCATAGCCTTCAATACAATCAGAAATATCACAAAAATGAGCAAGAGAAACAAGCGAAACGGGCTGAAAACACAAGGTGAACAAGAGGAAAAAGGGGTTGAAGACCTACACCCAGGTCGACATGTAGGTTGACCTGGATATCGACCATAGCCATCCTTAGGTCGATAGGCCTGTCGACCTAAGGGCCTCTAGATCGACCTACATGTCGACACAGGGTGATGGCATGTCAACCCAATGAACGCGATTTTGTTCAGGTGCATAACGGCTTCGTATTGATTTTCTGATGCAAATTTCGCATAGCAAATAATCTCTATAGGTGATGAAATTTTGTCAAGACCAAATACAACATATAAACTAACAAATGATAGAAATCCGATAGCATTTCGTTGCCAGAATTAAAAGATATAAGTATGCAAAAAAGCTACTCAAACTAGTATCAAAGAAAAGAAAACTATCAACAGAAAATCGATTACAGAAGCTCATTTTTGTACAGATTCAAGTATTTTGCAACTTTAGCTTTGCTAGATTTGTGAGCTTACCAACTCACCTTGATTATACAGTGCAAAAACTTGGATTAGAGCTGAAATATTGGAGCTTTGGCTTGATTTTAGCCTTCAGGAACCTGTAGAATAAGAAAAACAACATGCAAAAAGGAGAAACAAATTAACAGCCGACTCTCAACTCAAAATAGGATTTTGATGAAAATATTTATATTTTAGGATTAGGGTACCTTTGAATTCACTTTATTTTGGTAGAACCCTCAATTGCTTGAAGAAATTTTGAGTTTTGAAAGCTCGGAATTTGAAAATTGGTGAATTTATCTTTATGGTTTGAGGAAGAAGGTGAGATAAGTTTCTGTGCGTACAGTAGAGTGGTTTCCTCTTTTCTCATTTTCAAGTTAAGGCTAAGTGGTCTTATGGACCAAAATTTAAAAGAAAAATAATTTGGCTAAGTGAATTTATTCAACACTTAAACCAAAATGCACATATATACATTATTTTATAAAACAAATTACATTTTCTTTTAAATTTTAATCCAAACAATTAATGCAAACCTACATACATATGAAATAAAATATTTTTCATCGTATAAAAAGATAATTTTAGTTTTTAAACCATTTTTATAACTAAAAACCCTTATTTTACAAAAATATACAATTTTACACTAATAAATGCATAAAACCTTATTTTAAATTTCTAAATTTTACAAAATTTATTTTCTTGCTCAGAAAATTATAACAAACCATTTCAAACTCAAATATATAACCAAAACACATTTTTAAACCAAATTTCACCTTTCTATTTAAATAAATAACCTTTAAAAAATCAAATACTTCCTTAAAAATCATTAAAAGAAGTAATTGCAATAATTAATAAAATTATTGCATTTTTACTATTTAAAATCATTTTCCATTCATTATCAACCCAAACAAACAAAATAATGTTTCCAAACTTTATTTTCACATTTTATTACCAAAACTCGTTGTTTATTTCAAATAAACAATTAAAAATCTCGGATTTTATTTTAATTCACAGTATTAAATTATAACTACCATTATAATTTAATATTAACAGGCAATCACCAAAACCAAGATTGATATAGGAAGCCTCACTTTGCGGACTTCAACCTAATGCAGAGAGGTAGGGAGGCGAGGCAAAGGAGGGGGTGGCGACGATGAAGGATGTGTGGCCGGAGATGGAGGATACAGGTAGAAGAGGGTGATGATGTCATGGAGATGATCCTATCTTTCATGAAGGAGATATAGACCTTGCTAAAGGCATTGCAGGAACTCAGGTACTTACTCAAAATTAATTACAAAATTATTTTACACATTATATATTTTTTACTTTTCTCATGTAGGAAGTGAAGAGAGAGCTAATGTTGTAATTCTGGACGACAACTTCTTGACAATAGTTACAATTGCTAAATGGGGTTGTTCTGAATACATCAACATCAAAAATAACTATGGATGAACATGATAATGGATACACTTGGAGCTCTTGCTTTAGCCATAGAACCACCTAACAATAACTTAATGAAAAGACCTTCAATGGGTAGAAAAGTAAATTTCACCATCAATGTGTTGAGGAGAAACATATTCGTGCAATTCTATATCGGTTTGTTATAATATGGTTTTTTCAAGCTAAATGAAAATGGCTGTTTAGGCTTTCAAGTCCTGAATCAGATGTTGCCCTCAACACAGTTATTTTCAACACTTTTGTGTTCTGCCAAGTTGCACTATTATAGCATTCCCCCCTTTTTTTGGCTATATGTTTAAGTCATGTAAGAATGTACAAAGTTATGTTGTGCAGTTGATTAATGAAGTGAGCTCCAAGGGAGGGGAAATGCTAGATGTTTTTGAAGGAATATTGGACAATCATATGTTTGTTGGTGTTCTACCAAGTACAGTGATTTTCCAAATCGTATAGTCCAGTTTCTAGGTGATTTGGCAAACACAATTCCGTTGTTTTTTGTTCAGTACTTTGCAATGGTTTTTGTTGGGTTTTTGAGAATGCCTATTGTTGTTACCATCAAAACATTTCCTGTAGGTGATACTTAAAACTGATATAATTTAAATTTGTTAATTCTTATGTATTTTCATTTTAAAAGAAAATATTGATTAAAGAATAGAAGTGCTCTCACACTTTCATTTTACTGTTATTTTCTATACTTGTTGTACAGATGAGTAAAGTGATGAGCATGGTCGAAAGAATGGAACAGTCGACAATTCTTCAAGTTTGGTCGAGGTGATCAAATCAGTGCAAGATTTTGATCGAAAAGGAGATGGTTTAGCATGGTTGCATTGGTGCTTATTTTTGTTTTTTGGTTTAAGAAAGAAATATAAATGTAAATGAAGTAATATGTAATTTAGAAAAGAACTAAATAAATTGAATATAAAAATGTGTTTTATAATAATATTATTGAGGATAAAAAATGTATTTCATAAAGTTTATTATGTGATTTAGAAATGTATCATTAAATTATTTTATAATATTATTGATTGTTTTATGAAAATATTTATTTTAATCATTAAATTATAAAATACTGTTACAAGTGTATTATAATATATAAGTTGTAACTAAGTGTTACAGACTTACAATTGGCAATTACAGCTGTAGATTAACCTACTACAACTACTTTTAATCGTTATAAAAAGTCCTTATTGCAAACAGTCACTTGCAACTATCATAAACCGTTGTAAAATAAAATCACCATATTACAACTTCGTGTATTAATACCGGTGATTGTCGGTTGTAATAGACTATTACAACTGGCATTGGCAGTTGCGAAATAGGCAATTTGTTGTAGTGAATTCCCTTCTTAAATCACTCGCTTTTGTCCCCTTAATTAATCTTAGGTTTTAATTAAATTTTCCAAGGAAGTTAAGTCATTTAAATTGTTGTAAATGTCTTCAAAAGTTACTACACAAATACAAAAGAGTTTGGATAACTTTTATTTAGTAAAAAATTATTTAATGATAAAACGATTTTTGGTCACATTATCGATATTTCTTCAAATTATTTATTTTTGTAAATATTTTTCATAAAAAAGTTTTCTAGAATTAGTTATAAATAAAAAGGGGGTTAAAAAGGTTGCAAAATCATATTTATTCATATTAAATCTAAGATTCGAATATTAAATAACTTTGATATTTAAATAAGGATTGTTTGAAATTCCAGGTCATTATACACTTATATGGTATCCCTAATCAAATGAACTCGAATGCTATACTTATGCACCATCTGAATTTTTTTTGAAAATTAAAAATACCTTTGATTTGTAAAACTCCATGTTAGGTTATCACAAAGATCCCGACACACTTAGATTTTGGAAGAGATAAGAACTGAAGAAGAACGGTCAAAAATAATTTCCTCCAAAACTCATTTTTATTAATTTCTCCAAAAACAAGTACAAAACCTAATCACCTCTTCTCCCTTCCCCATGTATCCCTCCTATTTGCTCTATGTCTACCCTGCATCTCCCCTCTTTTACCTTAGCCACCACGCTAAACCTTCCCACTTGCATACGCGTCTCACACACATTTTCCTCGCTCCTCCACTACTGAATCCCTTAGCCAACTCTTCACACTTTAGATTTAACCTACCCGCCACCCTCTTTATGTAAAATTCAATCCCTTCTTTTTTCCAATTCTTTAAAATTCAATAATTGTTACTATTGAACCAAGGACTTTGTATTTGGACTATAGAGTTGAATATGGACGATAATGAATTTTTGACCATTACCAAATTACATAAGTCCAAAGTGGTATAGTGACATGTGAACATTAATATTTGAATAGTGCGATATAAATCACTGATTAAATTTAAACCTAAGAGTCACACAATAGAAACATTGAATACTCCTATTACCACCCGACTTAATTACTTTATAGTTATTATAAATTAATTAAATTAGTTTATATTTATGAAATATTAATTATAAAATTTTACTTGATGTGTATTTAACAATATTAAATAGTGTGTTTATAATAGTTATAAATACACCGGTCAATATACGATATCGGTGCACGTTTAAATTAGATTTAAACGCAATGAATATTGTTTGGGCTTAGAATATTTTTTGAGGCCCGAAAGAAGGCTTTGATAGCCGGTTATAGATGGCCATATTAAGGCCGACCATATATTGACATAGTGAGGGCTTTTTGAATGATTAATAATGGAGAGAATGGGTAAGGGAAAAAAGAAGATCTAGATCCATTTTTGCTCTCTTACCTTGCCTTTATATAAGCCACCTCTCTCTAACTTAAGCTGAATGACATTTTGCACTTCTACAACAGAAAAAAGGGGGTCGGCCATGGCTTTTAACAGTCCCAAAAAAAATCCAAGTACTATCAAATTACTTTGATTCAATCGTTGGTGCTAAGGCAATCAGGGAGCTGGCAACTTTCGGATTGGAAATTGATTCAAGGGATTCTCTTCTATATTTCAACGTGTGAACTTTGAGTTTTGGTGAAAGATATTATTCTAGTTTACTATTATATTATAACATTTACATGATTATTGTTCTATATATTGTTTTTTTAAAGTATCACTAATCGATATGTCGATAGATTGCCACATGTTGATGGTTGTGTGTGTGTATATATATATATAAGTGTATAAAAATTAAAAAGAATTATGCATATTTGCTATACATGCACTAAACCTAAAATAAATAAAAAATTCAAAATTTTAAACAACAACATATTATATGGATTTAAATATCAAATCTAAGTTGAATAGTTTAACACTATATAATATATACACACACACACATATTAAACTTAACAAGAATAAAATTTGTTAGTATGGTTTTCGCCAATAATAGAAAAATATTTTTTTTCAAATTTTAATGTGTATATATAAATACTATTACTTAATTCAAAATTGATTAAATACATAAATGTATGGGTATAAATAATATAAAATTCTAAAAAAATTTATATAATACAAAATATACGTTATGTTTCGAAAATAATTTCTAAATATTTTATTATTATGTTCGTATGGATTATTAATTAATTATAAATTTTTCACTAATATATTATCTGAAAATCAAAAATTAAATTAAAAACTATATTTTTATTATCAAGCCGATAGTAGTAGCAAAATATATTTTTCTTAATTATAAATTATGTATTATATATATAATTATAACTAGACATATGTTTATTTGCAATATGTATTTAATTTAATTTAAAACATATATATATGTTAAAAATATAGAGATTTTAGTTCAAAATTTTTTATATTATAAATAATTTTAAAAGTTAACGTTAATAATTCTATAAATTAATTATGTTTACTCATATACATATGTGTGTGTGTGGTTGTATGTATGTATTTTAAACAATTTTTTATGTAACTAATTAACAACTATTATTTTATAATAATTATATAATTATTGTTTCACACACACAATATATATATATGTATGTATGTATGTATGTATATATATATAATTTTATGCACATATACACATACATTATTATATAAATAATCATGAAAATAAGCTTTTAAGGAAAAGCTTAACTCTTAAGTGTCATGTAAAGGAGAAGTGATGGGAGATGAGCCTTACATGACTGAGAGGATGGGTAAGAACAAGCTTATGTAACACCATTTGAAGCCTATAAAAGGACAGGCACACCCTTGATAATAAATCACAAATTCACAAAGCTTGGAATGAAGTTAGGGAATAAAAATGGCGAAAGTGCTTAAGCATTAATTCTTCTCTAACTTTCTTAAGTCTAAATCAAATCAACTCTAATCTCTTCCAACCTTTCACCAACACCTTAAAACACCTTAGGAAGCTTAGATCTAAAGTCAAAGTGGAAGGAAAGTGAAGGAGGAGGGGATCATCGATGGTCTGTGAGCAATGGAAGAGGAGGGGATATGTTGCCTTAGTTTGGAAGTGCTAAAGGTTGGATCTTTAGGAGTTTGGTGAAGGTTGGAAGTGTTCTTGAGATTAGTTGTGCTTGAGCATGTTTTCAACTTGGATCTAAGTGAGTTATCTCACTATCTAGTTTGTATATATAGTGTATACATATGTAGTGGTTGAATTATAAAGTTAAGGTGACATTAACTAAGTAAAGTTATATACTTTGGACCCCTCTTGCTTTTGAAAGAAAATGACAACTTTATATTATATAATAGCACTTTTATTACCCTAATAAGCATGGTGTGGCCTTGACTTGATGTTTAAATGGTTTTTTGGATTTTGTGTTGAATTGAAGTAAGTTTGAAAGTGTTTGCAGCGAGAATAGTCATTATGCGTGCACTTCGATATCCATTAACTTTAACTTGTGTAAATTGGATATTTATGACCTTAACTTAGGATAATTTGATTTTGTTGTTCTCCAAATATATTTTGGTGTACTATACAGTAACGAAGTGGTTTGGAAATTTATAGAAATTGTGAACCAAAGTTGTGAAAGTTGAAGCAAAAATGTGGTTATACACTTTGTAAATATAATATGTTTTCAGGATTTTTATAAATAAATTGGAAAGTATTATTAAGGTTTCTTTCCATGTTTTTTAATTACCCTATAGATGATACTTACTATAAAAATTTCAAATCTTAAATCATTTGTTAAAGTGGTTAAAACTAGTCGTAAAGATTGTGCATTTTAATATGTTCTTTAACAAAGACTTTTTAACAGCATTTATAAATGTTGTAGTAAATCGCTTACCGTTTTAAGTATTTAGAAATGATATTTAAATTGGATATTTTTTTATAATCTTTTAGAGATGTTTTCAAACTTGTTTAGAAGTTAAAGTTGGTTTGAATTTTAAATATACTTTTAATAATTATATATGTATTTTCAAAGTAAAGAGGTTTCATAATATAAAACATGTTTTTTTTATCAGATTATAAATTAGTTATTTTCAAGTAATAATTTACATAGATAGTTAAAATTAATTTACGAGTGCTTTTAAAGTTTTGAAAAAGATAATTGACTAGGCTTAACACTACAAGCCGACGAGGTAGACTTCTCCATTTGTGAGAGTTAAGATTGATGTCGAGTAAGGACGTAGTAATAGAGCTCTAACCTATCGGCTTCTCTCTTGAGCATGGGATAGTTAAGTTGTAGTGTCAAAACTGTGTTAATCTTGTTGTTTACTTGTTTAAAAGATGATTAACTTTGCTTAACGCTAAAAGCCAACGAAGTTAGCTTATCTATTTGTGAGAGTTAAGATTGATGTTGAGTAAGGATGGAGCAATAGAGCTCTAACCTACCGCTTACTCTTGAACGAGGAATAGTTAAATGGCGAAAATGGGTTAATCTTGTTTTTTGTTACTTTTTATGGAAATTACAATTACTATATCTAACACTAAAAGATGATGAGCAGACTTATCTATTTATGAGATTCAAGAATGAAGTGCCTAGGCAAGGCTTTGATGCAACCAATGCTCTAATTTACTTGGCTTCACTCTTGGATGAGGAATAGTATAAATTGAAATGTCAAAAAGGATTTAAGTATACAAACATTGATTTGCATAAACAATTATTTTAACTAGATGATTAATTAGTCAACTATCAAACTTAACCTATTATTAACTTATATCATTAAAAAGAATGTTTTTAAATATGATTTAAGTATGAAATGGTTTTGGGTTTGTTGTGACAACATGTTAATAACCTTCGTCTTTAACCCTTTTTTATTATACTTATGAATTTGAATAGATCTTTAAAAGGATGTTTTAAAGATAAGTATAAGTGAAATAGTTTTGGATTTGTAGTGAAAATGTTTAAGTAACATTAGTCTTAAACCTTTTTGAATGGATTTGTGAAAGTACTTAGATCCTTAAAATGGATATGTTGAAGGAAATTATACATAAGGAATCTTTTGTAAAAAGATAGATAAAGCAAAAAAGATAGAAAACGAAAAGGTTTAAAGTAAGAAATCTTATTAATGATTTGGGAATAAAATTATATCATTTGAGATAAGTATATGAATATTTTTTGAAGAATTGAAAAATTACAATTGAATAGTAGAAATTGATAAACAATGTTTTATTAGATAAAAGAAGTTTTACTACTAAAAGAGATTTTTAATTAATAAAAGATTAATTATAAAATAAGAGGACTAGAAGCCGCTTATGTGACTCGATTGTGCTTTGTGTGACTCGATCGTGCTTTGCATGTATACACATTTATGGAAAGCATTTAGTCATATACTTAGCCCTGAAAGCCGGTGAAATAGGCTTCTCTATCTATGGGAATTAAGACTGAAGTTCTTATAGGGATATGGACAATGTAGCTCTAACCTACCGGCTCAAGGGATTGTCCGAGATGAAAATATCGAAAATGTGATAAGTATACGAGACTTGGTTTTCATATGTGATTGTCGTCATTATTGTTGAATATGACCCAATTTGTCGATGGATTCTCGAAGAAACCGGGATTGGTTAGTGTTTTACTTATCGAAAACCACTTCAAGACCGAGATACGTATTATATCTCTTAGAATAGGACTTGTTCGAGGTGGTGGAATCCATGTGTGGTTTGGAGATAAGTTCTATATGTGGGAATCCAAGTGGGAATTCGTGTTCCGTTCGAGTGATGAAGACTCATGTGAAAGATGTCGAACATAACCTCGGCATTGAAAATGACTAAAAACATAGTAGGCCTCATAGCCTGGGGTTTAGCTAACCTGTGATAGGACATATATCAACTCAATATCTATAGATGCTTATCGATTATTAGATAGTGGGAGTTGATGATATGTAGGGTCATTTTTTCGGGAATGTATCAACTATGTTTACCTAAAGGTATATTTTATATAGAAATATACATCGCTTGGATGTACTTTTTGACCATTGTGTAGGAGATTGGATGCGGCTCTATTAGAAAGACCTCCATGGAAAAAACTTTTTGTGAACGTTCCTTATGAGTTTTGATTGTACCCTAAATATGTTGCTGGGTGTAACCAAGATAACCATTCCTGCTATGTTATATAATTATATTCTACACCCTAGACATTATCTATTATAACACCTTATATACTTATTAAATGGTGGTTCTTTTGAGGGGATAACTATTATGGCATTCCTTACGGTCTTAAAAGTACTGTTATATGCTAGCTACATATTTCTTGAGTTTCTGATACCAGACCTATGTCTGACACTTGGTTTCTATTTTCCTTAAATTCCTTACGTACTCTTTCGAGTAGTTTGAGAAAGGCAAGTTTTTGTTGATGTTTATTGGAGCTTGAGAATATAAGCTTGATGTTTCACCTACAATAGTATTATTATTTCTCCTACATTAGTATATTGTAAATATCGGTATTTGTGAAGACAAGTAGTTGTAACTATCCAGGCTGATGATAGTACATAAGTTTTGTAACTCCGAAATTTCTATACTGTAGTAACCCTTTGTATAATTCATTTCATATTACATATAATCATTCCACAAGTGATATTTTGATATCACGTTCTCTTCTTTCTTATTCTATTTCTTTTGATTTTATTTTACCCTAACAAATCATCTTTCCGGCACTTAGGTACTTACGTGAATATCGTGGATGTATTAGTACCAACATTCAAGGGTCGAAAAGATGAGTCGTTACAACAAACGTATGTGTGAGTGAAGCAAATCTAATGCAAGTATACTACCTTGACAGTGAGTATTAGTATTTTATGTTTTAAGTCTGTATAATATTTTATGGACCTGCCTGGGCCATGCTGCAAAATAATATTATATTATCTATATAATCTTTAATGTAATCTGATCTTATCCGTGCGGTAAAAGATTACACGTTAACGACTATCTGGTCTTGCTACGTGCGGAAAAGGATAATTACGCTTTGGTCTCATACCTAGTCCCGCCTCTTACGCTACAGGTCGATTGTTGTCCATATCAAAACCTTTCTGGACCGGCCTTATGCCCTACAGAAGAACTTCACGCCAATAATCTAGGATCATGGACCTGCCCGTGTGCGTCACTAACCATGAATTTGTATTTTTTTAAAACACCAATATCCGAGTCTTATAAACCATATTCATATTTTATCATTTTGATACAGGTCTTACATTAGCGCCCAATTTCCAAACCATACTCGTTATACTCTTATCATAATATCATTGTCATGATTCCCATAATCGTTCATCCATTCAAACCATACATATACTATATCAACTATAACATCTAAGGTCGTATATACAATATATAGAAATACATATCACATATCACTTCAAAGGAAACCAAAAACACCTCATGTATTCACTTATTCCTTATTGCCTTCATTCATATTGTTACTTGTTAGATCACCATCCATAATGCAAGAGAAAATAGGTTGAATCAGTTATTCACATTTATATGGGCCTTATAGCCAAGGATCGATCTAGCGGGAATATTGTGCCCATAGGTGGACCAGTTCTGGCCACAATGGACTAATATACAAGTTTCCTGAAGGGTTTCTGGATTTGTAAATTTTACATTTAGGCCATCATTTCTCACGTCTGATCACCACTGCGTTGCCTCAGGTCATCGGAGATGGTATGTATACCCTAGTTCTAGTCTCTTATGTCTAATTCTATCCATTATTTACAAGTTTCATTTTTATTATTGCGAGCGTTTTAGATTTTAACTTAGTTTGATTTAAAACATTAATTACGTTAAATCCCTTCCAAAACTCAATTGAATTCAAAAATTATTGTCAATAGATGTTTGATTACTCTAATAGCCAGATCCCTTCGTTAAATCCCTTCCAAAACACTAAATTCCCCCACTTTAGATCACTATTATAACATCATAACCGTTTTATGTTGTCAAATTATGATTTCTATTGGTTTAACTTTAACTAATAGCCAACTTAGGGTTTTTTGAAGTGTCATATGAAACAAAGTACGCATTTTATATTTCTTGAGTCTAGATATCATAAATTAAACTAATTTTATAATATATTTTAATTCTACATAGCCCTAAAGCATCCTATATCAATATCAGAGTATTATAACAAAACCGAAGAAGCCACACTCCTAATTTTTAACCCAAGAAACCTGAATTCCTCCGCTGTATGAAAACTCAAGCAATTCCAACCTCGAAATTAGCTTTTGATTTTCACTCCAAATAGCAGAGTTTTCCTCCACGTGTCTAATGCCATTTAATTCGTCGAATTTTGTTGAGATTTGTAGTTTTTATGTTTAATAGAGTGAAAAAGGAAGAAGATAATTCAATTGTTTTAGATAAATGAGATGTTAGAAAATGAGAAATATAGAGATACATACTCCTTTAACTGGTTTTAGGAGGAAAATCCATAATGTTTCCTTTTAATTCAAATTCAATATGTGCTTAACACAAATCAGCCTAAACCCTATCCACTTAACTAGAACATCAATATCTCAGTCATATGTCATCCTAATCAGGCAAATGAATACTCTATCTCAACTAAAAAAATGAGAGCTTCGTAATGGCAGGACTCCCGTATGTTATTTCAACTATTTGAAAAATTAATATTTTGCTCTTCCACTAAAATTTACCAAAGTACCCTCCAATTCATTTTCAAATTTATTTGTTATTATTTATTATTGTTATTTAACTTTAGTATGAATTTTCAAGATATTACAATCTCTCTATTAAAAGAATTTTGTGCTCGAAATTCCATAAGATCGAAAAATAAAATAAACGCTCACTTCTCTTTCGCACACTCGAATCTCTCGTATTGTCAATGTATGTGCTTAATCATTCAAACAAAGAAACTTGTAATGACCCCACCGCTATAAACATAATATTAAATAATATTATATATATAATATCATCTAATAATACAGAGAACATGGCTTATTACGGGAGACCAAATGTGAATATATCTTTAAACTGACACTGACGCATCATACTTACCATTTTACTGAATATATGAAAAAATCAGAACAGTATAGCATATAAAACCAAGTCACAAATCGTAGTGGAATAATAAACATCATATACAAATACATATTGTGAGTCTAAAAAATATAAAACTAGACCACATAATATACATCCAGTACAAGTCACTATCTCAAAAGATACATCCCATACACATACACATAATCCAATATGAGATAAACTAAAAAAATCAATATTATTTATCTTCATGCTAGCACACCAACACAAAAGTCTACACATCCTGTAACTTGAAAAAGTCCCGGCTTGAGCCGAGTATTATATAAATAATAAACAGGTCATAATATCTTTATATATCCAAAAGGATGAGAAAAAGATATAACACGAGATATATGACTTTATAATAAATATAGATGTCATATATATAACATGTTACCGAAATAATTTAACTCAGAATACATCTTAAGGCACATGAATCTCACGAAACATAGAATAAATCACAAAGCCCAGAATTATAGAATAAATTATAATATCTCAAATCCAAGAAAACCAAATCAATACCGATCACAATGATCGTCCATACCAATCACAAAGATTGTACATAATGTGAAAAACAAAATTCTAATCCATACCGATCTAATACCAAAGATTGCCCATAACGTGGAAATAAATAATAATATCTTAAAATCCAAGAAACCCTAATCCATACAGTTCACAATGATCATCCATACAAATCGCAATGATTTTTCATACCGTGAATAAAAATCCTAATCCATACCAATCTGATACCAAAAATCATCCAAAATGTGGAAAAAATCTCAACAAATCTCAAGGATCATGGAAAATAAGGTCTCAACCGATCTCAAGGATAATGGAAAATGAAATCTCAACCTAATCAAGGATCGTGGTAAAATCAATGGTGTACCTCTTAAATATCTAATGGCCTGAAATCCGAACACCAAAAGAGAATACACTATAAAGTGTCAAATACAATAACTTTAGTAATTACGAAAACTTAACCAGACCATCCCACACCGCTTGGTGAAATTCTAATATTTACTAAATGCTGTAAGTCTCACTCATTATGGATATCACTGGAACACCTGAACTATATATGTCTTAAAGATCTATCGACCTACATAAATGTCGATCACCAATAGAGAATACAACCCTAAAGTGTTCAGTACATTCCCAAAGGCAATTACAAGGATTTAACTAAAGCATCCCATACTACCCAGTAAAATTTAAGTACTTTCTAATATGTCTCAAATATTCTATTCAATGAGTTATACCATATTCGATGGAGTGTTATTCGAGAGTATTTAAACCAACACTAAGTCGATTATTAGTATTTCTCATATTATAGATTTAAGGCTCTCAAAATTTTGCAAAACTCAAAACATTAAATATGTAGATAAAAGTATAGCTTTCCAACAAGAAAAAAATCATTATAATTAGACTTAGGATTCAAAGGTTATGGTCAAATTGATTTTCAGTTTAAAATTCTTTAATCATGTCTATTATTCTCAGACCAGCGACACAAAAATGCAATTTCAACCATTTAAACCTCAAAATTTTGCAAAAATCACACAAAAAAGTTGTACATAAAAGTATAATCTTTTCAAAAAAAAGTTCATTAAAATCGAACTTACAATTCAAGAGTTATGGTCAAAATGATTTTCAGTTTTAAATTCCTTAATCCAGTCTATTATTCTCATGCCAACGACACTAAAGTACAATTTCGACCATTTAAACCTTAAAATTTTGCAAAACATAAAAGATATAGATAAAAGTATTAGCTTTCCAGCAAGAAAAAGATCATTAAAATTAGACTTATGGTTCAAAAGTTATAGTCAAAATGGTTTTCAGCTTTAAATTCCTTAATCCTGTCATTTATTCTTGGGACAACAACACAAAAATACATTTTTGATCATGTAAGCTATAAAATATTGCAAAACTCAAAACATAAAAGTTTAAGGGAAAAGTATATGATTTCCATAACATCAAAAATTACCAAATTACGATCAGTAGCAAAAAAGTATGGCGAAATCAATTTCTAGTTTAAAACTCTGAAAATTATACTAAAGACAGAATTATGATTATATTTCAATTCTATTTCAAGTCAAGTAAATGGAAAAATATCAAAAAGTAACTAAAAGAGAAATTGTTTCTCATTGAATCTAGTTTCTAACCTTAATAGGTCATCCCCAGACGGGTTCGAAACATGCAAGTTATTGCTGTTTTACATCAGCATATTTTCTTACAATATTTTCAGCAACCGTATCATGTTTTCAAAAGAGCGTTCCTTTTGGTTATCACATAATCATGGCAATTCAATTCAATTTCTACTAAAATCATTAACCTAACTAAAAACACAAACATGCAATCAAATTTAGAGATAGCTAGTGAGGTTTACTTACCTTTATAACTTTCTATAGCTTACTAAATCTTCTCTAAAGCCTTGTAATGCTTTTATCTTCTACCAAGAACTATTTTTCCCCAAATTAATACCTAGAACTTAATTTAAGAAAATACAAAACTTTGAAAATATACTCAATGATTACACAAATGATTGCAAGTATAGATGTTATTTTGGTTAGAGAGCTTACCTTAATTTTCCTATATTTTTCAGGATTTTATTTGAATTTAAAACTTTGAATTTGCTCTAGGTTTTAGTTTTGAAAGTAAGAAGGAGTTTCTGTTTTTAGTTTTGAGTTACAGTAAAAGTAAATGAACATAAAGGCTCGTTTCGTTAAGTCCAGAAAAGAATAAATTTCTTAATTATACAGATTAATGGGTTAGATTTTCATTAAGCCCAAACCCAATAAATAAATAAAAGAATTTCAATCTTTTACATTCTTTTTCTTTCTTTTAAACACCATTTATAAATTGATTTCACTTTTAAAAATTCATGCAAAATACTACAATATATTCCAATCTCTTAACTTTACATTAAAAAAAGAAATGTATTTTAAACAATTATTTTAACCCCTTTTTTTAATATTTAAAAAGTGAAAATCCATTATTTTCATTAAATAGGAAATTCTAAAGTTAATAACTTTCAATCTAAATAATTCCATTTTACACAAATATAAGATTTTTCATAATTTTTCCAAAATCACAAAAATCCAAATAAAATTCCTAATCAAATTTCCCAAATAAACATTTCATCTATAACGTTAAATTCGAACAATCACTTTAATAACATTTCAAATTTAAATTTAAATTCTTTAAGAAATGAAACTCATTTCCTAAATAAATCAAATCAATTATTTCAAAACTAGATTTACTTACACAATTAAATTTCAAAAATCTCTGATAAAATTAATTAACCTTAATTAATGCGATAATTAACAACAAGATTTTTACACACACTACTATTCATCCACACACCAATCAAACCAAATATTCATAAATAGGATACGAATTTACGGAATTAAAATCATTAGTGTACTTGTGTCTATCTACATACACATACAGTGGTGCTTGTGTGCTTTAAAAAATGTAACCAACAATGTAACATCGGGATATGTATGCGGATAACATATGACATTATATATGCAAATATCTAACGTTTGGACCCACTTATTAAGTGAGATGATATGACATATAAAGCATGATGCAAGCATCCTAAGGTGATCATATAAATTCTATATACATGCACAACCAATAACACTAGCATATCACATGGTGAATATATATATAGCAGTAAATCATGAAATCAAAGCATAGAACAAGAAAAACCAAATACATGAAATAGATAAAACAACAATGAATCCAAAGAATCATTCGGCCAAACCTAGATATTAACTAAATTAAGAACCAATAAAATAGAAATCGCTTTGAAAAGAAATCGAGTTGAAAAGATCAAATACGCCTTCACTTTCCAGGTATCCATGTCTAAACTATTCTCCTTAATAAACAAGCTCTACTACTGGCATGACTCGTCCCAAAATACTAATCTAAATCATATGTGTGTATGTATACAACCTTTGGAATCCTTGTTACCATCTCAAATAATAAATGCCACAATGTATAACAACAGATAGACTTAGCACCAATGTGCCCAACTCATTTTATAGCATCTCATACCATTCTTGAACGCACATATTTGACATCTAAATCATTCAGCAGTTGTTTCCATAATTCATCTTCTGGATTTTAAGGTAAGGTAACTCAAATGTGGACGGTGTCTTGCCCGAACAAATTGAAAAGACTTAAATTATCATACTACTCCTTCTTCCACTTTCGAATATTCAAAGTAATTGATATCTTAACTTAATGAACATAACATATATCTCATCCAAATTTGAAATCGAACTTGGGTGGTACCGTAATGCTTATTATATTACTTCTCCCAATATCCGTCAAGCTCAATACCTAAAGTATCACTTCTTTGATTATCCAAACATTCCATCCCAAATTCCACATACTATTAACTAAACAAATAAAAATCCTATATTCAAGTGAAATCCTAAATCTAAAAGAAAGAACTAACTTAAGGTAGTGATAAAATTAAAAGAATTGACTATATTATATGTTGTTTACATGCATCTTATATGTAATGTAAATAATACATCTTTAAGTCGATGGTCCAAGAGAGTTTCTCTGAATAGACAGTTTCTCCTAAATCTGATGATGATTGAACATAATATATCTACTCCTCATTCAAAATCATATTCAAACCTCTAAATTCCATTTAACATAAAGTTACCTCTGCATAATCTATGCGTGCAAACCATACACCTTCTCTTCAGTCTTTCAAATAAATTTTTATTTGATTATCACATAACACTTGAATTCACACCACTCGGTGATACCTCCTAATTTTACTTCAATATTCATTTAATCAAGTACATCTTTCATTAACTTCTTAACCAGTTTTACCCCAATAGCTTAAAATCCTTTATCTACACAAATAAAAAATACCTGTCATATATTCCTTGCCACCAATCTAAGTTGGGATATCTTTTCCAAACAGAAGTTACAATTCTTTACCATTCTTTATTGTCTAAATCGTATTTATCTATATAAAGTTCCAAATACCTTATCCCATTCATCGATAATACAAAATCATATGATCTTAATGCCCGTCCATATTTGAGTAGTTTTACAAACTCATGCAATATATCAAAGTACTTATCCTCATATACTTTTATACCGAATCTAATCCCGAATACCTATTAAAATTGAGAATTCATACTTAATACCCTTTACAACTAAAATCCAAGCTCCATTCATTTCCTAATAATAATCATCCAATGTTTTATTTTCCATATATCATTTTACTACTTATCATTCCTCTATATTATGGATGAGACAATTCAATAGGGACGGTATCTCTCCATATCCATCTAATTAACAAAATACAAGTATAGTAACTTCTTATGTTATAAACTATCTAGGAACATCAGAAAAGAATGATGTCCTGGAAATAGTGAAGATGCCTTCAAACTCATGTCACATCCAATTCAAGTCATATTATTCATAATCATATACATTACTAAAATATCAAGGATCTTTAATTATCACCCTAAAATGTATATATGATGAAAAAAATCTCTTACTTGGAGCACAACATCCACCCAATCCATACACTGCAAATGTTGTAATGTTACCTGCCACATCCGGTCATTGACACCCATCCACATACCAACTCAATCAAATTACTTTTTACAATGATATCAAACAACAAAGTATTCTAAATATCATTTGTTTCCATCTCTAACTATTATAGCAATGATACAGAATAAAAGGATGTGAATGTTGATCATTTCATTTTAGCACTATGCACCATTCACTGAGTCAGATCGCATAATAGCATCATTGAGTCACCAGGACCTTATCCTAAATAAATTCCAAATTCTTCAACTAAACTCTTCACCCATATTTCCAAAATACTTTCAGTCAATCAGTTAATGGGTTCCAATCAATTGAAATTCTGATATCACTTCTCTTTTACTGCCAAAATTTTCAAAATCAATTTTACTACAAACATATCTTCAAAAAAATTCGAATATCAAATAAGTATCACTTAGGCCCAGATGTCCTCTATGTGAATCTTAACCCATTTATTTTTGTAATTGGGTAAACGTCTCATTTATGATACTTCAACATAATAATTTGGTTAACCTTTTCCTAATTTAACCTACAATCTTTCTTTCTCTATTTAATTCCTTGTAACTATTGGGATCACGTCAAAATCATGCCCAATCCATTAACGATTAACTAAACCATATTTTTATCGACATCAACACCTTTCCATAATGAATCGTTTGATCAAATCTAAAATCAATTGATCTATGCACTATGTGAGAATTACTCTTAAAATATTTACCACCACAGTTCTAATCCAAAACCATAACTCATTACAATCCGTTCTCTTTTCTTATAGCTAATAATGGCATATTTGCACTTGGGGCCACTCCACAACCTTTCTCTTACTTATTCTTTTTATAATCTATCAACAAACTTCAAATTTGACCATTTAAAATCCTTTTTTATACTCTCCAATAGTAATACTGTCAGGAATTTATCATATATCCAAGTCAAAAACTTCCATTTGCACTTTAAAATACATCAATGTTTTTCAAAATATTATTTCAACCAAAACATTTTATTCACTTAAAACTAATAAAAAAAATAATTTCACTAAACGTTTGCTTTGTCTTTATAACTTAACTCCAACACAAATTATATCTTTACCTTCAATGATTTAATACTAACCATTTACACTTAAACTTTTAATAAAAAACAGCAATCCTCAAAAACACTTTTTTTCTTTATTTCAAAACATCATTTTAAAATAATTTATAATCATATTTCATATATTTCGGTATACATATATTTTATTTTGTAAAATAGAAAATTTTCAATGTTTTTAAATAACACATATTATATATATGTATATATACTTTAATAGCCACTCTGGCTACTCACCTTATTTATATAAATTTAGAAAACCATTTCTGTGAACTTTGATCATATTTACTATAAATGTGTTTAAAATTTTAACTTCATAAATCCTTAAGATTCTTATTTAAAAACGAATATAAATTATGTTTACCTTAAATCAAAACTTTAAATTTTAAAAATCATCCAAATACCCATTATCTTATATAAACGCGACAAAATTCATAAATTTTCTTATAAACAAAATTTATGATTCCAACTTTTAAAACTAATTTACCTTTTAAACATTTTCCGTGAATTTCCTCTCATAGAAATATTTTGCTTTTGAAACTCAATCCTTTTACCATCCTCGGTAACTAACTACCCAGTAAATCTATCAAGTCTAATCCAAACAATCACATATGCTCTCACAAGTATTTAGTTACATTTCCCATGTCAATCGGGGTTTTCCAACATAATACTAAGAATTTCTCCCCATATGTCAAATGCGGATACAGTGGGGTTTGCAGTGGTTTGACTCATCACTTATAAATATCAGTGGAATCGAATGTGAACGTTCGCATTTCAGTATCTTTAAGATTGACTCTATTAACATTTCATCTTCGTTCTTACTTCACCAACAATATCTTATTTCAACTTCCATCCTTACCAACTTACTCATTTATAGCTTTCCGTAGGTGGAATTCATTAGCAACTCTCCAATGGACGGACAGCTCAACTAGAACAACTACAAATATATTCGACTTATATATATTATATTATATAATTTATAAAATATACATGTACGCACTCACAATATGTTCTATAATCTAATAACATACACTCTAATACCAAATGAAACAACTCATCTTTTTAGAACCCCATAACTACACAACGAAGTCCTGAAGCGGTGAGTCGTTAGGCGATGATACATATGACATACATAGAGAGAGCATAAGATAATAATATATTAACTAAAACATTCAGGGTCTCACAGCGGATGGTCACATAAAATATCATATCGCATAAATATATATGTCTAATTACGCATCTGATACCGTAACAGCAGATGGTCACACAAAATATCATATTACAAACATATATGTATAATAACATATATGATACCATAACATAAGTCTGTACAACCCAGACCTAAATAATTCCACACTGTCATAACGAGTCTTTAATACACATTCTATTTACAATATATATATTGTATATACTAATTTCGTCACTAGATCCGTCATGCTTCCAAACTCCATCAACCTGAAGAATATAGATAGAAAAAAAATATAAAAGTGGGTCAAACATACGTCCGGGTGAGTAAAGCAAATATAATACAAGTATACTAGTGTGACAATGATATAACATGATTTGAATCTAAGTATAATATTTTCTAGACCCGCCTATGCCACGCTATGGAAAAATATTATATTTTCTATATAATCTTAAACATAATCCACTCTCATCCTATGGTAAAGGATTACATGTCAACAACTATCTAATCTCGCTATGTGCGGTAAAGGATGATCACTCCCTGTACTCACACCAGGTTCCGCCTCTTGTGCTATAGGTCGAGGGTTGTCCACATCAAAACCTTCATATACGACCTTAATGACCTATAAGAGAACTTCATGCGAATATTCTAAGATCAAGGACCTACCACGTGCGCTACAATATCTAGGTATTCGTTACCAATTGTATATTTATATTTTTTAAAACTCCAATACCTGAGTCATATAAACAATATGCATATTCCTCATATAAACCATCTCATGTATTCACTTATTCCTTATTGCCTAAATTCGTATTGTTATGTGCTAGATCACCATCCATAATGTAAGAGAAAGATGGTCGAATCGGTTATTTCATATTTATATGGGTCTTATGTCCAAGGTTTAGTCTTGCAAGAATATTGCCTATAGGTGGACCGGTTGTGCTCACAGGTGGACCGATGTACACATTTCTTGAAGGGTTTGTGGATTTGTAAATTTTATGTTTTGGCCACCATTTCTCCCGTCTAGTCGTCACCACCTTGCCTTAGGTCATCGACGATGGTGTATATACCTTAGTTCTAGCGTCATATGCTTAATTATATCCATTATTTACAAGTTTTATTTACATTATTGCGAGGGTTTTAAATTTTAACTTAGCTTGATTTAAAACATTGATTTCATTTAAATCCCTTACCAAAACCCAATTAATCCAAAACATATTATCTACAAATGTTTGATTACTCTAGTATAGGCTTCAGATCACTATTATAAGATCGTAATTGTTTTATATCATCAAACTATGATTTTTATATGTTTAAAGTTGAATTAATGGCAAACTTAGGGTTTTCTGAAGTGTACTGTGAAGCATAATGCGCATTTTATATTTCTTAAGTCCAGTATCATAAATTAGACAAATTTTACAATATAGTTTAATTCTAGAAAACCCTGAAGCTTTCCATATCAATATTAGAGTACTATAACAAGACCGGAAAAGCAACACTCATAAATTTAACCCAAGAAACCCGAATTCCTATGCTATTCGATAACTCCAAAAATTCTAACATCCGAATTAGCCTCTGATTTTCACTTCGAATGATAGAGATTTCCTCCACGCATCTAATGCAATTTATCTCATAGAATTTCGTTGATATTTATGGATTTATGTTTGATTGATTGAAAGAGGAAGAAGATAATTCAACGGTTTTAGAAAAATGAGAAGTTAGAAAATGAGAAACAGAGAGACGCATACTCTTTTAATTAGTTTTAGGGGAGAAATCTGAAATGGTTCCTTTTTTATTCAAATTAAAAAATATGGGCTTAGCCCAAAGTAGCCTAAACCCTATCCACTTAACTAGAACATCAATATCTCATTCATACGTTATCCTGTTTGGGCAAATGAATACTCTATCTCAACAAAAAAAAGAGGTGTGCAATGATACGACTTCCGTCTTCTAATTCAACCGTTTGTAAAAAGTACTATTTTTCCCTTTCATTAAAATTTACTAAAATACACTATAATTCACTTTAAAATTTATTTATTATTATTTATCATTATTATTTAAATTTAGTATAAAGTTTTAGGGTATTAAGTTTTCCCTCACTGCTTAGAATTTCCGTGTACATCATTGGTTATAAATAACTCATGCCAAGGCCAACTATATTTTAATTATGAAGCGATGGATAATGTTCGACTAAAATGCAGATACTTTAAAATCTTTGTTAGGTGGCATCATCACACGAAATGAATGGCTATGACATCCAAGCGGTTAAATCTAAGCAGCATTTAGTTAACAGATTTACCTATCCGCCTCCTTTAATTTTTATTTTTTATATAGTTGTTGTAGTTATTGAATTAATATTAGGGATCAGATTTTTTATCACAATAAAAATAAAGAAAAATTGTTGAGTCACACTCTAAGCATACCTAATTTTTCCACTTCGCTAGTTTGATCTATAATTTTTCATTCATGGACATTGATAAGATCCTTCCATCCAGTAGCACCACTTACTCTTTCTTATTTACAATTTTTATAATAGGTTTAGTGAGAACAATAGGGAAGTATGAATATTTTGGTTTGTGATTAATAAATAGGGGTTAGATATCTAGAATATTTATTTTATGTTTCCTAGAATATTTAAATAAATAATAATAAGATATAAGAAGGAGTTACTTTTTCTTGTTTCAAACAGAAGATTAAGAAGGCTTATAATCCTTTTGGGAGGTACTTGTTCATTTCCTTTCATTTACCTAGTCCTTGTCCTATGCCTTCTTACACATATATCGATAAACTAACATCAAATCAAAATTGCTAATGCATAGCCTGTAGAAGAACATAGTAAGCTAGCCTTAATAATTAGTCAAACTTACAATATGGAAATCAAGGAAAGCACCAATAAACGATTAAGTTTAAGTTGGTTAACTTTAATTAATATAGATTTTTTTCAAAATAAATAAATAAATACCATGAATTATAGGTCGATCAAAGTCAAGGACCAGTATTTCAAGTGACAATTATCTTAAAATTGTTACATCTTATTACATTTTATTATATTAATTAAATAAAAAATAAAAATAAAATAAATAACATGGATTAGTTAATTTGAATGGAGGTAATATATGTCGACATTGAAATTGTGTCTTAAAATTTGTTTCATATTTCTAACTTTTTAACTAATCTTGTTCATAACGAAAGAACATGATTTATATTATATACTTGTTATATTTTGATATATTAATTAAATAATTAATTTAAGTATACTTAATAGAAAATACTTAAATGATATATTATGCGATAATAATTAAAAGAAGGGTAAATTCTATATAAACTCTTTAATTTCCTAAGTTTACCTCTTAATTCAAAAAATAAAAATAAAAATACCCTTCTATCCTTTTTACCTCTCACCTTTTTTTACTCCTCTTCACTTTTTACTTCTCCCTTTAAACCCTAAAGCCCCATCCTTTGAATCTATATTTTTAAAAAAATTCTCGAAAGTGATGGAGTTCGATGATTTTACAATTGATGTACAGTTTGTAGATGCAATAAATGTTCAAATCAACAGTTTTATGCTTCTATTTTTTAAAGTTACAGATGTCACGAAAGTGTCACTATGTGGTTGTTTCATAAAACCAGCATTAGGTGTGCATGGCTAATGAAGAAACCACACATAACCTTTGTGTGGTGTCTTCACATAGCCATTTTTACCTAATGCGTGGTTATATGAAACATCCACGTTGTAGGACTATGTTGTATATGAGAACTAACTACCATGCAGTAATGCTACGTAGTTATTTCACGATACATGTAATTTCTTCATATGTTGTAATGAGAATGAAATTATACATGGTAGTTTCACAATACGTTGTAGTTCCTTCATATATGTGGTTATCTAATGCGGTGGTTATTGAGAATGAAATTATATTCAACTATCTAATGAGTCTATAACATATGTGCGAGTGATTTTTTTTCATTTTTAATGTAGTATGCAATTTGGTAATACGATGTTTTGTTTTTGTAGATATACCAATCATGTAAAAAATTGGTTGAATGAGTTCATAACACGGCCAAACATCATGTTTTTGTAATCATTATTTTGAAATCGGATACGGATGCATCTAGTAAAAGACCTAGAATAATGTTTACATGTAAGCATAGTAGTGTTTACAAAAGGAATAAAATTAAAGATTCAACAAATTATAGATTGACGGGCACCAAAAAATGTAATTTCCTATTTAGGGATAAAGTGTGAAACTTGATTCTTTGGATGAATGGCATTTGGTTATAGTCAATGGTGTGCATAACCATTCCGAGTTGAAGCAAAATGAAGGGAATTCTATGTTGATAGGTTAAGTAAAGGAGAGATCAAACTGGTGATTGAAATGCATCGAAATATGGTGAAAGCTAAAGAAATTTTGCATACACTTAAAAGAAATGATCTTTCCAATTGTACAACCATCAAAACGATATATAGTATAATTCAAGCTCAAAATTCAATTGAACGAAGAGGTCGTTCTCAAATACAATATTTGCTTAGTAAATTAAAAGAGTTTGGATACTTTTAATGGCATCATAAGACTTTGGATGAAAGAGATATTATCAAATATATTTTTTGGGCACATCCGACTAATTTAGAATTTTTATGAACCTTTCCTCGAGTAATTATATTGGATTGCACATACAAAAATAATAGGTACAAGATGCCATTACTAAAGATAGTTGGTTTTACATCTACGGATCACATATTTTATATTGTTATTACTTATTTAGTGGCGGAAAGTGAGGAAAACTACATTTGAGCTTTGGAACGGTTGAAATCCATTATGCTTGACTGTGAGGTGGAAATGTCTAATATGTTTATAAGCAACCGAGAGTTGGCATAAGTTAATGCTATTGGGATAGTTTTTCCAAATTTCGCACACATGTTATGCAAGTGGCATATCAAGAATAACATTCTCACTTTTATGGAAAAAAAGAGGAATATGAATGAAATGGATGTTAAGGATAAGAAATCCTTTTTAAGTGATTGGAATGAACTCGTTTGTTTGAAAAATAGGATTGTGTATAATAAAAACTTGCATTTGTTGCATGAAAGGCATGGCTAATATAATCTGCTATTGAAATATGTGCATGAGCGTTAGATCCATATAAGGATACATTTCTTCAATTCTGGACTGACGGGTATATGCATTTCGGGAACTATACATCAAATAGGTATTTTCTTTTTTGTTTCTATTTTGATATGTGCGAATACATTACTAAATTATTTGTCTCTTTTGTAATGATAATTTGTTTTTACATGTAAGGCTAAATCAGCTCATTTAAAATTTAAAAAACATTTAGCAACTTGTCAATGCAATTTCGAGCAAGGTTGGAGTAAAATGCATTCATTATTGGAGTTACCCTTTATCAAATTAAAAGCTTTGTTTGAACAAATGTTAACTAGAGTGATACATACTTTTAATATACGGGAGCTCAAAAAATTTCAAGGTGTTGTAAGTACCATGGCTCTTGACTCGCTTCATTCGAAATTACTTAAAATGAAATCCCGGAGATGATGAAATTCTGTGTGGGTGTGTTACTCGAAAGACGCATGGACTTCTATGTGCACATGAATTAGCTCATCTTGGTCCATTAACGACCATACCACTTCAGCTGGTTGATAATCATTGGACTGGACAACACCAAGTTGAATGAAGTGGAAAGAAAGATGTAGGGATAGTGGAGAAATGGAAGTTTTGTTGAATGATGTTAAGAAAATGGATACACCACATCAATTACAATTTTTTTTTAAAAAATAATGGAAGTTGTGCATCCTTAAACTTTGATTCTTGGTTAACCAATGGGTAAAGGTGAAAACTGAAGGAAGGGAAAGTAAGAAATTGGCTTATATGTCAATAAAAGAATGCCTTCTTCGTTTGAGCTAGTAGAAAGTCTTCCCTCGCATAATCTATCCAGTCAACAAAGCATAAACAATGCAAAGAAGGAAAAGCATTAAATTAGAAAACCCATACAAGTAATTTAATAATTATTGATAAATATATTATATTACCTTAATGCTTTATTAATACATTTTTATAGTTCGAAATTTTTTGCCATGATACGAAAATGTATATAAATCAAATTCCGTCGAAAATTAAACTATATGTAACTGATATTGTTAATGTTTGTTCGGATGATAGTTGCAGATTTCATTGTGTCGTTACATTATTGGAATGGGTGATTCATGTTGGCCCCAAGTTCATGGGGATTATACGAAGAGTTGTATGAAAATCAAGAATTTTACAGGCAAGTGTTCATAGAATGCGGCAGACGTAATGAATTACTTATGCAACTACAACATGAAGAAGATGGATTTGCTGCTTGGGACAAGTGGATGAAAAAGTAGAAAATGGATTATGTTGTTGTGACAAATATAACATTGTAATATTTAGCATAAGTGAAAGGCTAATGCTAACTACTGCCATTCAAACGAAGGGTACCACCTCTAATTCAACATTCCAAAATAGTGATAGTATTTTGTTAATAATGACCATTTTGTGCAAGTCGTTAAGAAAACTAACTTGTTTTTTTACTTAATCATTTTTGTAAATACACTAAAAAAATTTCTCCAATTGTAGGTCAAGTTAGAAGCAAAACATCTGGTTTCACCAATTTATGTAAAATGGTTCACAACTCGCCATTCAGATGTAAGCGATTGTGAATATATATATATTGGCAATGGTAAGGATTTTTAAGGAGGCAGATTATGCTATTATATAGTTCTCATCGTTATTAATAATAGAATCTTTTTCTTCAATATATATATATATATATATATATATATATATATATATATATTGACCATAGATAAACGTGGGATGAACAAATTCAATATGAAAAATGGAAATAATGTTGCTTGATATGCGTTTCTAAAGAAAACAATGTTACTTGTATTTGTTTTAAAACAATACAGTTTGTTCTTTATTTGAAAACAATTTTATTTTTTTGATATTTGCTCAAATATGTCTATTCATATTTAGAAAATAACGTTGTTTGATATATGTGTTAAAATATGTTCTTTCTGTTTGTTTACTTTTAAATTTCTAATAACCATGCACTAGCGGTACGTGGATATGTTGGAGTGGCAATGCATAGTTTTATGATATGGCCATATAACATGGTATATTAATATGGCATCATAGTGGCATTGCATGGCATATGATCATGGACTCGTACTGCTCCTATATGGTAGGTAAAAAGTTTGAAAAGAAAAATTGTTATTTGTTTTAAACTAAAAAATTTGTTATCTGTTTGAAAACAATGTGATTTGTTATGCTATGTCAACTTAATTTGTTGTGCGTATAAATATGTTCTTACTATATGATATATTATTTTTTAATTTCTAACAACCACGCACTAAGAGTACGTGGATATGTTATCAGGTCAAGGTGGCATGACATGGTCATAAGATATAGCCACGTACTGGCTTTACATTGCCTATGAATATGGCCCCGTAGTGTCACTGTGTAGTATATGATTATGGAATCGTAATGCTCCTACATGGTAGGTAAAAAATTCAAAAAAAAAAAGAAACAGTAACATAGAAAATTATAGAGAGCAACACAAATTACAGAGAAATATATTACAGTGAGGAACACAACAACACATAATAGACATCATTACATATACAAAAGTTTCCAAACCATAGAACACAAACTTATAGATGTAGCAAAATATATAACATCGTTCCATACATAAACATAATAGACATCATGATACGCCTTGATTGTCTGTCCAGGAACTCTTGTTCGGAGTTTGCTGGGGCTTATCGGTCATCATCGACCGATTGTGAGGAGTCATCTACGGCTTCTGTTGAGCCTGCGGTATCTCTGGCTCGTCCTTTCCGTCGCAGAGTGCGCAGAGTCCATTCTACTCCTCGTACCATCCGTACATGCTCTATAGCGGCGTCAGAGCAGGTCGACAGATCTTCTCGGCACTCACTATATCTTGTCTGAGTTCGCTTGGTTTTTTTTCCTTGTTGTAGTCTGCTTTATCATTCTTCTTTTTGTCTCGTCATGTCGAATTTTCTCTTCTGGAATGTTCGCGGTATTGGGAACCTTGATTCCTTGGCTAGGCTTAAACGCATTGTTCGGAAACATTCGGTCGGTGTGCTAGCAATCCTGGAACCTCTTCTACACTCGGTGGAAATTACCAGTACGGTTTTATCCTTAGGTTTTGGCGGAGGGTCTGCCAATGTATCGGGTAAGATTTGGATTTTATGGTCCAAATCCTATTCGGTCCACCCTATTTTCGACTCTTCCCAACTCTTTTCGGTAGCCTGCTCTTCTTCTTTCTTTAGTTCTCCTTTTCTGTTTTCGGCAGTGTATGCCAAATGTGTTCGGTCAGAGAGGCTATCTCTTTGGTCCGATATTTTAGGTCTCAGTCCTTTGGGTTTTTCTTACTCGGTTATTGGCGGCGATTTCAATATTGTCGCATGCCAGGCAGAGAAACGGGGTGGAGCTGCCATCAACCGTCTTGCTATGACGGATTTTAACTCTTTCATAGTCGGATCTGGTCTCTCTGAGCTACCGTTCGTGGGATCGGCGTTCACCTGGTCTAATAACCAGGTTGGCCCTAGTCGTATCCTATCCAGGCTAGACCGGGTCTTTGGTTTGGAGGATTGGTTTCGGTTACCTTTCACTTTCTCGGTTGTCCACCTTCATCGGACCTTCTCTGACCATTCCCCGCTATTAGTTCGTTGCTCTCCTTTCTCGCTGTTTGGGCCCTCGTCTTTTCGTTTCCAAAGTATGTGGAGATCTCACCATACTTTTCTTCAAGTGGTAGCCGATTCTTGGTCAGTTCCCATCATCGGTCCTCCCTGTTCTGTTTTCTGTCGCAAGCTGAAACGCCTCAAGGGCTGTCTTAAAGTGTGGAACACGAACGTATTCAAGAACATATTCGACCGTGTTCGCACTGCCAAAGAAGCTCTAATTGTTGCGGAAGCTTTGGTTGATGAGTCTCCGTCATTACCCAACAAGGAGGCGTGGGCTTCTGCTCAATCTTTTTTTGCCTCGGAACTTCGTCTTGAGAATGAATTCCTTCCCCAAAAGGCTAGAGTCAAGTGGGTAGTTGACGGCGACGCGAACTCCAAATTCTTCCACTCTTTCATTCGCAAGAAAAACAACCTTCTTACCATTCGTGAGATCATGCGCCCTGATCTATCTTTAGCATCGTCGCCGGTGGAAGTCATAGATACTATTGTGACTCACTTCCAATCCTTCCTAGGCTCGCCTTCGGTTTCCGAATCCGATCCTTCTCTTTTAGCTTTCATTCCCAGGTTGGTCCTCTCGCCTGAAAGTGATATCCTGTCGGATTTCCCGTCGGCGGAGGAAATCCGTGCTAATGCTTTTGCTCTGAGTAAGGATAGTGCTAGCGGTCCAGACGGTTTCAACGGTTCCTTCTACCGTTGCTGCTGGCCTATTATTCAGGATGACTTCTGTCGTGCTGTTCAGTCCTTTTTCGTTGGTAGTTTCCTCCCCTCTAGCTGGACTTCCACCAACCTTTTTCTCATCCCGAAGTGCGACCTGCCGCGCTCCTGTGGCGACTTTCGGCCTATCAGCCTTTGTAACTTTTCTAACAAGGTTATCTCCAAGATTTTAGCTACCCGGTTGGCCCCTTTCCTTGAGCGTATTATCTCTTCATCCCAAGCGGGATTTGTTAAAGGGCGCTTAATTTCTGACAATGTGTTGTTGGCTCAGGAACTTATTTCCCAGTTAGATAGGAAAGTGCGGGGCTCGAATGTTGTTTTCAAACTCGACATGGCTAAGGCTTACGATCGTATGTCGTGGTTTTTCATCATTAAGGTCTTGAGAACTTTCGGTTTCCCGGAAACTTTTATTGACCTTGTTTGGAGGCTTATCTCCAACTGCTGGTTCTCTGTGCTCATTAACGGTTCGGCTAATGGGTATTTCAGGGCTGGGAGAGGTATTCGCCAAGGAGACCCGCTATCGCCTTCTCTTTTTGTGATCGCGGCTGAGGCTTTCATTCGCGGTCTACATTGCTTGACGGTATACGGTCAAATCCAGCGTTTCGGGATTCCGAGGGGTTGTCCTCTCATATCGTCTCTGTCCTTTGCAGATGACATTGTTATCTTCTCGAACGGTAGTCGCTCATCTATTCGGAAGCTCCTTAGTTTCATTCATCTTTACGAGAGTTCATCCGGTCAGCTCGTTAACTCTTCGAAAAGTTGTTTCGTCCGGGCAAAGGATTGCCCCCCTTCTAGAGCTTCCTGGATTGAGACAATTTCTGGTTTCATCGAGACCACGCTTCCTCTTCCCTACCTGGGTATAGTTCTGTACCGCGGTAGGAAGCTTAATGCTTATTTTGATCCGTTAGCTGACAAGGTACGGGGAAAGGTCATTCGTTGGAATGCGGCTCTTCTCTCTCAGGCTGGCAGACTGGTTCTCATAAAGTCCGTGTTAGATTCTATGGGAACTCATGTCTTTGCGACTATGACCCCTACCGCCTCCTTCTTTAGGTCGTATCGCTCTTTGGCCTCTTCCTTTTTCTGGGGCAACAAGGAAGGCGATCGCCGCCATCATTGGATCTCTTGGGATTCGGTTTGTCGCCCCAAGAACGAGGGCGGTTTGGGATTGCGCAACCCCAAGGATATTTGCTCCGCCTTCGCTTGCAAACTGTGGTACAGATTCGGTGCTAACAACTCTTTATGGTCCTCTTTCCTTCACGCTAAGTACCGAAGGCTTGCGGGCACAAATTATACGGGTTCTCCGTCCTATGCTAGCGAGACGTGGAAGCACATGCAGTCAGTGAAATCCTTATCTGACTCCCACGGCGGTCTTTTAGGATGGGACGGCGCTCCTTTTTCCATCCTCAGAGCTTGGACTTCGATTCGTACTCCTTCCCCCATTCGCCCTTTGTTTTCTTTCATCTGGGATTCTCGATCTCCACCAAAAGTTTCGACCCTTATGTGGCGTATCCTCCATGATGGCCTTCCTTTAGACGAGAACATTCAGCGGATAGGCATCCCATTAGTTTCCCGTTGCAGTTGCTGCGACAACAGGGATTCGGAATCCTTGAACCATTTATTCTTCACTGGTTCTACGGCCAGATCTTGCTGCAACTTCTTCGGAAATTTGGTAGGTGTCCGTGGAATTACCAGATCAGTTAACGATCTTCCTTCAACTTGGTGGTTTGGGAACTCCAGGAAATCTCTTCGTGCGATCATTCATCGATTAATTCCTTGTCTTCTTTGCTGGCACATTTGGTGTGCTAGGAACAAGGCTATCTTCGATTGTGCTCCTATGGAGCCCGTGACCATTATTAGGCGAGTCAGGAATGATGTATTCCTAGCTTTTCGTGGTCGGCCGTTCAGGGGACGATTTAGCCCCAGTATCCTTCCTCTAGTAGGTCTTCTTTCAATTACTTGTGCGATGAGTTCCGCTAGATTGGGAGTCGGTTGAGTGTTCCTGTCAGGGCGTTGGTCTACATCCAACGTTCCTGACTCTCCCTCCCCCCCTTTTTTTTGTTTGATTTGATGTGGTCGCTAGTTTTTCAGGTCCAGGTTTTGGTGGGAGTTTTATTTTCTCCTAGGTTTGATTCCATTGGTTGCACTTCAGCGTTCTGTTATTCTAGTCGGATGTTGGTTCCCAGAGCTCATCTGGTATTGCTGTTTCGCTGGTTGGGTTTGTTTGAGGCCTGCTACTATGGTTCTCTATGGTTTGCGAGTGATGGCTTGCGGTCCCATGTGGTTCTTGCACTCTTTGTCGGTGGGTGGTTTTCTGTGAGGTGGACTGGCCTACACCTTTGGGTGTAGCGGGATTGTTGGTTGAGCGGCTGCTTTTTCAGTCATTTTAGCTTTGTATTTTGGTGCTCCTGTTAGCTTAGCTTTTTCTTATTTTTTCTGATTCTTTGTTTATCGGGTATGTCGGTCGCATACTCTGAAAGTCTTGCTGCATTTTGTGAGCCGTTGGAGAAAGGCTTGTTTCTCCATTCTATTATAATACTATGGTTTAAAAAAAAAAAAAAAAAAAAAGACAGCATGATACGCCAATGTAGCTAGTTAGGCCTATAAATGTAGCAGTCACTAGCAAGTCTAGCTTCATTTGCATCGTCTAAAAGTTCATGCACATATGTCAAAATCTGCAATGAACAAACAACATTGATGTTAAAAAAATTTGGAGTTGTATTGTACAAAATATTATCAAGTCAAAGTTGTATTTTACTGCATATAGTTGCTCGTAAGTTGGATGAAAGCACTATGCTCCTTGTATGACATTGTTAGGTAGAAAATGTGGATTTTGCACCCTAACTACACAATGACATCGAAGTCACTCCATATAATTATTTAAGAAACTCAAATATGATTGACTAAGTGGTATTGATCGATGTCTTTCTGCAATAACTTGATTATACCAATTCATCCATGCACTCTCCAAAAACTGATAGTAAACACGACTATAAGTAGTTGACGTATGGCTTCTACGAGCAGTGGTACTAACCGAAGGAATAGGAGGTACCGGAATGTTCTGCACTCGCCTAAGTGTTCTCGGAACCCTATTAAGATGAAATAATTCCACAATATTGAGACACAGTATGCAACTGCTATACCAAGCATTATCAGAAAATGGATGATAGTCACATGCATATATATCTATATGTGTGTGTGTGTATGTATGTATGTATGTATGTATACATACGTATGTGTGTATGTGTGTGTATATGGGTCAAAGATCACCTAATAAACTTTTACAAGAAAAAAATTATCATTATGACAATACTTGTATTACAGAAGAATATTATTAATACTAAACGAAGGTAATAATTACCTGATTAATCTGAATATTGTCAAGAAATTAACCAATATCTTTCACTGATATATGACTCTCTGAAGATGGATTTCATCGAGCGGAACATGGTAAGTTCTTATAGTAAATTTTAATGAAAGGATGAAAGCCTGGAAAGTGCTCAAATATCCATGTCTCCAATAAACGTAGGTATCCTGCAATCTACTTAACATTCGTATAATACCAAGTTGTCTATACAGAAATGCAAGTGCCATTGAACCCCATAAATAAGTCCTAACTTCATTCAAATCTTTCATAGCGTCTAATATACGTGACTTTCTTTTATCAGAAAACAACATATTATCAAGAAGAACAAAAGATGGCCAGCACATCTAATCGTTCTCCCAGTCCATTCGTCACTAACATTTTTGAATCTTTAACATAAATAAACTGAGTTTGTACCCTACTCTTTCATTTATTTCCATCCTAACATCTTCTATACTAATGCCTGGATATTTGGAAACAACCCTGACTGCTTGTTCCATATTGTATGTAAGACTTTGTATAGGCTTGTCTTATATTGGGATATGTAATAAAGAAGCACATCATCCAGTGTGATGGTTATCTCACTAAACGAGATATGAAAAGTATTGGTCTCAGGGTACCAACGCTCCACAAAATAAGATACAAGATTTTTGTTCGCATTCCTATAAAAAGTGTGAACAGTCGATAAAAGTCTAGATGATTCGATTATATTTCTAAAAAACAATGGAATTTTCTAGAATTTTCCACTTAGCAACCCTATGTGTATGGTTAACAGTTGTAAGAGATGCCCATTCCTAATAATATGAACATATTTTACGTTATTATTCTATGAAAATATTAAAATTGCCAAGTAGTTTAAGTTTATTATACCTCGTTCTTCCATACAATTGATGCAACATGAGTTTCAAAGCCTATGATCACATCATTATACTTTGGACCTCCCTTTCCTGTTGCTTCTTCTTCTTCGTTTGTTTCTTCTTCGTTTGTTACGGCATCATGTTCGCTTTCCTCCTCATCGGTCTCTATTTCTTCATCCTCTTCTTCATCACTAAAATCATCGCTGCCGCCACTCTCACCATGACTACTACCATCGCCGTCACCCTCACCAACACGTTCATGAGTCCCTTCTTCATTTCTTTCTCCTTCGACCATTTGGTCATTGTCTTCTTTTTTTCTTTGTTAATCTTTCTTCCACTCTTGTGCGCCTTTTCGAAGCTGTCAAATGTCCGATTCAACTACGTTGCAAGTTTAAAAAAACAAGTAGAGGCAAATTTAAAAACAGGCAGAAGAAAATTTTAGAAAAATCCTTCGCTAACCACGCAAGACTATTGTGTGGTTTACAACAAAAACTATGCAGATAGCCTGTGTGGTTTTTGTTAATCACATAGTAGTCTTGCGTGATCTTTCCATACAAACCACGTAGGTACTCTACATAGTTGTTCGTTTTACTACGCAGTAGATCTGCATGTTAAAATTACAAACCCCGTAGATCTACTTTGTGATTTGTAATTTTACCCCACTGCTCTACTGCATGGTCCATATTAAAAATAAAAATACGACTAAGTAAGTCAAATTTAGGGTTTTACCACTGCTGCCAATCTTCCTACCTGTGAGCTACTCATGATAATTGAGGGTGTTAGTGATTTGCTGATCGACCAAAAGTTTATCGCAAGCAATAAATTACTTTGGTTTTACTGCATAAAGAAGTTTAGCTCGATCGAACTAGGTGAAATGTTTTTACTACGTGAAGAAGCAGAATAGTTGAAAAGAGGTAGGGGCAAAACTGGAATCAAGAGGAGGAACATAGTAAAATAAGGGGTATGTTTTTTCATAATAAGGGGGAAACTCAGCATATTTATGTATTTAAATAGAATTTTCTTAAAAGAAATTGTGAACGTTAGAAAATTACCACAACATTAAATAATATATTATTTTAATTAATTCCTAGTCAAGATGTTTCGAGAAAAGATAGATATACATTCTTTGAGACCAGAGTACGTAACGCTCTTTAAATGTTGGGGATTATGTTACTGATGTCTATTGGAAGCGCCAAGGGGTTATGTGCCGATGGTTATTAGATAACTATGGAATGATCGTGGTATTGACTTTATTACATATCTAATAGAAGGAAGTAATGATGAATCCTTAATATAACAGGATATATAATGAATGTTGATGATGACCCTAAAATTTATTCTGATGCAATGAGTTCCAAAGATGCTATTTTCTGGAAAGAAGTTACCAATAATGAAATGAATTAGATTTCGACAAATAAAACTTGGATTTTGACATATTTACCTTCTTATGCTAAACCAATAGGATGTAGATGGATATTTAAGAAAAAGTTCAATACTAATGGATCCACTAATAAGTTTAAAATCAGATTAGTTACTAAAGATTATAAGCAAAGACATGGAGTAGATTATTTTAATACATATGCTTATGTTTCTCGCAACCTTTAATTTGTTATTTGATAGGACTTGCATCCATTCTCAAACTGATAATTCATCAGATGGATGTGAAACCTGCTTTTAAGATGGGTGATTTAGGAGAAGAAATATTTATTCGAACAACTTGAAGGTTTCATAAATCCAGGCTATGAAAAAAGTTTGTAAATTAGTAAAGCCTTAAATAGCCACCCATAAAATGTCATGAGAAGTTTGATAAAGTATCATTGTCACATGGCCTCATTGTTATGATGTTGATAAATGCGTTTAGAGCAAGTCGAATAAAAAACAGATGCATTATAATGTGTTTATATGTTGATGACATGAAAATATTTGGCTCTGGTATACCGTGTGTAAAAGAACAAAAATGTTTCATTCCTCTAACTCTGATATGAAAGATCTAGGAGAGGATAACGTGATCTTAGAGATCAAAATCATTAGAAAAGAGGAAGAATTGGTATTAATCCAATCTCACTATATCAAACATTTCCTCAAGAAGTATGGTCATTACAATGAAAAACTAGCTCCAACTCCTTTAGATCATAGTATCAAATTATTGAAGAACACCTAGCGAACTATTTCTCAACTTGAATATTCTAGTATTATGGAGAGTCTTATGTATGTAATGCACTGCACTAAACCAGACATAACACATGTTATAAGCATGTTGTATCAATTTACGAGTAATATAAGTTATGAACATTGGAAAGCTATTTCTATAGTTCTATCTTATTTGAAAGGAACCATTGACTATAGTTTATATCATAAAGGATGTCCTGCTGTATTAGAAGGATATATTGATGCAACTTGGAATAATGTAGAATCCAAATCAAAGTCTAAGGTTGATGGATCTTTACATCAAAAGGTGTTGTTGTGCCATTGGGTTCAAATAAGTAGACTTGTATTTCTAATTCAACAACGTTGTCAAAATTAATTATATTAACGGGTGCATGTAAAAGCGATGAATATCTTAAGAATCTTCTAATAGAAATTCCTATATGGAAAAAGTCATCTCGTGCAGTCATGATTAATTGTGATAATCATGCCACGATTTATAATGTTTCTAGCAAAATATATATAGGGAAGTTTAGATATGTGAGTCCACTACAACAAAAAAAGAGCTTTCGCAACATTTTAAAACTGCTGCCATAAACATTCGCAGCCTTTCAAAGAACGCTGCTTAATGTCGTGCTATAGTAGAGTAAGGAAATGTCGCAGCCTTTTATAAAAGTTGCTAAAGAAATGGCTACCTAAGCTTTTACAAAACGCTGCAGCAGATTTATTTTTAGTGTTTATTAAACGATGTAAACTAATTTAGGAGCATTTAGGAGAACGTAGTCTAACATTATGCTTTAATAGAACCGGTAATATAGCAACGGTTTTGAAACGCTGCAAAAATTTATTTTCACAACCTTTTTACAATGGTTTTTTATTGTAGCGGTTGTGTGCAGTTATGTTTTGATAGTTGCATTGTTTTCATTTTGCTTCAGTTTGGTTTTCTATAGCGTTTTGCTACTTTTTAGTATTATAGCTCGTTTGAAATGTTGCGATACATCAAAAATTTTGCAATTACTACAACAATTTCAAAACAATTATAAAAACCATAAATAATATACTCAAAATAAACTCCTCAATTTAAAAAACAATACTAGATATAAACTGATATTGTAGGCAGATATAAAAATTAAACATTATCAAAGCTACAGCACTTTCATATACAATAAAATTTAGTCATACATAACTTTCCATGAACAATGTTTTAAGCACAAATGTTAGCGACATAAAATCTTACAAAAAGCTTGCTAAAATAGAAAATATATATTGTGGAAAATCCAAGCCCGTCTCCTTCAAAAGTCCAATATGCCTATAAAAAACAATTAGAGATCAACGGTAGAAAAGAACAAATATGAATTTATTTAGCACATGGCAAGTTCAAGTTAATTTGACATGGATTCATGCAATACTGTTTGTGATATTTCACTGGCTCAAACATCAAAAAATTCTGCCCCTAATTATCAACCCGATAGCCCAAGTAAGTGACGGAGTATTGCATGAGATTCTTATTCAGGCAGGTCGCCTTGTACAATGCATGGGGATCAAGACGATGCTACAGTTAAGCATGCGTGCATCCATATACAAGTACATTCGAAAATAATCACATGTTACGTTAGTTTTTGCTCATATAGTTTCCTTCTTGCAGGTATCTGGGCTGAAGCAATAAAATGATTTGACAGAAACAACGTAGCAACACCCATAATGTTTAGTAATGCCACATCTACCAATAAATGCAAGTAGGATTAGATAAAAATAACATAAGTTAAATATATTTGCACTTGAAATTTCACCAAAATAGCTGGTTGCTTCATCTGTAAAAAATATTTGTATTTTCCATACCTGCATAGAAACGCATACAATCACTTATATCTCAGGCTTAAATGTTTAGGAAAAATAAATCTTGAATAATATAATTGATAAATATGTTCTCAGCGGATTTTCATAAATAAATTGCTTTTGTTGGTCATCAGTACTAAATTATTTATGCATCTCACATACATTAAGCTAATATAATTTACTTGTGTACTGCAATTGTACCAATCGGAAAGACTCTGGTAGTTCTAAGCGACCAATAACAAAAGAAAAAGTAACCGAGTCTATTGTAGAATCTGTTCGTCCTAGCGGAACTGAAGCAAACAATGAGGAAGGGACTAGCGATATCATTGGTATAGAGGAATGGACTCGTGGGTTAGTGATCGATTGTTCTAGAGAGAATACTTTTGACGCTCAGCTTCTTGACCTTGACAATCAGTCGCACCAATCACCATTGGAGCACCATGATAATTGCTCTTACTTGATAATTACAAGGAGCTATTCTCTACATTCCTGACGCCGTCTATTATAATTATTAATGGGACAACCATAGGTGACACTCATGATGTAGCTACTATGTACTATTGAACACATTATGGAGTTAAGATATATGCCTACTCTCAAGTCTGATGATTCATAACTTTCGCAGCTGTTGCTAACAAGACATCTGAAAAATAATGTGCAGCAGCTTATAATCATTGTGTCAGTACGTATCACAGTCCCAGTTAATAATGGTGCTGCAGCTAGAAACAGGGAGCGTATCTCTTCATATTTTCCTTTCCATGATGTATCCGTTTTTAGCAACACTGTAAATGTTGATGCAGCTTTTATTACTAATTCTCCTAAAGTTGAAGTTAATATCAATATCAATATTGTGGCTATATCATATGCTGCTATAGGGAGTGTTGAAGTGGTGCAAATTCGATGTCAAAATGATAACGTACCTGTGCAAATTCGGTGTTTCAAATTTATAACGTGCACGTGCAAATTTAGTGTCAATGTGATAATGTGCCTGTGCATTAGGAATCTGTACCCAGTGATGTATTAGAAATAGTTGAAGTTGTACCTGCAATTATGGATCCTGTACCCAATGTTGTAACTAATGATGTTATAGTCAAGTCTGCCCTTGTTTATATTAAAGATTGTTGTAAAATTTTCAAAATGATTTGGGTTTTAGTTTTAGTTTTGTAAGAGTAGAAGAAAAGAAAGTAGAGAGGAAGAAGAGAAGTCCCACATTGTAGAGAAATGAATGCTATACTTGTATAAGTATAGCTTTCTCAAGTGGATCATGGGGCCTTGGGGCTCCCACGTGTTTGCTTTGATGTGAGGAGAGAAGTCATGCAACACCACATGCGCTCCGCCGCCGCCTTCTGTCTGACCGAACTGGGTTCGGTTCCGAAAATATTTTTTGGATCGTATATGTACAGTAACGGGCCAGATTTCGGCCCGTTAAGGACCCAGAACCGGAATTCGGAATTTATATAATAGCGGGAATTTGTAACGTTTTCTGAACGTTGCAAATGTGAATGGACGCGTCGTTTGAATTAGTAACGTTGCAGATGAAAGGTCGCGATGTTTGAGAACCGTTGCAAACGGTCGTGACTCTTGGCAAATAGACACCTCCTCACGTATATAAATAGCAACGCCCAGAACAGTTGCAAATACAGTTTCAATCCTCTTCTTCTTCTTCCTACAACAGTTCTGCGACGCCGAGATAGCGTTACTAAACGCTCTGTTTTGTGACGCCTCCAAGGTGTTGCAAATTCAAAAAGCATTGCAGGATTGTATTCTTCTTCCTCTTCATTCTATTCTATATAAATTGCATCATCAGATACATTGTCTGAAGTGTTCTTGGTCGGATCAAAATCGTACAAATTTTGAATCCGATTACGCTGTTATAGGGCTTCATTGAATCCTGAAAGTCGATAGTTAGATAACCCGTTTGTACCTGATGGGTTGAACTATTGTCTGAAAGAATCTATTCTATAGATCCTTGAAGTCGGAAGTACAGCATTGTCTTCATCGTTATCGCCGTCAAATTCGTCTCGAACCGCAAAATTCCCCAACAAATTTTCAGACAATAGTCTTCAACCATGGAAGGTTCGAGCGCTCTACAAGTTATGAATCAGCATCTAACTCGATTGGAGCGTTTTGATGGTGACAATTTCACTCGTTGGCAAGAGACGATGAAATTTTTCCTAGTCACTGTCAAGTTGTTTTACATCTTGGAAGATGACTTGGAAGAAATCTCGGAGGAAACTGATAAGGACGATGCTGCTCTAAAGGCTAAACGTGCAAAGCACAAAGAGGACAATTTCCTATGCAGAGGCCATATTCTGAATGCACTATCTACCCCAGTCTACAATGCTCATAGGACCTTGGAAACAGCGAAGGCACTCTGGACTGCTCTGGAGAATAAATACCGTATATCTGAGGCAAGTAATAAAAAGTTTCTTATTTCTAATTTTATGGATTTCAAAATGGTCACCAATAAGTCCGTAATTGGTCAAGTAAGCGAAATCTTACTGTTGGTGAATCAACTTAAAGATGCTGGAATTGATCTCCCTGAATCTTTTGTTGTTGGAGTTATAATTTCTAGACTTCCGCATAGTTGGAATGATTATAAGAAAAAGATGAAGCATGCGGAAACGGATTATAATTTAGACGGTTTACAGCGTCATCTTCGTATTGAAGAAGACTCTCGCAAACGTGATCTAGATGATAATCCGCAAACTGAGTTCCATTCTAAGGCAAATAATGTTGAAATTACTGATAAATTAAAGCCAAAGAATGAGACACGGTTTAAGAAAAATCATTCCAAAACTAACAACAAAAAGAAAGGTGCTTGTTATTTTTGTAACAAGCCCGGCCACTATGCCCGAGAATGCCGTCTGCGGAAGAAACAACAAAAAGTGAATGTGGTCGAAGACTCGCTTGTGGCTGTAGTGCAAGAGGCAAACTCCGTTAGTGGCAATGATAATGATTGGTGGTTCGATACTGGAGCAACCATTCACATTTGCAAAGACCGTAATCTTTTCAAGAGTTACGAAGAAAATAAAGGAGAAGCCGACGAAGTTACTAGAGCAAATAAGGTTCCAAGCAAAGTTCTGGGAAAAGGCACTATAGAACTTCCTCTCACCTCTGGAAAAGTTCTTACATTAGTCAATGTATTTTATGTACCTGATATGTGTAAGAATTTGGTCTCTGCATACCTTCTTAACAAAGGAGGATTCAAGATGGTGTATGAGTCTGATAAGCTAGTGTTGTCTAAGAATGGAAAATTCATTGGATAGGGATACTCTTGTAACGGCATGATTAAGTTGAATTTAATAAAGAAATCTTCTATTTATATTGTTGATTCTATTAGTTTATGGCATGGTAGATTGGGACATATTAATTATAATTCCATTAGGAACATGAATAAATTAGGATTAATTTCTGATTGTGATTTCGATACCATCTCTAAATGTGAAATATGCGTTCAAGCAAAAATACACCGGAAATCCTTTAAATTCGTAGAAAGGAAAACTGGTTTGCTTGATTTGGTATATAGTGATGTGGGTGACTTAAAAAGTCATATCACCTATGGTGGTAACCAATACTATATAACATTCATTGATGATTATACTAGATATGCATATGTATATCTAATGAAAACTAAAGATGAGGCTTTTGATAAATTCAAAATTTACAAATCAGAAGTCGAAACACAATTAGGAGTTAAAATTAAAATATTACATTCAGATCGTGGTGGTGAATATTTCTCAAATGAATTCATCTTGTTTTGTAAACAACAACAAGGTATAATTCACCAATGTACTGCCCCATATACACCACAACAAAATGGTTTTGCTGAAAGAAAGAATAGAACTTTAGTAGAAATGGTTAATTCCATGCTCATAAGTTCTAATTTACCTTATAACCTATGGGGTGATGCTATGTTATCTGCATGTTATATTTTAAATAGAGTACCACTTAAAAGGAATAATATTTCCCCTTATGAATTATGGTTTAATAGGAAACCTAACCTAACTAGACTTAAAGTTTGGGGTTGCTTAGCTTATGTTAGAAAACCAGACCCTAAACGACCAAAGTTAGGAAATAGAGCATTTAAATGTGTTTTCATAGGATATTCACTTAATAATATAACTTATAGATTTCTTATTCTTGACACCCTAGAAGTTATAGAATCTGTAGATGTAGAATTTTTTGAAAATCAAACTGTTGAGATTCCATTGAGATCATCTAGTCCAGAACGTAGTATGACTAATGATATCAATGACGATGACTATGCTCCTGCTCAAAACAGCAAGGAAGTGTCAGTACCAGATAATATTACTGAACAACGGAGAAGTAAAAGAGCGAGAATAGAGAAGGACTATGGTCCTGACTTCATTACATATCTTGTAGAAGGCAGTAAGGACGAAGTCCTTAATGTGACTAAATATGTAATGAACGTTGATGATGATCCCAAAACTTATTCTGAAGCTATGAGTTCCAGAGATTCAAATTTCTGGAAAGAAGCTATCAATGATGAAATGAATTCCATAATGTTAAACCAAACTTGGGTTTTAACTGATTTATCTCCTGGTGCTAAACCTATAGGATGTAAATGGATATTCAAGAAAAAGTTGAATACAAATGGATCCATTGATAAGTTTAAAGCCAGATTAGTTGCTAAGGGATATAAGCAAAGACATGGAGTAGATTATTTTGATACATATGCTCCAGTTGCTCGCATATCTTCTATACGCTGTTTAATTGCACTTGCATCAATTCATAAATTAGTCATACATCAAATGGATGTAAAGACTGCTTTTCTAAATGGAGATTTAGAAGAAGAGATATATATGGAACAACCTGAAGGTTTCAAAACCCCAGGCCAAGAAAAGAAAGTTTGCAAATTAGTAAAATCTCTTTATGGCCTGAAGCAAGCTCCCATGCAATGGCATGAGAAGTTTGATAAAGTTGCACTGTCATATGGATTCATTGTTAATGATGCTGATAAATGTATTTATAGCAAATCGGATAACAACGGTATTGTTATAATATGTTTATACATTGATGACATGCTAATATTTGGTTCCAATATATCCTGCGTGAATGAAACTAAAAAGTTTCTGTCTTCTAAATTCGATATGAAAGATCTAGGAGAGGCTGATGTAATTCTGGGAATTAAAATTGTTAGGAAAGAGGGGGAGTTATTACTAACTCAATCCCATTACATAGAGAAATTCTTACAAAAGTATGGTCATTATGATGACAAACCAGCACCAACTCCTTTAGATCCTAGTATTAAATTAGAAAAGAACACTGGACGTACTATCTCTCAACTAGAGTATTCCAGTGTTATAGGGAGTCTTATGTATGCTATGCATTGCACTAGACCAGACATCGCGCATGCTATAAGTATATTGTGTCGATTTACGAGTAATCCAGGTTTCGAACATTGGAAAGCCATTTCTAGAGTTTTAGCTTATTTGAAAGGAACCATTGAATATGGTTTATCTTATAAAGGATATCCTTCTGTAATAGAAGGATATAGTGATGCAACCTGGAACAATGTAGAATCCAAATCCAAGTCTACGACTGGATGGATCTTTACATTAGGAGGCGCTGCTATGTCTTGGGCTTCCAAGAAGCATACCTGTATTTCTGACTCAACTATGTTGTCAGAATTGATTGCATTAGCAGATGCATGTAAAGAAGCGGAATGGCTTAGGAATTTATTAATGGAAATTCCTTTGTGGAAGAAGTCATCTCCAGCAGTCTTGATTAACTGTGACAATCAAGCAACAATATACAATGTGTCTAATAAGACATATAATGGAAAGTCTAGACATGTGAGTCTAAGACATCAAATGGTGAGACAGTTACTCAAAAGAGGAGTTATAACTGTTGACTACATAGAAACGAAGAAAAACTTAGCTGACCTACTTACAAAAGGTCTTCCATAGGCAATGGTTTCTATAAAGTCACAAGAAATGGGACTAAGGTCTGTGAATGAAGGTTGATCATCCTTAACAGAAACCCAACTTATGTCTTGAAAAGGATAGACAAAGTTCAATGGGTACCAACAAGTTAAGAGAATGATTATGGAACACTAAATTGATAATCCCATAATATTTAGTGTTGGATTATGCAAGAACAAAGGATGGATATATATCCTTAATAAGTCTAGAAACCTTAAAAGGTGTATCGCAGAAACACCTTAAGAGACTTACCTATATGAGTATGGAAATCAGGTCGTTTCCTAGGAAAGTAAGACCGCTTTCTAAGTAGACTTATGAACCAGGATTTAAGCACATGGCCATTAACGTGCTGAGCAATACAGAACACTTTACCTAAGGAAATCAACATATGTGATTGTTCCGGTTTTATCATTAGGGATACTTGGTTCAAGATTCGTTCACCATAGAATCTCGATAAGGCTTTGAATGGTTTACACTAAGTAAATGTTCAAATCCAAAAGATACCTTTTATTTATGTGTTGGTTTTCACGATGATGCAAAACTTGATCTTAGAACTACATAGGCTTGATCCCACTTGGGTATATAGGAAGTCACTCTAGTGATTCAGCCGTCCTATTATTTAATTTTTTTTGAAAATTGGGGGTATTGTTGTAAAATTTTCAAAATGATTTGGGTTTGGGTTTTAGTTTTGGAAGAGTAGAAGAAAAGAAAGTAGAGAGGAAGAAGAGAAGTCCCACATTGTAGAGAAATGAATGCTATACTTGTATAAGTATAGCTTTCTCAAGTGGATGATGGGGCCTTGGGGTTCCCACATGTTTGCTTTGTTGTGAGGAGAGAAGTCATGCAACACCACACGCGCGCCGCCACCGCCGTCCGTCCGACCGAACCGGGCCGGGTACGGGATTCGGGTTCGGTTCCGAAAATATTTTTTGGACCGTATATGTACAGTAACGGGCCAGATTTCGGCCCGTTAAGGACCCAGAACCGGAATTCAGAATTTATATAATAGCGGGAATTTGTAACGTTTTCTGAACGTTGCAAATGTGAATGGACGCGACATTTGAATTAGTAACGTTGCAGATGAAAGGTCGCGACGTTTGAGAACCGTTGCAAACGGTCGTGACTCCTGGCAAATAGACACCTCCTCGCGTATATAAATAGCAACGCCCAGAACAGTTGCAAATACAGTTTCAATCCTCTTCTTCTTCTTCCTACAACAGTTCTGCGACGCCGAGATAGCGTTACTAAACGCTCTGTTTTGTGACGTCTCCAAGGTGTTGCAAATTCAGAAAGCATTGCAGGATTGTATTCTTCTTCCTCTTCATTCTATTCTATATAAATTGCATCATCAGATACATTGTCTGAAGTGTTCTTGGTCGGATCAAAGTCGTACAAACTTTGAATCCGATTACGCTGTTATAGGGCTTCATTGAATTCTGAAAGTCGATAGTTCGATAACCCGTTTGTACCTGGTGGGTTGAACTATTGTATGAAAGAATCTATTCTATAGATCCTTGAAGTCGGAAGTACATCATTGTCTTCATCGTTATCGCCGTCAAATTCGTCTCGAACCGCAAAATTCCCCAACAAAGATACTCTCGAGTGGTCTTCTGGAACAAGTAGTTCAAGATGCAAATGTAGAAATATAAGAAAATTCAGTGAGTTTGTCCGTAGGCACCTTCTATCAAATTCCTGGATTCAACCTCATCAGGTGATCACACCTGAACTAGTCACTCCTTCGGTCCCCATTAACCGCAAAAGAATAAGCCGTTCAAAAGGTTTAAAAATAACAAATATTAGAAACAAATAAAGAACAACTAATTTTAACTTATCTACTATAAATATTAAAAGGTTGATGGATGCTTTTAATTTCAAAAATAATAGTGCAAAATTTAAGGCACAGGGAATTGGAAAATTGGAACAAAATGATAGTAAAATAGCTTTTCCTAATTTCAACTATCCTTTGGTTTTTATTTATTAATGTTTTATGTACAACTGTCATTCAATCTCTTAAACACCCTCACGACTTTTGGATATTGGTAAGCTACAATTTTGTATATAATTTTATCTTATAAAAAGTGCAACAAACACACATGAAATTAAAGAGGCAAAATTGATATGTTTTCCTAGAAAACCTAAAGAAATCAAATAATAAAACAGTAGAAAAAGAAGGCTCTAAGAATAAACGTTCTGTGTGGTCGGCCGATTTTATTTTCGAGCTCGTTAGTTTCGTATGGCATTTTAATGATTATGAAAGAGATATTTCTTATTCAAAGTTTCATTTAACGCTTAGGTTATTACCTAATAAACAACATAATTTGGTAACAGTATCCTAGCCAACTTTGTGGTATCGTGTGTGGATCCACCATTATGAATTACTCATTTAAATCTTGGGTAACTAGTCATCAACACCTTAAGGATGGTAAGGTAGATTTAATCCTACTTTAAGAAACAAAAACATAAATTCCAAATCCTACCTTTAGAACCCTTTCTCATGGTCCTAGGATCGTAGGAGGTGACTTCAATGTAGTCTGCTAATTAAGTTTTCAAAAAATTGACTGAGTTTGTAAAAATGAACTAAGACAATTATGTTTTATAAATAATTAATAAATTAAGTAAGTCTAAAAATAACGAAGTTAACTAACTTTTATAAAAAAAAATTAATTAAATTAACAAAGTTTTATAAAAAAATTAACTAAGTCGACTAAGTATTTTTAAAATTAACTAAGTTTTCCTCTAATATGCTACATCAAGCAAAATAAAGAATGTTTACCTGATCCATTTCTAATAAAGGCTGCCAGCCATTCTTCAGCAGTAATTCATTTGTTTCAACTCCAGTGGCAACTAAACGATAATTAAGATCCCTTAGCTATATTATTTTTCTGAAAATTAAACATGTACGCAAGTCATGATTAAAGATTGTTCAACAATGTAAACATAAGACTAGACTCTGAAATCAAACATTTTGAATCCAGTAATTAATCGAAATTAGACTTTTCATTTACTATTAACACAAAAAACGTAAGCATTTGATCCGATTAAAAATAATTTTGACATAAAAAACCCAAATTCAAGTGTAAAATAGTGTGCAATCAGTTAAAAAAAACAAGATTATCATTCACTTCACTCTGTGTTACCAATATAATATCTCAAATTCACCTAAAGTTCTTATCCAAAGCAAAATACCCTAAATTTAGTTTGGGCACATCAAGAGACACCAGGTGCATATGACTCTGCAAACCGTGATGGTAGGAATTATCTAGTAGTGCATATGCATTCTATGTTTAAAAATCGTTGATGTAAATATTCATTATAGAGTGACTATGTACAAACTAATTGAAATATTTAACATATTGGTAATATTATTAAGTTTAACTGTCTAATTTGTATGTGTTATGACTTATCTGTAGATTAAATGATATATCCAATTATATGTGTTATGACTTATCTGTAGATCAAATAATACATTTTCATAGAATATAGTTAAGATTACATCTAATAATTATCTTTAACATACTATATATTATTTATGAAAATGAATGGAATATATTTTATCATATATCAATGTAATATGCATTCTATTATCTTCATAAGAAAAATATCCACATTGAGTAAACTAATTCTTATATCAAGAAAAAAACGTTCAAATGCTTTAACCAAATGCAAATTATTAGTCATAGACTTGTAATTACCGATGTTCTTGTTATAAACGTAGATAATTTTTATAAAACGTGGTTAATTTTTTTTTATTATTATTTATAAAACTTAGTTAAATTATTATTCTTATTATTATAAATTCAGTTAATTTTTGCAAAACTTAGTTAACTTGGCTAATATTTTATAATTTATAATTATTATAAACTTAGTTAATTTTTATAAAACTTAGTTAACTTATCATTATTATTTATAGAACTTAGTTAACTTAGTTGAATTATCATCATCATCATCATCATCATTTTTATTATTATAAATTTAGTTAATTTATTATTATTGATTTAGTTGTATTATTATTATCATTATTATAAACTTGGTTAATTTTTATAAAACTTAGTTAACATGGCCAATATTTTATAATCTATTATTATTATTATTAACAACTTAGTTATTAATACTAATAAAACTTAATTCACTTAGTTAAATTATTATCATCATTATTATAAAATTAGCTAGCTTAACATTGTTGATATTTTATAATTTATTATTATAAACTTAGTTAATTTTTTATTATTATAATTTATAAAACTTAATTGACTTAGTAAAATTATTATTACCATTGTTATAAATTTAGTTAACTTTTATAAAACTTGGTTAATGTTATATAACTTATTATTTTTATTATTATTAACTTAGTTAATTTATTATTATTATTTATAAAACTAAATTGACTTAGTTAAATTACTATTATTATTCTTATAAATTTAGTTAATTTTAGGAAAACTTATTGACTTCGGAAATATTTTATAAAATATTATCATATTTCAAAATCTGACAATACCTCCTTTACGCGGTTAATGTTTTCCCGCACACCCCAATTCAATAAACACACACACGTGCACGCGCGCGTGCGCGCGATCAAAACAAGATCAGATTCATATTGTATATCAGAATATATACTTCAAGGTATCATATATAGACATTTTAAAGCATAAAAACATACCCTGGAAACGACATGAATTATGATTACAGTAATTGGATTGTACTCTTACGTTATCCAAACTAGACCCGGTGTATTAGACTGCATGTAGTTGACGGCTTTAATAATGTCATGCTGACGTAACACTTTACACCTGTCCCATCCAACTTCCATATTTATTCCACCGTATGCAACATCAACGAGTTGATATGTACACACCACTTCTGCAACAACTGATATAGGATACAAAAACCCCAAAATAAGCAAAGTACCAAAATCGATTTCAAGGATTTACTAAATGATGTAACACAAGTTACTTCATGTTCAAGCAGCTATTTCTTTATTTTACAAACTAAACGAGTCTTTAATATAAATTTCAGATGATGTAGTGGATGCAACCCCACTAAACCTTCCAAACAAATAATAGCTTAGTAAAATAAGAATATTCACACATTTAACTTACATTAGTCATTGTTCGCATTAACTCGTCATTAACAGTAAAAGAATTAGCTCTCTTTCACCGATATTCAAAACCAATTTACACAGCAAAATTCATAATTACTCAGCATTTTTTAACAATAAAATGATCTCAGTTTATAACAAATATCCTGTAGATATACAACACTTTTCAATTAGAATTTAAAGATATTTTATACTACAATATTATTGACACCATTTTCAGTATAGCATAACTAAGTTCAATTCGATTGACGGATGCAACAACACATCATAAGTTCTTAGCCAAAATGTTTTCTCTATTTCTTAACATTCACACTATGGAGTTACGCCTTTATAATATAATAGCCTATCCCTATTATTTATTATATTGATCATGGCACAGGACCTAGAAATAGAAATCAAATACCAAATTGATATTACATGCCCACTCGCTTCACCCGCTTTAATTAAGATGAGAATGAAGAATCGACAAATATGAGCAATATTCCAATGTTCGACGTTACACTTATCTATCAATTTTTCCCATTGATTTTTATCTTTTCTCTATATGACGCTGTTTTTTTTAATTTTAAATCCGCACCCGTTTCTTCAGAATTAGTATAATGTGTTCAACTACTTATTCTTATTTCTCCAAACTTTCTCTTTACCCTTGATTTGAAATGTCACAATTTTATTTTGATACACCTAACATAAAGTAGGATATTTCCATAAATAATTTTCTCGTCAATCTATTTTTTAATTAATTTTAAAAGTGGTCCAAGATGATTAATGATTCTATTTGCTATCATTAACAAAAACTGGTTATCTTTTTCTAATAGGAATTGTGGCTTTAGACAGAATCTACTAGTTTTCTATGTTTGACTCGAATCAAGTTCTTTCTATGGCCTGCTCTTCTCCTCTATTCCCCTCCTCCTTTCTTTTTTCTACGGTCTACGCTAAGTGCGATCGTCTTGAGCGCCTGACCTTATGGTCAGAACTCCTTTCTCTATCGGGCCTAGGATTTTCGGCTTCTGTTGTAGGGGGTGATTTCAACGTCATCGCCAGTCATGCCGAAAAGGTTGGAGGCATAGTTTCCAACCGCAGGGCGATAGCAGACTTCAACTCCTTTATCGTTGCTTCTGGCCTATCGGAGTTCCCTTTCATCGGCTCTTCTTTTACATGGAGTAACAATCGGGAAGGCCCTAACCACATCTTATCCAGACTCGATAGAGGTTTTGGATCGGAAGGTTGGTTTTCCCTTCCCTTTTCTTTCTCCATATCCCATCTTCATCGAGCTTTCTCCGACCACGCTCCGTTACTGATGGGTTGCTCCCCCACCTCCGCCTCCGGCCCTTCCTCTTTTTGTTTCCTTAGCATTTGGTCTTCCCATCATTCGTTTCATCAACTTGTGGCGGAAAACTGGGATTCCCCTATGATCGGCCCCCCTCTTTCTGCGTTCTCCTGCAAACTAAAGCGTCTTAAGGCTTGTCTTAAGTCTTGGAACGTTAATGTTTTCCGGAATGTCTTCGATCGTGTCAGGGCGGCTAAGGAAGTTCTTTGTCTGTCCGAGGCTTCCTTTGATGAAGATCCTTCTGAGGCGAATAAGGTTGCTTAGGCGGAGGCTCAGGTGGCTTACTCGTCTGAACTTCGTGTTGAGCATGATTTTCTTCGTCAAAAGGCTAGAATCAAGTGGCTAGCGTATGGCGATTCCAACTCCCAGTTTTTCCATTCCTCGATCCGTAAGAAAAACCGCATCCTCTCTATTCGCGAGATTCAGCGTCCTGACCTCACGATGACTTCGTCTCCCGTTGAAGTCAAACAGATCATCGTTTCTCATTTCCAGTCCTTCTTGGGCGCTCCGTCCTCTTCCTTCTCTGATCCCGCTCTTTTGGCCTTCATTCCTTGGCTTGTCCTGCCAACCGAAGGCGAGAACCTTGGCGCTCCTCCTTCTTTGGAAGAGATCCGCGCTTGTGTTTTTGCCCTAAGCAAGGACAGCGCTAGTGGTCCGGATGGTTTCAACGGGTCTTTTTACCGCTCATCGTGGTCCATCATCCAGGCAGACTTTTGTCTTGCCATTCGTGCCTTCTTTGCTGGTGGCTGTCTTCCTCAGGGTTGGACCTCCACCAACCTAGTGCTGATACCAAAATCTTCTTCTCCTCTGTCGTGCTTCGACTTTCGCCCCGTCAGCCTTTGTAACTTTTCTAACAAGGTCATTTCCAAAATCCTCGCCTCTCGGTTAGCTCCTTATCTGGTTCATCTTATCTCCCCCCCCCCCCCCAAGCTGGCTTTGTCAAAGGCCGTCTTATTACTGACAATGTGCTTCTAGCTCAAGAGTTGATCTCTCAGCTGGATCGCAAGGTTAGTGGGTCCAAACTAGTTCTGAAGTTGGACATGGCCAAGGCATATGATCGTATGTCATGGTTCTTCATCCTTAGGGTCATGCGGTCGTTCGGGTTCCCGGAAGACCTCGTCGACTTGATCTGGAGGTTGGTTTTCAACTGCTGGTTCTCTGTTCTTGAAAACGGTTCTCCGAACTGTTTTTCCTGCAGTGGTAGGGGCATCCGTCAAGGAGACCCATTGTCACCCACTCTTTTCGTCCTTGCGGCTGAGGCTTTGATTCGTGGCCTTCACACTCTATCCGTGTATGGTCAAATCCAGCGCTTTGGTACCCCCCGCCAATGCCCTCTGATCTCATCCTTGTCCTTCGCTGATGACTTGGTTATCTTCTCTAACGGTAACCGCCGTTCGGTCCGTCGGTTACTGCTTTTCCTTCGTCAGTATGAGAGATGTTTTGGTCAAGTCGTTAATGCGAACAAGAGCTGCTTCGTTGGAGCTAAGGATTTGTCCCCAGCAAGGTCTCAATGGATTGAGACCTTCACGGGCTTTAAATCTTCATCGCTTCCTCTCCCTTATTTAGGCATCCAACTATATAGAGGAAGAAGCTTTCGGCCCTTTTTGATCCCCTCATTGATAAGGTCGGGAGTAAGATTATGTGTTGGAATTCTACTACGATATCCCAGGCAGGTAGATTGGTCCTCATCCAATCTGTCCTCGACTCTATTGGGATGCATGTTTTTGTCGCTATGACACCAACCGATTCCTTCTTCCGAGCTTTTCGGTCTCTGGTTTCTGCATTCTTCTGGGGGTCCACAGCTGGTGGCGCTCGCCACCATTGGGTTTCCTGGGACATTATCTGTCGCCCAAAAGCTGAAGGTGATCTTGGCCTGAGGAATCCGAAGGATTTCTATTTGCCTTTCGCCTGCAAGATTTGGTTTCGTTTTGACCAGAATGATTCCCTTTGGGCGACCTTCCTTCGAGCCAAATATCGCAATCTCGCGTCTTCCAACTTCCGGGGCACGCCTTCGTTTGCCAGTGAAACCTGGAAACATATGCAACTGGTTAAACCTTTGTACGATCTTCATATATGGGTAGGAGGATGGGATGATGCCCCTTTCTCTGTCGCTAGGGTGTGGGAGTCCTTAAGACTGCATAACCCCGTTCGCCCCGCTTTCGATCTTATCTGGGATCCTCGGTTGCCTCCTGAAGTCTCGTTGTTTATGTGGCGGACCTTGCAGAACGGTCTTCCAATTCACGAGAACCTCCAACGAATTGGTATTCCATTGGCTTCTCGTTGCTTGTGCTGCGGTAACGGGGTAGTTGAGTCAGTTCGTCATCTTTTTTTCGCGGGCTATGTTGCTTATGCTGTCTGGAACTTCTTCTGTAACTTCTTGGGTCTCCAAGGAGATTTCTCCTCTCCAGCTGCTACTCTTGGCTCCTGGTGGGGCTCTGCTTCGGGGAAGTCTCTTCGCTCGTCTCTTCGACGCATGCTTCCTTACCTCATTTGCTGGCATATCTGGTGTTCTAGGAGCAAGGGTTTCTTTGACGAAGTTCCTATGGATCCGTTTTCCATCATTCGACGAGTAAGGCACGATGTTTATTGTGCTTTCCGTGCCAGGCCTTTCCGTCGACCCGCTGGATCTCGAGTTGAGCCTCTTTTAGCCTCTTTCTCCATCTCCACGACCCCCTCCAGCTCTAGGGCTGGAGTTGGGTAGGGAATCATTTTCTCTCTCAGCCTCAGCCATCTCTTCCATAGTCTGTTCGCTTCCATCCCGTCCTTCGTTCCCTCGGATTGGATGTTCTTCTTCCCTTATCCTTGGTTGTGTCGTCCCGTCCCTCTGTTGGTTTTCCTTTTAGCTGTTTTGGTCTTGGCTTTGTTTCTTTTGTTTCAGGTACCCGATAGTACAGGTACACCAGCCGGTTGGACTTTCCCCCCTTTTCAGGCGTTGCCATGGTTCACCAGGTAAATTTTGGCCTTTTAATTCCTTTTTTCACTTACTATGTTCCTAGTCGCGCAGGCTTTGGTAGCCCGGATGGTCAGCTTTTTCTTTCTGAGGTTGGGCATGGTGATTGATCGGTTTTTGTGGGAGGTCCGGCTCTCGGGTTTTACTAGTTTCTCTGTACATTGATATCAGGCGGTGGCCTTGCCGGAGCTTGATATCAAGGTACGTTGGGTGGTGGTTTTGCCGGAGCTCACCCAGAGAAAGTAGAAGAGTTTGCCGCTTTTGTTTTAGCGGGTTTTGTCGTCTTTTTTTGAGAGTCTTGTTGCTGGTTGTTTTGGTTTTCGATCGGTCACCTGCCAGGCCTGTTGGCGGCTTCGTTTTCTGATTTTATATTATCTTTCTCCCTTTAAAAAAAAATAGATATCTTATATAAAACTCATTGTTTATTGTTCCATTAAAAAAAAATTATATATCATAAAAAATTAGACATGAAACATACCTCCTGAGAGAATGTTGCCAAAATAAAATTTAGGAGATGGACGTAAAGAAATTAGATCAAGACTGTATTGTCTAATAGATATTTTAATGTTTATAGTTAAAAGTTAAAATAAAAGACTAAACTCTTCTACGATGGCATGATACCCTACCACAAACACTGTTTATTTTTAGCTGAAAATGTACAAACTGATGATGGCTATATACATATGTACTGTATTAAAAGATTATGAAGATGATTTGAAGTAGCAGTCACTACAACAAAACAATCATATTACAACCTTCCATTTACAACTGTTCATTTTTAACAGTTGTAATAAGTAGTTTGTAACAACTGTTCATCTTTGACAGCTGTCGAATATATATTTTTAACAACTCTATTTGTATAGCAGTTGTAATATGCCTTTTTAACAACTGCTTATCTACGCCAGTTGTAAAAAACTATTTATAACAACTTTTTTTGTCAGTTGTCCTCTAACATTATTTTCCTACCCCTAAAAATTACAACTTCCCTCCCCCCATTTTCGTTGGCCGCTCAATTCATTAATTTGGGCAAAAGTTCCCAAAACTAAACTTACTGCTGATTCAATTCGCAAACCCCTAACTTCCAAAAAAACCTAATCTGATCCTCAAAACCGCTGCTGATACCGTTTTCTATTTCCATATTCTTCCTCACGTTAACGTGCTCGGTCCTCAAAACGCCCCTGATATCGTACGCTGAAGGTATGTTCATTTCGTCCTATTTGTTCTAATTGAGTGTTCTAATTCCATCTGTGTGTGCGTTCAAGGAGTATCAAGATTCGTGACTTGGGTTTTGCAATTTCGTGATTCGTGATTTTGTTGTTTCATGGATTTGACTGATGGAGTGGGAGGTCAGACGTATATCATGTTCATAGATCTTATCCTAGGTTATTTAGAATTGTTATGCAGTGTTTGTTCAGTTCTGAATTGGTACTTTATCCTTTGTATACTGCGTGCTTGTGATAGATTATGTGGGTTAAGGCTTACATGTTTTGATTGAGTAGGCAAGGAGCAATGTTTTTTGTTTCTATTTAACTGAGATTTAACTGGGTTGTGTTTCAATTTTGAACATGTTATAAGTTGAGATCTGCAATTCATTTTCATATTTCAATCACTGATGCATATGTAATCACTAATTTACATGATTGAAAATGCACTAACTATTAATATCAATTAAAGGAATAAATTAACTATTCAATTCTTCAAATTTTGTTTCAGGCTCTTTATATACAAACTTTGTAATTAACTTAATACTGCCCTACATGTACTTCTTACAGTTTCCTTATTCATTTGTTAAAAGTGTTATTAATGTTCTAATTTACCACCATTTTATTTGGCAGTTTGATTCAGTTCTGGGAAAAGGTGCCATGAAGACAGTGTATCCTTTATATGTCTTTTTATACACACACATGTATGTATTTGAAAAAAAAGCAAAAAATGGAGCACTATAGTGACTAGCTTGGACAACCGACGCTTGGATTAACTTGTATTAACCATTCAATAAATAGCACTTTATCCTAGTTAATTAAAGCAATGGTTTCCTAGTGATTTAACCTCTGTGCAGATGCTGAGTAATTTGGTTTTGCTTGGTCTCAATTAGAAAGAATATATACAGAATATTAAAAGTGAAAAGATAAATTAGAAAGAATATATACTGAAGAGAGAGTACCTCTAATTAAAGTGTGCATAGTAGCCAGTCATTATATTGACAAAGGTGGCCAGTACAATAGAAAATATATTCCTATCTTGTCTTTTTGTTACAAACGCGCAAACAAATCTTTGATAAATTCAATAGATAGAAAGCATTTGATGAATACTATGGTCTCGAGGTAGCATGGAATCAAGTATAATTAAGCAATGTGATACGATCACCAGACGCATTGCAGTGAATGTATTCAGAGGTGCATTTACTCAGCACACTTCACCATGACCCAATTATTCAATTTCATTCTTCTTGGGTTGATGTTGGCAAAAATACTTTCAACTTCGTCACTGAAACGTTCACTTCGGGAACTTTAAGAGAGTACGTTCCAAAAAAAATTGATTTAGTTTTACACCTGAAATTTTGATTTATATTAAATCTAGCTCCTAGATGGTTTTGAAACTTTGAATAGTGGTGGCTATTCTTCATGATAGCACGTCAAGCTATATTAGTGTATAGTTATATTGTAACTGTTTATGAAAATTTTAGTTCCACCACAACTTAATGCATGAATTTTGAAAAATACAAAATATAATTAATTGAATATAGACAAACATGCAGGTATTCAGTTTCCTGGGAGAAAATGTATATTCTGATTCTCTGAAGAAATATTATTAAGTATTTATGTGTTTTACATGGCGCTAGTATGTAAAATTTTCATTGAGAACCATATGATGAGTTGATTTTAGCTTAAATATATCAGGTACAAACAAAGGTACCGTCATGTAGATATCAGAGCAGTCAAGAACTAGGCTCGTTAAATTCTGAATGGCCTGGTTTACTTGCACCACCATGACCCTCCGGTAATTCACAAGGATCTGAAATGTGATAACATATTTGTGAATGGACATCTTGGACTAGTAAAGATTGGAGATTTAGGTCTTGCTGCTGTTCTTCGTGGATCTCAAGTTGTGCACAGTGTTATCGGTAAATTTTCTCAACCTTCCTTCAAGCAATCATCACATCATCATCATCATTTACTGTTATATTTCATGAATTATATGTTGTAAGCCCTGCTGTGTTGAACATGAATGAACGCATATGCAATATATTATCCAGAACAGCTGTTGAAATTGTAAAATTATTTGGAAGTTTATTTTGCAGAAATCGTTACAGTCTACATACCAATTATTACTAGTCAAGCTGCGTAATTAATCAGAAAACTAGCAATTATATTATTCTTATCTCATGTATTTTTGGGATTGCATAAGAAATCCATAAATATATTATATCTGTGTTCCATTAGTTCTATAAGTGTCAAGTATTATAGTACGGAGCTCTAACTTCTTAGAACACTGGGGCACATCATGTACATTATTGTTGCAGTGCTATATTCAGGTTGTGACAAAATAATTGTTTGAGCTACTTAGACTGTTGGCAATTGTCAAATTGTCTGATTTTTTGGTTGTCTGAATGTCTAATTGGCAAATTCACACTGCTATTTTAACTTGAAATGTCACTATATTCTTACTTTCCTTTGTAAATATAGAATGTTCCAATCTCCTATGTATATGTATGGACTCAATGGCTACACTGATCTAGGATACTAGTATAACCAATTATTTGTCTACTTGATGTTCTAATGTCATCTTCCTTCATTCCCGAGTTCATGGCACCTGAGCTTTATGAAGAAGAGTATAATGAGCTCGTCGACATTTATTCTTTTGGCATGTGTATACTGGAAATGCACACTGCAAAATATCCTTATAGTGAGTGCTCCAATCCTACTCTGATCTACAAGAAAGTCACTTCGGTATAGCATTCCCCTTTTCATTTTCCAATTTCTATCAGTTAAATTGTAACATAGGAGTGGAACAAAGTATAGCATATAATTTCAGTGCTCTAATAAATAGCACAAACCATCTCAAATTTTTCTAAAGATACATGCATGAAAGTTTGTGGCCATCAGACTCTTTTTTATTAGGAGTAGCCTTTGCACAAACCATCTCAAGTTGTTCTAAAGATATATGCACGAAAGTTGTTCTAATGATATAACCATACTTTATTGATTTCTTATTTTATGCAGGGTCATATATGTCATAAAATGTGTTGTTATATGGTCAAACAATATTGTAAAATATTAATTTTTCTCTATATGTTCATCTAAAATGTCCGTATTTGTAGGTCTACATTTAAAAAATCTTATGTATCATATGGCTTCAATGATTGTTTTTTTAGATTGATATCTTAGCATGTATCAAAGTAATTTTATTTCATATCATACGTGGTTTTTGTATGCCAATTTTATTTGTACATGGTTGTTACAAAGTAGTGCTATATTTAGTGTGATGTTCTAATCCTTTGTAAATTATTATGTTTTTTATAGGTCAGTTACTCGGTAGAAGAAGAGTGAACTTGTAGTATCAATGGGGAAGATAGAGCAACATGACGGAGAGGTATTCATCCTTGCATTGCCTTGTTTATAACTTCTGTGTGTAGCTGTTTGAAGGTGAAACTTGTGATACAGTGATACTATTAGTTAAATTACTTGTGGTCCATAAAAAAAGATACATTTAATTAAACCACAATTTAGGCATTTTATGTTACTGTGCGTTTCAGATTTCATTGAGCATTTAAGGCATTTTTGTTTTTTGTTTTTGTGCACTTGTGATACTTGTGTCTTTGTTAATTTTCATCAAAATAAAAAAACAGAACAAAACAACAGTTTTACAAAAGATAGTTAGTTTCTTTCAAGTTGTTCATATTTGTTTTTAATTCATTCATTTTCAAGTTGTTGGAACACCGTGCTTGCATGAGTTTCATTATCACTGCATTAAGACGTGGCTGAATCAGAGACTAACTTGTCCATTGTCTAAGATATTTTGTGTTTCTGTTATGTTCAAAAATAAGCTTGTTAGCAATAGGTTTGAACTGATAAGGCAAGCATAATTTACTGACGTTATTTTTAGTATAATTTTCAAGCCCTTTTTTGATGATATTTCACATGAATATCAATTTTACTAGCTATTTTTAACATGAGAAAATCCATAATTTTTCATTCCTGCAGAATCAAATGCATACTGTTTGTAGCATATTAACAACTAAATTATTCATAATTCATGGCTAATGTCTATTACAAATTAGTAAACATCGGTCAAATATAATTACAATAGCAGCAACATGTAACTCATGGAATATTGTCATATTCAATTGTAACTAAGAAATGACAAATGACAAATGACAAAATGAATTTTTTTCTATGTTTCTTCAATCTGAAAATTCAACATTGTGTCTAATGTTTAATTACTTTTTAAATTAATTATTCTTACTCTATTGTTTCTTATTCGAATTGAACATACACGTTGTTTCATTTATTTAACACCCTGATCTAGATCATCTGAATTTGGAGGGCATGCATAGTCAACATAGACCGCATCTGAATTGGATCCAATGTTACATTTTACTTTATTACTAAGACTCCTTTTTAGGGTGATGTAGAGTCATACATATAAGCAGAAGTAGATTATTCTAATTACTTCATGTATCTGATGGTTTCTTGGTTTCATTCTCAATTTTGAATGCCACTTAAAGTACTTTTGATTATTCATGCAAAAAATGATTATTTTTTGTTAAGTTTTGTTCTCAGTTAATAATAATTTGGAATATTCCATATGTGGCGTGCTTTATATTTCAATACGATAATTTTTTGTTGTAATATCTATATTTCCTTTGTGCATACAATGTTTGCAGTTCAATTTTTTTTGTCTTTCAATTTATTCATATGTTACATAGCCCATTGATATTCAAACCATCATAGAGAAACTACCCCAAACCTGTCCTGCATGCACACCTACCTGCATGTATGTTGTTCGCATAGAATAGAACGTAAATATTTTGCTAGCAAGTTCAGTTATTATTTGCAGCCAAGTATGGAAAGGCATTTGTTGCTGCTGCGTTTGAGTTATTGCTAGATTGTGGTGTTAGCAGACATGTTATGTGTACATTACTATATTACCAGAACAAATAACTCATCTTCTATTATCAAGTTATGTTCATTAATATTTTGTCAGCAATGTATGGTTCTACAGGCTATAGCTATGTTTAACATTTAACTAGTCACACTAAAACAAATTAAAATGCTAATGCAGATAATAGAATTTCTTTATGTTTGTGCTTCTTCCGTGGAAAGCAAGGTTGAAGTTAAAAGAAATTGCTAATGAGCATGAGGTGGAATGGGACCCAGCTGCTTCTAGAACCAAGTTTCTCAAGCCTCATGAAGAATTACTGGTAAAATGTTGTAGCATAAACATAATAATTAAGTAGGGTGTTAATAAAGTTATTATCGATTGGGTACAAAGATAACATTTGATGTTTTATTCTAAAAAAAATGTTTTTTGAATTTTTTGATTTCAGTAACATATTTTGCATTCAATTAAGAAGCATTATGATGAGCACAATTTTATTGTTGTTACTCAACAACTTTATAGTAGATTCCTTTATAAGAATTTGCTGAACTGTTGTAATATAAACAAATTGTTTCCAATTCAGAGTCGATTATATTGTATTGAACATTGCTTGTATTGTTTTTCTTAGGTAAGTTAACCAACAATATGACCTTTCTAGGAAATATGCTTAAACTGTTATATTTTCATTATAATCTCTTACAATTGACATCTCCAGCAACTTGTTTTAAATCGCAAAACATTTGTTCAGGCGTAGTATATAAGCTTGTGACCTTTTCTTACTCTGTTTATGAGATTTTTCCATGTTTTGTTTCATGTATGAGATACATATTTGTATTTTGTACACTGTTTCTATCATCAAGCTATGAAATTAGTCAGATGATAGGTTAAGTGCTTGAGAATATAAAGCAATTCTTCAAAATTTATAGGTCAAAACTTTATGATTAATGGAAAGTTATCCATAATAAAGGTAGACATACATGTTCCTATTATTTGTAGGTTCAATTCCTAGGAATAACCTCTTGAAATTTTTCTTCTTCATTTTTTCCAAGATAAAAGATGCTTCCTACTGTAGCCCTTCATTCTTTCATAGTGGCGGGACTCGTCCATGTTCACTTCTACACAAGTTCCCTACAATAAATGTTTTACTTACACAGTTCACTATAATTTTGCATCTTAAAATTACCTTATGTTTATCTTCATGTTTCAGATAAGCCACCACCTGAAGAACTTCACTAGTTTCTACAGTTTCAGTTACCAAGGCAAGGGCGCCGTTTTTCAGTGATCTGCCTCTTGGCCCCCAACGCAAACTAAAAAGTAGTGCTTCTCTCCAGTTTACATTCATAAGTGCTAAACTTTATGTTAATACTAAAACTGGCTATAGGAACCAACAATTTTGATTCTGGTTATCTCCTAAGAGAAGGTGGATTTGGTCAAGTCTATAAAGAAAAATTAGAGAGCACATACCAGGTATATAATTTCTAGCCTGAATAATCAAGTGAAGCATGTCGATACATATACAAGTTAAGAAATGTTTACGATGTGAATAGGTTATGGCTATAAAGTGACTTAATCTTAATGGTCATCAAGGGAATCGAGAATTTTTCGTTGAAGTATTAATGTTTAGCATGCTCCATCATGCTAACCTTGTCAATTTAATTGGATGTTGTGCTGAAGGCAAACAAAGACTTCAAGTACATGCCGCTTGGATCACTTGAAGACCATCTCTACGGTATGTATGTTATGCATTTATATAAACGAACACGAATAAGACTAGGCAGGTTTTATTTATAAACCAAAATTTGCTCAGTGTGCACTAAAAAACGGAAGGGCTAGTGTACACAACATGGTGATATTGATTTCTACTCAATGTAAAGCTGTTAAAGAAGGATGGTTGTTGTATTGTAGTTGTAGAATGGTGTAGTAGAAGGTAGAGGGAAGGAAGGTTTCAAATGACTGGGAATTGGGGATTGCAGTGGAGCTTGGTGAAGTATGTTTGGCAGTGGTGATGTAGCTGTTTGGAGTGGACGATCTTAGATGAATATGTACCTATATGTATATGTTAACAATATATGTACCTATATGTATGTGTTAACATTTTTGTACCTTATTGTTGTTTGTAATAAAATTATGAATTCAAAAATGGTGTAAAACTGAATTGTTTTAGCTTTTATTAAATGTGAATGGTTCATGTTGTTGCAAGTAATGTTAACGATTATAGTTATTATTAGTGAAATATCGGTTTTAATTATAATGTTGTGAAATTTATGGTTAATGACAGTTGTCGGAAGATGAATTGCAATTGTTGGTAGCAGTTGCAAAAAGATTTATTGCAACTGTCAATAATAGTTGTAAATGAATCTATTACAACTGCCAAAAGCAGTTGCAAAAGTTATTGTTGCAACTGCTATTAGCAGTTGCAAAAGAGTCCTATTACAACTGTCAATGCAACAGTTACGATAGACTTTACCACAACTTTCAAAAGCAGTTGTAAAAAGCTTTTTTACAACTGCATCTGCAACTGTCAGCAACAGTTGTAAAAATATTCAACTCTATTACAACTTCGGATATTAAGACTGGCGGCCGCCAGTTGTTATAGACCTATTACAACTGTTTCTAGCAGTTGCGAAAATGTATTTTTGTTGTAGTGAGTAAAAATTTAATTAAGTAGCAACTCAATAAACAATTGTCAGCACTCTTTAAAGTTGCATTATTGGATTCTATATAGTTTTACAAGTGTTCTAGCAGACCTGTACAATTGTCGGTCCCCTTAACCTTCAAGTTCGATTCTTTTTCAATCTTTCTAAATCCAAAAATTGAAACAAATGAATTCAAGTAGAAACAAATCAAATTCTAGTTATTGATTTCCATAGTCCATAATCCTTAAATAACCAAACTCAACTAGGAATAAAAAGTGTTGAACCACAAAAATTAAAGTAAGAGTTGTAACTGCCAACTTAATTTATAAAAATTGTTACCCAAACACATTTGTAGCAATCAATTGAAGTCCTCTAAAACTAGTTATCCCTTTTTAACAACGTTTTTCACCTACACAAAATAATTAACCAAAATGAGTGGAGTTTGTAATGTCAGAAGACAACACTCAATGGAAAAATAAATTATGTAAAAGTTGTATGCATTTTGGAATGCATAGGAGAGAGACTAAATTTAATCGGTTATATTATGAAACTCTTTTCAAAATTAATGTGTTAATTATGAAAAGATGGTTAATGTATTTACAACTAGGTAAAGTAGGTTGTTTATCACTTGCAAAAAATGCAAGATTGTTATGTCTATGTAAAAATTAATAAAGCACTTGCTGATATTTCTTCTTTGCAGCACTCCTATATTCAAAAATGGAACCTTTTGGAACCAATAAAAATTGCATCCCAACTGGTATTTTAAAAATGTAACATAAAGATGACATTGTTTACCGTTACTATTGTACATATAACAAAACTTTCATTCAGCACATATAAATGTTGTACTTGTTTGTTTTATACCCGATATACTACTGACGTGGTGCATGTATCATTGCATAGCTATGGATTTGAAAAAAAAAAAAATGATCTCTACAAACCTTCTAAACAAAACTTTCTTCTCACACCATATATAAGTTAAGACTTGTGAGTCTTTGAGGACTTTGATAAAAATCATAAATAATCAGTATTACACTATGTTATAAATTTTATCACTGTCAACTGAGAAATCAAATAGTTTCTAAATCTTTAGCATAGTAATAGTTTATGAAATGATGTCTCTCGTGTAAAATAATAGTAATTGAGTTAAATTGTGCCTTGGAAAAGGATAAATAATTATCCTAGCACTTAAAACCTAAAGTCTCTATGCTTTGTATTCAACCTAAATAGGTGTTAATTTACAACTATACCAATGGAATAAGTACTGCAAACAATCGTTCCTAAAAAACAACATCAAACAACCAATTTTGCATCGGTATAATTAGGTAAAAAAAATATACTACCCAGGTATCAAATCAGAAAATTGATTTGAATGGGTAGTCATGAAACCAACAATCAATATTACATCCAAGTGCTCGGTTTTTAAAATATATTTTCATGATATATTGATGTTTCAAAACAAAATTACAGGCATTGATGGTACATAAATAATCATCAGATCAATGAAGTCTACGTATAGAATTCAAAATAAGCAATTGAAACATACCTTGTTTGCTCTATTATATAGTCTGTTGCAAAATGCAGTCATTACCAAAAACATTTGCTTTCAGCTAATATTCTTCTCACAACATTGAGAGATCATAAATAGCCTACATATATTTCAATTTTCTTTTATTTAGTCTTTTCAGCTAACAATTTGAATGTAAATGAAACCAAAATAACTTCAAGAGTCACTACAAACATGATCAGCATAACTAAGAACCCAGCCTTCTATGCCAGAGCATATGAGGATTCCATCTGAAGCATATGGGTAGTCTTCAATTATAGGTTTTATACCACAAGGAAATAAAGTGTCTCCAACTACCATACCTCTTATAACCAAGTAAGCTGGCAAAGCTTCCATGTCAAAGTGCCACATGCTCTTGCACGTAGCTGAACTAATCTCCACTTAATATATTTCACCACCAAAGAAGCTTTCAAGTATGCCGCACCATTTATTAAACCTCTTCGTACTAATGCATTCATTTCCATTATGAACCTCATGTATGGGTGCAACAACTCAAATAACTATCCAACAAGCTAAGGTGCCTATGTGTAGCTATTATATATGTCTCCATGCGACCATGACAAACATGTGCCTTTGCTAGTTTCCAAATCCAAAACCGATGGATTAGAAGGACAAGATGGCAAACTAAGCTCAATTACAATTGGTTTAAGCCCTTTATTTGCTAGATAAAATATCGTTCTCATAGCATAACCTTTTCTCTCTTTTGACGAATCTATTTTCTTGATGAATGGCATGAACAAATCTTGTAGTCTAGAATAAACAGTTTGATACTCCACATTGCCTCTTCTAGGCTTATTCCATTCAACTCATGCTCAATGAGTTCTTTAGTTATCGCAAATCTAGACGAGTGTACACAGTCGGATCCAATTTTCTTACAATAGGAAATTCGCTCAATCTCTCTATAGACACCACATTCACACCAGCAATGTTTTTTCTAGCGAAGTCATTATTATGCAGCCATCAAAACTGATATCTCGATGTCACAGAAGGATTATAATACTTTAAAAACTTTTCACCTACACTCATATTATTTGACACCATAGATGTTATATAATCCTACGGGCTAGCTTTGTTTGATCACTTGTTATAGAAAGTCCTCCTTTGTACAGACTACATATATCACAAAAGCACTCAAACTGGCCATTGGAGTTATTAAAAGAAGCCTTCATTGTTGGTATGAAAAGAATAACAATGTAAACAGATTACAAAACTTTGTGAATATGAAAGAATTACCCACAACAATGGCGATTCAGCATATACATGATGTGATTCAGTCTCTAAATTTATTGTTATGAAAATGCTTTATAATGTTCAGTTTAACTTCAACAACAAGAAACATCAATACAGATAACATTTTATATGCATTATCATATCTCAGTAGCAATCAGCGCTAAACCACATTAAGTCATAAAAATGGCAATTCAAAAGTTGAGGGGTCGAACAATGGTAGGGCCGCTACTTCCACGTCTCTGTAGAACACTAATCATATAATACAAGTATAAATAACTCAGACATAATGATAAATCTAAATAAAGATTAACATATGATTGTTGGAATTCCTAAAGAAAAAAAATTGAATGAAATATACAAAGTCCCACATCGTCAAATTATTAAAAGGTATATTGGTTTATATATGGCTTTCTCATGAGTAAGTTGGGGACTTGGGGCTTCCAAATGTATGCTTCGTTGTGAGGAGGGAGATCATGTATCACCATCACACGTGCGTGCGCCACCGCCATCTGACCGATCTGGGTTTGGGTCTAATATGATACTCGTATTTTTACTGCAAACGCAGATGCGACTGCTTGAAGGGATGCGGACGAAATTATAAATAGGAGAGAATACTGATCACATTCTAATCACATTCCAATTTAATTTCTTCTGTTTCTTTGCTCTACTGCTCAATATTCCATGCATATCACAGAGTTGACATACTCATTACAATCTCGTGCAGATTACGTCTGTTGTATCTTAGGAGAGTTTTGAAATAAAATTCTTAAGCAAATTGTTACGACAAGCCTCAGACGGAATTTCCTTTATAATCCGGTTAGAATTCTAGTTTGTTTGTATATTTATATACATTATTTTATATTCTATCTGTTATTCTGGTTATACTATTTATTCAAAATAGTATAACGCTGTTGTTGTATCTTATTTACAACTTTCATATTGTTTTAATAATTAATACAGAATTCCAGTGTAGTGTAAATCTGAGTTATAAACTTGTGCGACAAGTTTATAACTGATTATTCTCTGTTTTGGTATACTAGACATATAACATCTTAAGAATTTTACTGTTTTCTTACTAAAACAGAGATGACAGCAGTAGAATTTTCAAAGAATATGTATTCTGATTGTGCTATTAATAAAATTAAAGTTTCTTACTTGTTTCAGCATGAAATTTTACTTTGGCATGATAGATTGTGACACATAAATTTCCACAAAATGAAAACATTATCAAACTTGGGATTAATTCCAAAATTCCAAGTAGATAAAAACTACAAATGTGAGACATGTGTAGAATCAAAAATGGTTAAAAAACCATTTCAATCTGTTGATAGAAGCACCGAACCACTAAGTTTGGTTCATACAGATTTATGTGATTTTAAATCATTACCTACAAGATGTGCGAAAAAGTATTTTATCACTTTTATTGATGACTATACGCGATATTGCTATGTATATCTTTTGAATAGTAAAGATGAAGCAATTACATCATTTATAAAGTACAAAGCTGAGGTAGAAAATTAGTTAAATAAAAAGATCAAGATATTGAGATCTGATCGAGGTGGAGAATATGAATCACCATTTGAACATTTCTGTGCCGAAAATGGTATAATTCATCAAACAATAGCTCCATATTCACCACAACAAAATGGTGTAGCCGAGAGGAAGAACAGAACGTTAAAAGATATGATTACTGCCATGCTTTTAACTTCTGGCTACCGACGAACTTGTGGGGGGAAGCATTAAATATGTCTAATCACATATTAAACAAAGTCCCTCACAATAAAACAGGAATAATTCCATATGAGTTATGGAAAGGAAACAAACCAAGTTTTAAATACCTCAAAGTGTGGAGGTGCTTGGCAAAAGTTCCAGTTCCGCCTCCCAAGAGAATCAAACTTGGACCAAAAACAGTAGATTGTTATTATCTTGGGCCAGCCCAAAATAGTAGTGCCTACGGATTCTTGGTATTCAAGTCTGATATAACTGATATCCATGTAAATATAATCATGGAATCAAGAGATGCCTCATTCTTTGAAGATATGTTTCCGCACAAAAGGAATGAAGGAAATAAGGTCCCAAAAAGGACAAGGGAAGAACCAAACGATTCGCATGAAGATGAAACTCATCATGAAATTGAGGATGCTGAACCAAGAAGAAGCGTAAGGGCTAGAACTTCCAAAACATTTGGTTCAGACTTTTTTACATATGTATTAGAGCACGAACCTCAAACGTACAAGGAAGCAATATCATCTTATGAATCCTCATGTTGGAAAGAAGCAATCCAAAGTGAGATTGATTCAATTCTAAGTAATAAAACTTGGAAAATTGTTGATATTCCACCAGGAATAAAACCAATTGGCTGCAAATGGATTTTCAAAAAGAAAATGAAAGCAGATGGCTCTATCGATAAGTATAAAGCCAAATTAGTAGCCAAAGGATATCGTCAAAAAGAAGGAGTAGACTTTTTTGATACATATTCGCTGGTAACACGAATAACCTCTATAAGAATGCTAATAGCAATTGCATCCATCTATAATCTAGAGATTCATCAGATGGATGTAAAAACAGCATTCTTAAATGGAAATCTCGATGAGGAGATTTACATGGAGCAACCTGAGGGATTTATTTCCAAAGGAAATGAAAACAAAGTCTGTAGATTAGTCAAATCATTATACGAACTAAAACAAGCTCCACAGCAATGGCACGCAAAATTAGATAGTGTCATGATGACAAATGGTTTTCGTATAAATGAATGTGACAAATGTGTTTATTATAAACAACTTGGACAATCATATGTGATGATCTGTCTATATGTGGACGATATGCTAATATTCGGTCCAAATACTCAGGTAATTGAGACCATAAAGAAAATGTTGATCAACAATTTCGACATGAAAGACTTGGGTGTTGCAGATATTATTTTGGGAATAAAAATAATAAGAACACCTAATGGAATTGAGTTATCTCAATCGTATTATGTAGAAAAAATGATTGAAAGATTTCAAAATTTTGGAATTAAAGGAGTAAATACACCTTTTAATCCATCAGAAGTACTGCAAAAAAATACTAATGAGAGTGTAATGCAACTGGAATATTCTCGTGTAATAGGATGTCTCATGTATCTCATGAATTGCACAAGAACAGATATAGCTTATGCAGTAAGTCGATTGAGTAGGTATACAAGCAATCCAGGGAAGGAACACTGGAAAGCACTAATGAGAGTGCTTGGATATTTAAAAACTACCACTAACTATTCCTTATATTATGGAAAATATCCTGCCGTCTTAGAAGGATATAGTGATGCAAACTGGATTGCAGATTCAGAGGAATCAAAATCAACAAGTGGTTATGTCTTTACCCTAGCAAGGGCGGCAGTGTCATGGAAATCTACTAAACAAACATGCATAGCTCGATCCACTATGGAATCAGAGTTCATTGCATTAGATAAAGCGGGCGAAGAAGCAGAATGGCTTCGTCATTTTTTAGAAGATATTCCATTTTGGCCTAAACCTGTACGAGCCATATGTATACACTGTGATAACCAAGTTGCGCTAAGCAGAGCGCACAACTTTGTGTATAATGGAAAATCACGACATATTCGTCGACGCCATAACACAGTTAGGCAGTTACTCTCAAATGGAACAATTTCCATAGACTATGTGAGAACAAATGATAACCTAGCGGATCCATTTACTAAAGGTTTATCAAGAGAGAAAATTGACTGCGCATCGAGGGAAATGAGTTAAAAGCCTAAACCACAAAGAGTTATCTTATACGGAAACCTATCCTAGCGACTGGAGATCCCACGGACTAGGATCAATAGGCAAACCAGTTCTGAGTAACTCAAGACGTAATGCATTTGCGTGGACATAGTCCAACTCCATTCCTATGGTGCACAATATAAATGCATGCCTACAGAAGTATTTAAAGGTTAAAACTATGTTTTTAATGATGACCATATCTTGGAAATAACAAGTGGGGTATATGTAGGATACTCTTCATGGTTGCGATCACCTATATTAGTGTGAGCTGGGTCGGCTCTATGAGAATATTAAAAGGCTTTTATTCTCTAAAACACTCGTAGAACCAAAAATTGTTCAGGACCAAAATGAACACAACCAAGAGATTGGATGAGAAGGGAATCAATGCTTCGTAAAGCTTATTATCTGGATATACAATAAAGGCCGACGGTTCAAGATGAAATAATTCACCGATTAGCCAAGTAGATCCGATAAGTTTTAACTAGGGAAAGTTCAAAGTGAAATATCTACTTATCCACGATAAAGTATTATTCCATATGTACTCTGTGATATTTCGCTTTGTGTGGGGGATATGTATATTATCATTTATGTGGGGGATTGTTGGAATTCCTAAAGAAAAAACATTGAATGAAATATACAAAGTCCCACATCGCCAAATTATTAAGAGTTATATTGGTTTATATATGGCTTTCTCATGAGTAGGTTGGAGGCCTGTGGCTCCCAAATGTATGCTTCGTTGTGAGGAGGGAGATCATGCATCACCATCACATGCGCGCGCGCGCCGCCGCCGTCCATCCGACCGAACCGGGCCGGGTCGGGTCGGGTTTGGGTTTGGGTCTAATATGATACTCGTATTTTTACTGCAAACTGGACCGGGCTTTCTGACAGTTGCGGGCCATACGAACATATGCGGATCTGTTTGGAAGCGGACGCGGATTGAATAAGCGCGAACAGTAGCGGGTGCGGCCCGTTAGAAGCAAATAGGCGCGAGCCGATTGAAGCGGACGCGGGCGAACATATGCGACCCGACTGTAGAGGTGCAGGCGGTACAAGCGGGTGCGAAACAGTACCATTGGACGCAATCAGATGCAAACTAGTAGCAGGCGGGTGCGACCCGTTAACAAACAGCAGCAACCAAAAGGCAAACGGGTGAGACCCGTCAAACAGACGTGACTGTTTGAAGGGATGCAGACGAAATTATAAATAGGAGAGAATACTTATCACATTCTAATCCCATTCCAATCTAATTTCTTCTGTTTGTTTGCTCTACTTCTCAATATTCCATACATATCACAGAGTTGACATACTCATTACAATCTCGTGCAGATTACGTCTGTTGTATCTTGGGAGAGTTTTGAAATAAAATTCCTAAGGAAATTGTTAGGACAAGCCTCAGACGGAATTTCCTTTATAATCCGGTTAGAATTCTAGTTTGTTTGTATATTTATATACATTATTTTATATTCTATCCGTTATTCTGGTTATACTATTTATTCAAAATAGTATAACGCTGTTGTTGTAGCTTATTTACAACTTTAATATTGTTTGCATAATTAATAAAGAATTCCAGTGTAGTGGAAATCTGAGTTATAAACTTGTGCGACGAGTTTATAATTGATTATTCTCTGTTTTGGTATACTAGACATATAACAATGATATGGTACTAGAATGGGCCTGAAGTGTGAAATTTTAATAATTGTTATATATTTGACTGATATGAGAGCTAGATTCATACCTTCTTTATTTCTCAGATGGAAAAGTTTAATACTTGATAACTTAGACTGTGTCAAACAATTCTAAAAGGACTTAACTCCAAACATATATTTGTTTTGTGGAGGTAACAACTAATCTCACTATTTATAATTCTGCATCTTTATAACCTGTAAAAATAATGTATATAGAAAAAATTAGCACATATAGTAATGTTCGGTCATAAAAGAAAATACTTCTCCAATGAGAGAATCTTACTTAGTTACATGACAGTCAATAATTTCTTCGACACTACCATCCCAGTTTCTTCCTTTTTCTTCACTTTTACCTTATCATCCAACTACATCTTGTTACGACTTTATGTCCAGTGGGTTAATATAGTCGGTAAGATAAACCCTATATGTAATTCATTGATGTAGTTGAAGTTATCAAATCGTACTCTTCGCTCTTTTGACTCAGTACTGATAAAAAGAAAAATATCAGTTTCTTCATATTAGGAGTGAGAAAGGTTTACTTCCTGATTTTAGATTTAATTAATAGAAATCCATCCAATAAAGAAAACCAAAACAATATGCACCAATACGACTACTGCAGCTTTAATACATCAATATGCTTCTCAAGATATACACAAAGAGTTTACAACAGCCCCAATTAGTTTAATACTATGTTAACTGTAGACCTAGAGCAAAATTTTCTACTGCCATTGTATTCTCAGGATTTATTTTCTAAATTTTCATCCTTACTTTAATTTTAATTGAATAACATATAAATTTGTCATTGGCAGGCAAGAAATTTAGTACGCTAAAACACAAATAAATAGCGACATTAAATAATACATTGTCCAAACTCAATACTCTTCGACATCCATACTACTACAGCTTTAACTAAGCCACAAATGCACTCACCATTATTATTCCATCTGTTTAGTCATATATATACGTGCATGACTAAATTATATAATCATAAATAGCATATTCTTTTTTATACTATTAGTTGCTTCCTGCGTTTGTAAATTAAAAAAAGCTAAAAAAAAATAGAGAAATGATAAGATTACCCGAATATGGCAGCTTCAAATCAAATGGTTATTGCCATTAAACACTGAAGTCGGCAGATTCCTAAAGATGTGGAGTGGCTGATGAAGATCGACGGCTTATGGAGAGGTGGAACGCTGGAGAATTCTGAAGCTCGAGAAAGCTAGAGGGTTATTGATCGCGAGAGGTTGCGGTATGCGAAGAAGGTGGACTTGAAGAGATCAATGGCAGAGTTGTGAAGATTATAAAGATCAGAAGAGTTTGATTTTTAATGAAATTTAGGATTTCGGGGTTTGCACCGAAGATCCGTATTTTCGATTTTGTTGTAAGAAAAGTCCCTGTGATAATAAGTATGTAAATTACGTCCCTATTTTTTGTAAATCAGAAAGCGCAAACTATCTTACGTTTTTCTTATAAAAGTGCAACTTAACTTGCGCTTTTCAAAAATTTAAATTTTTTTGAGAATTTCAAAATTTTTTAAAAAAATCTCAAAATAAAAAAGCGCAAACTAGCTTGCGCTTTTCTGATAAAAGTTGCAAGTTAGCTTGCATTTTCTGTCAGAAAAGTGCTTGCACCTTGCGTTTTCTATTTTTCAAAAAATAGGGACTAAATTTACATGCTTATATATACAGGGACTTTTCTTATAACAACATCAAAAATAGGGACCTATAACTCGTTTCTTGTTATGGATTTGTGGGAGAGAAGGGGATACGACTTTGAGGGACTTGGGAGAAAAGCGGGATCCACATGCGAAGTGGCAGCTTTTTAATTAAAACTAGCGGTCTCAGACATCAAATGATAAGAGAGTTACTTAAAAAGAGAAGTAATCACAGTCAATCATATTGAAACAAAGAAAAACTTGGTTGATCCACTGACTAAGTGTCTTCCAAAGGATTGGTTTCTATAAATCAAAAGAGATGGGACTAAAATCTGTGAATGAAGATTGATCTTCGTTAACAGAAACCTTTTGTTTTGAAAAGGACAATCAGGGTTCAATGGGTAACACCAAGCTAAAAGAATGATTATGAAATACTAAAACAATTTCTCGTAATTAAGTGTTGGATTCTGCATGAACCGGGATGAATGAAGATCCTTAGTAAGTTTGGATATCTAATAAGGTGTGTCACAGAAACATCTTAAGAGGCTTATTTATATGAGTATAGAAATCAAGTCGTTTCCAACGAAACCAAGACCGATTCTAAAGTGGACTCGTGAACTTAGGATCAAATGCACATGGTCATTAATGTACGGGCATACACAATACTCTACTTATGAAATCAATATGTCTGACTATTTTGGTTTTATTAATAGGGTGTCTGGTTCAAGACTAGTTCACCAATGATCTCGATAGAACTTTGAAGGGCTTACACTAATTGAATGTTCAAATCTAAAAGATACATCTTATTTAGGGTTTGATTCCACTTTGGTACGTAGGCAGTCTCCTAAAGTGATGCAGCCGTTTGTTTGTTTTATTTTGGAAATAAGGGGAAAAAGTTGTAAATTTTCAAAATGAGGTTGATTTGGGCATTATTATAGAAGAAGAAAGAAGAAGAGGGAATGAACTTTAGTACCAAATCATAAACAAATATAACTTAGTTTGTATAGTGGTTTCTCAGAAGAAAATTGAACCATTTGGACATTCGAATGTTTTCTTTTAGGTTGAAGAGGAAGACTATGCATATTAACACATTCGTGTGCGCCGCCGCTGTCCTTTCGACCGACCGATCAACAATGTCGTGCCGGGTCAGATACGGGTCTGATCCAAAATGTAATTTTGCACAAATTATAGTGGACCATTTTTTGGCCCGTTTACGAGCATAGAAGTTTGAAATTATGAATTGAATAAGGAGAAAACTGAAAATTAGAGATGCGTGTAAAATTAGATTTGGTTACACTATTAAAAGGCTTCATTATCATGCTCGAACTACCGAAGATATCCAACACTATATCCAAAATTAGTTTTAAAATTAAGACAAATAACAAATCTATCTACCTACCTGTCTGTCTATCTTTCTATCTTTTATTAAACTTAAAATTGGAACATAGAACGCTTATGTGGCACCTCTCCTGATTTTCTATTTCAAAATAATGGACTCCGGGTTTTTTTCTAGGTTTCTTTTGAAAACTTCCAACGCCCGCGACAGGTCCAGGTTCTTCTTTCCCTCGTTTCTTTTTTCCCTCCAATGATTCTAATCCCTAAATTTTAAATTTGGTAAGAGAAAACAACGGGCCTTCACTGTGCCATCGCTTCGGAAAGTAGGAAGAAGGAGAAACGCATGACTGGTAATTGATGTCTCGGTTTCTCTCATCCATCCTCCTGAACCGTCCGTTGTCTTCTTCCTATTTTCACAGTCGACCAACATCCTATTTACTGATTTCGATTCAGGTAAATCAAATTTTAACTCTAACCCTACTGTACAATAAGGATGCTCTAATTTATCGTTGAAAACGTATGGGTTTTCCTCTTCCACTGCTCATAATTACAGTACATGAATCTGCCATCAGTCATGAATGATCTGATGCGTGAACTGATTAGTGATGTGAATAAAATGGATGTGTTTTATGCTGAAAATCATCCCATTACTTTATAAACACTCTTTGTAGGTATTGACGATTAGTGATGTAATACAAATTATTGTACTACACCTAGAACACTTTGAATGTGTGTTAACTCACTATGCTGCAAATATTCGTGATTACAACATGACAACTGACATCAGTATAGGTAAGGTTTGTTTTCTTTACTTACAGAAGTTGCAATGTCATATTTTTCAAACCTCTACGGTTTCTGACAACGGAAAACTAAAAATTCATAATGTAATGTCACTGGAGTAAATTGTTATTGCTTAATATACAGAAATGCTTCTATCATCCTATCTTCTTGATTAAGTGAGATTATCCACTATCCATCTATACTGCTGCTTTAACTCACTCTTATGATAAAGACTAAGGACTACCTGCAGTTGCTATTTTTGTTGTTTCTATCCTTACCGCGTAGGTTTCTTGTAATGTGAATGCCAACCATTGTCCTAATTCTGCAACCAAAATTTCTCATGCATTAGATACTACAAGTTATAATAAATTGTGATGAATTATCTAATGCATGAACTGATTAGTGATGTGACTAAAAAGTATGTATTTTAAGTTGAAAATCGTCCCATCACTTTATAAACACTCTTTGTCGGTATTGATGTTTAGTGATGTAATACAAATTACTATACAATGCCTATAACACTTTAATTATGTGTTAACTCACTATGTTGCAAATATTTGTGATTACAAGTGGTATCAGTGTAGGTAATTAGGCTTTTTTTTACTCGTAGAAGTTTTAATGTTATCATTTTCAAACCTCTACAGTCTTTTGACAAACGACAAATTTGAGGTTCATAATGTAATGTCACTGGAATAAATTGTAGTTTCTTACTAAATGGAAATGCTACTATCACCCTACATTCTTGATTAACTGCGATTATACATTATGCGTCTATACAGCTGCATAACTCACTCTTAAAAACAAAGACCACCTGCAGTTGTTATTTCTGCTGTTTCTATCTTTGTCGTAAAAGTTTCTTGAAATATGAATGTTAGCCATTGTCCTAATTCTGCAGCCAAAATTTCCTATGCATTACATATTGCAACATATAATAATTTGTCATGAATTATCTACTGCCTGAACTGATTACTGATGTGAATAAAAAGTAAGCGTTTTAAGTTGAAATTCTTCCATTGCTTTATAAACACTCTTTGTCGGTATTGACATTTAGTGATGTAATACAAATTACTGTACGAAACCTACAACACTTTGATTGTGTGTTAATTCACCATGCTACGAATATATTGTTATCTAATCTTCATTTTAAATATGGCATTTTGATTATTTAGTCAGTGATAAAATTGCTCCAGAGGCGCTGCCCATGTCATATAGCACAGAAGATGACATTTGGAGCATAGGCGTGATAAGTGATAACATACATATTGTTCTGTTGTAGCAGACCCTTCTAGGAAAGAATGGAGTCTATTATATTTCATGCTGTATGGAGAGTGGACCCTAATTTTGGTTATTCCTTGTGGGCCGTTTCTCATGAAGCTATAGCTTTTGTTAGCAGACTACTAAAAAAGGATTATAGGAAAGGAACGATAGCAGCGCAAGCTCTAAGTAAGCCAGTATTTTCATTGAGATATTTTTTTCATGTTTTAATCCCTTCTTTTAACTGATGTATGCAACATTCATATTCTGAAATTGAATAGTTTTTTTGTAACTTTGGTAATGTCAGATCATCATGGTTGAGAAATCGTAACCTGCAAATTCTTCTTGATATCCTAAAATTTAAAACTTACATAAACATATATCTGCGCTATTTCTCTCAAGTATGAAGCATTAAATGTATATTTTATTTTCCATACTTTTCTTCATGTTAATATAGACTTCCTTCAGTGTTTATTCGGTGGCTTAGTTGTAATGGACGTGTTAAAAGGGTTGAATGTGTAAGATGACTTTGCAATCGACCATTGTGCAAAGATTTTGATTTGAAATCCGTTGTTCTATTTTGATCCAGTAACACTATGCATATATGCTTCTTTTAGACATTAGTTCTTCAAGTCGTTTGTGCTCACGCACTCTCACTCGCTCACACAGTTGTTCATTTACAATATTTTTCAAAATGTGCTTAACTTGATTTTCTCCAATACATCTAATTTAGTTTACCATGTTTAATTAGTGAAGTCCATATCTAAAGAGCTGACCAAAGATGAGCTTTCATATCTTAAGTATCGGTTCAATTTATTAAAACCAAATAAAGTTGGTTATGTTATATTGGAAAATTTTCGAAATGTATCCAACATTTGATATTTTTCAGCGATTTTATCATTCTTAACGATCAAAGTGGTTTTGCTGGTAACATATTATGCCATTCATTGCTCATGATATGTTCCTCGATTCACCCTAATTGTACATGTGCTAAAGTATGACTTACAACAACAACAATAAGGAGAGGCTTCTGAGAAAGATTATATGAAGAAGAATAATCCTTTTTTACTTTACTAACAAGTAACAATTCTATCGATAATATCGTATTCATGTCTTAATCCCCTCTGGTTTTTGCAAAGTTGTTAGTTCTGTACAAAAGATTAAAAATTGGGTGTATCGTTCATTTTGTCCACTACAGGTACGTTCCACAAAGTTGCATATATAATCTGCCGTAACTATGGGAAATCATGGTGCATAGCAGTTCATCATTTGTCCATGTTCGTCGTTGTCGGTTATCAGTAACAACTATTACTTTTTTGTTAACATGTTACAATCCTTATTTGTGAATAACTAACTTCTTTTGTTGCCACAAAGTTTATGCTTTTTTGAATAATTTTTTATCATGTTAAAATGCATGAACCCTTTATGTTCGTATTACTGAATTACTAGTACTTTTGCTTCAACTATTTGTTCTTTCAATCATACATTCGAAAAGAAAAGGTTGAAGGTTTAACATGTCTGGTTACACTACAACAAAAAGTGTCTTTTATAGCGGCATATAGCCGCTATTAACCACAACCATAGCGGTTTGATAAGCGTTGTATATCGACATGTTATAAAAAACTGTTGAATATTTATAACACAAAATATGCCGCTATGGTTGAGCTTAGTTTTATAACGCAAATTTGCCGCTATGGTACGTTAATTCGATAGCTCATTATAGCCGCTATAATACAGCTAAATCTCAACGGAACTGGAAATCTTTATAACACCATTTTGCCGCTATAAAATATTTATTCAATAGCTCATTGTAGCCGCTATAATACAGCTAAATCTCAACGGAATTGGAAATCTTTATAACACCATTTTAATAATAACAATCAAACTAAATCTTCATAAACGAATAAAGATTATAATCAACAAATATAACGCAAGAGCATGCTCAGAAAGAAATGTGATATATTTTTCATTACAGTGTACAAACATTAAAGCAAGTGCATAACCATTGAATAAAACATAAGCCTGCAGCCAAGTTAACACAGAGAAACAGAAAATAATGTCAATTTAATAAGTGTACAAACATTACAGAGTACAAACATTAAAGCAATCCTTCCAAATATTACAGTACAAACATTAAAGCAATCTTGAAAAATAAAATTGCTTCTTTACCTTCTTTCCTGCTTTCATAAAATCTCGTCAACTGGATACCTAAAAGCACAACGGAGTCATAAAAAATGAAATTAGTGAGGATCAACATTCGACTATGCTTTTGCAAACATACATTGGATTTCATTTTTGCAGACATTATATGAAGTTAAGTTTGATCTATATGACAAAGGCATGAACCCAGAAAAAAAAGAAAAATTATATGCGAATTGTAATTATAATAAATTCAAGTTCTAAGCCAAATCTTGAAAAAGGTTTTGAAATGTAGTATGTCCGCAGAAAGAACACAATTGTTACCTTAACAAGACAGCGTACATACATTTTACAGACTAGTAATTTTAATCACAATATGTGATAATTGCATTTAAGTACATGTACGCATCAAGTACTCATATCACATACAATATGATTTTGAGTGCTAATAACTATAAACATACCCGTCATTCCCTTGTCCCTTCCCACTGTTCCTTATGTTCGCGTTTTCTTTTCCACATCTCCTTTGGTTACTCTTCATCTTTCTTCAAGCGTCCTTCATCTTCTGATATCTGTATGTAGAACAATATCATAGCTAAAATAATAGCTTAAACCCATAAAGTAATCATATTGAGGACAAAACAAATGACTAACTATACCCTCATTTGCATTTTCCACCTATGCCATTCTTGGTCAGTTAATATTTCTCTAACTTTGATTTTAAGCTGCTAATGGAAGTCTGTTGATTTCTCATAATGTTTTTCATGCTTCCCCTGTTAATAAATTTCATATGCATATTTAGATTCAATCTTTACCAAATGTATGATAGGCAAGAGAAGAACTAAGAACAAATTCAAATGTCCTCAGGGCCATTGATAACCTGAAAATTAGACCAAAAGAAAATCAATAGCTGAACATTGACAGCAAGTTTGCAAGTTTTCTTACCTTATTAGCAAGGACTGCACCATCAGGGATTTCCAACTTCACTCCAGGTTTTGCAGTAATGGTTACATTACCCTTCAAACATAATAGATAAATGAATAAATAGTGAACGAATGATGCATATAAATGGGAAAAAAAGATTACTACAAACTAATACCTTAAGAACTATGTTTGATCCAAACCAAACATCACCGGAAACCTTCAAGCTATCAAGTTCAACAATGCTAGGAATTGACTTAAAGCGGCTAAGGAAATTTCCAACCTGGTAACAAGGAAAAATCAGTTATATTTGTTCAACATTGATCATTGCCAAGCTTGACATTACCTTTTTAAACTCAGGACCAAGTTCAATTGAGGGATTTGTTGGATTAGTTTTGGCTTTGTTTCGGACCACAAAACCATCAACCAAGGTATAAAGATCAGACTGCAATATATAATGCAAATATACTTAAACAGACAGTCATTTATGTACTAATAATCCTACTAGAAACAGTCGTCAGAAACTTTAAGCTAACCCACACTAGCAACAAGTCGGATGTAGCCTTCATTGGAAGAAACCTGGATCGAGGAACATTAATCCCAATAGCATTATCGAAAAACTGTGAAGAAACACTAAGCAGTTAGAATGTTATAGATTAATAAAAAAATAAAAAACAAAAACAAAAACATAGGAATTTATAGCACAAATGTTACCCGAATTGCTGCTCTAGCTGCGGTCTCTAGTTGGAGTACTTTTATCCCATCAACTTCCTAATAATAAGAATTCGGTTTCGTAATTATAGTCTATAGATTCAGATTCTGCGAGTTACATTTTAGAATTTCAAACTTGAAAACATCATTTGCAGAATTGCTGCAGACAGTGAAACGAGTTACATAAGCTGCATCATAAATGTCACATAAAATGTAGGGGATACAATTTATGAGTCGTGGTTAGATGCCTATAGCACGGCACAAAATTGGGAACCAATAAACAATTAATGATTTTGGCTTTCTTATAAAAATTAAATACAAACAAATGTCAAGTAGTATCCCAAGGAAGTATATAAAAAAAACCAGTTCCTGTCATGTTTGTTAAGAATAGGCTAATAAATGATAGGGAAATCGCTATCATTACAGCTTCGCAAAGACAGGGTCAAAATACATCTTTTAAAACTTTTGACAAATTGAAGTCATGGGAACAACTTGCTTCATCCATAATATTATGAAATGCGGACCAGAATATCGTTTTAGGTGGCTTACGATGTATTACCTATTAGGCTGAGCCGCTTGGGGAACGAAAGGTGCATATGCTGTCTCTCTCTCTGCAGCAAGTCGCTGTGCTTTTTGAAATTCTTTCAAAACTGCTTCAAAATCTTTAGCAAGCTTTGCATCTGCAATCTTTTTACTTGCCTACGGAAACAGGAAAAAGAATAAAAAAATAGCTGTCGTGTAATTCAATATACTATCAAAACTAATGTCAATTACAAAGTGAACACACCAAAGAATTGAACAACATAAAAAAGTTGCATTTTGAACCTTTTGAAAAGAAAGGAAAAAAAAATACATGCCAGATTTTTTGAAGTTGCCTTATCTACTCAAACACAACTTTGGTTCTTTCAAAATAGAAAAACATTGCCGATAAACAAGAATTATCAAGGTACTAAAGCGAAGGTTAACTGAAATGAGGTTGGCATATAACTATATGCAATATTATGCACATGACAATTAAATGACAAGTATTATGAGGAAGTGTATGACACCAATCTAGCATTTATGGTGTTAAATATCATTTCTCAAAAATGGTTCAAGCAACGGCCAACTCGAAAAATATTTTGAAAAATTAATATATACCCAAATTTCAGTTTGGAGTTCGCTGGAGACTCATGTAGACCATGAATATGATGAACATTAACCCCCCTTTCATAAGGTTACAAACCAGAAACTTCTAGTTACTTGATGTGTAACAATTGATAAATCAATCACCAGCCTTTGGGCACTGCCGCAGAAGGGATAAGAAATCGACAAAATAATCACATCATTTTTCTTTTTCATTAGTATATCAATCTGTTATCCATCCTTTACAATGAATGTCATTCAAATGCTTAGGCGTAGTACAGCCGCAATGACACATATACTACTGTATTACTGTTACACATAGTGTACGTGATACACAAACAATTATCATTGCAACTGCTAGTCAACATAGATAAATGAACACGTGTAAGAAAATCATTCTCTTTTAATCCATCGTATAGTTACTATAAACAAAGTCTGCATTTGTCTGTTGCTTGTAACTCATTTACTCCTCCTGCTTTAACTCTCCAATACAACAACTTTTACGCTCCCTCATGTGCATGTGCATGTGCATGTGCATGTGTCAGTGCATGCACACGATATGTGTTGAGATATTTAAATGAAGTAATATTGAGGAAGACTGCATTTCTTTTGAATTTTCTGGCCTTCCTGTTGTTCATTGAGATAAGCAACAGCCATTATAAATTTATGTAGTCCAAGTTATAAAGAATTACTGAATTCACAATTACGCTATCCACATACAATTCAGTTACTGAAAACTATAAAGAACTATTGCATATCATCCTTAGCAATGTACAATCATATCAAATTCATATATAACCCACAAATTCAATGTATCTCATAGAAATCATCTACACTGCAACAGTGTACTCTTTATATATAATTTTATACAGCAGAACAGACGTGCATAAGTCAAAATAAATAAATTCTTCAGCGTAATTCAGCATATCGCATTTAATTTAACATAAAGAACCCAAAAATTCGGACCACAAACAGTAAATGTACAATACAACAATCATCATCCAAAACCATGTATCATAATTCTAACAACTCTAACAGAAAAGTTATGTCTATGTTTGGCTTTAAAACAAGAAAAAGTTTAATATATTAAAACCATTTTCCAAAATGACTGTTTCTACCATCTTCTCGTGGATTTTGAAACAGAAGTTGACAACGGAAAATATAAAGCACGTTAACCAAACGTACCCAGCAATCCTTATTAACAGATTCATGAGCTAACCAACAAAATTATCAATAAACACAGAGTTATTTAACATGATAGAGATTCTTACAGATTTTTCCTAAGCACAGGCGTATCCTTGGGCGTTCCGAGCGTATTGACAAGGCGCTGAAATGCTGCGACGGCGGTGCTAATCTGGAAAAGGCCAGCGGCGACAGCCTGGGTAGGATCCTGCTTCCCGTTGACCCGACCCTTTAAGGGACGAACCGATTCCAGATCTTGGAAACTCATTTCCGATAAATTATTCTCAGTTTGTTGAAATTATAGAGATGAGGAGGGAGACGAAAATTTAGGGTTTTGGGAGGAAGACGAGAACGATTAAGTGTTTTGAGAGGGAAATGAAAATTTTAGGAGGGGTAATTTTGTTTTGGGGCTTTACGTGTGTAAAGAACTGAGTATGCGTTATGCAACACAGAAGAGAACAAACCTAGTAAGAAAAATAAATAATTAAATGTAATCAATAACGCTTTGGAATAAGGCGTTATTGAATGGCGTTATTAATAACATGTTTTCTTGTAGTGTTAGTTGTGTTTTTATTTCCGTGTAGTTCTTAATCATCTGAATTTTATGTCCTATTCAGTGTCTAAATATTATATTCATAGGTTTGACGGACTTACCGTATCTGGTACTACTACATACTAGGACAAAGTTGTTATAATCAGATGAAAATTCATGATGGCTTCATTTGGAAAATATAAAAGTTTGGATCTTCATGTAAATACCGACGTTTCATTATGTTTGTTAAATCTTATTGACTGCATTCGCTTAATGTGACACCAAAAATGATTTTAGAACTGTAGTGGGTGTTAGTACGAGGATCTATAAATATAACAATAGGTTTCTTAGCCTGGCTTATTTATAGAATGTTTTTATCTCTGTGTATGGAACATACTATATACAGTACCTAGCTATTTTCTATATGTAACCTTTTGCTATTTGTTCCATTTAACAATTTACTCTTTCAAGTCTATGCTTTCAACATTTTCCTCTGTCATTATTTATTACTACTTTAGCACGTTGATGATGCGGTATGAGTGTAGCCTGATACAAGTCGCAATGATTATACCATAATTTATGATGTACCTTCATAGTTGTCTTGCTAAGTTTTGAAAATGATTACTTGCAGTGACCTTACGTACATGTTCCAAGTTGACAAAAAATCAAAATGGTTCACCAACTGTAAAATTATACGTGACATATTGTGAACCCTGCCATGCTCGAATTTGTATTGTATTCACCGTACTCTGATTTTATTACTCTATAACACTAAAAAATGATGTTGTGTTCGTGGCTTTGTTCCATGTGTGTTTATTTTGTTGACGTTGCTATAACAAACACCTTTACTGATACGTGATATTGTTATGCATGGAGTGAACACAACTAAATTACCATTATTCTGAAGACAACAAATGCATTAAATAATATATAGATTGTAAACTGTGAGTATCCCCAAACAAATTGTTTTTTCAATGTCAGGAGGTTAGTCATCCTTCATCCATGATTGAGACTGCCAATTACCAGCAAAGAAATTTAATCTTTTTGCAATGTTTTTCACTAAACCACAACTTATGAGTAAGTATCGTTATAATCAATGGGCAACCTTTGTGTGCTTAAGTTATTCAGCGAATATTTTCATACCAATAAAAAAATTATTTAAAATTAATTTTTTACAATCAGAATATTTGAACAATGCAATTTCAATCGACCAAGATGTTGATGTGCTAATTGTGGACAGTTGCTTTGGTACGAGGATATAATAAATATTAGTTCATATACGTAAATGTTAGTTTACTAACAAAATTTTAGTTGAATTGCTACTTCCTGGATGTTAAGGAAATTGCTGCAAACTCTGAGATAGCCACAAACAAAAGAAATGACAAAAGTTGCAAGAAAGAAGCGTGGTAGATGATTACGGGTGGTGGGGATGTGGACGATCACATGTCAAATATTATTGATGGGCAGTTGTTCAATCTTGATGTTGTTGATCATACTAAGGACATTATCACGTATGTGAATTCTCCTGGAGGATTGACATCAGCTGGTATGACAACATTTGACACCATGTTTCTACATTTTGTGTTCAATTGGCATTAAGACAACATTCATTTTATATGTGAATGATACATGGCGTATGCAATTGGACAGAGTTTACAAAAGATAAACCAAAACATAGATCTTGATTTTTTCATGAGTGCAAATGAAGCTCAGGAATATGGTTTAACCGATGTTGTGATACAAATCATTTCCAAGCACTTCAGCCTATGCCAGAAACTGCATAAGAAGATTCGGCTTCAACTGCTGCTTTGTTTTGTTTATAACCAGTAGCAGAGTTATATGTATTATGTTAGTACTGTAATAGTTATAGACAGAATTGTTTGTTGAGTATATCACTAAATGTTATCAAGCTGTGATTTGGTGCTACATTACTCTGTTTATTTGTCACCGGTGACGGTGCTGCATTGAAGTATTCATTTGGTTATGGTGCCTGCCTATGTTCTTTGGATGTTTTTAAGTCCACCTATTAGGAATTGATTTTACCTTCTATGTGTTGGCGTATTGCCTATATTTTAACATCATTCTGCGACCCTTGGCGCAGCTATGACATTTTGTTTTGTTTATCAGGACGACCATCGTGTGATCCACTCGATAGTACGTGCTTCTGACCCATCACTCCTCAGAAAGACTCTTAGAAGATGAAATGTTATTCAAGTAAGAATATTTAAACTATTTTGTTCGACATCTAATTTTGTTGGTAATTATTTCAAAGCATGTGCAATTACTACCTGCGCATTATTTATCTCTAGAAATATATATTAGATGTCGCGTACAAGACAGCATTGTACATCCCGTGCTACGTTTTTTTTGAACTGGTACTTTATATACAACAAATCATTGGGACAACATATCCCATGTCAAATAAACGTTCGAAAGTAAGTTTCGAACTTGTGACATCCTGCACCAAAGCCGAATCAATTAACCACTTGGACAAAGGTGTTTGTCCCCATGCTACGTTGTTATAGAAAATAACATTACAGTACTTCAATATCAACTCCTAATAGATTGTCGTACTTATGGATACTTATACTTTGAATTGTTAAATCTTTCAAACCCATGTTGTATTTACTTATCTTAAATTAAAAACATTGACTGATGTTGCTTTTAGTCGTTTTATGCTTAACAATCATACTGCATCTTATTTTCCTTATCCGTAGGATGGTGATTCATAACAACATGTCACAGCAGCACCTGGAATCAAGATTCGGGAGAAGAGACAAAGAAATTAGTTTCTGAAAGCTTATGAGTGCATGTTTCCCCTATAATTCCTTTTTTACTTACTAATGTTCTAGATGTTGTCTATGGCACCTTTTTTTTTAATCGTTAACTTTTTTCCTTTTTTTTCTTAAATTTTTTTGTACTGACAACATATGATGACCATATCAGTTTGCTTTCACCTACAGTATGTGTGTGCATGTTTTTAATTGCAACTCCAACTTTCTATTACACTGCTTATTTATGTCTGTACTACTCATATGTACTAATGCTTTAACTATACATCATAACTGTGCTGACATCTGTATCAGCTGTACATTATGCATGAGTATGTATATGAAAGATATGGTCACTCTTCGAGTCTACTATCCTCAAATCGTCTTTTTGGTATGAAAATTGAAAATAATAAGGAATATCACTCTCCGTGCGCAGCACGGGCAACTCATTAGTTTCAAGTGCAACCTTAGAAACATATAATCACGTGGTTTGAGTCATCAATGAATTTTGGGATATATTTATGCATATAATCAGTAACAATGCAACTCGATAGTCGGTACAGGCCATGGTACAAATATTTCACATGATTTATTAAAATAATATAAAATTGATTTTAATGGATTTTACAGAAAAGATTCGCGGATGAGGAATTGACTAATTTGGCCTAGCTGATCAGTAAGAAAGATGCTTAAGGTCGCAGAAGAAAGTTCATGTTGAGCTTTGGCTGTTAAGGCTTTGATTCCTTAAAAGGGAAACTTTCGAGTTTGCCTAAGAGGAAATTTAATGTTTACATGATTGTACTTTTTTTTAATTAACCTTTTGTAATGTCACATGTTGGAAAATTTTCATTGATATAACATGTATGCTACAAAAAATTTGGAATATATACATGGAAAAAATAAGAAATTATTAGTATTGATGAAAAACAATTCATATTTATCATGAAATATAATCAATTAACAAGTTAAGTAAAATAAGTTAAGAAAATAGTATAAGATTTATGGAAATGTGTGATGTGATGTTACTGTGAGACTCGATCTTCCAAAGCTTATTTGCTATACTTGCGTGAATTTTTGTACGTTTGTATTTGTTTACTAATACATAGCGCTTTCTTCTTTATTTATCTTAAATTTGCTCCTACTCAATTGCTTACTAAACTTCTTATGAGAAGAGATTGCAGGGGGAGAAAAATAGTAGTTGCAACTTGCAAGTGGCAGACACAAATGGCTAAACAACAACTGCTACCGAACTATTTGGATACCTTCGTGTGCTAAGTAGCAAATTTTGAGTACTAATGAAATGTTAACGAAATTAATTTTTGCATATTTTAGTACTTGTATACATATACATACATACATACATATATATACATATATATATATACATATATATACATTGCAGAATAAGTTTTGGTTGGACTAGCAAACCTTACAAATCCGTTCTTTTCCAAAAGAGTACATGAGTATTAACAAACAAACGGCACAAGGCTTCAAGCTCTCATTAAGATAACGACGTATGGTTGCATTGAAAGTTGTTGTCTTTTATTTTGTATTATTTAAAAAAAATTACCCAAGCTTCATTTTGTAAATGCCAAAAGGTATGCCTCTTCCAAACACATCGATATCGGCTATAGGATTGTTAGTTTTACAATTTGGAATTAAAATCTTTGGTATCTTAGTCCGAAATATCAGCCAACTGGACCAACCTTATCATTTGCATTGAACGTTCGACAACTATACGCACTCGCAATATATTCAGGACCAGCTTCAGTGTAAGGCTAGCAATCCAATTGCTTAGAACAACCATCCACAAGTCAAATCAATATATGGAAAAAATTAATAATAATAGTTTAACGGAGCACTAACATGTTTAGTAATTACAGTCAACCATTTTAATATGATTGAAAAGCCTAGTAAGACTACTCATATTTAGTTCTAACATATATATTTTTATCTTTTATCCACAGACAACATGGTTGCATTTCATCTTGAAAACCTAAATGATAGAATCTACACATAACTAATGTGTTAACTAAAAATAAACAACATGCATTTTTTTTTGGAACATATCCGCCCCTTCTTAGAGCACTCCTAACCAGCTCATGGTTTGGAGTTGACCTATTGGAATAGAAGGATCAAAGATCTGTCATGGTTTGCCAAGTTAGTCGACTTTTATCTAGCTGGCTAAGCTTGCTCGGATTTTATATAGCCAGCTAATCTTAGTTGTTTTATTAAATCTAGTTAAGATTAGAATTTAATATTCCCACTATGTGGATTGCAATCATGTGAACGGTGATTGCAATCCACGCAATCCACCTAAATCGAATTTATAAAATTGATTAAAATTAAGGTTTTTGTTACTGTTGGATTGCTTATTCTTGTCAGGTGGAAGTAGGTTGGTAGGGTTAGAGATTTAAATCGATAGAATTGATGTTTGATTAATCTTAATGCTCTTTCTTCAACAGTTATATATCCCATAAACTTAAATTAAGATGCATATTGTTAAACCGAAAAATGGATCGACACACAGAAATAAAATGAAAGCACCAGTTTAAGCAAAGCTAAGATAAAAGCAGTTAAAGAGAAAGTTTTATAGTGGATTAGGATAATCTTCGGCCTACGTCAAGCTCAATCTTTTTTTAGTTGTTCTATTTTTGAATTACAACTGATTATATCAAATCCGACAACAATTTAATTGATCTCAGATTTATAATGATATTCCTAAACACTGCAAGAAGCAAATCATTTTCCAACGGCTCCGGCCCATCGGCGGCCCTTGGAAAAAATCACACTAAAAAAATTTGTCTGTGAACAGATTTTTCGACGGCTTCCGACAGACTCCGTCGATAGTTTTTCCGACGGCTCATGACGGCCATCTGACGACTTCCGACGGCCATTGGAAGACACGTGGACGATCATACTGTATGCCGAAAGTCGTCAGGAGCCGTCGAAAATGTGTCATCTCGAGTCGTCGGAAACCGTCGGTAATTTTTTACCTACATGCCGTCAGAAGCCGTCGGAAAACCTGGAATATTTTTTTTTGAATTTCTGCTGTGATTTGGCCTTCCATCCACAGTCCATAAATACAATATATTTCACCCAACTCAATATATCTAACTCAAATATTCAATATGAAATCAAACCATATAAAGATAATTGAATATCATAAAGAAATGATCAAACATAATTCGTATAAAATCAAACCAAACTTCACCACCATAATTTACATACGTCTAATTGTACAATATATACATTAATAATTCACTAACTTCTCACCATCAACTCTCAAATGTCAGAATTACTACCACCAAATATATCATCAAATAATATACACAACAGTTCAAATCCAACTCCACCAACTCAATGTATCATCCAAACTTACAAAACAATGACCCAAAACAAAAAAACATACATATCACTCCGGTCATTCAGCTCTAGAACCTTCTGATCCAGCAGAGGATGGTAAGCGGTCACAATACTACTGCATGTACTCAGAAATACGTTGATCCAACAGCTGTGTCACATCGATGGCCTTGCGACGGTTCTGCTGTTCCAGCTGTGCCACCTTAGCTCTCAACTCATCGATCTCTGCTAGATCGATATCAGCTCTAGCCGTTTGGCTGGCTCGCCTCTGTTCCCTGGCCTGCAAACTTATTTAATTTAGCCTATAATCTTACTATCAAAGTTACAACAGAATGTGTTAATTGTTATATCTATAAACTTATTACTGAAACTAAAACGATGTTAAGTTTTTTAGAACTAAAAGATTATTAAATTGTTATATCTTAATATATTAATCATTACCACTTGATTACCAAAACCGTAGCACCTGTTCCGTGACGGTGGATTCATGACTGACTCAAAAATAACGTCCTCCTCATTCATTGTGAGCTGCTCTCAACCGGTATCCTCCAGGAGTTTCTTACGTTGTTTCATAAACCATGCCTGCATGAGTAAATAAAAATACGGTTAAAATTAATATCATAATATCTAAATTCATTATAATTTAACAATTAAAAAAATTACTAATAGTACATAAACTAAAATATGCTTACATAGCTCTTTCTCGATTTATTGTCGTGCCATGTATATGAAACTTTTCCGTTCGAATTTACATGCTCGACGGCATGCGTACGGGTAAACACATCCATATACGACACAGGACCCTACGCCTCAGTTTTCTGAAATTGATTATTATGTACTGTTATTCTATATTCAAAATTATATAGCACAATAACTATTTACAATTCATGTTTAATAAATTTACCAACTTCTGGTGATACCGCTGGAACGACTTTGACCCTTCTCGATGAGTGAAGGGATTTTTGTTCCTATTTGCAGAGTTTCTTTCCGACTCTGCCTATACATTTAAATTTAATACATTATTTACTTACCAAATATTTTTAGATACTTATGTATCAATCAAATAATTAATAAAAGTTTAGTACACTTACCTTCGTTTCATCACTATTTCAATGTGCTAGCCACCCTTTCCATACACTCGTCCATATCCAGTTTGGCTTTTGCCCTTTAAGCTTCACTATAGATATGGAATCCATGTAGTTCTTCCTCAACTTTTGCATCCAGTAATATCATAATAGCTGCAGGTCATCTGATTGTATGTCCACGGCGGCCTGTGTTTCATGACAAATAAGCAACCAAAAATTAAACAATAAAAGGTGAACAATAAATAAGCGACAAAAAAATTAAGAACAGAAAACGGAATATTATACTTACAATGAAATCCTACCAAATACACTCCAAGATGTAGGGAAGGATGTTATCCCACTTCGGCCAACAAGCTGACATCCTACTTTTATACGCCTCTCTCGAAACTGATAGAAGTAGCTGTAGCTCAAACCCCCTATATTAAATATGATACAGATTAGTATATCATACACAAAATATTTAAAATGCTGAAAAAAGTTTAATACTTTTCCCTCCGCTCTAGGTACTAAAGTCACAACAGGTTACCGTGGAGGTTGCGATGGACCGCTGCCATCCCCTTCTAAAGAATGGAAAGAACTGCTCCTTCTGAAACATGATATTTGTCATAGACATATCATTTTAAAAGAGAACAATAACATGATAATGACAAATATTTTATAGTTAAATGACATAAATGATATAAAGTACATAAAGTGCAAAGTATACCTGATTCATATTGGATCTCTCATTCCGATGATAAGCAGAATACATTGCATTTTTAATATAAATTGCTAAATAAATGACAGAAATGGTAATGCGATAAAAGATGTAAATGACAATAAGCAGATTCAGTTTCATAAATTACGTAACTAGCAAAATAAATCTCATCAATTACATCAATTATGTAATACACCAAGAATTCAACATAATTATATCAATTGCATAATTACATCAACAGTATAATCTCATCAATTACATCAATTGTATAATTACATAACTAGCAAAATAAATCTCATCATCATTTACAGCAATCCTCATCGTCTTCGTATTTAGATTCGGTCTCATATTTTACGTTATTTTCATCCCTATTATCGAATGCTTTTACCAAAACATTTGATTCATCATTCAGAGGTTTAAAATCAGTATGATCATCTGTAATTATTATTTCGTTGCTTTGCTCAAGGTCTTCCTGATAAGCTTGTTTGTAACGACCCAGAATTTTTGTCAATTAAAATTTGTATATTTAATTAATTTTAAATATTAATAAGTGAAATTTATAAGTCGAATAAATTTTATTTCAAATATCTGGATTTCATTGGATAATTAAATCGATAATTTAATAGTTGAAATAACAGAAATAATTGGAAATTGGGTTAAATATGATTAAAATTGATTTGTAAAATTTTATTTTATCATATTGGAGTTAGAACGATATTTTAGAACTTTTAAAATCAAATGTAAAGTTAATTTGTGAAAATTGAATATTTTAATATTTAAATTGACGAGTTAAAATAGCCATTTTTCAAACAGTCTCGGATTTCGACAAAACCAGTTTCATCGGATCCGTAATGTGATATTATTCTATGGTTTCAAATTTCAAGTCAATCGGATATACCGTTTGTCCGAGGCAAGCTAAAACACACAGAAATTTAGTTAAACGATTTAATTTGAAATTGATCGTTTATTGCCGTAACTCGCACAGATGATCGAATTAGCTTCCGAAACCTATTCCATTGTGTTCGGAACATGGGGAAAACCTTAGAAATGCCAGCCGGCACGCTTCGTTTGGAGTTTGAAAAATTTTCAATGAATAGTGATTTGGAGAATTTTCTATAAAAGCACCTCACTTCTTCATTTTGCAAACAAAATTATTAGGGTTTTAGCTCAAACCCTGGCCGCCACTCTTTTTTTCAATGGCCAGAAAACATTCTTGTTCTTCCTCAAATATCTCCGAATCCACACGTTTTCAAGCTTCAGGTTCAACTACAAAGATGAAGAGCAAGATGAGAACTTCGATGTGAACGGTGGAGATCGTCTAATTCGCGACGAGGTGGGGGCTACAGGCCCGCGTTCACCATCAGGTCGCGCACGCAGTTCGAGGCGATGGGAGGGCCGAGTTCAACCATCTTCTGGCCGTGGGTAGCTCTTGCGTAGGCGCTTCTAACGCGGGTCACTGATCGTGTTCTCGTCGTCGGAGGGAGGTGCGTTAATTGATCAAAGTAGGCGGCTATGGATTTAGGGTTGAACGTGTTTTCACAGTGGAGAGGAAGGATGCGTGCAAGGGCTTGGATCTGCAGTTGAAAATGGACGGCCATGATGAGTTTAGGCTTAGTAATAAAAGAAAAATTGAAATTTATATATATTTAAAACGTGTAATGTTTAAAATATGATATCTTGTTGATACGAGGTCCGTTTTGAACGAAACCAATTGCGTTGGAACCGTATGGAAGAATACTACGCTATGGAACTGGATTGGAGTCGTTTGGAGCTAGTGAGAATTTTGGGTAAAATTAAATGCGCGTTTAATTTTATTCGAAATAAAACGCGGAAACGGAATTGAAATCAAGGTGAGAACTTCTCACTCAATCGAACAGTTTCGATTTAAATTTTAAATAGTTAGATTTAAAATTTCTTGAATGTATGTTTGAATGATGATTGTTATCTATTGATTGTTAAAATAGACATTATGCGCCGTTAGTAAGCGGAGGTTATTTATTAAAAACATATACCGCGAATATTTCACCGTATAGTGAAATTGGTATTATATATGTACTTGGAGTTGATTTCCCGCATTATATAGCGGATGAGACCCTATTGCGCCGTCTATTAAGCGGATAATAATTTATAAATCCCATATACCGCGATAATTCCGTACTGGAACGGAATTGGTATTGTGCTAACATCTTTGGATGCAGGGAAACAGGTTGGAGGGATCCAACCGGATTCCTCAACTGTATTGATTTATTTACAGATATTGTGATATTTGTTGATTATCATATACTGATATATGATGTGTTTGTTGTCGTGATTGACTATTTGATGCTGTTGCATCATCGGATCGATTTTTGAAGTTTAAAAATAACGATTTTAATTTTTAACAAAGTTTTTAAAATGATTTTTGAGATTATACGTTTTATTAGAATTTTGAATTGATTTATTTTGAATAAATAAATGTTAAAATTTAATGTTATAAAAAATTACGATTTTTGTAAATATAACCAAATTAAGATTTTTGAAATAAAATATTGATTAATTTATAAAATGGTTTAAATTGGAATTTTTGAATTATTATAAACGGTTTATATAAAAGATTTATAAAATTGATATTTATAAATTAAAAATATAGGAATTATAAAACGAGTTTATTAAGTGTTAAAATGAAGTATAGAATGGATTTCATTGAAAATTATAGATTTATAAATTATGAAAATTATAAAATGAATAGATGTTATAAAATAAAAGAATTATAAGTAATTAACTTATAAACTTGATTTTGGGCATTTAAATGGGATATTAATAGAAATTGTTAATAAAGGAGATTTTATAAGTTGAAATTGTTATAAAATATAAAGGAATCTTATAAGTATAGAAGTCTCAAAAAGAACGATTTTGTAAATAAATGAATTATAAGTATTTAACTTATAATATGGACATTTGGTATATAATTGAGTTATATAAATTGAATTGGATAAATAAAAGAGATTTATAAATCGAAGTTTATAAATAGAAATAGAATTTATAAACATTGTTTATAAATTCGAAATCAATGGAATTTGATAAATTGAATATAGAAATTTATTAAAGGAAGTATATTCACGATTTTGGACAGCAAATACATTACTGAATAAAATGGTCATGTTTGGGAAAATGAATATTATCAAATGAAGTAAATTATTTTAAAAGATGTTTTAAAATGTATTATGAATCGAATACATAGATTTCAACATTCATTATTGAAATAGACGTTTTCGAGAAATAGAAGGAAATGGTAGACTATAACACTGTTGTTATAGTAGATGATTTCCGAAAGGAAATGTTTTATATAGTATTGGGATTTATATATCTATCTTAATTTCGAATCCCTATACTAGTGATTTTGGGTCGTCATAACAATGTTTTACGTAACATTCGTTTTGGCTCAAATAAATGTGTTTAAGCGCACGTTTTCTTTAAAGAATGAAATATATACTTAAATTTCGATTTAAGTATATTGAATATTTCCAAGTGTTGAAAATAAATGGATTTGTGAATTACTTATTATTAAATAAGTATGGAAATGTTTTTCCAATGTGAAATGAAACGTTTTGAGAATTTATCTTTTTGAAGATAAATTGAAAATGAATAATTGAAATCGTATATTCATAAATATTTTGGAATGTAAATTCACTATGGAATTTATAAATGAAAAGGGGAATTTGTTTAAAAATAAACGTTGATTTATTTTTGAAGTGTGGGGATAAATTTACGGATTTGGAACGTAAATATAAAGTAAATCAGCAAGGATTTATTTAATTGGTTTAAATGAAAATGAACCATTTTGAAAGGAAAGTATTTCCGCGTAAGGAAAATGATTGAAAATTTGTTTTCAAATGTTGAAGTGTGGAAAATATATATATCTTGTAAAGATATTTTTGGAAAATAAATAATTTGGGAAATTATTTGGAATCTGGTGATGTTGAGCATGCATATTGATAGTTAAATAACCGGCTATCAAATATTTACCTTTAAATAGGTATTTTTTGTGATTTGCTTGAATTTGAATGCCACGCTTATTTTTGAATAAGCGCTCACTATTCGGGTTAGCCGGGAAAGGACCTTGGGGTCGTATAACCCATTCCGAATATGTGATACGTCGTTATGAATTGCATTTGATGACCGGTGTTGAAGACCGGATATTTATGAAAACGGAAGGATTACCGTCGAATGTTTCTGCATCGGCTGATCTCCGATATAGAAATTTATTACCCTTTGTGATGGGAAGTCTGGTCGTGATTAGTGAATATCCGGATTGCAAGGACTTCTTTGTGAGTGCCTTCGGTTCCGTTCGATCCCGGAACAGACTTGTATGGATGTGTGTCTGACATTACAATTTGAGATGTAAAGCTGGTTTCTATCAAATATATTTCCGTTGGTGGCGGAGAATTTATTCTCTTAGCTTAACACCCTAGAGGTTATGTAGTTGATGGTTACTAGTGATACATTCCCAAATTGGTAATGTGGCATACGAAGTGCTATTGAGCATTTGTTGAACAAAGCACGGCTTTTGTATAAAGCGTGGCTTTGTGGACGAGACTTCGTCGGACCTCACACCCCGGAAATGGTCAAAAGAGGAAGAATGCAGCAAGGTTATTAGGGGGTAGCGCCCCTTTAGTGTATGTCATTCCTTCTGGATAGAGGTGTTATCATGGTATGGAGCCCAGATACTTAACCTATGTTGTTACTGCAAATTTATTGTTTTGTGTTGTTGGAAATCGAGGATCCTCGGATATAGATCGGTTACGGTCGGGGAATGACATATTCGTGTCAGTAGTTACCCAGTTAGGGGTAACCCGACCTTGTGTTGGCAGAGATCCGGTTAGGTTCTCGGGTCGTCTTTCCAGAGGCGTACCCATGTGGCAATGGGAAGTTCCTTGGCCTGACCATTTGTTCGAAATCCAAAGAAACAATACGATCTTGTAAGGTTTTAGTTGTAGAACCTATCATTCACTTATGGTGGCGCCCCACTGTTTGGATGGTAGCTATAGTAGGCATACGATAATGGTCGTATGTTGGCTAAGATTTATATCTTTACTTTCGAAATGATTTTTCCTACACTATGCACTAGTAATAATATCAAATGTTTCTTTTTAATGCGTATCAAGCATCTTTGACTATCATAAGGAGAAATCTCCTCCGATTCTGCGTTTGCATTGTGTGTGTGTGCGGGAGGCCTTATGGTAGTTTCATTTTCTAAAAAGCATTGCGAATCTATTTTAAAATTATCCTGTTCTTTGTGTTAAAGATAAACTGTTTTAGTTCTCACACCAGTCACATGACTGACTCGGAGTTTATTGTTTTCCTTCCTAAACTCCGGGTGCCCACCAATTTCCACACGGGCAGTCAAGAGTTAGGTTATCAGGATATTCTGGAATTCAAGAGTTGCTGGAGGCAAGCTGGATGGCATGACATATTACTAGTATATAGTATTTCTTTTCCGCTGTTTGTCGTTGTTTGTTGTTGTACACTCTGATGATGTAATATAATGTAATATGATGTAATGTAATAACTGATATAGTTCTTTGTTTAAAAATTATTCATTTATCTATTATATGTTGTTCCGCTGCGATTGTGAGATTCTGATTTTGTTCTGTTGTTTCTTTCTGTTCTGTTCTATCTTTTTTCTCTCTTCTTCTATCTTTTTCTTCTTCTTTAACCATAACGGTATGGTTTTTCGGCATTCGATTGCTCGGCAGTTGATACAGTGGACGTATTGATGTCGGTTTTCGAGCGTCGAAAAATCGCATTCGTCACATTTGGTATCAGAGCATATGGTTAAGCGACAACCATGGCTCTGTTGGGAATTACTCATTAGAGATAGAGTCGGTAGTACTCTAGAATGAGTGTGAGTGTAATAATAGATATGAGCGCGTATTTGTTAGTGAATATGAAATTGTTTTATATTGTGTTTGCTTATCCGTTGGGCTGTTTATGAATTCTGGTCGGTGCGGGGTGTACAACCGTAATCGTTAGGGGTTTCTAAACTCTTAAACGAGGCAAGTCGACATAATATCATTTTAAAATTGGGTAAATGAAATAATTTTACCTTGATTATATTTTATATATAAAGAAATAATTTTTCAGAATTACTAAAGTGTATATCAATTGATTGTTTGGTAGTTGAAAATGTAAGATATATGCAAGTTAATAAAAGTTGTTTGAATAAGTTAAATGAAACATATTGTAAAAGAATAATTGTATAAGCGAAGAATTATAAGTATGGAACTATAATTAATGTGATTTACAATTGTGAAATGATCTTATATAAGTAAAGAGAAAAAAATGAAATTATACAAGAAAAGGATTTATAAAGGTGATTTATAATCTAAAAACAAAATTCCAGAGAAATGTTTTGAAAGGATTTGATATTTTGGAAAAAAAATTTGGAGAAATTAAAGCTCTAAACTCTTTTCGGTCGTTGGAAAATAATTCCGATGATGATCATGACATCATCGGTGTTCATTTTCGGGTTTCCAAAAGAGGAATTGCTGCCAAATTGTTTTAAATGAAAGTTGTTTGGAAGATTTGGATTTGGTTTTGGAAATTCAAAAGATAATTTGAATTGATTTCAAAAAAAAATGGTTTTGAAAGGTTGAAAAGACTCTGGAATCCTATTTAAAATAGTTATAGGAATGATAAATGAGTTGATAACTTATACAATTTGAGTTTTAATAGAATAAATTTAACTTAAAGGATGGAGTTAAATTAAAGGAAGTATAAGTGAATCAATAAAAAATCCAAGTGGTAATTGTTGAATATAAGTTGTATAACTTATAGAATGGGAAAGGATAAGTCAAACCGATTATTGAAGTGGTTAAACAATTTTGTTAAGCAAAATGAGATGGAATTTGAATAAGTGGTGGAATTTGACTTCGGTAAAAAGTTAAATAGAATTTACTTTAGAATTTGAATTTGAATTGAATTTATAAGTGGAAATTAAAGTTAAGGTTAAACAAAAGATGTTTAATTGGAATATAACTTAAGTGATGAAGTTGAAATTGTTATAAATAAGTGAAGTGATGAATATGAACTTGAGTTATATAAATAAAATTCAACTTTATATAGTTAAAAGGATTAGCAATTGAATTAATATAAGGATTGAATATTATTCAATCTAATGTGAATGGATGGAATGTTAATCAATTGAATGTAAATAATTGATATGAAATAATGGATGTAAGTATTAATTCATTAAAAGCTAATTGAATAAATTGAATGTAAGTCAATTTAATACTAAACCAATTGGAAGCTAACGTAATTGGAAATTGAATAAATTGAATGGAAGTCAATTTAATATAAACCAATTGGAATTAAAAGTGTTGAACCGAATTGAATGTAAAAGAATGTAAATTGAATAAATTTGGTTATGTTGAATAAACATTGGTTGTTAAATGGTTGTTAATTGATTATATGTATGATTCATTAAGTGATTAATGAAATTGAATTAGAGAAATTAAAAGCTATGTGATTGAATCCAAATTGGAAGTAAATAAATTTGAATAGAATTGGATTTGATTTGGATTGAAAGCGAATCAATGTGAATAAATTAGTGAATGTATACTAATTGGAAAATGAACAAATGAATGTTAGTAAAATTCCAATGTTAATAAATCAAATGTGATTAAAATGAAAACCAATTCAATGAATATTAATGAGAAGTGAATTTATATTGATTTGGTTATGAATTTGTTGGATGATAGTTGGATGATAGTTGATTGATGGTTGCATTTGTTTCTTTTGTTACATTTGCTATGTTGGCATATGTAGTTGTTATGTTGCTATATGATGTATATTGATACTATTTTCATATATGCATGATTCTCATGTTGTTGTTGAGTGTTTAGTAGGTGCGGATGGCGTTGCTTCGCATTTGGAGCTCGCTTTCTGATGCAGCTCAGAACAGAGAAGAAATGCAACCAAAATGTCTAACAAGGAGGAGTCGTACACGACTCATAGAGAGGTTAAGTCGTACGCGACTTAGGAAGGCAGGGTTAAGTCGTTTCCGACTTAATAGTGCACGGGATAGCAAGTTCCGAGTTAACAACAGTTTAAGTTGCATAAAAGAAGCATCGGGTTTGAGTCGTCCTAACTTGAGTCGTGAACGAGTCAGGAAAGTTATGAGTCGTTTCCGAGTTAAACGGCTAACAGAAGGAGGCTGGGACGAGTCAAAGAACCACGACCTAGTCGAGTCGGCTGGGGGTAACTCGCGTAAAGAAGATATGCCGGGGGGAGGCTTGAGTCGCCTGGAAAGATGAGTCGTTATGTGTTGTTCTTTGAGTCGTTGCACTAAGTGTCTGTATTTTGAGTCGTGTGTTGTATGTTGTAAGTCGTAAGTCGTGAATTTCTTAAGTCGGTATATACTTAAGTCGGTTGCGTGTGAGGTTGTAATCAGTTGAGTCGGCCGATGGTCTTGTATGTAGTTAAGTCGAGTCGGCGTGTGTTGTAAAGAGCTTGTGTTGCTACCAGTTGAGTCGGTGCCGACCTAAGGATGTTGAGTCGGTCACGAGTTAAGAAACTGGGTCGAAAACACTATAAATAGGGCGTGTGTTGTACATTTTAGAGGGTTGATTTTGAATAAAATTTCTCTTTTGTTAGCTTTGTGCTTTCATACCAATTGGTAGTTGAGTGTAATCTCCTATCTCCTCTTTCGGTTAATCGAGTGCGCTCGATTCAACGATCGTAGAAGCCGATTCACGGAATCTAGTGCGCTAGATCAACGTGCGAAGAATCGTAGATCTTTAAACACGGTATAGTGCGCTATCAACGTGTTTGAGATAGCTAGAGTTCGGTATCTTTGGATCAACGAACTTGGGGCATCTTGGTATCTTCAACTCACCGATTGCTACATTTCATCGATTGAAGTTTTGTTTGATTTATCCGCTGCGCCATTTATTGGTATCAGAGCCATTCTTAGCCAATCATAGCTAAGTTTGATTCTTGGAGCCAAGTTTTTGAAGTTTTTGAAGATGAAGGAGTTCATCGTGTTCATATTGAAGTTGCATCAAGTTAGGAGTGTTTGATCCATTTCATTTTGGATCGAGGAGTTGGACTTTGTTTGGATTTTGACTTGGAGTTTTTGCGCGCCAAGGAGTTTGAATTTGAAGAAGGTCGTGTATACTTGGGAGTAGCCGTGCCTTGTTGATTGCATTGAAGTGTTTGTAGTAGGTGGCCAAGACAAGTTGTACCGAGGCAAGTCATAGCGAGTCAAGGTAGAGCCGACCTAACTTGAACCGAGTTAGTGTGAGCCGTGAACATCTATTGCCGATCTAAGGTTGAGCCTAGATTGCTTTATTGTGTGAAATTTTGAAGTATTGTGTTCAATTTGTTGAAGTTTGTGAAGTTTACAACCATGCCACCAAGGAGAGCTAACCGACATCAAAACGTTGAAGCTTTGTATCGTAGAGAAGAAGCCGAGCTTATGGAACAACGTATTAATGAGAAATTTGATGAAGGCATTGGTAAATTGGAGAGATTGATGAATGATTTGAATCAAAGGAGGAGATCACCAAACTCGAACCATGGAGGAAACCGAGTTTCGCCATCGGTTATGGAAGCGAGGAGGGTATCACCACATTCTTGTAGAGATCGAAGAGAAACATCAATTTCATCACGAAGAGATCATCATGACTATGTACATGAAGAAAGAAGAAGTCAACGAGAATTTGACCACGAAGCATATAGAGAAGAAGAGAGACATAGTCAAAGAAGCATGCATGAACGAAGGGATGATAATGGTCGAGATCGATGTAGGCGTACCTTTGATTTTGCTGAAGAGGGTGATAGAGCTAGTATACATTATCGAGATCGAGACCAAATTCGGAATTCTTACCGTGATGTGGAGGATGATCGTCGTTGGGAGTCGGGTATGAAAATGGAAATTCCAGAATTTAAAGGCGGGATGGTTGCTGAGGAGTTTTTAGATTGGTTGTCTAATGTGGAGGAAATCTTTGATTTCAAGGAGGTGCCGGAGAATAGAAGGGTGAAGTTAGTTGCTACAAGGCTGAGGGGAAGAGCATTGGCATGGTGGCAGCAAACTAAACTTACTCGAGAACGAATGGGGAAGTCAAAGATAGAATCTTGGGAGAAGATGAAAAAGTTGATGAGATCTACTTTCTTACCTTACAACTACCAGTCACTTATGTACCAAAGGTTGCAGAATCTGAGGCAAGGGACGAAATCTGTTAGCGATTATGCTGATGAATTTTACCAACTCATTGCCAGGAATGATATTATGGAGACAGAAGAACAGCTAACTGCTAGATTCATTGGGGGTTTGAGAATGCAGATCCAGGATATGGTTAATATGTTTGATCCTAGATCCGTTGCAGAGGCACATCAGAAAGCGTTAGCTTGGGAGAAACAAGGAAGGCGTGGAGGTGGTGTGTTTACTAATTCCAATAATCAAGCAAGGGGTGTTGGCGGAAGTTCTAATGTTCCTAAACCAGTTACCAAGCCAGTGGTGAAGGAGGTTGAGAAGGCGAAGGCTAGTAGTGTTTTCAAATGTTATAATTGTCAGGAGTTGGGTCACAAAAGCAACGAATGTCCGAAGCCGAAGAAGAGAACCATGGTTGCAGAGGTTGAAGCAGATGATGGTGAGGAGGCAGAGTATTCAAATGTACCATATGTTGAGGAGGAAGAAGAAGTGTCGGGTGATGAAGGTTGTAATCTTATGATGAGGAGAAGTTGTTTGACACCTAAGCAAGAGGAGGATTGTAGTTGGCTGAGAAGCAATATTTTTCAATCGACATGTACTATTCTGGGGAAAGTTTGCAAGTTCGTTATTGATGCGGGAAGTTGTGATAATATTATTTCTACAGAGGCAGTGAGAAAGTTGAACTTGAAGACCGAGAAGCATCCTAAACCATACAAGCTTGCATGGTTAAGAAAAGGGGGTGAAGTGAAAGTGTGTCGAAGGGCTTGTGTTAATTTTTCGATTGGGAAGAAGTACAAAGATGAAATCTGGTGTGATGTCGTAGATATGGATGTTTGTCACTTATTGTTGGGCAGGCCATGGCAGTTTGATAGAGCAGTTCAGCATGACGGTCGTGCCAACAGTTACAGTTTCATGTTCGAGGGTACTAAAATCACTTTAGTTCCTAAGAGACAACAACAGAAGGAGAACAAGCTAGAAGAGATTGAAGAATTGAAAACTCTGTTGACTTTGAAAGAGTTTGTCAAGGAAGTAGAGGAAGAACCGGAAGTGTTTTTGTTGATTGGGAGAGAGAGCAGCGAAGAAGTAGAGATTCCAGAAGAAGTAAAACCTGTTTTGAAAGATTTTGAAGATGTTTTTCCAGAGGAATTACCGAAGGAGTTACCGCCACTTAGAGACATTCAACATCAGATTGATCTTGTTCCAGGAGCAATGTTACCACATCGACCACATTACCGTATGAGTCCGAAGGAACACGAGGAGTTACGAAGGCAAGTGGAAGAGTTGCTTGAGCAGGGGCGTATTCAGGAAAGTTTGAGTCCATGTGCTGTGCCAGCATTGTTGGTACCCAAGAAGGACGGAACTTGGAGAATGTGCACTGATAGTAGAGCTTTGAATAAGATCACTGTTCGATACAGATTTCCTATGCCGAGATTGGATGATTTGCTGGATCAGTTGAGTGGGGCAACTATATTCTCGAAGATTGATTTGAAAAGTGGTTACCATCAAATTCGAATCAGACCTGGAGATGAATGGAAGACAGCTTTCAAAACAAGAGAGGGGTTGTACGAATGGTTGGTTATGCCGTTTGGTTTATCAAATGCACCTAGTACATTCATGCGGGTGATGAATCAAATCTTTAGACCATTCATTGGGAAGTTCGTTGTGGTTTATTTCGATGATATTCTGATTTATAGCAGGAGTACGGAGGAGCATGTTCTACATCTAAGGGAAGTGTTGCTTATTCTTCGTGAAGAACAATTTTATGCTGCTACAAAGAAATGTGTGTTTATGACACCTGGTGTTTTATTCCTGGGTTATGTTGTTTCAGGGAAAGGTATTCAAGTTGACCAGAGTAAAGTTGAAGCAGTCAAGAATTGGCCACAGCCAAAGACAATTACAGAAGTGAGAAGTTTTCATGGGCTAGCGTCATTCTACCGAAGGTTCATACCACACTTCAGTAGCGTGATGGCTCCAGTGACTGATTGCATGAAGGGTAAACAGTTTGTGTGGTCAGAGGAAGCGGGGGTTGCCTTTGAAAGAATCAAGGAACTGTTGACGTCTGCACCAATTCTTGTTTTACCGAATTTTCAGTTGTTATTTGAGTTGCACACTGATGCTTCGAAGGTTGGAATTGGAGGAGTTCTGAGTCAGAATGGGAAGCCAGTTGCTTATTTTAGTGAGAAACTGTCAGGGGCAAAGATGAGATACAATACATATGATGTTGAATTTTATGCTGTTGTACAAGCTGTTAAGCATTGGAGACACTATCTATTTCAGAAGGAATTTGTCCTTTATACAGATCATGAAGCATTGAAGCATTTACAGGGGCAAGATAAAATCTCAGCGAGACATGCATCATGGATTGCTTATTTACAGCAGTTTACTTTTGTCGTTAAGCACAAATCAGGGGTGACAAATCGAGTAGCTGATGCTTTGAGTAGGAGGAGTCATTTATTAACGACAATGAAGGTTGAAGTAACGGGGTTTGAATTACTGCCAGAGATGATTGAAGAAGATCCTTACTTTGTGAAATATGTTGAGAAAGTGAAGGATGGAAGTGCCGATGAATTTATGATGGTTGATGGTTTTCTGTTTAAAGGAAATCGTTTATGTATTCCAGATTGTAGCTTGAGATTGAAAATTTTCAAAGAGTTGCACGAGGAAGGGCATGTAGGCCGTGATCGTACTTTACAGTTGATTTCGCAGTCTTACTTTTGGCCGTCAATGAGAAAAGAGGTTGAAAGGTTCGTGGAGCGATGTCATATTTGCCAAGTTTCAAAGGGGACAGCAACGAATGCAGGGTTGTATATGCCATTACCAGTACCATCTAAGCCATGGGTTGATATTAGCATGGATTTCGTTTTGGGTTTGCCGAGAACTCAAAGGGGAAATGATTCGATATTTGTTGTGGTGGACAGGTTTTCGAAGATGGCACATTTTGTTGCTTGCAAGAAGACAGCAGATGCAGTTCGAGTAGCACGGTTATTTTTCAAGGAGATTTATCGACTTCATGGTTTACCAGAATCTATTGTTTCTGATCGAGATACTCGTTTTCTGAGTCACTTTTGGTTGAGTTTGTGGAAGATGGTGGGAACGAAACTGAAATTTAGTAGTGCTTATCATCCGCAAACTGATGGGCAGACAGAAGTTGTTAACAGATCATTGGGAAATTTGTTGCGTTGTCTTGTACAAGATAATTTGAGAAGTTGGGACATGAAGCTATGCCAGGCAGAATTTGCTCATAATCATGCAGTGAATCGAAGCACAGGATTCAGTCCGTTTCAGATTGTTTATTCAAATTTACCCAGGGGACCGTTGGATTTAGCAGTTGTACCACAGTCAAAGAGAACAGTTAAACGAGCTGCTGATTTTGTTGATGAGCTGACTGAATGTCATAAAATCGTTCAGGAACGATTGGAGAAATCGAATGAGAAGTATAAGAAGTCTGCAGATTTGAAACGTCGAAATGTTGAATTTAAAGAAGGTGATCTGGTTTATGCCGTATTAACAAAGGATCGTTTTCCGGTGGGTGCTTATAACAAGTTGAAGGCACGAAAAATTGGTCCAATTGAAGTTTTGAAGAAAATCAATGAGAATGCTTATCGATTAAAGTTACCAGATGATGTTTATACTTCTGATGTTTTTAACGTCAAGCATTTAATTCCATATCATGGGAGTGAGATTGTTGAGGAAGAATTTACAAATTCGAGGTCGAATTTTTCTCAACCAGGGGAGGATGATGCAGCTCAGAACAGAGAAGAAATGCAACCAAAATGTCTAACAAGGAGGAGTCGTACACGACTCATAGAGAGGTTAAGTCGTACGCGACTTAGGAAGGCAGGGTTAAGTCGTTTCCGACTTAATAGTGCACGGGATAGCAAGTTCCGAGTTAACAACAGTTTAAGTTGCATAAAAGAAGCATCGGGTTTGAGTCGTCCTAACTTGAGTCGTGAACGAGTCAGGAAAGTTATGAGTCGTTTCCGAGTTAAACGGCTAACAGAAGGAGGCTGGGACGAGTCAAAGAACCACGACCTAGTCGAGTCGGCTGGGGGTAACTCGCGTAAAGAAGATATGCCGGGGGGAGGCTTGAGTCGCCTGGAAAGATGAGTCGTTATGTGTTGTTCTTTGAGTCGTTGCACTAAGTGTCTGTATTTTGAGTCGTGTGTTGTATGTTGTAAGTCGTAAGTCGTGAATTTCTTAAGTCGGTATATACTTAAGTCGGTTGCGTGTGAGGTTGTAATCAGTTGAGTCGGCCGATGGTCTTGTATGTAGTTAAGTCGAGTCGGCGTGTGTTGTAAAGAGCTTGTGTTGCTACCAGTTGAGTCGGTGCCGACCTAAGGATGTTGAGTCGGTCACGAGTTAAGAAACTGGGTCGAAAACACTATAAATAGGGCGTGTGTTGTACATTTTAGAGGGTTGATTTTGAATAAAATTTCTCTTTTGTTAGCTTTGTGCTTTCATACCAATTGGTAGTTGAGTGTAATCTCCTATCTCCTCTTTCGGTTAATCGAGTGCGCTCGATTCAACGATCGTAGAAGCCGATTCACGGAATCTAGTGCGCTAGATCAACGTGCGAAGAATCGTAGATCTTTAAACACGGTATAGTGCGCTATCAACGTGTTTGAGATAGCTAGAGTTCGGTATCTTTGGATCAACGAACTTGGGGCATCTTGGTATCTTCAACTCACCGATTGCTACATTTCATCGATTGAAGTTTTGTTTGATTTATCCGCTGCGCCACTTTCGCGCTATATTAGCCGTATATGCTCGCTAATAAAAATATAAGGTACATATCTAAGATTAAATATCGTACTTTTACACTTTTTTCCCTGCGGGATGCCTCACCACTTGATGAGATGTATATTTGTGATATATATACTGTCATTTTTTTTTGGGATCGAGCCGCACAAAGGAGACTATGGCGAATTTTTCCGAAAATTTAAGGCGTTGGAATATTTTTGAGAAAATTGGGAAATTTTTGAAAACTAAGTTTGGATTTGGAAATTTAGTAAAGATTTTGTAAGAAGTTTAACTATGAATTTTGAGAAAGTTAAACACTTAAGAGATTTGAAAAATCTAAATTGAATGGTTTGTTTTGGAAAGTTAATGGATTCTGTAACTTTTTCTTACTTGGTAATTTCGAGGACGAAATTCTTTTAAGGGGGGAAGTATGTAACGACCCAGAATTTTTGTCAATTAAAATTTGTATATTTAATTAATTTTAAATATTAATAAGTGAAATTTATAAGTCGAATAAATTTTATTTCAAATATCTGGATTTCATTGGATAATTAAATCGATAATTCAATAGTTGAAATTACAGAAATAATTGGAAATTGGGTTAAATATGATTAAAATTGATTTGTAAAATTTTATTTTATTATATTGGAGTTAGAACGATATTTTAGAACTTTTAAAATCGAATTTAAAGTTAATTTGTGAAAATTGAATATTTTAATATTTAAATTGACGAGTTAAAATAGCCATTTTTCAAATAGTCTCAGATTTCGACGAAACCAGTTTCATCGGACCCATAATGTGATATTATTGTATGGTTTCAAATTTCAAGTCAATCGGATTTACCGTTTGTCCGGGGCAAGCTAAAACACACAGAAATATAGTTAACCGATTTAATTTGAAATTGATTGTTTATTGGCGTAACTCGCACAGATGATCGAATTAGCTTCCGAAACCTATTCCATTGTGTTCAGACCGTGGGGTAAACCTTAGAAACGCCAGCCGGCACGCTTTGTTTGGAGTTCGGAAAATTTTCGATGAATAGTGATTTGGAGAATTTTCTATAAAAGCACCTCACTTCTTCATTTTGCAAACAAAATTATTAGGGTTTCAGCTCAAACCCTGGCCGCCACTCTTTTGTTCAATGGCCAGAAAACATTCTCGTTCTTCCTCAAATATCTCCAAATCCACACGTTTTCAAGCTTCGGGTTCAACTGCAAAGATGAAGAGCAAGATGAGAACTTCGATGTGAACGGTGGAGATCGTCTAATTCGCGACGAGGTGGGGGCTACGGGCCCGCGTTCACCATTAGGTCGCGCACGCAGTTTGAGGCGAGGGGAGGGTCGAGTTCAACCATCTTCTGGCCGTGGGTAGCTCTTGCGTAGGCGCTTCTAACGCGGGTCTCTGATCGTGTTCTCGTCGTCGGAGGGAGGTGCGTTAATTGATCAAAGTGGGCGGCTATGGGTTTAGGGTTGAACGTGTTTTCACGGTGGGGAGGAAGGATGCGTGCAAGGTCTTGGATCTACAGTTGAAAATGGATGGCCATGATGAGTTTAGGTTTAATAATAAAAGAAAAATTGAAATTTATTTATATTTAAAACGTGTAATGTTTAAAATATGATATCTTGTTGATACGAGGTCCGTTTTGGAAGAAACCAATTGCGTTGGAACCGTATGGAAGAATACTACACTATGGAACTGAATTGGAGTCGTTTGGAGCTAGTGATAATTTTGGGTAAAATTAAACGCGCGTTTAATTTTATTCGAAATAAAACGCGGAAACGGAATTGAAATCGAGGTGAGAACTTCTCACTCAATCGAACAGTTTCGATCTAAATTTTAAATAGTTAGATTTAAATTGCTTGAATGTATGTTTGAATGATGATTGTTATCTATTGATTGTTAAAATAGACATTATGCGCCGTTAGTAAGCGGAGGTTATTTATTAAAAACATATACCACAAATATTTCACCGTATAGTGAAATTGGTATTATATATGTACTTGGAGTTGATTTCCCGCATTATATAGCGGAAGAGACCCTACTGCGCCGTCTATTAAGCGGATAATAATTTATAAATCCCATATACCGCGATAATTCCGTACTGGAACGGAATTGGTATTGTGCTAACATCTTTGGATGCAGGGAAACAGGTTGGAGGGATCCAACTGGATTCCTCAACTGTATTGATTTATTTACAGATATTGTGATATTTGTTGATTATCATATACTGATATATGATGTCTTTGTTGTCGTGATTGACTATTTGGTGCTGTTGCATCATCGGATCCATTTTTGAAGTTTAAAAATAACGATTTTGCTTTTTAACAAAGTTTTTAAACTGATTTTTGAGATTATACGTTTTATTAGAATTTTGAATTGATTTATTTTGAATAAATAAATGTTAAAATTTAATGTTATAAAAAATTATGATTTTTGTAAAATATAACCAAATTGAGATTTTTGAAATAAAATAGTGATTAATTTATAAAATGGTTTAAATTGGAATTTTTGAATTATTATAAACGGTTGATATAAAAGATTTATAAATTGATATTTATAAATTAAAAATATTGGAATTATAAAACGAGTTTATTAAGTGTTAAAATGAGGTATAGAATGGATTTCATTGAAAATTATAGATTTATAAATTGTGAAGATTGTAAAATGAATAGATGTTAAAATAAAAGAATTATAAGTAATTAACTTATAAACTGGATTTTGGGCATTTAAATGAGATATTAATAGAAATTATTAATAAAGGAGATTTTATAAGTTGAAATTGTTATAAAATATAAAGGAATATTATAAGTAATATAAGTCTCAAAAAGAACGACTTTGTAAATAAATGAATTATAAGTATTTAACTTATAATATGGACTTTTGGTATATAATTGAGTTATATAAATTGAATTGGATAAATAAAGGAGATTTATAAATCGAAGTTTATAAATAGAAATAGAATTTATAAACATTGTTTATAAATTCGAAATCAATGGAATTTGATAAATTGAATATAGAAATTTATTAAAGGAAGTATATTCACGATTTTGGACAGTAAATACATTATTGAATAAAATGGCCATGTTTGGGAAAATGAATATTATCAAATGAAGTTAATTATTTTAAAAGATGTTTTAAAATGTATTATGAATCGAATACATAGATTTCAACATTCATTGTTGAAATAGACGTTTTGGAGAAATAGAAGGAAATGGTAGACTATAACACTGTTGTTATAGTAGATGATTTCTGAAAGGAAAAGTTTTATATAGTATTGGGATTTATATATCTATCTTAATTTCGAATCCCTATACTAGTGATTTTGGGTCGTCGTAACGATGTTTTACGTAACATTCGTTTTGGCTCAAATAAATGTGTTTAAGCGCACGTTTTCTTTAAAAAATGAAATATATACTTAAATTTCGATTTAAGTATATTGAATATTTCCAAGTGTTGAAAATAAATGGATTTGTGAACTACTTATTATTAAATAAGTATGGAAATATTTTTCCAATGTGAAATGAAACGTTTTGAGAATTTATCTTTTTGAAGACAAATTGAAAATGAATAATTGAAATCGTATATTCATAAATATTTTGAAATGTAAATTCACTATGGAATTTATAAATGAAAAGGGGAATTTGTTTAAAAATAAACGTTGATTTATTTTTGAAGCGTGGGGATAAATTTACGGATTTGGAACGTAAATATAAAGTAAATCAGCAAGGATTTATTTAATTGGTTTAAATGAACCATTTTGAAAGGAAAGTATTTCCGCGCAAGGAAAATGATTGAAAATTTGTTTTCAAATGTTGAAGTGTGGAAAACATATATATCTTGTAAAGATATTTTTGGAAAATAAATAATTTGGGAAATTATTTGGAATCTG